>JAIEZT010000021.1:9796350-10481350 GCA_019594935.1 Periophthalmus modestus
GAGTATTACTTGCTAACACATTACATATTTAGATCACAATATTACCATTTATGGTTTTAGAAATGCCGTATTTCCTGAATTTGTTTTTGACACCCTGAGTGTCAGATCGGTGATGAATTACACCGACCTCTAGAGTTTCCTCTCTGTGCGGAAGTCTTCTCAATCAGAGCTTTAACTTCCTGGCTGATGTCTTGAGATGTTTCTTTAGTATTTCCACATAATGTTCGTTCCTCATGATGCCATCTATTTTGTGAAGTGCTCCAGGCCCTCCTACAGCAACACGACCCCACCAAATCATGCTGCCATCCCCGTATTTCACAGTTGGGATGGTGTTCTCCGGCTTGCAAGCTTCCCCCTTTTTCCAAACATAACAATGCTCATTATGGCAACATTTCAATTTGTCCCTGTGTGCATTTGTGTTTCTTTTGGACTAAAAGGTTCATCCTAACGCTGACTCTGCTAACCCTAACTCTGACTATGCTAACTCTGTGGTGTACTCTGGGGACTGACAGCTCTAGGATGCTACAGACATTTCAGCTAAGTCAATTCAAATACAGATGAGAGTGGGTTATTATTAGATCACTTAAGCTCACTAATGCCTCAGTGAGAACAGAACAGTGTATGTATATAGAGCTGATGTGATCTCAGCTGCTGCAGAGGCCTCCAAGGACGAGTTATCCTTCCCTCACTCACTCACCCGCTCTCTGTAATTCTTTCTCATCCTTCTCTCCGTCTCTTTTCTCTCTCTCTGCCACATCTTTAGCCTCTCTCCTTTTCTTGCTCTGCCTCTCTTTTTTCTCTCAGCCACTCTCTCTTGCTTCTCTCTCTCTACCCCCTCTTTCTCATCCCTTTTCCGTCCCTCTTCCACTCTCTCTCTCTCTTCTCCCTCTCTTTCTTACTTTCTCTCCCTTTTCCTTTCTGTTTCCCTGTCTCCATTTCTCTCTCTCTCTCTTTTCCTCTGTGTACTAATAATAGAGTTTACATTCCTGTGAGAGGAGAGGGACACTCACTGTAAACACAAGTATACAATCCATTCACTCTGCACACACTCTACAATGCATTAAAGCAAAGCTATTCTGTATTTTTTTCAGAACATTTATCCATGTTATAATTGTTTTGATTCTCATTTAACCTCTTGAAGTTGATTCCTGCATGTTTGAGCAATCTTTAATAGTTTATTTTCAAGATATCATTTTCACCGCTCCTGATACACGGCCACTGCTCTTTACTAACTTTGTTCTCCAATTTTATTTTGTTATCTGTGGCACGTGTATGATTCAACAGTGTTGCGTAGTCATTTTGGCACAATTGAAAAATGATGTGTTGTATCCATCAAAGGTGCTGACCTGCGCTAACACGAAGGTCAGTGGACTTCTTCCTTTTAATATGTTGTTTAATAAGGAAGAAGTCAGGGAAGCACATCCACGAACAATGGAACTAGACCGAGAATAAATCCTGACTAAACCAGATCCAAAACAGGACCAAAGTGTGACTAAACCCAGACTTAAAGGGGCTGTACCTGATTTTTACTGTCTTAAAAAAGTGAAAAAACAAACTAGTTCATTTAAAATGGTCAAAACTTATTTCACACATTCCTAATAGTAACTCATTCCTAGTCTGGAGTATATAAACCCTTTTTTGTCGTCACAGTGTTCTAACAACTGGCATGCTAACAATACACTCCCTGATAATCAGACAATAAAACACTTTATAATTAGATGCAGGCAGCACACAGTGGACTAAGGCTGAACTTTGACCATGTGGACAGGCACTTGACACAGTTTTATGGACACATCCATGTAAGACTAGAAGTGACCAATAACATTGAGAAAGTGGAGTTAAATAAAATGTGCTTTATCAGCGGCAGTGTGGATTAGATACTGAGGAAAAGCAATTGTGTCCAACTGAGACTAAGCCACTTATATGATTTCAGCCCACAGACAGTATATAAAAATTCCAAACAAGAAGTGGTTCTTTGTGCTCTGGTTTCAGTTTACTTTCTATTGAAAAACTGTCACCCTTCTCTGTAACTGCTGCTGTCATATATATTGATATTCATTAACATTCATATTAACCCGATAATAACAGAAAAGCTCAAACAAAAGTGTCAGTGCAGCTCAACAGGTTAAGTATTCAGATTCAGTGTCAGGGAAGTGTCCCTCCTCTGTGTCCACAGCAGCCTCCATGGGGAGCTATGTGAACTCTGGACACACAACAGGAAAGTCTCTCTAAAGTCTCACTCCCACTGTCTGCTGTTTCGATCTGTGATGGGACAGGTCTGGAACGTCTTCTGCCATATTTGGTGTAGAAAGCCCATTGCATTGTTGCAAAAGGTCTGTAGCATTTTAGACATAGCTATCTGTAAGCCAGGTCACCATGGATACAGGAACAACAAACTGCTCAAATCACACAATCAGCAATCGTCCTTAACGTCTGTCCTTTAAACTGCACAGGCTTCTTAGGTGGTAAAAAATTCCAAATATTGTGTTAAAAATGTTGCAAATGTAATGAGCCAGCCAGTCCGCCACAAGAGCAGTCACCCACGATCATGGCAACCAGGGAATCTTCTGCTGTTATGCATGTTCTCAGATGAAACTCAGCACAGTATGTCTAATGAAACATTCTACTGTATTTGAACTCTCCCACCCATTGTTGTCCACTTCCTGAATGAGACCCCACTTATTTGAAACCTGGCCCTCCACCGTATATCAAACATAACACCCAGAGAAGTGATCCAAATCTTGTTTCTTCATACAGTATCAGAGGTAATAGAGAGAGACAGAACAGAGACTGGAGGTGGAAAGACAAGACATAACAGGTTAATTTGTGGCACAAAGTATAAAATCCCTTTGGAACATAAAGCCCATAACTCATATATTAATCATAGCTTGGGATGATCTAATGCTTCTAATGCTCTTCTGCTGTTACCTGTGTGTGCTTACAGGGCGGGTCAGTGCAGTCATGCCCGCACAGGTGAGACACCCCACTCTCCCTCTTTTTCCTCTCTCTATCTCTCTCCTCTCCCATGCTCCCCTCCCTTCAGCCCACTGAGGAAACTGCACATTCCAGTACAGGCTCAGACACCTGCCCCATCCTTTAAACCTGTCACAACATTTTGTTTTTAAAATCTGCCAAAAGTCATGACACTGTTAAATTCAGTATGAAACTTTTTTATGAGATTGCTTATCAAATGATTCTATGCTCTGAGACTTTTATGAGCTCACAAACTCTTGAGAATCTGTCTTGTTAGGCTCCATGTTTGAACCATTGTGGTTTGGGTGGAAGCCAGCTCCAAATGAACCAAAATAAATATGGAGACACTCATAGACGTACCTCAGCCAATTTTAGTAGAAATACAAACTATTTAGTTGTGTGAAAAATATGCCGAGGGAAGCGCCTTGTGCATTTGTGGAAAGACAGCTGTGTTTTTCTCTCAACTAAATTTGCAGCCAATTCTTTCCCATTTAAACAAAATGTGTTTCGTACAGTTTCCAGTGCAGATTTTTTGTATAAGCAGCTCCTGAGGTCAAATAAGTCCACTGCGTTCTGGTTGCATCTAATTATTAAGCATATTATTGTCCGATAATTAGGAAGTGCGTGGTAGCATGCTAGTTGTTGTTAGCCTTATCATGTCTCTGCTTTCTGAGAATTGTCAAAAGTGTTTCTAAACTCATCACGGTGAATAATTAGGATGCTCAGAATGCCAGTAAGAAGGTCAGTGACGAATAACTGGAAAAATTGCAAACGTGTTTTTTTCAGATGAGTAAAACTTGACTAGAAAAGGGAAAAGTACAAAAACAAGTACTGGACATGGTTTTGAACTACATTTCACAATAAATGGGAACAAGAGAAAGCTAACTGTAAAAATATATAGTTGCTAATTTAAAAAAAACACATCTGCAGGATAAAAATATATATATATTTTCTTCCTCTTTAGTTGACAAATCAGTGTGATGAACCAATACTCTTACTCTATTTCCCGTATTTCCAAATGGCCACTTCACTCCTTCCCACACCTTAATGATTCCACAGAAGGATTTCAATGGGGTTGGCGTTGTCCTGGCCTGGTACAAAACGTTCCAGTGCATTCCTGTGGGACCTGCATGACCCGGCAGTATTTGTGTTGTCTAGAGGTGAGATGGTATCGGCAGGGCCTGTTAGAGCAGAGAATAGAAGGATGCCGCGCTGATACTGATAAAGTCATAGCAGGAATTAATTAAACACATACCAACATAGTAATAAACAGTAAAACATCTTCCATAGCGCTTTTTGATCAAAGGTGCAATATGTAACTTTTCTAGTGCCCCACTAGAAAAGCTTTTCTGCCACAGTATGGCATAAACCTACTTTACATTTATCTTGCATTTTGTCACAGAGATTTTGTTGCTATACCTTAAAAAGATGCATTCTTACTGTAAGCATAATCTAACCAGATCTGATGTGTAACTGGCAATTGGTCCCAATCATGGAACACTGGACCTGCTCTATATTCTCATGGGAGTTTTCCACAGTCCACATTTAATCACAGATCACAGTGTGTGTGGAGAAGGGAGTCTAAGAGTCCCTGCTGAGACTGCTGCCTCCATGACCTGACCCCACATAAAGTGAAGGAAAATGTATAGACTGAAAATGATGTACCTTTACGTATTCCTTTATGCCTTTATGTATCATGTCTTCATATAATCTTAGGACAAAACATTAAACATTAAAATATGCTAAATCTGGTATTTTCAAAAGACAGAGACAAAAATGAGACAAACTAAATCATATCTGAAGAAACACAGACGTCATTTCATATTGTCAACATAAAGCTTTTGTAGGAACGGAAGGAGTACTTGAGTAATATGATGTAAATCTACTCCAAGAAGAACACTTTTAATTAAATATGCTGAGGTTTCTACATCAGGTACATACTGTATCTCAACCAGGACTTTTTGCGGTTTTGAAGTCTGATAAAAAACTTCCTCTGAAGCTGCAGTGGTATCCTGACTCAGACTGTGGCAGAGTCATTATCAGTAATAGTTATATCCACAGAACACATTCTTATCTGAGTCACCCGTTGTATCCTCCTCTGCTGTTTGGGTGCCAACAGTCTCGGTAGCTGTAATCTGTTTTTATACCGCTAATATGATCTGCAGTTATCCATAGGAGGGGTTGGCAGCTTGTGACGCTTTTCTGTGATGATGGTTATGCCGACAGTGCAAAGAGGGAGATGGGAATCAGCTCCTATCTCATTGGGCTTTGCAAGTCAGTAAACTTGTTCCTTATATTAAAGAGGGGATATTTTTCTTCTATGGGGTATTAACTGCCAACACAAAACATATTTAGATTACATTTTTACCTTTTATTGTTTAGAAAATGCTAGATATGCCGAAAATAGCATATTAACTTGTTTTTTATAAGGTTCCCCCTCCCTTTGTTCTCTGCGCTAAGTCAGTTCCTCTTCAGAGCGCTATCACAACTCAATCAGTATGCATTCTGGTAATTGTTGTTTGGGAGCATGGGTGACGTAGCCTTATGGGCCGAGCATTGGACAAAATCTTACAGCTAACCGTAAGGAGAGTTCAAATAGGGCCTGGGAGAGACGGCTAAAATACATACATGGATAACATCTGAATCCTCAACGTTATAACATGGTAGAAAGCTCCAAAAAGCCGATTCTGCATAAAACACCTCCTCTTTAAGCTTAATACAGTTTAAGGTATATCTTTTTTCCAGTGTAACATTATTAACATTGCAGTGGCTTTTCCAGGTTTCATTATCACAGTTAGCAAATATCTTACTCATTAGATTTCCTGTCACAAGCTAAATTTGGGTAATAAATTGTAAATAAGGAGTATTTTCTGTGTAATATTTAGTTCTGTTTCTTTTATGACCAAACCAAACGTCACAACAGGACCCATAAAAGCATGAGTAATGTATCAGACTATCCATATTTGCACAACATATATGACCTGTGACTGCTACCGTGACTACAGCTCCTTATCACCCCTGCCCTGTGTACCTGTGTGAGCCTGTGTACAGAGGGAGGGCATCAGGTTTAGTCCAGCTCTGATCACACCCGCCTGCTCAGAACGTCCAGGTGAGCTGTACCTATGTGACCCTGTATAATGAGGGAAGGGCATCAGGTTTAGCTCTTACAAAATACAAAAGTGGGTTGTGTTTTTATTGAGTTTAGTTAATGGTTAGTGTTTCAAACCAAACAATATGTAACTAAATGGACCTGTGAAGTATGTGAGGTGGACTTTAACGCTGTGTTCCAGTCGCTCATTAGAGGTCGGAATTCACATCTCGGAATGACATAATCTCCGACATATTTTCTGGACACACCTTACATCATAGAGTTTGACTGATCTGGTCCCAGGGACACACATATGTACCGGTCACTTCCAGCACTTAAGCACAATTTTATGCAGTAAATCAGAAAAACTAATTGTTGTATACATGCTCATTTGAAATAATTGCACAGTAATAACATTTACAACACTAACAACTTAAAGCAGCATTCATTTTGAACAACAATAATGGAAGTGACTTCATGAACATGAACTCTGTTTGGATCCAGACCATTAACATTTCTCTGCATGTTCTGTTTGTGATGATGATTGTTTATGAAGTCTGATTAATGAATAATCAAAAGACAGAAAGTGTGATGGAAATGTATGTGTACTCTTGTTGTGAATAAAATATTCTTATCATATTCTTATCTTGTTTAAATGCATGTGATCTGTGTCTGTCAGAGACTCACATCAGACATTCATTCTTTCTTTTCTCAGTAGGCACTACCCCCATCCCACAGGAAACACTGTGTTGTTTCACCTGTCTTCAAGTGTAAAAGTTGAAACAAAAGTCACTCTGCTTTGATATGTATGTACCTTTGTAATTTTGGTATAAATACTGAGAGCTCAGATGCTCTGGAAGGGAGCCTGACCACAGACCTGACAGCTGCCGGTCTGTGGCCAGGACAGGCCTGAGCTCTGTCCTGTCCATATCTGTTGAGGCAAAGAATACACCTTTTTGTATTTTATAACTCACCAGGCTTCGCAAATGGATTATTATTCATCAAGATATAATTTCCCCATCAAAGGCAAAGGTTTTTCAATAGAAAGTGAGTGGAGTCAGAAACCATTCCCACTTTACTATTTGGAAACAGGTGGCTAGCGGAGAAGCTATGTCTATTTATATTCAGTCTGTGGTTAGCAACATTAGCATAATGGAGGATAACAGCACATTTATAACTACAGAGGCTCAGCGGCGGTGCAGGAGGAGGTTCACAGGAGCAATTCACAGAAGCGGGTGGACAGTACAGAGCAACTAAAGAGAAAATAACAATTTACATACTATAAAGTACTATCAGTATTTTAACCGTCAGGTTTTTACTTATCACCCAAACGCAGGGCGAAGCCATGTTGGATTTTTGGAACTCAAAAAATATTATTATTATTATTATTATTATTATTATTATTATATTTTTTCAAACCGTATCTGCTCCTCCTAAGCATGTGAAATATCTAAAGATCTCTTTCTATGTAGATGTAATCTTAAATTCTCTATGATGCATCTGTCTGTTGTCATTATGTTAATAATGTAATTATGCCAATTAGTTATTGCAGAATCGTTCATTTTCTTTCTATTACTTTGACTCTGAGTTGTTGATGAGTCAATTAAACCAGATACATTTCCCAAAAGGACACACTTGCAAGTTTCAGTGTTTTGCAATTGGCCCTAGGCCTACAGCTAATACTGAAACTACATCGCAAACTAGACAGCAGGGACTGTGTTAAAGGAGCTGTATGTAGTCTGTGCTCTTACTGTTTTAAAAAATGTCATCACAACTGAACCTGTGTCTTAACCAGAAGATAGAAGACAAACAGAAGTTTTTCCTCATTCTCAGTAGAAAGATGTGTGAAAGCTCAGAACCTCCAGAATTTACTCACTGAGTTGCAGAGACTGCACTAGCACTGATTCATGATTGACTGCAAGAGCTGGGGTTTAGGTAGTGATGATTCAGATCAGAGAGAGTCCTGTTAGGTTTAACCCAACTGCATTGAAACTGGCAACCCAAATGAGTGACTTGTGTGAGGCTCAGCTTTCTAATTGGAGAATCTTCTGGAGAATCAAACAACTTGGTCTCATGTGTAATTTGTGTAATTAAAGACGGGGTATTACATTTCTATGGGGTATTAACTGCTAACACATGACATTTCGATCACCATGTTACTGTTCAGTGAGCGACAGTAGTTCAGTTTGTAGTCGGTTGTTTGTCCACTGGTCTGAAGGTTGGCAGTTCAAATCCCGCTCTTGACATAAACATTGGTAGAGCAGTCAGGTGCACAGACTGACAGGTTGTCGATGAGATACCAGCTCCCACAGATGAACGCTGCCATTGTGTCCTTGGGCATTGAGGGTGGATAGGGGGTATATCAAAATGTGACCATTTACCCTGTAATGTTTTGAAAATGCTATATTTGCCAAAAACAACATATTAACATGTTTTATAAGTTTTACTTTCATTTTTGATGCTCCCCTCCTTCCTTTGCTCCCTGCATTAAGTCACTAGCCCTTCATAGCACTATCACTACACAATCAGCGAGCATCCCGCTAATGAAACTATGGTACATTGCATCAGGTTTGTCAAGTTGTTGTGTACCGTTTTGTACCATGTTTTTGTATATTTATGGAGCATTGTTGTGCCGGAGCATGGATGACGTTGGTCTGTGTGCGGAGCATTGCACCCGGGAGAGATTATTAAAATACTCAAACATATGTGGGTGACATCTTAAACTTTTGCATAATACCTCCTTTAATAATACCTTTAAGAATAAATCAGCATTACAAATGTTATCAGCAAAAGCTATATTTGATTTGAAGATGACCTAGTATTTGAGAACACAGTTAGTACGTTTGTGGAATTTAAAATCAAACTCTTACATACAGTCCCTTTGAGCTTTATAATGGCAAAGAGCTTTCGTTTGGATAAACAGAGGGGAGGATATATTTTACTCCAAAATGTAGCAGTACTCAAATGAAAGAAAAACTGTGAGTGTTTGTTTCATTTGAGTATTTGTTTCATTTGAGTATTTGTTTAATCTGAGATTCATTTGTGATTGTGATGGAAACCCACATGTGATGGTGACTTTTTGCTGACCCGACTGTCCAGATGTTTAAGAGGGAGGTGGAGGGAATTAAGTGTATAATTATTGGGTTTTAAAAGTTACGGTGACACATGGACAGGAAATGAAAATAGCTGGGGGTTTCTTGGCAGATCTGTGATATCATCCATATTTTGGCCATACTGGGACATGTGCCTTTGTAGACACTGCACTGATGCATACCTCCTTTATCTGCTCTGTCCTGAGCCAGTCAGAGGGCTGGCCCAGATTACATCAGCATTCTGCAACGTACCTGAAAAATGTGGTTAAGTAATGTTTAAAAAGGGATATTATGTAAAATCTAAATTTTTAGCACTTTCTGCTATGTTATAATGTTGTTCCCTCATCAAAAACATACCTGGAGAGGTTTTAGATGTCATCCAGGTGTGTCTGAGTATTTTAACGATCTCTCCTGGGCACTATTTGAACTCTCCTTTTGGTTAGCTATAAGACTGTGTGCAATGCCTAGCTCACAAGCCTACGTCACCCATGCGCCCACACAACAATTCTCTAAATATATACAAAAGCAGGATACAAAACAATACAATACAACTTCACAAACCCGATCTGACGTACAGTAGTTTATTTAGTGGGATGCATTCTGATTTTGTTGTGAAGGAGGAATTAATTAACATGGCGAACAATGGAGGGGGAACTCAGAGTGAAAGTGAAACTTAGGAAACATGTTAATGTATTGTTTTTGTCAAATATAGCATTTGCAAAACAATAAAAGGAAACATGGTAATCTAAATATGTAATGTGTTAAGAGAAGTAAAATCCCCCTCTTTTCACAAACTTTTTCAGGAGGCATGACCCTATATATAAAGGTAATTGTATGGACCAATATCTTTTTTATTTTCACAACAAAGAATGAAAAAATGGCTTCTTTACTGAGAAACTGAAACTTACCAAGAAGCACTTCTACTTTTGTTATAAATGTTTCACACCGGCCTACGTGGTGTAAGTCACATTTACAATATAGAACCCGAAATTATTAAAAGCTCAACTATGTCACTTTTTAGCCAAAATAGACTTAAATAGAATAAAAACCTGATTTTATTTTTGGTTGTGTTTATTGCACTGAAAAACATGCGTCTTTACTGTGAGCAGCCCTGCATCTCCACAAACCTGACAGGAAAAGAACCTCATCCTGGTTGTTTCATGTAAATGTTACTTTGGCTATAATGTTTCACAGTATGGCATAAAACATATGTGTCTCCATGGAGAATGTTTTGAAGTATAGTTTTAGCTTTCTTTTTCCATGGAATTGGTGATGTGTCACTGCCAGAAAGTTACATGGTGTTGCTATAAAGATGCACTGCTTGATCAGAGGGTCTGCCACCTCCTTGTCTCTATAGGTGAGTGTCAGCGCACAGTTCAAATGCAGAGCCCTATTTAAGGTGACATTTGTGACATATGAGAACTTATTATACATGCACCTGTCAGACTTGTGCACCCGTCTGACCTGTGCACCTGTCTGACCTGTGCACCTGTCTGATCTGTGCACCCGTCTGACCAGTGCACCTGTCAGACCAGTGCACCTGTCTGATTAGTGCACCTGTCAGACCAGTGCACCTGTTTGACCAGTGCACCCGTCTGATCTGTGCACCCGTCTGACCTGTGCACCTGTCTGATCTGTGCACCCGTCTGACCAGTGCACCTGTTGTGGAAATATGACTCCTTTTGCAGGCTCTGATGAATGTTGACGCAAAGACAAAGAGTTTATTTCTAGCAAGAAATAGGTCCAACAGTATCTCTAATGTCAGACCCCGAATGATGGAAATCACCAGGTTTTTACACTTTGGAGATGAACCAGAGGACATACATTTCAAAGTAAGGATGTGACACTCCTACTGAAGTGTGGTCAGACAAGCTCCTGGAGGCGTTCATGAGCTGGATCACCTCAGGATGTAACATGTGTCAAAACAATACAAAGGAGAGAGATTTCAAAGCCAACTTTTTAGTCTGATTGCATCTATCAGCACATACATTATCAAAAGTAATATATGTGCTGATATCGTGACAACATTAACAATTTCACAAGATTAGCAATCAAAAGGAAACAAAAGGATTTACATGAAAAGTTTTCTATAACCGTCTTTGACTACTAAACCAAATGAGTTTTAATTACAAGACCAAGTGATTTCTGAAAGGTAAAATAATCTTACAATATTTTAATATCTTTTACACACCTGTCTGACCAGTGTCAATACCGTCCAGTATATACAAAATACAAAAGTATATACAAAATTAGTACTACGTCTTTCTAATTTGACTCCAAATGGCTCAGTATTTATGCATTTAATGTCAGTACAAATAAATATACTAATTTGCAATGCAGTTTGTATAAAAAGTGGCATCATTAAATTGTTATCAATTAAATATTGATGTTGACGTCAAGTCTGCTTGCCGGCTCATAAAAGTCACCGCACACTTCTGCTCTATGGAGATGCTCTTTGGCAAATCATTTATCTTGCATAGACAATTTCATTTTCATTGATTTTTAGTGTATTTGTTGTTCAAAAATACCTAACAAAAATACCAAAAACATGCAGTCTCTCTGCAAATCTGACCTGTGACTTTGTATTGTCTTGCCCCGGTAGAGATACATATTGTATAAGCAATTCTTGAGGTCAAAATGAGTCTGCCGTGTTCTGTTTGGATCCAATTTCAAAGCGTTTTATTGTCCAGTAATCAGGAAGTTCTCTGTTAGTATGCTAGCAAACTCTGCTTTGGTCTTAAAAAATTGTGAAAAAGGCTTATAAACTCATTGCAGTGAATAATTAGGATGCTCAGAATGCATAAGGTAAGTGCAAAATAACTTTGGACCACTGCAGTGTAAAATTAAGTAGTTCTGTTCTTCATGTTTTTAAGACAATAGAAATCAGGTATTGTGCCCATAAAGTACATTTAATTGTTAGGTGCAAAATACATGTGTACCTTTTCTCCCAAACCTTTAATGATGACGCATTGCCTCCATGTCTGCTCATAGAAAGGAGTTCCAGTGTACCATAAAACGTGCCCATAGCCGTCAGCACAGTCCCACCTTGTACACACAGACTGGTAGTACTCAAGGGTGGGTGGTACTTATGTGAGGTACAACGATGAATGGTTGTACTTAATAATATCCCCTCTTACTGTAACACCCTCTGCTTTTTCCTGTGTATTTCTAGAGTACTTCGACTCGGTCAAAGCAGGTCAGTGTCTGTGTCCATGCTTCATAGTTTAGTCATTTATATCACCTCCAGGTAACAGACCCCACATCCGACAAGATACGTGCAGCTTGTTTTTTTTAATGTTTCTCTAATTCCTACTTTGTTTGGTGATATCGTACCCGTGGTGAATATTTATCATAGTTTTTTATCAAATTATTCTGTAGATTAAACAAGCTTTGGCCTTTGTTAACAGTACTTCTACTTAACATGTCACATATACTGCCCATAAATATCTCCAAAATTGTCAAAATAGGAAAAAGTAGTACAAAAAAGTACAAGATTTACCTACATTTTGACTACATTATGTTCTATCTAACCTGTCACATCACATTATTTCATTGTACCTCTTTAGTAATGGTTAAAGTTAAAGTTGCACTATGTAACTTTTCATCATGTTTTTGCTTTGCCTGGATTCTCCTTCTCAAAGTAGAAACAATGTATTACACGGCTGATCTGAGTCTTCCACTTGGACTTGCAGAGTGGTTAGCCCAGCAGTGTCATACAAGGACACAGTCAAAGTGTTGCTCTCAAACTGTTGAGAGACGCTGAGCAGCAGGCACACAGCCAGCTGGCTCCTCGTGCACGGAGAGACCTAAGACAGTGCCAACTCAACTGGCATTCTGAGTGTGGGAGGGTTTGGTTTAGTTTAGTTTAGTTTATGAGGGTTTGGTTAAGTTTGGTTTATGAGGGTTTGGTTAAGTTTGGTTTAGGAGGGTTTGGCTAAGTTTGGTTTATGAGGGTTTGGTTAAATTTATGAGGGTTTGGTTAAGTTTCGGAGGGTCTGGTTAAGTTTAGTTTATGAGGGTTTGGTTAAGTTTGGTTTAGGAGGGTTTGGTTAAGTTTATCAGGGTTTGGTTAAGTTTCGGCGGGTCTGGTTAAGTTTAGTTTATGAGGGTTTGGTTAAGTTTGGTTTAGGAGGGTTTGGTTAAGTTTATCAGGGTTTGGTTAAGTTTCGGCGGGTCTGGTTAAGTTTAGTTTATGAGGGTTTGGTTAAGTTTGGTTTAGGAGGGTTTGGTTAAGTTTGGTTTAGGAGGGTCTGGTTAAGTTTAGTTTAGGAGGGGTTGGTTAAGTTTCGGTGGGTCTGGTTAAGTTTAGTTTATGAGGGTTTGGTTAAGTTTGGTTTAGGAGGGTTTGGTTAAGTTTGGTTTAGGAGGGTTCTGGTTAAGTTTAGTTTAGGGGGGTTGGTTAAGTTTCGGCGGGGTCTGGTTAAGTTTAGTTTATGAGGGTTTGGTTAAGTTTGGTTAGGAGGGTGTGGTTAAGTTTATCAGGGTTTGGTAAAGTTTCGGCGGGTCTGGTTAAGTTTAGTTTATGAGGGTTTGGTTAAGTTTGGTTTATGAGGGTTTGGTTAAGTTTATGAGGGTTTGGTTAAGTTTCGGTGGGTCTGGTTAAGTTTAGTTTATGAGGGTTTGGTTAAGTTTCGGCGGGTCTGGTTAAGTTTAGTTTATGAGGGTTTGGTTAAGTTTAGGAGCAGAGTTGAGTCATCCTTTCTGGCCCTCTGGAGCAGACTATCTCACATTAACCTATCCTGATCCAGTGGCACCTCCATGTTGTGTGGTTGTTCCAAAGCAGCCGTCATGGTAACAGACATGCCTCCTTCTCTCTCTCTCTTTCTCTTTTTCTCTCTCTCTCTCTCTCTCTTTCTCTCTTTCTCTCTCTCTGGCCTCTGTGAAGAACGCTTGTTTAACAGCAGACTGCAAAACTCTCACCAAAGTCCTACTCTGACCAAACAGTCTGAAAATGCTTCTATCAGTGGTACAGTGACAACAAACAACTAAGATGATGTAATCTTTTCTATTTGTTTTAAACCTCGACAGTCCTGGTTTTGTTCTGGTTTTAGTCCTGGTTTAGTCCTGGTTTTGTTCTGGTTTTAGTCCTGGTTTAGTCTTGGTTTCAAGCTGGTTCAGTCCTGGTTTAGTCCTGATTTAGCCCTGGTTTTAGTCCTGGTTTAGTGCTGGTTTAGTCCTGGTTTAGTCGTAGTTTTAGTCCTAGTTTAATCCTGATTTAGTCCTGGTTAATTCCTGATTCAAACCTAGTTTGAAATAGTTTTAGAACTGCTTTAGTCCTGGTTTAATCCTGGTTTGGTCCTGATTCAGTCCTGGTTTAGTCCTGGTTTTAGTCCTGGTTTAGTTCTGGTTTAGTCCTAGTTTAGTCCTAGTTTAATCCTGATTTAGTCCTGGTTAAGTCCTGATTCCAACCTAGTTTGAAATAGTTTTAGAACTGCTTTAGTCCTGGTTTAGTCCTAGTTTAGTCCTGGTTTAGTCCTGATTTAGTCCTGGTTTAGTCCTGGTTTAGTCCTTATTCAGTCCTGGTTTATTCCTGGTTTAGTCCTGGTTTAGTCCTGGTTCAGTCCTGGTTTATTCCTGGTTTAGCCCTGGTTTAGTCCTGGTCCCTGGTTTTGTCCTGGTTTAACCCTAGTTTTGTTTTGGTTTAATCCACTGGAGAAGTGTACTGAAGTTGGCTGGATCTTGGCTGGCGTCTGAAAGTCTCCTAAACTACAATGTAAAATGTCCCTGTCAGACTATATGGATTGTAAGAGGGAACAATATTAATGGAGGGCAGGGTATATAAGGCTGATTCTGAACATGTTTGTGGTTTAAAGAAAAAATATTCTGTAAAAAGGACTTTAATGAGGTCTTAAAACATGACAACACTGTGTTCCTTCAGCATAAGGTCATAGTCAGTTTTATTACAGTTGATTCCTGCATGTTTGATTAATCCTGTATGGTTCTACATTTGAGGCTTAACAGCTCAGAAAATTCCAGTTTTCACCTACCCCCTATCTCCACCCAGTAATTTTATACTAAATACCACAGAAAGGTGTAACATGTCCTCATTAACCAAATCATTTTAAACTTAACCAACACCTAACTTTAAGCATTTTTCTAACTAGAGCATTAACCAGGATGACTACAGGCTGCCCCAGCAGTGTGTGAGGAAGGACACTGCCCCCTGTGGCACACACTGGTTATTGTTGTTACTTAAACTTTTTGAGAATTATATTTTTAGCACTGTTTAAGTTAAGAATATGAGTCTAGCTCTATTGTCATTGTAACAAGAATTAAAAAAAAAAATGTATTTCAAGGCCCTGCGCCCTATTTTCTTCCATGTACAAGTAGCTCTTGAGGTCAAAATATATCCGCTGTGTGCTACCTGCGTCTGATTATTAAGCGTTTCGTAATCAATAATCCAGTAATCAGGAATTGCATGCTACTGCAAAGTTGGAAAGCTGTGAAAATCTTAGGATGGTTTTACATAATCAACTTATTGTTTTTAAAATCATCATCTCTTTTAAAATTCTATGATTTTTCTGTGACCTGCAAAGCACGAGTAACCTAACCACAAGTATGACTAAAATAGTAATGACCTAATAATATTCTGGTATAATAATCCTTATATTTAGTATGTTTTTTTGAGGGATGGAGTTTGGCAAAGGCCTGCAGCAAACTACAGTTGATGCTCTCTATACTATTTTGAGTAGGGGCTGACACACTCTGACTTAGTGTCATATGATTGTAGAGGACCTGACGAGGTCTCTGGAGTGGTGCGATCTGCTCCTTCTTCATGTTCTTTTGACATATAAGTCTCCACACCTATTGTATTCTGGAATATTATATTTTATAGACCATGATTCAGCTAGTTGCAAGAAGTTATGTAATAGTGTCATTTTTAATATTACTGTTAAAGCCATATTTGGTCAGATTAAGGCCTTGGATGTAGTGTCATCATGGAACTGAAATTTGACATTTCAGTTTCACTCAATTTTGATACTAAGGAATAGAATCAATACTCAATACTGATTCCGATACCACGAAGATGATAAAAGATGAGGGGTATCAAACTCAAATTCACAGAGGGCCAAAATAAAAAACTGTGACTAAGTTGTAGGCCAAACTAAATATTTATTGAAAAATTTCAACAACATCTGCATGTTTTTCAGAAGGGGTGGATTAAATTTGAGTGAGGCGACAGGTAGCAGATGATAATAAGTGTTAACAGAAGTGGGTGGGGGCCCGTGCCAATACATTTGCAAAGCATTCTGGGATTCATAGTATTAGAGGTGCATGGCAAGGCGGGCCAGCTGTAATACATATTTGATATGGTCTCGCGGGTCCAAATATATTTATATCGATGGCCAAATTTGGCCCACGGGCCTAAGTCTGACATGTCTGCTTTAGACAATTGTAAGGTATTTTCTAGCAGTGTAGCACTACATCAAACACCTTGATTTACTAACTCTAAGGTAAACGCACACACACACACACACACACACACACACATTGGGAGACCCTATGGAAGCTGCCACATGCACATCTCAGGACTCTCTTCTATCCTTTCCTGAGAGTCCATTGCTTCATTGTTCACTTTACCTGTGTGGATCTCATTAAACCTTCTGACTTTATGTTTCAGTCTCTTTGTCCTCTTTGATGCTTACACCAGAAACAAACTTTCTTACACAATAGAATATGATTTTCAACAGTAAATGATAGTACTTTCTTTTGTATCACCATGTGGCCTTATATTTGTGAAATCCCTTAGTCGTCCTGGTAGGCTCCATAGTCGTCCATGGGCGTTTACTAGTCTAGTTTCATACTTGTTCTGATACAGCTCAAGATTATTCTAAAGCTATTCAGGAGTGGTTCATATTGAGGATGATATAGTACCTTTGTGTCATAGGTCCAGTCTTACACATTCATATATTTCCTGTGTGCTGTTTGTGAATGGCCATACTTGCAACACTGTAGACAGTGGTGTGTGGAAGATTTGGGGCACTGTCTTGTAATGATGACACAACATCCTCCGGCCTATTACAAGGCTGTCACACCAAAGGAACAGAAATCCTCCATCATCGCTGTAGTGTTTGGGTGAGCTGAAGTGTAATAGTGTAATACTAATTGGGTAGTTTTAGAATTGAGAAACTGATTAAATTTAAAGAGGACATATTTCACTGTAACAAGTAGGCTAGGAGATTTTAAAGGGCCAGTAACTGATTTTTACTGTCTTAAAAGCATAAAAAACATAACTACTTTATTTTAAATGGTTTGCAGTGGCCCAAAGTTATTCCTCACTTACCTTATGCATTGTGAGTATATGGGAACTTTTCACACCTCTCAGAGACCGGTGCAGAGAACTTTTTTTTTTTATTTTTTTTAAAGGAAACATTCATGAATGAGGCCCAGTGTTTGCTCAAATACATGGGGAAAATCAGGTACAGGCAGTTTAAAGGTGAATTATTAAACTTGTCTGGTAGGGATTGGTCTTCTGTGTTATACCATTAAAATATCTAATTGCATTTCAACATCGTCATTGTCATCGTCATCATCGTCATCATCGTTATCAATACTGCAGACTCTTAGTCCAGAGTTAAAAGACACACGTCAGTTAAAAACAAATTTATCAAAGATGTTTTTATTTCTCAAAAACACGTTGAAGAACAAGCATTTTTACTTCAAGCAGGCACCTCTCCACAGATTTGACCTGTAACTGGGCCTTATCTCCATGATTTTAAGGTTTAATGCCGTATTGTGGAACATTCTCAGCAAAGCAGTTGCATCTCTATGGGGACAAGTAAGCGGCAGACCATCCACCTCAAAAAAAGTTACATAGTGCATTTTTAAAGCTACCATCTGAAAGTTTATTTTTTTTTTTTTGTTCACCAGTAGATGTCACGTGTGAAACCTGATCCCTCCCCTCACCCCGTTTCCCTCACCTGGCCCGTCCCTTCTCCTCTCACCTGTGCTCTTTGGTCTCTGCTCACTATAACACAGCAGTAACGTAGGTAGCATCTAGTGGTGATATGCGAGAATACAACAGGGATGAGTCGGCCAGTCAAATTATGGACGGTAGCTTTAAATTACATGTTTTATTGCTGAAAATGGCTAAATAGCATTTTTTTTTAAATCCTACATGTATGACCTATAGTGTGAATGTTTTGAATAATCACCGTAAATAATCAATCAAAGTAAGTAAAAGTAGGTGGGAATAGAGGTAGGTGAAAACTAAGATTTTCTGAGCACTCAAGCTTCAAATGCAGTACAATACAGGATTACTCAAACCTGCATCAATCAATCAAAATTCAACTTTGACTAAGCTTCTGATAAGGGAACACTGTTATAAGCTGATTAAAAGGGTCATCAAAGTCTATGATAATGATCTGAAAGGTCTACTACATTGCATAACAAATATTGCATAATGAGTAGAGTGATGGATAGGCTGTAATAGTGGATAAATATTGTTTAAGTTATTTCAGGATGTGAGTCAGACAGAGTGGAAACTATGTGCTCCTCTTTGAAACTATGTGTCTAATCAGCTGCACTCTGTTTATTTGTGCAACATCTGAAAGAGAGCCACATTCTTGTCAACGGAGAGGAACTCAGACAGCAGGGCCCCCAACAGTTAACATGGGACCCAAGAGTCACCAGGGGTCCCGAGAGTACAAAGGGTTGCAAAAGTTACCGAGGACCCCAAAAGTCACCAGTGGCCCCAAAAGTCACATGAGGTCCTGAGAGTCACCAGAAGCCCCAAGAGAACACCAGTGGCTCCGAGAATCACCAGGAGCCCCAAGAGTCACCAGGAGCCCCAAGAGTCACCAGGGGCCCTGAGAATCACCACAAGGAGTCCAAAGAGTCACAAAGGGTTGCAAACGTCACCCAAGGCCCAAAAGATAAAACCTGGAGATGGGTCATTGAGTGCAACACTACTCTTACCTAACATCCGCCTGTCCATGGACTACAGGTGGAAATTAGTTTTTTTTTTTCTATGACCCGGCACCATACACCTTTCCTGTTTTTTTTATGTCAATATTGTTGAGCTCTGTCCCTGTCAAAACAAAAGCATATCATGCCATACTCCTGTCAGGTTACCCCAACTGCACTGAAGGATGGGACAAATTTCCCTACGAGGATACTATTTTAACTTTAATCAGAAAGTACATACATATAGTTTAAATGGTACTTTTCAAAGTATTTTTCTAGCAGCATGCTGTTACTACGCCTTGAGTATGATACGCCCAGATATGAAAATACATTAAAGAACATTAGTTGCCTATAGATGAGGACAGTGCTCCCCCGTGTGTTCACAGTCAGAACAGCCTCCCCCTGTGACAATCAAAGCCAGGCTAAAGGAAGTGATGGGCGGGGTCCTGTCTTCACCTCTGACCTGTCACTCAAACAGCCCCACCGCGCGCACAGGGGACGCACGTCACGCACAGAGCCTGATATCGGCCCCATGTGGCACCGCGGCGCACAGCACACGCCCTTTGTCAACCGCGTCTCTTTAATTGAACGGTCCGCTTTCACCCCATATTCCACGGAGCAATGCAAAGCCGTGGTTATTCCGGGGCATGAGCAGACTGGGGGAGAGAGGGGGAGGGGGGAGTTCCCATGAAGCCACTGAACGGCCACACGACAGATGCAGCCTGTCTGATGCAAACGGTTGGGTCATTTTGGATCTTCATTAAAAAAAAAAAAAAGAAAAAGTTTTACACGTAAAATCTTGTATGCCATATCTTTACTCATGTGATTTTGTTTTTAAAGAGAGGAGCCCCTACTGTTTTAAAAAGTACAATCACATCTGAACCGGATTTGCCAGTGCCTAAACCTGCAGAACCCTCATTCTCAGTGTAAGGGCAGACCATGGCTCATGTGAAAGCTCAGAACTGCCAGTTTACTCAGAGCTGCAGAGGCTGCACTAGCACTGATTAATGATAATGGGGTTTAGGTAGTAAGGATTCCGATCAGAGAGTCCTTTTAAGTTTTTTAGGACTCGGTGGCTCCTTCTGTTTTTTGTTTGGATCGTTTTGGACCCAAAATACCAAATTATAACATCAGTAACTTGTCAATCATGTCCAGTGTTTTTGGAATTGAGAAAAATGAATGAATCCACACTTCATGCATCCAGCTTTCACTCTTCCCACACATTTACTACATATGCACTAAAGACATGGTGGCTGAAGGGTCTTGCCCAAGGGTACAGTGCCAGTTGTTGGCATGATTAATTTTGATTAGTCAAAATTAAAACCTATTTTTCCTTCTCAACACAGTTTCCCTTGGGTGACATGTTTTGTTGTTAAAAGTCAAAAGTAACAAATGCTGATTTCTTCAAATATATTTTATTTTTTAAAAACAAACAGTACAAATCGATCCAATACAAACGCATACAGGAGCATCCACATTGTCATCACGTTTCATTAGTCACTTCAGAGTTCAGTTTAAACTCTAACTACAGTAGAGTGGGGAAAGATTAAGACTTAATTAAAACTGAGGGCGGGGATACAATGGCGGTCATTGCAATAAATATAAAACAGGAAGTAGAAAAGCCTTAAGAAAATACAGGAGAGGACAAGTCTAAAGAGTTTAGTCCTCTGAATGTCTCTCACAAAGTCAGAAAATACTTCATGGGTAAGAGCAGAAATCTCCCAAAAGGTTGTATAAAACATAACGATGGCTGGCTTCATTCACTCAGAGAACGTAAAGCCCCTCTGTCACCCGGGTAACAATTACATCAAACTACAATATACTGTTCATCAGAACCTCA
Source organism: Periophthalmus modestus (assembly GCA_019594935.1). Lineage (NCBI taxonomy): Eukaryota > Metazoa > Chordata > Actinopteri > Gobiiformes > Gobiidae > Periophthalmus > Periophthalmus modestus. The sequence goes on from JAIEZT010000021.1 coordinate 9,817,250, forward strand.
GGAAGCCCTATGTCACTGAGAGCCCCTTCACACAGTCACACTAACTAACTACTAAAACTATTTGGACTGAATGATAAATGGAGAAACAAAGGGGACATTGTATCTACAGTGGCAGGGGACAGAGAAGCATGGAGCAGGGACAGGTACCATGGCCTGAGGAGGCTGTCGTCCGTATATTACTGTGGGAGGGAGTTTAGACTGGTCCGAGTCCCACTTCCCTGTGGAAGAGCCAAACAGAGGGAGCAGAAGCTAAAGATTAAAATAAAAAAAATAAAAATACAAATCAGTTTTAAGGCAATGGAAGGATTCTGGACTGAGAAATATGAAACTGAATTTGAAAAGGCAAAAATCAGCACAATATACCTAAAAGAGAAACTAGGGATGTCACTGGAGCACGTTAAAACTCTTGAAGAGAGAATGCTAGAATGCTGATCTTTCACAAGAGATCGAGGAGAAGTGAGAGACTGAAGAATTTGAAAATCTAGAAGAGCAAATCACCTTTGTGAAAACTGTAGGTATGCGTCAGCTGAACCCCAGTGTTTACACTGCACTTTCTGTTGTAGAGGATTTTTTTGTTCTATTGATCAACTGGCCACTAATATTGTCACAGGATTAACATTTCAGACCCAATTTCAATACTAAGGAATAGACTCGATACTCGATATCAATTCTAATTACACAATGATAATAAAAACACTTTAGACCATAGTAACAGACAATAGTACAACAGAATTCGTATTATATCTGTGTAATCCCTCAGTCGTCCAGGTAGGTTCCATAGTGGTCCATGAGCATATACCAGCCTATATGGTCTTATACTTGTTCTGATACAGCTCAAGGTCACTCTAAAGCTATTCAGGAAAGGTTAATTTCTGTCCTACGAATGTGACTTTTTAGTATCGATACTTGCTCAAATTAGTATCTAGATTCGATACTAGTTTTAGTGTTGATTAGCAACTGTTTTTCGATACTTTTGACAACCCTTCTAGCCACTAGTCCAAACTTGCAACAGGTCTAAAATGTAATATCCTAGCTAGATTGTAGATCTAAATTTTAATAGATCCATGGAAAAAAACTAAAAAAACTTTAATATTGTAATTGTTATTGTTGGTACCATTAGGAGCTACGAGACTGTGTGAAGGGGCAGAGGACTGAGTCAGGAGAAAGGTGCTCTGGACCAGAGCTTGTGATAGACCCAGTTTGTCCCCTGCAGACTGTGGTCTATGTACATGCTAACACTGTAGGCCCTAATAGTCCATGCCCTGGCTGTGATAGTTGTAGTTATCATGGTAGCCCTGGTGGTACTCCTCCCCCTGATACTCCCCCTGGTACTCTCCGTGGTACTCAGCGGGGTAGTCTCCGTGGTAGGGGCCCTGGTAGTCGTGCTGGTAGTCGCTGTCACTGATGTCAGAGCCGTGAGGCCCCTGGGACCCGTTGCTATGGATGACAGGCTCTGTAGGCGGAGCGCAGTACTTGGGGTCATACACTTGCCGTCCCAGGCCGTACACGCTCATGCCACGCTGTGACGCCACTTTGTTTGTGCCCATCTGAAGGGAGATGGTGGAATTATCCAGGGGCTGCAGCGCCACCTTCTGGTCAAAGATGTCTCTGCGAGTGCCGGGGGCAGACATGCCTGCCTGTGGAGGAAACAGACTAGTATCACAAAATAATACTGATACATTTTACATGCTCAGTACATATAAAGACTTCACTGTGGGTCTATACAACTTTTTAAAAACCTGCTGTGATTAGTCGGGATTTCACAATATTGACATATTATGATTAAGTTTTAGTGTGATGATTATGAGAATAAACATAAGGTTTTGATGATACAATTATCTAGGCTACACCACGACCGTGAAATTATGAAAGGTCCTGGATCCAATTTTTTTTTTTAAAAATCGGATCCAGGACCGGTCTTGCTCCAAAGACAAAAACACTTGGTCCATTGGTCCAGCACTGATATACTGTATAACCAGCTCTTCAGGTCAAAATAAGTCTGCTGTGCACTGTCTGTATCTAATTATCAATGATATTATTGTCACAGAATCAGGAAGTGCATGGTTTACATGCTAGTGTTAGCTTTACCATTATGACAAACCTCTGAAAGTTGACTTAAGTTAACTGACACCAAGTGAGCAGTAACTATGGACCACTGCAAACCATTGAAAATTAACTAAATAAATGTTTTCACATTTTTAAGAAGAAAAATCAGTGTGAATAAAAGTAACTTAGAGATGCTGTACTGGTCTAATAAAAAGCACTTTACATTTGGGTCTACTATTTGGGGTCTTGATTGAATTGATTGTTGGAAATTAGCATTGCAGCATGATACACTTAGTTTAGTCTTTATTTGACGGGGCAAAGTACAGAGACCTGTCCAGAGAGCAGAGATGTACAGATTCTGGACAGGTCACTTCACATACAGAGCAGTGACAAGCCTGAGGAAAAACTGAATTCACTTGGGTTTAGTGCATTTGACGAATGAATCTTTCAAATATCCATCCATCCATTTTCTTCCGCTTAGCCGTGGCAGGGTCGCGGGGGCAGCAGTCTAAGCAGGGACTCCCAGATTTCCCTCACCCCAGACACGTCCTCCAGCTCCTCCGGTGGGACCCCAAGGCGTTCCCAGGCCAGCCGAGAGACATAGTCCCTCCAACGTGTCCTGGGTCTTCCCCTGGGCCTCCTCTCCGGTGGGACATGCCCAGAATACCTCCCTAGGGAGGCGGCCAGGAGGCATCCTGAGCAGATGCCCGAGCCACCTCAGCTGCTCCTCTCGACGTGAAGGAGCAGCAGCTCTACTCCGAGCTCCTCCCGTGTGACTGAGCTCCTCACCCTATCTCTAAGAGTGCACCCAGCCCACACTGTGGAGGAAACCCATTTCGGCTGCTTGTATCCGCGATCTTGTCCTTTCGGTCATGACCCAGAGCATATGACCATAGGTGAGGGTAGGAACGTAGATTGACTGGTAAATCGAGAGCTTTGCCTTTCGACTCAGCTCCTTCTTTACCACAACGGACCGATACAGCGACCGCATCACTGCAGATGCTGCACCGATCCGCCTGTCAATCTCGCGTTCCATCCTTCCCTCACTCGTGAACAAGACCCCGAGAGATATTTTAACTCCTCCACTTGAGGCAAGGGCTCACCAACTACCCAGAGAGGGCAAACCACCTTTTTCCGATCGAGAACCATGGCCTCAGATTTGGAGGAGCTGATTCTCATCCCAGCCGCCTCACACTCGGCTGCAAACTGCCCAAGTGCCTGCTGCAGGTCCTGGCTCGAAGAAGCCATCAGGACAACATCATCTGCAAACAGTAGAGATGAGCTCCTGTGGTTCCCGAACCAGACCCCCTCCAGCCCCTGACTGCGCCTAGAAATTCTGTCCATAAATATAATGAACAGAACCGGTGACAAAGGGCAGCCCTGGCGGAGTCCAACATGCAACCGTAAACAAGTCTGACTTACTGCCGGCATGCTGTCGTTGTGCAATGCGAACACAGCTCCCGCTCCGGTCATACGGGGGACCGGACAGCCCATTAGCAAAGGGCAATGCCCCGGACCCCATACTCCCAGAGCACCCCCCCAAGGACACCACGGGGGACACGGTCGAATGCCTTCTCCAGATCCACAAAACACACGTGGACCGATTGGGCAAACTCCCATGAACCCTCGAGCACCCGATGGAGAGTATAGAGCTGGTCCAGCGTTCCACGACCAGGACAAAAAACCACACTGCTCCTCCTGGATCCGAGGTTCGACTATCGGTCAGATTCTCCTCTCCAGTACCCTGGAATAGACGGGAACCGGGAAGATTCCCCTGAGGAGTGCGATTCCCCTGTAATTGGACACACACCCTCCGGTCCCCCTTTTTATACAGAGGGACCATCACCCCCGGTCAACATCCAGAGACCAGTCTAGACGGGTACCGTGCCCCCGACCGCCACGCGACTTTTTTGTAGAGACATGTTAGCCAAGACAGCCCCACAACATCCAGAGACTTAAGGTACTCGGGACGGATCTCATCAACGCCGGAGGAGCCTTGCCACCGGAGGCGCTGGTGACGGTTTGCCAGAATTTCTTAGAGGCCGTCCGATAGTCCTCCAGTCCAGAGGAGGACTATTTGACGAATATATTTTTTGAATTATGACTTGGCAATTTGTATACACATACACACAGGTGACACACACACACTCACACGTGCACACACAAGTGTGATCCATGCCCTGGTACCTGGCTGGCCCCCTTGTTGGTGCCCATCTGCAGGCTGATGGTGGTCTGGTCATAGGGCTTGTCAGTCTGGGTCTTTGGGTCATACAGGTGCCTTCTGGTGCCATAGGCGGTCATCCCGGCCTGACTCGCACACTTGTTAGTCCCCATCTAAACAGCACACATGTCAGAGGGGTCACAATAACATCAGGTTCTCAAAACCTACAGCTCCTTAGAAGATTCCACCACCTACGAGTTCACAGTGGCCATGTTCCCACCAAAAATCTGATCATTATCTGATTTCTGGAGTTTATTATAAACAGTTACATTTGCATGAGAGCACAATGTGCATGCTTTTCTGCATGTTTTGACAAGAATTATGCAAAAAAAAAAAGCAAACTAGTGTGTGAAAAATACAAAAGTCATCACATGTCACCAGGTGTTGTTGATGATCAGATTTCTCTCTTTATTGTAAACACACCAAAATCAAATCCAATGATTGGTTTATCTGATTATTCTGGTGATCTGATTATGCCAGTGTGCTGATTTTCCTGGCCATATAAATGTAACAGTGACAAAGTGGGCCTTTGTCCCTTTAATATCACCATAATTCTGTTTACATTCACACATTTGTTGATATTTTTCAATATGCAACTAAACACTACCCAGGGTTTGTTTTGTTTGTCTTTCAGTTAGTCTACCTTTAAATTAACAGGTGTATGTATGGTGTTTAACTTAAATATATTGTATTTGATTAAATGATTTCAATTCAGTTAGATTCAGTTACAATACATGGATCTGTTCCCACCTGAATCTCCACATAGTCCAGACAAAGAGGGGGCGTGCCCCATGTTGGCCATTTTTAAAGTCCTGGGTGTGGTCGTGGACCAGACCATGTGGAGGGGAGAACTGGGTTAAGTTATGTTTTTGTTACAGTGTTTAAGTTTTTATAGTATTTTTAAACAGTTAATTCAGTTAAGAGGACTTGAAAAGTATGCAGTTGATGGGGAGATCCTGCTAAAAGTTATACCTACAGCGGGGTATTTAAGCCAGCCAGTCAGTCTTTCAGAAGAATCAGTGTAGCCGGGAACACATGGGTATTTTTCTTTTGCTTTAGTTGAGCACTGTTCATTTTTGTAAACATGTATTATTTTTTCCACTGTAGACCACGGTGACCTGCAATAAATTTTGCTAACTGAGATTTTTTCTGAGCCTGCTTCCTGCTTTGACCACATTGGCCAGCTTTCCCACAGTAACCATGAATTACCTGCAGTCCGATAACACACTGTCCTGCCTTGATCTTGCCCTCGTCGAAGTGCCTCTCGGCTTTGTCTGCGTATTTCACCCCGATGTCCACTTTAGTGTCCAGCCCTTTGGTCTTGGCCTGAAGGGGGGAGACAGTACAAAGAACATGAGTACAGATGAGGAGGGTAGGGGGCGCGCTGTTGTCCTCACACCACACTTACCATACTAGCCAGAGCCAGCAGAGAAGTTTGGACCTGGGTCATGTTCCCATTCTCAAACAGGTCATTGGCCTCAAAGATGTCGGTGGGCTTCAGACCATACACAAGCATGGCTTTGATGAAGTTCCCCAGGTTCTCCAGCTGCAACACACACACACAGCTGAAGAATAAGCCAGAACATCACACCACAAACCAACAGGATGTCCATGGCCCTGCTATTTAAAGTGTCCTCACAGCAGAAACGGTGTACTTTGGAAATGACAGTTACAGAGTGGTCCACATGGCCACGGTACAGCAGGTGTGAAGCTGATAGTCCTGGCCACAAGGACTTTACACATTTTTGCTAAATTATACATTCATTGTGCTCTCAATCATTTTCTGTAGTTTCTGTTTGTTTGCAGCCTAAAGCTGCATTTACAGGGCTGCAGGTCAGACCTGTGTAGAGGGGACTCCACCATTCAAAGCTCACCATGCCTGCCCTGCACTGCACTGACCATGGGTGACATTGTCTAGTTTAGAAAGCACAGTAAAACCACACTAGTACAGTGTATTTAAATTTTACATTGTATTCTTTTGGTAAACATTGGCTGCTCCAGGTTTGATCCTTGGGACACCCAAGCCTTTCTGTATGGAGTTTGCATGTTCTCTCTGTGTCTGGGTGAGTTTTCAAACCCACAGACCATCTGCACTGCAGACTGACAGGGCCTTGTGTTACCTGGTGCCAGTTGAGCTGGGAGTGGTTGATCTTCTTGATAGAGTCAGACTGCAGCTTCTTCATAAGTCTGAAAGTTACAGGACATCAGTCACATTATGTTACTGTGGTTCAGAAACTGTAGACTGCAGAATGTATTCTGCTATAATGCTTATGATCCACAGTCTCCCCGTTTCTCAGGAGCAGACTCACTCGCAGAGGATGACTCCATCTTTGAGGCCTTTCTGGAAGTTCTCCCCGATGCTCATGCCCGTCATCTCCTCGATCCAAAAACGCAGCTCCTCCTCCTTCTGCAGGTCATACTTCTGAGCAATCTAAAAGACATACAAGTAATGTCTATAAAATATTAAAAGGAAACAAGAGTACTCCACCAATCAGAACAGAGCACAGAGAGGACCAGTCCCGTAGTGTGTGGAGCAATGGGCTAATCGGGTGTTGGCCTGAGGAGATGCACTAGAACTCGTCATGTCCAATGTTTATTTTTCCTGAATGATGACGCAGCTGTGTGAGAAGTGGAATGTGGACATTATTTAAAGGAGCACCATGTAATTTTTTTCAGTGATGGGTCCACTACATTCTTGTCTCCATGGAAATGTCACAAGCTTTTTCAACAATCAGAAGCCCAAAATGGTGACATACGCTCACTGCTCTGTACTGACTTCCTTCTTTAATTTTATTTTCTTAATCAGTAATATGCATCGGATTTGGCAGACACGACTTTCGGGTCGGGTTCGGGTCGGGCTCGGGCTTAAGAGCTTACCTCTATCCTGGACATGTTTAAAATGTGCACTCTTTCACACAGAATGCTGCTGTGAGTGATGATTTTATCCAGTTTGTATTTGTTTCTCTGGATCAGTATTGTTCAAAATAATAGCAGTACAATGTGACTAACCAGAATAATCCAGTTTTTTAGTATATTTTTATTGCTACATGGCAAACAAGTTACAAGTGCACGCTCTTAAGGCTGTGCCATTGGACAACTAGTTGAAAGGGGTGTGTTAAAAAAAAAAAAATAGCAATGTCTGCCGTTGACTGTACAAATATATTTTGTAGAAACACTTTGTTTGTAGGATTTAGCAATCCTCTGAATCACTAAACTAATATTTAGTTGTATGACCACAGTTTTTTATAACTGCTTCACATCTGTCAACCAACTTGTGGCACCTTTCAGCTGTTAATCCTGTACTGCTATTATTTTGAACAATACTGTGTGTGTGTGTGTATATATATATATTTTTACATGTCTGTAAAATCTGATGATAAGATTTAGGGATGAAATGATCCAATACTGGTATCGAATATAGGCGTCCAAATATCGGTTCAGCCAATATCCTGGTTGGACATACAGTGTAAGTCGATGTAATAACACTATATATATGGTGTATATTGGCCCAGAAAGTCTCGTAATGTTGATTTTTTATTATACAAAGCTGTTCTATAGTTGATTGATACATACATAACAGCTACATGACACATTTGGATCAGTTTTGTCTTATTTTATTTTAAAGGAAATAAATGCTGTTTTCAGTCTCTGCACTGGTATCGGTGGATATAGGCAGATATCGGCAGATATTTAAAGCCATAGTATCTAAATCAGTATCAAAAAAGCTGAATCAGTGCATCAAAAACACCTGGAGACACGTGTCAGTGAAGCAGCCACTTTTTAGACTAACTTGTATTTGGGAGCCAAAGTACAAAGTATTTTAAAATAACATTTTATCTTTGTCACATTAGTTTAACTTTTTTTTGCATAATATTCCTTGTCCAGATCTTAACAACAATCAGTCTGAACAATCAGACAGAAATCAGATTACTCACAGCAGATGAAACCATAGATGGCACAGTGTACATATTGACATGTTGCGCAGTGTAAAGCAGTGGTCCATTAGCCTCCTGAGCAGAATCTACAGCAGATCTAAGAACAGAGAACCATATCCTGTGGGACACGTCTCATTTCACTCTGAGAAGATGATTACAAGGAGAATTGTCCTGTGCAGCAGCTATTCTGAAACCATCAGCTCCTCAGGCTTTGGAGAGGAGGAGGAGGATCACAGAGAGGAGGAGGAAGGAGAGAGAGAAGAGGAGAGAGAGTAGGATCACAGAGAGGAAAGAGAGCAGGTAGAGAAGAGGGAGAGGAAGGTCACAGAGGAAAGAGAGCAGATAAAAGGAGGAAGAGGGAGAGGCAGAGGAGGAGAGAGGGGAGAGAGAAGAGGAGGGAGAGGAAGACCACAGAGAGGAGGAGGAGGCAGAGGGAGGAGAGGAGGAAAAGGGAGGAAGGGAGGCAGAAGAAGAGGGGGAGAGAAGAAGAGAGCAGAGGAAGAAGAGGTGAAGGAGAAAGAGAGAATGTTTAAATTTAAGATTTTAAGTTACATTCCATGTCTTGATTTAGAGAAGTCTGTTGTAATAAGGGTCGGGGTTGTCAAAAGTATTGAAAATAGATACTAATTATTTGAAGACATGTCAGTACAAAAAAAAAAGTTTAAAATTTAGCTTTAAATTGATCTTGAGCTGGTCTATGCTTGACTGAGGGATTACACAAGTACAAGGCAATACAAAAGTGTTGAAACATCAAATTTTACTGTCTAAATAGTGTTGTTTTTTTTTTATAATAATTGTGGAATCTGTATCAAGTTTGAGATTTCATAGTTTCACAATACTACAATTTCAAAAACTGTATTTTTTTTAAGTACCATCATTTCCTCCACAAAGTCAAACTTAACCCCGTTCTCAAATGGGATTCTTGTTTCTCAGTTCAGGCTTTGGTCTATCAATTCTGTAAATTCTTCTGGACATGTTTAAAATGTGTGTTTAAAATGTGATCTTTGAACAGAATCCTATTTTTAAAGCATGGGTCACAAATCTAATCATAATTACAATGTCTATCAGGAAAATTGCAAATTGATATTTTTCCTAAATCTTTGAGCCATAGAGGTGGTCTTGCAAACACGGGAGCAGTGAGGTTACAGAGGAGGAGCTGGTGCAATGACCCTCAGAGCACTGACCCAATAATGAACAAACACTAAATCAATGTGTAACCAGGACAACAGGCCTACAGTACAGACAGAGGTGGGAGAGCAAACATTGTACTATATCAAAAATATGGCTACTTCTCATAGTACCATGCAAGTAGAAGTACAAAGTAGTGATCCAAGAAATACCAAAGTAAAAAAGGCATTTGGGGAAACTATTAGTAACTGTTGGGATACAACATCTGATTTCTAATTTGAAACACAAATGTTTTTGCCGCTCATCCAAGAGGCTTCTTCAGTTCTGAAAACACATTTTTGCGTCTATCTTTTGAAAATACCATATTTTGTGCATTATTACATTTTTTGTCCTTCAAATGATAAATCAGATGTTACGGCCAAACAGGTAATCTTATTAGTAGTTTCCCCAAATACCTTTTTTTCTTTTTGGTATTTCTTCTTCAGTTAAACTGAAGAAACCACTTAAGTGGCCTTCACTATAAAACTTTTGTCCAGCTAATAGAATAGAAGTTTTCTTTTGCTATAGATCACACCTGGACAACTGAGGGATTACATAGACTAAAATGGTCAGAGTTTTATAGTTCTACTTCATTCTGGTTGATCACAGCATCAAAAAAATCATAGAACTGTTGTTACCATTTGTAACTGTTGTTTTATAGTTTGTAAAGGAGCAGAGGAGCAGAGCCAGAGGAGCAGAGCCAGAGGAGCAGAGCCAGAGGAGCAGAGCCAGAGGAGCAGAGCCAGAGGAGCAGTCAGAGTCAGAGAGGAGCAGAGCCAGAGGAGCAGAGTTAGAGGAGCAGAGCCAGAGGAGCAGAGCCAGAGGAGCAGAGCCAGAGGAGCAGAGCCAGAGGAGCAGAGTCAGAGGAGCAGAGCCAGAGGAGCAGAGTCAGAGGAGCAGAGCCAGAGGAGCAGAACCAGAGGAGCAGAGCCAGAGGAGCAGAGCCAGAGGAGCAGAACCAGAGGAGCAGAACCAGCTTGTCCACTGTGTCCACTGCAGACAGTCCCCATTGGCCTGCACTTTTTGAGGAATGTGCAGGAGCAGCAGAGCGCGTATCATCAGACCTTATGTAAGGGCCCCCAGACTGGCCCCTGGCTCCAGTGTCCGTGTCCTCACCACCCTGACACTACACTTCACAATAACAGAGGGCCCCAAGGAGGACAAATGATCACATGGATATTTGGTATTCTCTATGGAAGGACCATTTTAGTCCTAGTACAAAGTAACAAGCCACACAGACATCAGTTTGCTCTGACTGAAGCCCAAATTAAATACCCCATCATTAAAGAGGGGGTATTTTATTTCAACAGGGTATTAACTGCTAACATGTAACGTACTTAGATCACAATGTTACATTTTATCATTTTGAATGCTATATTCACCGAAAAGAACATATTAACATGCTTTATAAGTTTCACTTTTGTTTTTGACAATCTAAGCCTCCCCTCCCTTAGCTCTCTGTGCTAAATCACTCCCCCTTCAGATCACTATCACAACACAATCAGTACGCATCCCGCTAATGAAACTGCTGCACACTGCATCAGGTTTGTCATGCTGCGGTGTACAGTTTTGATTTTTTATATTTATGGAGAAGTTGTGTGGGAGCATGGGTGACGTGGGCTTTTGGGCTGAGAATTACACTGAATCTTAAAGCTAATTTTAAAGAGGCTTTGAATAAGGCCCTGAATACTCAAACATTCAGGATGACATCTAAAACCTCTTCAAGCATGTTTTTGCTGAGGGAATAATGTTATAACATGGTAGACAGCTCCAAAAAGTAGATTTTGCATAATGCCAGAAGAACAAGTGGCACTACTATCCTTATAAAATGGATAATTTCTTAGCTCTACTTTACTGCACATCGCCATTTTTTTTTCTTAGACACACAATATTTAATTTTCATTTCTTTTCATAGGTCAACACTGTACTCACTAGAGCTAGAGCTGAAATCTTAAGTGCACGGTGACCTATGCAAACAAATACACTGCATTTTTATTTCACTATTTTGCATCTGTTGAGATAATGTGGAGATTGTTTTTTATGAAACTTTATAACCACTATTAATATTATTAATAATAATAATATAATTGCCAGTAATAATTACAATTATTAATGTTTATTATTATATACTGCCAGTGTTTTTTTGTATGTGTTTTCTGTATGTCTTGTTGTACAGTTGTGAAAAGTATTGAAAATCAAATACAAATCAATACTTAAACTAGTATCAAAACCAGATACTCATTTGAGCAGGGATCGTTACTAATAAAAAAAGTCACATTCAGAAATGAACTTTTTCTAAATATCTTTAGAATGATCTTTAGCTGTATCAGAACAAGTATAAGACGCATAGACTAGTATACACCCATGGGACCACTATGGACCCTACCTGGACGACTGAGGGGTTACACAGATTAAGTCCACATGGTAATATAAAAAAGTACTAGTGCTTTTTAGTATCATTGTTGTACTGGAATTGGTATTAAGTATCGAGTGCGATTTTTTTTTGTATTGTGACAGCACTAGTCTGCTGTTGGCCTCTATACCTTGCCAGGGGATTACAGTTGTAGTATTGCTGACACATTTACAGACATGTTCATTAATGTGCACTGTCCTGTTCAAGCACATTGACCTGAGACTCTGCCCACATGACTGTCCTCTCCATCTGTCAAAGGGGAGCTTTGGGACATGGAGTTAAAGCAGACCTATTCTGCAAAAAATTACTTTTCAGCTTCTAACAGTGTTATAATCGTTTCCCTTCTCATTTACTCACTCAAAGTTGTATTTGGAGTGATTTGTGCATTTGAAGAATCTTTGATCACTTATTTTCTCCAGTTTTCACTGCCACAGGTACAGGCCCACTGCTCTGTAATAACTGTGTTCATGTAGTCATTTAGATACAAATACTACTCGCTAGCATGATGTGCATCTATCCATCGGACATGCCAACAGCTACACAGCACTTTGTTGTGATGACGTTTGTAGCAACTCAGCTCCTATTGGGCTCTGCATTTTTCTAAATCGCAAGTCAACAAACTCGTTTCTTGTTTTGGGTGTTAAATATAACAGAAACACAATAGGTCTGCTTTAAGTCTTCAAGGACAGTTACTCTTCTGCTTTCCACAACAAGGACCACTCAGTGGAAACCTTTATAGGAAATGTATCTAACTAAATTTAACCAGGAAATGGGAAAACTGATTATTTTGTCCTGTGTTGCAAAACTTGACTTTCATTTTCAGTAAAGAAACAGGTACATTTCTCTCATTATTTGGTAGTAGGATTAAATGTCAAAATGTCACCTAGTATTGAAAAGGACCTACAGTTCAGTTCTGTTATAATTAAGTGTATATTATCCAAGAGCCTCTAAACAAAACAAGGATCAAACTTGTGAGCCTCCATGACCAAGTGGCAATTCAAGAATGAATCAAAAGTTCCATATTCTTGTCCCGATGACCCGGCTTCAGAGGAATGGCATGAAGTGAATTATAAAACCAAGTGAACAGAGGACGGGGCACATTCGAGGGATTTCTACTCCTCCAAACTATTTCAACGCAACACCGAATATGGAAAAAATGCAAACCCCAGTCTCTATGGCGATCAGCGCTTTTCATACTAAACTCAAACTTCCTACATCACTTCCATTGCAGCTCAAAGGCATGTGTGACAAATAACTAGGGCTGTAGTCGACTACCAGCACACCTCTTTTTTAAAAGGAAAGTTTTAGCCATCTCCTAAAGAAATTCTTAGTGGACTAAAGACATGTCCTGCCAAATATTTGACTAAGAAGAGAGCGTGGCAAAAGTATTTAATCCATCCTTCAGGAGAAAAGAGCAGGAGCAGGGCTGAAACAAGTTCATTGATAAATCACAACTGATTATCCTCAACATTATCTCCAGATCTTGAGCTAGTCTTGGCCAGGACTACCTCAGCTGGAGCATCAGCCGCAGAAGCTTAATAGTCACTTCCAGAAGAGAAGAAGAAAGAAGATTAAAATATTTTTTCCCAGAGACCTTTTAAAAGAAATTAACATCGAAGAGTGGGTTACACTTCTATTAACACATTACATATTTAGATCATAGTGTTGAGATATTGTGAAAATGCAATATTTCTCAAAAACAACATATTAACACATTAGAGTTGGGTGTTGTTGTTTTTTTTTTTTTTTTTAAAATACTGTCATACAGTCTAATTATACTGCAGTCGACGTGTGTTGTCACCTATCCATTTAATGAAGTTGAATCTGTAATAAAAAAAAAAAAAAAAAGAAGTAATTTTTAGCAGATGGTACTGATGGTACTGAAGGTGACACTGACACAATACCCTGGTGTACCGTATTACATTGTATCGCCCAACTCTATAACACATATGTTTAGTGTGCAAGTTTCACTTTTGTTTTCGATGCTTTGAAAGGGAGAGGCACTTTGCTCCCCCTTCAGAGTGACACACAACACAATAAATGTGCATCTCGCCAGTGAAACCACTGCACATCGCATCAGCTTTGTCAAGTTGCTGTGAGTTGTTTTGTATCTTGCTCTAGTGCTTTTGTATATTTATGTCAAATTGTTGTGCATCATTGGTGACGTAGGCTTGAGGGCTGAGCTTTGGACAAGATCATACTGCTAACCATAAGAATGGTTCGGATAGGGCCTGGGAGAGATCACAAGATTAATCAAACATGGATGACATCCAAAACCTCTTCAGGCAATTTTTGATGAGGGAACAATGTTATAACATGATAGAAAGCTCCAAAAGTGGATTTTGCTTAATACGCCCTCTTTAAATTTTTAAAAGCTTGCTCAAGCTTTAACAGCTATGTGGTGAAAATAGCAAAAGATACATAATTTTATTATTATTATTTAAAACTTTATAAAAGTTTTAAGAACATTTTGCCAAAATTCAGTTTAAAATGTGTTTTGGGGCTGAAAATTACTGTAAACTCTTAATACTAAGAATTTTTCTAAAGTCTCTAGGGAAAATGAATGGGAAATTTACTCACGGAAAACACAGAGCTTAGAAGTGGGCGGGTCTGTGGAGCTATATTGTGAATGCTTTTGGTTTATGGGGGAAACTGGAGTACCCAGCGGAAATCCACAGATCACACAGGCTGGTTCGACTCCTGGTCTTCAGTCCCGGTCTTCAGTCCCGGTCTTCAGTCCCGGTCTTCAGTCCCGGTCTTCTGTCCCGGTCTTCTGTCCCGGTCTTCAGTCCCGGTCTTCTGTCCCGGTCTTCTGTCCCGGTCTTCTGTCCCGGTCTTCTGTCCCGGTCTTCAGTCCCGGTCTTCAGTCCCGGTCTTCTGCCCCGGTCTTCTGCCCCGGTCTTCTGCCCCGGTCTTCTGCCCCGGTCTTCTGTCCCGGTCTTCAGTCCCGCCTTACTTTCTGGGCCCTCCACCCAAACCCGGAGCCCTCTCATTATGTGCCATCACTCAGAGTCAGTTCACACTATTCTACTGAGGCTCTCCATGTAGACACACCCACACGCTCACATTGGCTTTCCTTGCTTCTTAGGGACATTACATTTACTTGCGTTCATTTCCTGAAGACTGATCCCAAACTTAAAGGCACTGTACATGATTTTACTGTCTTAAAAACAGAAATGGTTTCCAGTGGTCCAAAGTTATTCCTCGCTCGCCTTATGCATTTTGATTTCGAGTATTCTAATTATTCACCACAAAGAGTTTATAAATGCTTTTCACAACTGTCAGAGGCCAGAGCAGAGTTTTGCCATCACGGTAAAGCTAACAACAACTAGCATACTAACACACACCAATTATTGGACAATAAAAGACCTTATAATTAGATACAGACAGTGCACGGCATCACGTATTTGACCTCAAGAGCTGCTTATACAATGTTACTGTAATAGTACTAGGTTAAGACACATTTTATCAAGTATATGGGAAAAACTCACATCTGAACTTTAAGCCATGTTGTTAATCTAATAATAAAGGATTTACGTCATAGGGAGCAGATTTGTGTCCTCATAAGGGAGGCAGGTCTACATGACATCAGTACATGCAGATTTAGTCCCCCAAAATGGGAGAAATACAGAGAAAGAGGTTTGTACTTTCTGAAAGACATATACTACTTCCTATATGTTATTTATGTTCACATTGACAGTATAGCCTTTGCCTGAAATCCAGAATATACACTTCTCCAATAGTTGCGACGATGTGAGTCTAGTCACCGGTGAATCTCCTTGTTTTCAAATGGTCGTGATTGACAGGTGAATTAACCAATCGGGGACACACATGGGCCACCCGTATCAGAAAATATAAAGGAACAAAATATCACAGGGCTGAAAAACATCACAGAGTTCTGCAGAATCAATGAGCAAAGCACTAAACTCTGTTAATCTGAGATGAGATAAATCTGATTTTATTTGTAAATCATAGGTGACCAATGAGCTCCTTCATTTCACATGCGTCACAGAAAAAACAAAAAACAAAATCTGATTGTGATGTTTGACGGTTTGAACGGCATTGGGGACCAGACTGACAACAGATAAAAAATACTGAGAGATATCATTCTGGATATCATTCTGGATTTGCCAGGCAAGTGTAGCCTATATAAACCAAATCATGGTTTAGTCCTGCTTTAGTCCTGGTCTAGTTCAGATTTAGGTCCAGGTTTAGTCCCAGGTTAGTCTCAGTTTGGATGTGGTGATAGTTCAAGAGTGAATGCACCCTAAAAACATTCTTCTTTTTGTGTTGATCAGGTACAGTGTCTTTTAATATCCATTTTCCAAACAACAATACAGACGTTTGATCACTGATATTTAATACAACAACAGTTATATGTTGCCTTTATTGCTTTTACTGACAGAGGACTGAATTTAGACCTCTGCATGAAAAAGACCCAAGCTGATTATTGGTCATTAGACAGGTCTGATTCAAGGAGAAAAATCCATTGATTGCAAAGAATCTGCAATCAATGCAAGGTTAGTTTAGTTCTAGTTTAGATCCGAGTTTAGATTTTTTTTTATTTTTTTTTTTTTTTCTGAGATGGTTGACTACTTTCTTTGAAAGTAAAACCATTGATTTAAATCAGTGCAGATATGCCAGAGTTTAAAAAACAAAAAAAAAAATCATTATTAGTTTCTGTGGCTCACCATCTACTGAAAGATTACCAAATTACATAATTTTGAACAAAGTGCAGATATTTTCCTTTCCACTGTCTCTGATTCTTTACATTTGGGAATGATCATCATTTTGGTTCAGAGCTTGCTGGAGACACTGTAAAATAGTAAATTATTCTATTACATGTATGTGTGAATTAACTTACAGTCTCCATGAGTAAACCAATATCATTTTTCCACTCTTACAGCCTGCTGAGCTTATGCCTATTTGAACAGCAAGACATAATGATTAGTAGGCCTTTCTACAATAAACCCGCTTTAGACTATTGGACTAGACTTGCAAATAATTATGTAATAGTTACTGGTCTATCCTTTGAAAATACCAGATTTTGTGCATTATGTAAGATTTTGTCCATCAAATAATAACTGTTCCACATCCAGAGCGCAACTCTTTTACTCTTGAGTAGTAGTTTTCCTAAACTGTTTTTTACTCTTACTCTTACTACTAATTTCTTAAACCACTAATATATACTTCTAATTCTGGCAGTCGGCTATTATCAGAAGTGGGTAGAGTAACCAAAAATGGTCTCATCTCAAGAATGGGGAACGTTACTTCAAAATAATATTTCATCAAGTAGAAATACAAAGTACAAGTAGTGGTCCAGGAAATTACACAAGTAAGAGTAAAAAGTATTTAGGAAAACTACTACTCAAGTAAGAGTAACTTAAAGACTGTTAGTACAAAGCATCTAATTTACAACTTAAGTTCATGTCATTTGAAGGACAAAACTTAAAATGATCTCTGTCTTTCAAAAGGATAAAAAACAAGACAAACTAAATCATATCTGAAGGAGTGTTAAAAGAAACACAAATGTTCAAATCATTTCATATTGCCAAGTGAGAAGTACTGTTACTTCAATAAAAATGTGACTCAATCAGAAGTAAAAGTATGCTGCTAGACAAAAACTCTGAAAAGTACAACTCAAATAAATTTAACTGAGTACCCACCTTTGAACTCAGCAGCCTAATCTCATTGGAGTAAATCTTTTTTTCGCTTTTATTTGAATAATCCGCCTATTATTCCAACAATAGTACCCTCGGGAACTTGCATTACTCTAAAACAGTTGTACTTAAGTGTAGCTGTCCACACTACTTGCCACATTAGGTTTTGAAAGTGTCATTAAGTTGCACAAAAGCTGCTCAATCAGTGAGTGGAAACTTCTGGAACGTGGGGCTACATTTTTGGGACAATAATCGTGACGAGTCTAGAGCGCATCGGTGGAGAGCCTTTTGCGCACTCTCAAACCTGCATCAACGCTCCTAAAACCAAGGGAAACTAAGTCAATCCGCACACACAAATAGTTCTGATCAGGCCTGAAAATCTCCACTTACTTTGCTCCTGACTTCTGCCGACAATCCGTACGCTGGCCCCTTGTTAAAATGAGTCATTGTCTTTTGTTAAAAAAAAAAGACAATCCGTTCCAAAGTTGCACGGCGCTGCGATGGATACTCCTCTTTTACGCGGTGTCTTCGGGGTGCTTAACCGCAAAAGAGCGAAGATATTCCGCTAGGAGTGTGCAGATTCCACCGTGTGAAGACTGGTAACGGGAGAGATCACTTTCTTTGACCGAACTGCAACTTTTTCCAGCACAAAAATGTCGCACGGAGATGGAGAAGGACGGGAGCCAATCGGTGCGCAGCGTTCGGGAAGCCCACGCCCTCTGCTGATGGACCATTTGGATCAATCGGGCCAAAATCAAATCTGGATTGTGGTTTTTCACGTGCGTAATAATACTAAAACAAGGTGTGTTATCATTCAACATCTCTCATACACGCGCGTAAAATGTATTAAAGGGCTCTCCACGCAGGCGCACGGCTGGAAAACACATGGAGGAGACACATTTCCGGAGTTGTCTTTTGTTTTCATTTCAACAGTATAAATAGCAATAGCATCACAGTGACAGGTGGCCCCAGAAAAGTTCCACTGTGCACCTTTAAGATTGCCGGAAAACATGAGGAACACCTTAACACTGATTGCGTGATAGAGTTTTGTATGTTGTTTAAACGTGTTGGAACATTTCAATATGGAGTCTCACATTTGTAACTCTCCGGCACATGTGTTGGCCAGATAGCCCTTACAAGCTCAATGGGCCTTGTACAGAATACAGTGCAACTCTTCATATTGAAACTGGCCCATCCTCAAAGCAATGTCAGAGGTCACCGAGGCAAAAGTTTCCCAGAGAAAAAGATAGAGAGAGGAGAGAGAGGAAGCAGAGAAAGTGAGGAGAGAGAGAGAGAAGAGAGATGCAGGTCAAATTCCCTCGCACCAGAACAGTGCTACAGCAGGGGCCAGGGAAAGTCTAAATACCAACCCCAATCCCCCCTGGTCTCTGTTATGGTTCAGTCCAAAATCTCTTTCCTTGCTTCCTTTCCTCTCCTCCATTTTTCAAGCTGTGCCATAATAAGAGGTGTCCAAAAGCTCTCTCCTCTGCTCCTCACTGTGTTTCCTGTCTCCTCTCCTCTGCTCCTTTGTCCCCTGCTCCTCTTCTTTGCTCTTCGCTGTGTCTCCTGTCTCCTCTCCTCTGCTCCCCTCTCTTCTGTCCCCCTTTCCTCAGCTCCTTTCTCCTCTGCCACCTTTTTCTCTGCTCCTTGCTGTGTCTCCGTCTCCTCTGCCTCTCTCCCCTCTCCACTGTTGGTGGGATTTCCTCACTCATTTCCTGCAGCTTTCCAATCGAGGAGAGGAGGTGAGGAAAGAAAATATAGACACAGTCCTTGTGTCTCCCTTCTTCTCTCCTTCACCCCTTGGTCTTCTGGGATGGTTCAGTCCAAAGCCTGTGGATGTTCTTCCTGTACTCCTCTCCCTCCAGGAACAGGATAAGGAACACAAAAGTACCAAAACAGCACAGTGGACAATGACAACAATGCTTTTCCTCTACTGAAACATGACTCAAAATCTGCTGTTAAAATAAACTGCACAAACACATTTTTTCAGGTTAGGTGCATTTTCATAACAGATAGATCACAATGTTTTGACACGATTTTTGAATGAAACTATGATTGCATATTAAAATAAAGTCTTTATTGACACAGCAGAAACAGTCCCTTCAGGCTCCAGGCTGTGTTCATACTTGTTCATAATAATAATAATAATACTGGATTTATATAGTGCCTTTCAAGGCGCCCAAAGCACTGTAGACTGCATTATTCATTCACTTCACACTCGGTGGTGGTATGTACTACTGCCCTGGGGCAGACTGATGGAAGTGAGGCTGCCAATCTGTGCCATCAGCCCCTCCATCCACCACCAACACTCACACACCACATTCATACTAGGCAAGTGTCTTGCCTAAGGACACAAAGATGGGGATGGAGGACCACTACTCTAACCTATGCCACTGCCGCGTCCTTGTAGTCCTGATGCAGACTGTTTGGTCCTGTTCTAGCTCTGGTTTAGTTCTGGGTTTAGATCAAGTTTAGTTCCAATGTTGCTGTAGTGTGTGTCCTTGGGGTGGTCAGACGATGCGCCCGAGGAAAATGGCTTTGGGGTACTTGTCCCTGAGCGCGGCCCACTGCACAAAGAAGTAGTGTGTGAGGGGGTAGAGGATCCTGCCAGTGAGCGACAGGGACTGCACCCGGCACAGGCTCTCCACGTACACCAGGAGCACCTGCTTCAGCCCCAGCACCCCAAGGAGCAGCCCCGCCAGGCAAAGAGGGACGCACGTGCCAGGGCCGTTACACAGGATCTGAAACACAAACAGCATTCTCACATATTCACTTCATTCAACTAATGCACAGCTTTTTTAAAGGGGCCATATTACGCTATTTTCTGATCTATATCATAATGTTTCCTCATTAGAAACATACCTGGAGATGTGTTTTGTTTCATACATCTGGGTTAAAAAACGTACAGGAACATGAACTTCTGAGAGAAGACTGAAAAATGAACCAGATAAACCAATGCTAGAATCCCATGTATTTCAGATGTTTGTAGAGGTCTAAACACAGGGTTAGCAGGTTTTACTCTGAATAAGACAGGTTTCTGTTATTTACAGAAGATGTTTCATTACCTAAATATAATCCAGACTGAGGTAATTGTGTCAAGTCATAGTATCTTTAAAAAATTGAATTTTGTAATTTGCTACAAAATGACACTAGGCAAAATAGTCCTGCCAGTGTGTCCTGGGCCTTCTCCGGGCTTCCTCCTGGTGGGACATACCCGGAACACTTCCCCAGGGAGGTGTCCAGGAGGCATCCAGAACAGATGCCTGAGCCACCTCAACTGGTCCTCCATGTGGAGGAGCAGCGGGTCTACTCCAAGCTCTTCTTGTGTGACTAAGCTCCTCACCCTATCTCTAAGTGAGCCACCTTTTAGAGGAAACGCATTTCGACCACTTGTATCCGCCATTTTGTCCTTTCGGTCATTGCTAAAGCTCATGACCATAGGTGAGAATAGGAACATAGATCCAAACTAGGACGAAACCAGGACGAAACCAGGACAAAACCAGGACAAAACCAGGACAAAACCAGGACGAAACCAAGACGAAACCAGGACTAAACCAAGACTAAACCAACACTAAACCAAGATTAAACCAGAACTAAACCAAAACCATAGGTGAGAGTAGAACCAGAGATATGACACAGGACTAAACCACGACCAAACTAAAACAAGGACTAACACACTCATGAGCTAGACCCCAGTCCTATGTCCTATTATGAAATATAGAACTTCACACCAGGTATCACATAACCGTATTAACTTGAGTTTTGTGCTTGTAGTCCTCCTCCACACATTCACACCTGACACTGTACAGCTCTATTTAGGGGATCTCTAAAGCTATAGACGTATTCAACACCTTAAACAGTCTGCCATTCTCCCTGACCTGAGCCTGAACCTGAGCCCAGACCTGCTGCTAAATCTGGGAAAACAGAGAGCTGAGGAGCCTTCACTTCTGACCTAATGCATCCAGTGTGTGAGTGAGGGGGCTGTGAGAGGGCTGAGAGGAGAAGGGGGTCGGGGGAAGTCAATGAGGGCCCTCAGTCACAACATGTAGGTGCACAGGGAATTTCAAGTGCGCTAAACAACCAAGTTCAAATCATATTTGCCCCAAAACCTCGGATCACTTTTGCGTCAATCTACAGCAGGTCTAAGAGTGAACGGGGAGTATAAGACATTGCTAAGTTAAGTTTACAGTTGAATGGTCACAAGTTGCTCTCCACAACACAAACAGACACATTAAAGTGACAGTATTAAAATGACATTTGCCGCAAATTGACACGTTACATACATAAGTTTGATTTCCAGACACGCAGTTGAATGGTTTGCCGCAAATTGACACGTTCATAGCAGACCAAAACTCACGTGCTACAGGGCTGTGATTGGTGTTTGTAGTGCTGACAAACACTAGTATTTCACTGGCTGGTTCTTACCTTATGTAGTTGAATGCCTCTTTTAGTCTGCTTCTAATGGATACCCGCTGCATGCAACTGCGCAGTTAGATTTACAAGTACCTACTACCTTATCCAGATGTGTTACTAGGATCTTTTAGATTCAAGTCACGACACCTCAATCATAGTTCCTGGGTTTACATACATTTTAATAACTGGTTTAAATTGGACTAGGCCAGTTATTCGGTTTTCCTGGTGTGCATGTAAACGTAGTGAGTGGAGCATGGCAGTGGAGGGGCAGTGGAAGGGAGCTGGGGTTTCGACTTACAGGAAACCAGACTGCAGCAGTGAGTGGTCTGGATAAGCCATCACTCTCACACACAACAGCCAGCCAAGCACACTGACGTCAGGCTTCTGTCAACCCGCTCAGAGCTCCACGTCTACGGAGTCATGGAGCCACAGACCCAGCGATGGAGGGTGCAAGCAGGACTGTGAAGCCTGATGGAACAGATGCTCGAGCCACCTCAGCTGGTTCCTCTTACTGTATCATGGTTCCCACATTTTGCTTGAAATAATTTTCCAAAACTTTTCCAGAATGTTTTTGATGATGTAATCACTGTATCTACAAATACATAACCCACTTTATTCAGATGTAGTCCTACTATATCCAAAGTCCATGATGATGCAAACTAATTGTATTCACATATCTCAATGTATTATATATTTGCTTTGCATTGTGATATGATTTATTGTATATTTAGACGTACCAAAATATATATGAACCCAAATATAATGATAAAATAAAAGAAAGTATTTAGACTATACATTCTTTTGGCTGGAACTGTGCACCTATGGTTATGTTTATAAAACAGAAAATTGGTGACACCTGTATGTGACGGTGAGATTATGGCAATAGCAAATAATAAAATAAAGGTTTGGGGGATTTTAGTGGAGTTTTTTTCAAACTTTTAACATACAACTGCTATTATTTATCCAATAATGAAGAAAAGCAAAGGGGGGACAAGTTTTCAAGAACACAATACATATTTCCTTTTTAAAAATTTCCATACCTGTTCCATGTGTGAAAACAGGCAAATTATTTTCCAAGTTTTCCAGGATTGCCAGGATGTGTGTGAACCCTGTGTATTGTGAGTTTTCATTGTTGTTAATTGTAAAATTGGAATAATAAGTACGTACAGGGCAGAGGGTGGGGACAAGGGGAAGGTGAAAACAGAAATTTTCTGTTCTTAGAATGAACAAAATTTAAAATGATGTGCATCTTTTGCCATAATACGCCTTCTCAAAATGAGGCCTATAGTGCAGTGAGTCCAGCTGAGTATAGCTGTGTGCTGCCTGAGGGGAGAGCAAAGCCCGGTGGAACATTCCAGATCAGTCTGGCACCAAGTCCTCCTGTGTGCCGCTGATCCAGAGCAGGGCTGTAATCACAATCAAATCGAAATCACAATTTGAATGGACACAATTAGCAAATTGCAAAGGCTGCAATTTTTTAAGTACCATAATCTCCTCCACAAATAACTAAATCTCCTCTCTTAATCTGCATAAAAAACAGCTAACCCTGTAGTTTAGATCTGTACAAACATGTTCTGAAATAGGATTCTTGTATTAATTTGTCAGTTCATATTTCAGTCAATTCTTCTGGGCGTGTTATGTGTGAACTTTGAACAGAATCCCATTATTAAAACTCATCAAAAATTCAATGCTTGTCAAAAAAATTGCAATTAGATATTTTCCCAAATCTTTAACCCCTAATCCACTGAGGCTACACTGCTGCTGTAGCTGCTGGTGACTGCTCTGCTCCAGGAATGTGCTCACAAAAACTCACCCAAACAAGAGCTTCTCTGGCATAATCACTCCAAAAGGACTCTGCTCTGGAAAAATGGAGCCTGTGCCAGTGGAAAACAATACAGAGACTGAGGCTGAGAACAGTTAAGACCAAGCCACACAACTGGAGTCTGCTACTGCTGCATTCTTGTGGAGTTAGAGACACCTGCTCCAAAGGGCTGTCAAAAGTATCAAAAATCAGATACTAATCTATACTAAAACTAGAATCACAACTAGATACTCATTTGAGCAGGTATCGATACTAAAAAAAGCCACATTCACAGGACAGAAATGAACCTTTAGAATGATCTTGAGCTGTAGCAGAACAAGTATAACACCACATAGACTAGTATACACTCATGGACCACTATGGAATCAACCTGGACGACTGAGGGATTACACAGATATAAGGCCCCATGGTAATATAAAAGAAGGTAATATGATTCAATGTTGAAAATCACATTCTATTGTCTAAATAAAGAGTTTTTTAAAATTATCATTTTATTTTGGTATGAGAATCAGTATCAAGTCTATTTCTTAGTAATGAAATAGAGTATTTTTAGTATCGCTACTCCTAACTAAATATGAGAAAAAAGTGAAAGCAATGTAATTCATGTAACAGAATCATTTGCTGCCTCTGTCTTTGACAGTGGCTCAGTTGGTAGAGCATTTGTCCATTGATCCGATGGTTGGTGGTTTGAATCCCATTCTCGACATAAACATCATTGGGAGAGCGGTCAGACCCACTAACGCACATGTTGGCAGTGCAATTCCAGCTTCCACAAATGAATGCCGTTGTTGTTCTTGAGCAAGACTTGAGCAACCCACCTCACCCTCAGTGTGTGCATATACTGGTGTATGAAGGTGTAAGAGTAAGTACCGAATTGAGGTCTGGGCCCAAAATGCACTGACTTCTTGCATAGTAGAAAATAAGTGAACTGTAGACTGGTGTTGTCACGATATGAAAATTTCAAATTTCAGACTCAATTTTGATTCTAAAGAATAGACTTTATACTCAACACTGGCTCCAATAACATGATGATCATTTTCAAAAGCTCTCTTTCTTTAGAGAATAGAATGTGATTTTCAATATTCTACAACCTTTACAACATACAACAACCTTTAAAGATCGACTTGGTGCTCTCAAGAGGTCAAAAGGTCAATACCAGCTGCATAAAAATGAGCACATCTCTTCCTGACAGAGTGTTTTCCTGTCACTCGATTTACATACAAGCCAGAAAACCATATCACAGCCCTACACCAATTTGAACTAGATTTATCGGGTCCAAATGTCCAAAGTAGCACAGCTGGAGAGTACTGACTGTACTGCTGCATGTTTTACACTCATTTGAAGTGAGACAGAGCCAGGGCCTGAGTGGTCTGTTTAACTGCATGGAGCTCTGCACAAGCTCACAGGAGCAGGGTGTCACCTGTCATACCTCCTATCACCTGTCACTAACTTCTTCTTATCATCTGTCACAAACCGGTTTTGAGAAGGAACATGACTGAGACGGATGTGTTGCAGTGGTACAGTATGTAACTTTCTGGAGGTGGAAAGTCACCTACATTATTTCATGGAAATGCAAAGATAAAAGAATACTTCAGAACATTCTCCATGGAAATAAGTTTGATGTCATACTGAAGATTATAGCCAAAGGAACAACATTTCCATGGAAACAAGCAAGTGAAGACCCTCCTCCAGGCCAAGTAAGAGTCAGGTTTGTGGAGATGCACGCCCACTCACAGTAAAGCAGAGGTTACACTAGACTTTTCCTTTGCTGGTCTTGTTGGCCGTCAGACTTTGGCCATTCATGAGAATTCGCGGCCATTCAACTGTAAATGAATGAAAATGATGTCTTGACATTTATCCACATAATGTATGCACTCTGATGACGGAGTAAAATAAACCCATCACGTTTAATTTGTCACATGTTGAACATCTGGAGTTATTAGTGCCAGGTTTATGGAGATGGAAGCCTGCGTACAGTAAGAACGCACGTTTTTCAGCGCAGATAAGCTTTTAGACTTTTATTTTCTATTTTTGGGCTGAAATGTTACATGGTAGGGATTTTAGAAATGCACTTTTTCCTTGCTGTGTTATATGAAAATGCACTCATGTAGGTTTATAGTTTCTGGCATGTTAGACACCACACTGACCAGAACCAGAGTTAAAAAATTAAGAGCAGACTAAAATGACAAAATCTTAACTAAATCGTGAATGCATATTGGTAAGACTAGGCCTATAGTTAAATGAACGGTCCTGAACATGCAGCACTTAGAGGAACACATTTATAGTTCTATTTAAGGAAATCTGGGATTCCATTGAATATCACTCAAAAATAAGAAGGGCGTGTAAGAAGATTAACACTGAATGCCCTCATTTCAGCCAGTCCCATATTGTCAAAGTCAGGATTTCTGGAAAACAAAACCCTGAGTTTCAATCCAATGTTGTATACACGCTTCCCTTTCAGATAACCTTATAAGAATGTAGGAGCACAATAAAAACATTGTATATTTGCCCACTGTGTCCCTTTTCCTTTCTCCGAATCCCAAAGCCAGTCCAGATATGACAGATGAGAGAATTCAATCAGACTGATCACATTACACTCACTTAAATCTCTATTATAGACAGCATTCTTGGGATTTAAATCTAAACTGATTTCATTTGTTAGAGAATGTTTGATGAAGAGGCTCAAGAATGTAAAAAACACTGACCATATATTAGCTACAGGCTTAAAGTCCTCCTTCTTCAGCTCCACTCATTGTACTGTCTTGGTCTATAAAAACGGTGTGGCCAACTTCTTTATGTTAGATACGCCAGTCTGAGCATCGCTCACAGGAACAACTACTACTCCAAAATATATAACACATACATTCATATTGGCTAATGGCCAATATGTATGTGTTATATATTTCACAATCATATCACAATAAACTTAATATGTTGTGAATTTGTTATTAAAGAGAGGGTATTTTACTTCTGTGGGGTATTTGCTGTTAACACATAACCTATTTAGACCCCCATGTTACCCTTTACCATTTTGAAAACGCTGTATTCAGCAAAAATAATATATCAACATGTTTTATAAGTTTCACTTTTATATTCCTAAGTCCCTCCTCCCTTTGCACTATCACAACACACTCAGTGTGCATCCCACTGATGAATCATATTTTTTTCTTAAATTGCTGCGTACAGGTTTGTATCATCCTTTTGTATACTGATGGAAAATTGCGTTACGGGAACTTGGGTGACGTAGCCTGTAAAGAGAGTTTGAATAGGGCCCAGGAGAGATTGCAAAAATACTCAAACATGCATGGATGACATCTAAAACTTCTTCAGGCATGCATTTTGATGAGGGAACAATGCTATAACATGGTAGAAAACTCCAAACTCCAATATGTAAAAGGCAGATTCATTGTCATTTTCCCAAGTCTTAATTTAGCAGTTATCAAACTAATAGGGGACAGTGCAAGCCAAGGAACATACATGATACATGCTGTAAACTGTTGTTCCACATTCACACTAAACCGACACATTCTCATTGATACACCAGTACAAAAAGACACTGGAGGCAAGGTGGGGGAAGTAACCTGTAACCTTAGCCTCTCAACCAGTCACCTTTCAAAACACTCAAAAAATGCCCTCTCTTCCTTTTCAACATCCTACTTACACATCTCAACCTGTTAAGCCTTAGTTGAAATAAAAACGTTGTATAGATACCTGTGTTTACATGCTGCTGTGTGTGTGAATGTGTGTACATGCTGTATGTAGGCCGTGTTGATCCTCACCGGTTCGGGCTGAACACCAGGGGCACAGAGTAGCACAGGATATTCACAGTGCTTAGGACAGCTGAGTGCATACATGTGTGTGCTTGTACATGCTGTGTGTGTATGCTGTCTGTGCCTGTATGTATTGTGTGTATACCGTGTTGAGGCTCACCAGGTCAGGCTTCAGTCTGAACACCAGGGGCACAGAGTAGCACAGGGCATTCACAGTGCTCAGGACAGACGAGCTCCAGGACTGGTGCACCTCTCTGCTGCGTGGGATTCGGAACACGCTGAACTGAAAATATAAACCACAATGATAAAACTGCTAAATGGCTTATGTTCCAAATCAACATAAGCGAGATGAGGTCTCACAAAGTGCTATCAAACCACATTCACATTTCCAGCAATTTTGTGGAGAAAGAACCCTATGGCTAACCTGGCCCCACAAATGCACAAGTTCTGTCCTCTACAGGTTTTTCAAAAACAAAATAGTCTGTATTTCCGCTAAATTAGGCTAACGTGCGTCTGTCGGCATTGTCACGTTTGTTTTGGTTCCTTTGGCATTGGCTTTCACCCAAACCAAAGTGGTACCCTGTAATTGGTGAGTCTGTGATAAGACACATCACATGCAAACGCTTCAGCTGAAGCTGAACAAGGTGGATTCTCAGGAGTTTGTGTACTCACAAAAATCATGAGAATTCATCTGGTTGGCAAAACTACCCTCTGGTAACATAATAAATATCTAAGGTTACATGTGAAAGTGTCCCCTCTTCTGGTGGCATGTGGTCAGTACCTCTGAGTCTCCCTGCTGTCTGGAGCTCTCGAAGGCGTGGATCTTGTCTTCGCTCATGCGGTCGGTCTGAGCCAGAACATAGTACCGAGGGGAGTACGCTGAGGACAGACTGCCCAAGAGCCGCAGGATCTCTGTGGTGTGGCCCCCTGCAGACACACACAACATGGTCAGAGAGGCTGCAACCATTACACAGAACAATCAGGACTAGTCGACTATTCTTATTCATATGTTAATAATTGTTACCTGATAGGGTTGTCAAAAGTATAAAAAATCAGATACCAATCAATACTGAAACTAGTACCAAACTAGATGGAAATACACCGATACTGGTATCAAATATCGGCACTGATACCGAACAATTAGCTGGATCAGGTATCGGTTCCATGATATCAGTAAAGCCAACATCCTGGTTCCTTGTTCATCGATATGTTTTTTTCTCTATCAAGAAGTCTACAGTAGCCACATTTCAACAATTATTTGGTTAAAAATAAGCAGTGAATGATTTAGGAAAAATGTCTACTACAAGCAATAAGATTGAGATTGCAATTTATATTTTAAAAGATTCTGTTAAAACTGAGTTCATATTTTAAACATGTCTAAAAGAATTGACCATAAAACTGAAATCTGAACTGACAAACTAATACCAGAATCCCATTTCCGAACGCGTTTATACAGATCTAAGGGTAACAGGGTAACAGGGTTAGCGTTTTTTTTATGGAGGAGATTCTGTTGTCTGTGGAAGAAATTATGGTACTTCAAAAAATTGCAGCCTTTGTCATTTTCTAATTGCGTCCATTCAAATTGTGATTTCAGTTCAACTATGATTAATCTTGCAGCACTAATCGCAATCATTATCTGGGTAGTAAAGACTCAAAAACACAAAGACAGTGGCATTACTGAACCAAAATGTCAGTGTTCGATTTTTAGCAATAATACACCTTATTCGTTAAAAAAAAAAATCTCCATCTAGAAGCTTCAGTCAGCATATGTCTAACTTAATTTGGTTGAAAAGAAGGCCTGAATGATTTGAGATGAGAATGTGTTATTTTCTGGGGTGATTTTTCTGACAAGCATTGAGATTGAGAACACATCCAGAAGAATTGACAAAAAGACTGAAATATGAACTGACAAACTAATACAAGGATCACATTTCAGAACATGTTTCTACAGATTTAAACAGAAGAGACTACTGGTTCAAATACGCTCCTCGGGTGAAACGTGAAATGACGACACTAGATGTTACTGATCAGATCTGTGGAGAAACAACCCCATATACAGTAAGAATACAAGTTTGCCTCTACCAGAAAGGCTATGTGCTTTAAATTATTGCGCACAGTACTCAAACAGTGCCCTTGTAGTGTAGACCAGTGTAGCTAAGCCTAGGTCATGATAAATACTATATCGACTTATCATATTTGTAATGCATATCTGGAGCAAATCTAGTAGTCAAGGTGGGTGGTACTCAGTTACATTTGCTTAAGTAACTTTCTAAAGAAATTGTACTTTACAGAGTAGTTTTCTAGCAGCATACTTTTACTCCTATTTGAGTAATATTTTTACTGAAGTAATAGTACTCTTACTCAAATAAAAGTTGAGGGACAAAAGTTTTATGTTGACAATATGAAATGATTTGAGCATTGGTGCTTCTTGCATCGCTTCTTCAGATATGATTTAGTCTGTCTCATTTTTGTGTCTGTCCTTTGAAAATACCAGATTCTGAGCATTATTTAATGTTTTGTCCAAATTACATTCACTTTAAATTATAAATCAGATGTTACATCCAGACAGTTACTCTCGAAGTTACACTTGATTTGCATTTTTCCAAAATACTTTTTTACTCTTACTTGAGTAATTTCTTAGATCAGTACTTTGTACTTCTATTTTGATAATATTATTTTGAAATAGTATTTTTTTTTTGGTTACTCTACCCACCTCTGCCAGTAACATATTTGGTTCTGGACTAGTTTTTAGTACTAGCCTAGGTGGAGTTCTAACCAGACTAAGAAAATATTAAACAGGGAAGTGCAACTGATTGGTCAATCAACAGAGTACTGACAATAGAACCAGGCTGGGACAGAGTGAAGTAGAGTAGAACCAAGGGCCAGGTAGATATTGGGTTTTAAGTGCCTTGCTCAAGAATACAACACAAGTATAAGCTGGCTGAAAGGGAATTTGAGCCACCAAGCTTCAGATTATGACATGATTATAACATGACTGTCCTATCACCCAGCTATGTTCTAGATTTATCAAACACAAAAGGATTAATATTACACTATTTTCTGGTCTATGTTATAATGTTATTTCCTCGTCAGAAACATATCTGGAGTTGTGCTTTGTTTCATTCACACATGTTTAACACACAAACCCTGCATATTTAGGCATATATTGAGAAACAGAGCAGAAACTTGTGGTGTCGTGTGGTAATACAGAAAGTGCTCCACTGTGTTTTTAAACTCCATACACCTTCACTAGAATCATTTGGATAATTTTAACCCCGGAATTTCCAATCTCAACTGAACAAAGGGTAAATGAAAACTGTTAATTTGAAAACTATCACCACATGACATCACAAGGTGGAACAGAGCATTTAGAGTTTTGGAGATGTAGACACACTGATAATGCAGGATTACTAAAACATGTATGAATGAAACAAAACAAAACACAACTCCGGTTGTTTCTGAGGAGGTAACAATGCTGTAACATGGCTTTAAGCTCACAAGAGTCAATTTAGGACCTGGGGTAGTAGGTAATATGCTGCAAAATGTATAGCTAAAGAAATACAGCATTTTTTTTTTTTAATCAATGTAAATGTAAAATCATCTCATTCTAATACTTACATATAAGCTATATTTAATGTAGCATTATTTGCTAAAACAATCCTAATACTTTACAATGTTTATATTTGCTAATACAACATAATTGCTTGAGTTCTTCAAATCCTGTCATTTTTTTTTGTAATCAAGAAATGTTTGCAATAGCATATTGCTAATCTGATTTGCCTTGAGTTGTTTAAAATGTTTTGCAACGTGTTAGCAGGATTCTTCACAATCCTGTCACAAATAGAGAAGTTTTTCAGGTTTGGTCTGACAGCTTAAAAAATAAAAAGCCAATTTAAAGGACTACAGAATGCACCAAACCTTCCAAATGTTCTAAATAAGTAAAGCCTTTTGGCAAGTTATTTTAATTTACTGGAATTATATCATTATTTGTATTGATTTATATTAGCAAGATGCAAATCGGGCAGGCAGGCTAGCATAACAGCAGTATTAAACAGGGATAAAGAGCGGGAAGATGCTACCTGATCCAACCACGACCAACACCGACACAGAGCCCTTACTGCCAGGCTTGTACTTGGCCCCGGATTTTAGGACTACATACAGACGGAGACAAAACAGAAGGAATAAAAATACAAGAGCTAGCACAACTGTCTCCGCATCTAGCATGGTGACTACAGGCAGCGCGGAGGGACAAACAACTCTGGAACAACGCGGGCTCACGGTGTTGTATTCATGGTTCTAACAGGTCATACTGTCGTCCTCTGCTGGAATAGCTTGTGTTAACTTAGAAAAAGCATTCTCTGCATGGATAGAGGCGGTAATAAACTGAGAGCCTTACTCCATATAAGCCTAACCTGAATTTGTATGTAATGTTACAGTGACCTCTTTTG
Organism: Periophthalmus modestus; assembly: GCA_019594935.1. Classification (NCBI taxonomy): domain Eukaryota; kingdom Metazoa; phylum Chordata; class Actinopteri; order Gobiiformes; family Gobiidae; genus Periophthalmus; species Periophthalmus modestus. The sequence goes on from JAIEZT010000021.1 coordinate 9,849,145, forward strand.
GATATTTTGTGCAACTGCAGGGAACTGAGTAGGCCATTTGGAGCACTCAGCTGCGCTTCCTTTATTGTCACCGCTAAGCATGCTGCTGCCACAGTAATCATCATTAAAAAGGCCCAAAACGATAAAATACATGCAATAGATATAGACTAATATAACAGAAGAAAAAAGCCTACAGACAAGAGAACGACGCCTAATTTAACATTTATTTATTTATTTATTTATTTCTAGGTTGTATTGCCTTTCAGGCTACATTCTGTTGGAAAATTCACGTGTAGACCTATGTCTGTAGGCGGGCCATTTTGCATGGGCAATAAAGACATTGAGAATGTAATATTTTATTTTATGGTTTGGCTATAGTTTGTCATAATAAAACAAAAACATTTATATTTATATTCATATTTATTTTATATTCATATTTATATTTATATTTATTTGAAATTTGCCTTTCTAGTTTAGGACATAGCTACTACTACTCTTCCCTCAAGGAAACGTAAAAATGCGCAGTCAAAATCTGAGCGGCTCATTGACTGATATTATCTGAAGCGTCTGAGACAGGCGGCAGGAGCGTGAGCGCAGCAGCTCGCAGCGGTAGGAGGAGCGGCAGGCGCCAGAGCGCGCACAGTGCTGGAGCGGCAGACTGAAGCCTGAACGCAGCCACAGCTCAGAGGCGCGGGCGGTGCACGAGGCGGTGGCACGAGGCGGTGCAGGAGGCGGTGGCACCAGGGCTCGCGCGGTAGAAGGATGGCGGGCAGCTGTTGTACCATGTTCGCACAGGCCGGGGACCTGCGAGGCTCTCCTGACAGCTCCAGGTCAGTGAGTGACGCACATTACATACTGACAGTGCACGTGCACAGAGCAGGATACGTGCGCGTGAGGATGCTACAGGTGAACGTCCTCCGCGTGCGCGGCCAAGGTCGAGCAGCGCGTATTCTGTCACGCGCATGTACCGCCAGGCTTTATCAGGCCTGTACCGTCGCTTAGCCCGTTTCATCACAGTCAGGGGAGTTTGTCTGTGTGCTTATTATCAGCTGAGAACATTTGATGGCACAATGCAAAGGCCTCATTGAATTGTGCTGGCAACACGTGGGGTAGGGCGGGGCATAATCAAAGTGCTGTTATGGGTCAAGTTTTATATTGTGTAAAGCTCATTTGTCCACAGGTAGTGCCTTTGGCTACAACTGTCTGACTCTGCAGAATAGAGCTGCTGTCATGATCCAGGTTAAAGATGTCATGACATTTGGATATTCTGACATTTCAAAACTTGTAAGCAAAAACTACTTTCTACTACAGTTTCATTTACCAACTACTATAAATACTGATGCTCAGCTGTAAAAGCTGTGCACCTTTGTTGCAGTGCATCAGTGGAAATCTAACAGACCATTTGCAAGTAACTAGGACGCAGGTACCGAATACAAGTCCAGAATACACAGTACAATATGAAGTGTAGGTGTATCATTATTTTCAACACTACTTCAGTGAACATATTAAGTTTACTCTTGAGACAGAGTTAATTTTTCAGAGTTAGTCTAACACTGGACAGAGTTAGTGTTTGACTCTGTAAACACTGTGGAATGTGGAGGAGTTTTAACTCTGTGCAATATAGAGAGAGTCATCTGCCACTGACTCTGGTTTAGTGTTATAGACAAATAATTAATCCTACTCAACACTTAGAATAACACAGTTACAGATTTTTTGAGAGATTTTTTTTTTAAATGACAAAACATGCACCTTCATTTCATACCAACTTATTTGGGTAAACTTGAGAGTCAATACTGAAATAGTCATGTCAGCTTGTCATGGCCTCTGTGTTTAGTGTATGTTTTGCTGGTTATTGACTTTGTGGGTTAAACCTTGTGTATTAACACACCAATTTTTTTACTCAATAATTTCAGTTATTTAAAAAAACAAAACAAAACAAAACCATGCTTTATTTTAAATTCTGTCTAAATAAAACAGACAAATCCAGGGCTATATAAGGCTAATTTTGGAAATCAGGAAAATCATTATTAAATTTAACTTAATTTAATGTAGTTATTAAAAAGTATCAGATGGAGAACATTGGTGTTATTAACATTGATACTGATTACTGCACCAACTAATATTGAAATATAGATATCGAAATATCGTGATACTAAATTTGGTGATACTATACAGTTGTTATTGTAGGCTGCTGCTGTATATATATATATATATATGTATATATATATATATATGTATATATATGTATATATATATATATATATATATATATATATATATATATATATATATATATATATATATATATATATATATATATATATATATATATATATAGATAGATAGATAGATAGATATATATGTTGCCAAGAGTATTTTTTAGAATTTTAGAATTTTTTGTAGCCTCACTACATTGTTGTTGCTTGTTTAGTGGAAGGAAACTTGTTCATGCAATACACTTTGACATATTCACAATAATATATTTAATAGCTGTATTTCATATTAACTTTGCACAAGTAGTGGTGTAACACAGAAATATTGTTGCTAAAATATATTTGGTTCTTAAAAAACAGCAATATATCTTGTGCAATATATATCGACTATCGCATGTCTCACCATATCGTGATAATATTGTATCGTCAGCCATGTATTGTATTGAATTGTGAGGGACCCTGTGATTCCCAGCCCTGTTTTGCGATACATTGTGCTGCCCTAATGGCTGACCAGGCTCTGCTCCGTGTCTCCTGTTGTAGATTCCTTCCCAGACCCCCAGCCCTTTGAGCAGGAGCAGACCAGCACAGCACAGTGATGGAGAACCTGTCCATGAGCAGCAGCAGAACCCCAGTCTTCCTCACTTCCTCCTCCTCACACTTCCTGACCCCTCTAAGGAATGGCTATGGTGCAGCCTCGAGTCCCCCTGCACCCTCCAGCCCCTCCAGCCCCTCTCCCCTGGGTACCATCACCATCTTGGGCTCGGGCGACTTCTCAAGGGCACTGGCCCTCCGACTGCTGCGTGGGGGCTTCCATGTGGTGGTGGGCAGCCGCAGACCCAAGCAGGCGGCTCATTGCTTTCCTCATGTGGTGGACGTGACGCACTACGAGGACGCAGTGGGGAAGGCCAACATCGTGTTTCTGGCCATCCGCAGGGAACACTACTCAGTGCTGTGGGACCTCAAGCACCTGCTGGAGGGTACAGAACCGGAGTGTTTTACACACTGTACAATGTTCTGACTCCTGAGCTCTCTCATATGGGGAATAGAGCTGGTATTATTTTATCCATTAAGAAATATCTTACATGAAAATCCACTGAAGAATCTGATCAAGGTCCATTACCCCATTCAATTTGACCATACCACAAAATCTGTAGATTTAGATATTTTCCTCCCAATTCCAGTTAAGCATTTTGGATTTGTGCATGGTATTTATACTATATAATTCAAGAAAGACTTTTACCCATTCAAAATATATTATATTTAGTTTTAAAGGAACTTTATGTCAAATTTTGTTTTTAAAATTCATAAACTTGACATTCTGTGTTCCCAGATGTGCAGTTAACATGTTGGGGACTTAGACTTAGACAAACTTTAACATGTTAACATGTGAAAATCTAATATAGCTTTTACTGATGCTCTAATGCTAATTTATTTTTAATTACCAAAACGCAGGTTCACATGAGGCATGATCTGTCAATATACAGAGAATGAGAAAAAAATCTGAAAAAAATGTCCCCTCTGTCTGCAGGTTAAGGCACTGGTAACCCAGGTTCAGTTGTGATTGCTATACCCTTTTTAAAGCTGTAAGAACATACAAGCAATATACAGTTTATGGAAATTGTTAATCTGTGTTCCTACCCTCACCTATGGTCATAAGCTCTGGGTCATGACCGAAAGGACAAGATCGCGGATACAAGCGGCCGAAATGGGTTTCCTCTGCAGTGGCTGGGCGCACTCTTAGAGCCAGGGTGAGGAGCTCAGTCACACGGGAGGAGCTCGGACTAGAGCCGCTGCTCCTACACGTCCAGAGGAACCAGCTGAGGTGGCTCGGGCATCTGCTCAGGATGCCTCCTGGACGCCTCCCTAGAGAAGGGGCCTGATTGTGAATTTTTTCTGGGATCAGCTCACAGTAGATTTACAGTTTGTGATTTTTAAAGTTCCATCCTGTTGGTTGTGTGCACAGGCAAGATCCTGGTGGATGTAAGTAACAACAGGAGAGTGAACCAGTACCCTGAGTCCAATGCAGAGTACTTGTCCTCTCTGCTGCCCTCCTGCACTGTGGTCAAAGGCTTCAATGTCATCTCAGCCTGGGCCATGCAGCAAAGCTACCCCCTGGATGCCAGCACACACGTGAGTATTACAGACTACATGCCAGCACACACATGAATATAACAGGGAATACACCCCACCACACATGTGGGTATCGCACTGCACACCAGCACACACGGGTATTACACGCACTACACGCCAGCACACACGTGGGTATCACACAGAGTTCACACTAGCACACATGTGGGTATCAGACACATTACATTCCAGCACACATGTGAGAACTACATATACTATATATATACAGGTATATATATCTGCAATGATCTGTAGTGACCCTTTGCTCCACAGGTGTACATCTGCAGTGACAGCCTGTGGGCGCGGCAGCAGGTCATGGAGTTGGCACGGCTGCTGCACTTCCGACCTGTGGACATGGGACCACTGAGCTGGTCCCGGGACATTGAGACCATGCCCCTGCGCCTCTTCCCCGGCTGGAGGGGTCCTGTGCTGGCCGCTGTGGCTCTTTCCATCTTCTTCTTCTCCTACTCCTTTGTGCGGGACGTCATTCACCCATACGTTCAGTCCCAACAGAGCGACTTTTACAAGATCCCCATGGAAGTTGTCAACCGTACCCTGCCTGCTGTGGCCATCACGCTTCTAGCACTGGTGTACCTGGCGGGGCAGGTGGCGGCGGGGCACCAGTTGTACTATGGGACAAAGTACCGACAGTTCCCAAGCTGGCTGGAGGGCTGGCTGCGCAGTCGCAAACAGCTGGGTTTGCTCAGCTTCTTCCTGGCAGCGGTGCATGTGCTCTACAGCCTGTGCCTGCCCATGAGGAGGTCCGAGAGGTACCAGCTTCTTAACACCGCCTACCAACAGGTCAGTATCACAACAATCAGAGAATATAATGTCCTACCACACTACAGCATAATGTCCTATCAACAGGTCAGCCACACAGCAGTCAGAGAATACAGTTGTGAAGTGTGATGTTAATTCCAGGTTCATTAGCTGATTGAAAACAACAATTTCTCGTGTTAAAAAGAGATAAAAGAGATCATGAACACAGAGGAGACCACCTGAAACCCATGTTCTTGTCCATGTTCCTGTCTATGTTCTTCTCCTTGGTCTACTCCCTGTTCTTGTCTTCTTCTCCAGGTCCATGCGGAGGTGGAGAGCACGTGGAATGAGGAGGAGGTGTGGCGTGTGGAGATGTATGTGTCCTTTGGGGTCATGAGCCTGGGTCTGCTGTCTCTGCTCGCTGTCACGTCCCTGCCCTCTGTCCACATTGCCCTCAACTGGAGGGAGTTCAGCTTCATACAGGTGACCCAGGGCTGGCATAGTTCAATATTACGCCCCCTTGTGAGCTTACCTGAACACTACACTAGGAATTAGAAACACAAGTGCCTAATTCATACTTTTCATTCAATGATTTCCCATCATTAACAATGGTGTAGTTTACTTTTGCTGGGTATTAATTGCTAACACATAACTTATTTATTTTGTATCATGCTTTTATATGTTTATGGAGAATTATTGTGCGGGGGCATGGTTGACGTAGGCTTGTGGGCAGAGCATTGGGCAAATCTTACAGTTAACCGTAAGGATTTGGATAGGGGCTGGGAGCATGCATGGATGACATGTAAAACCACTTTAGGCATATTTTTGATGAGGGAACAATGTTATAACATGGTAGAAAGTTTCAAAAAGTCGATTTTGCATAGTACATTATCAAATTTTACAAAATATTGAATACTGTTATTGTCATGTAAATAACAAGAGCACACATGAGGCACTTGGAAAAGGACGGAATCGCACTTTTTGATCTCAAATGATTCAAGAACAAATTTATCCAAACTTCTCTTTTCTTTGACTGTGAATAATTATACAGTTTTGTTACTAGTTTTATTATGGCTTAGTAAATACCTAGACCACCTAACATGTATTCAATCTTGGGCCCCCTTGTGATTTGTGGGGCCTATGAAGGTACATTTTCTGTAATGGCTGGATAAGGCTTAAAGGGTTATTATGCAAAATTGATTTTTTTAACATGTTATAATGCTGTTCCCACATAAAAAAAAAACACACCTGAAGTGGTTTTAAATGTCTTCCATGCATGTTTGAGTATGTTAGCAATCTCTCCCAGGCCCTGTTCGAACCCTCCTTACAGGTAGCAGTACGATTCTGTCCAATGCTCAGCCCACAAGCCTACGTCATCTATGTTCCCACACAACCAGTCTCCCTAAATATACAAAAGCATGATGCAAAATGGTACACAACAATTTCACAAATCTGATGCAATGTGCAGTAGTTTCATTAGTGGGATGCAAGCTGATTGTGCTGATTGCGCTCTGAAAGGGGACTGAACAGGGGAGACTGAGAGCATCAAAAAATTGAAGTGAAACATAAAACATGTTAATACGTTGTTTTCCGTGAATATTGAATTTTAAAAACAATTAAAGGTAAGATGGTGATCTAAATATGTTATGTATTGGCTGGTGATACCCCACAGAAGTAAAATATTCCCTCTTTAATGAAAATAAAAAAGACCATTAGTCTCTAACAAGTAACTCCATATCCTCTTATGAGCTTCGTGTGTTTTGTGTTTGTCAGTCGACTCTGGGCTACATTGCTCTGCTCATAGCCACTCTGCACGGCCTGCTGTTTGGCTGGAGGAGGGCCTTCCAGTGGGACTCATATCGCTTCTACCTGCCCCCCAGCTTCGTCCCAGCTCTGGCCCTGCCTGTGTGTGTGGTGCTAGGCAAGCTGCTGCTGCTGCTACCCTGTCTGGCCCGCAGACTACACCTGATCCGGAGGGGGCGGGACAGCCGGCAGGATGGCCCTTCGCGCCTGGATCCCGTGGGGGCCGCTGTGTCCCCGGAGAGAGTCACCATCATGTGAAGGACCCAGCTTAGAGGGGAGATTAGAGAAATCTAAGATACAGATACAGCGGTAAGAGGCTTGCTGGGAAGATTCTGCTCAAGTGTTGATGTAAAGGTCCAATATTACACAAAATTGACTCTTGTGAGCTTTAAGCTATGTTACAATGTTGTTCAACAAAAACATACCTGGAGTTGTATTTTGTTTCATTCACACGTCTGACTAATTCTGCATTATTGGGCTGTCTACATCTCCAAAGCTCAAAATGCTCTGTTCCATCTTGTGATGTCAGGAATTGATAGTTGTTAATAGCTTTTAGTTCCACAGACCTTAGTTATTTCAGGGATGAAATTATCCAAATAATTCTAGTTTTATTACAACGTGGACCAGAGTGTTTTCTGTTTGAGAGAAAAACTCAGCCTAAATATGCAGGGTTTGTGTGTTAAACATGTGAATGAAAAAAAACACAACTCCAGGTATGTTTTTGTTTTTTTGTTTTTTCTCAAGGAAACACATTATAGATCAGAAAATAGTGTAATATGGGCCCTTTAAAAGTCCACCATGTAATTTCACAAAAACATAGTTAACATCATTATATTTAAGATTTACTAAATAGCTTGCATAGTTATTTTCATGATTTTTTATTTTATTTTAGTTTTTTTTTTTTTTTTTGGTGATTTATAATTTGACTTCCTGGTTGGACATGGGCAGCAGACATGGCATACATAGCAACTATAGTGTTCATGTTGATGTTAAATAAAATTTCCAATCAAATTTTAGTGTTAAATATAATAAAATAAATAAAAAATAAATATAAAAAAAAATATTATATATATATATATATATATATATATATATATATATATATATATATAATAAAATAAAATAACATATATAACATCAATAACATGATTATTCACATTATTGAGCCCATGACCAAACTGTGAAAGCATTTATGCACTTTCATTCTCACTGGATCACCATTGTTCTTGTATACACTGTGACATAAACAGACCGATAAAAAAACACTAAAAGTTTATATTTTTGAAGCATAGATTGAATTGAAACAACTTATTTTTACTTATAAAACAGTCACAACTGTCATGTTCTTAGTTCATATTGTGATTTGATTATCTCAGTTAATTAACCAAATAATCTTGTCAAATCAGTTACGGTATGTTTTGGTCGTTGTCTTATAACTGGGAAGTTAGTGGTTGAATCCCAGCTTTAAACAACAGACGCCTTTGAGTTCTTAGGTAAGACACTTCATCCATCTTCTGTGTGTGATTGTTGTAAATGAGCCATGTTTTTGTCAAGTCTGCCCCCACTCCTGCCCCTGTCCAACCCCCCCTGCTCCTGTGCTCACTCCTGCCTCCGTCCCACCCTGTCCCTGCTCCTATCCCTGGCTCTGTAAAGTGTGGCCTTAGCTCCACACAGGTGATGCTGTGCCTGCCTGGTGTATTTCAGTGCACTCCCATGTGTACACTGTGCCATAATGTTGTGCAATAAAGTTTAAATCTGTAAGAAACACCATGTGGCTCCAATTTGTACCACTGCCCAGTATATGACATACAGGAACTGAGCTGCCAAAGATATATAAAATAAGTTTAATGAAAACATTTAAGACCAGAGTCACATATCAACACTGATAAAACAACATCATACAGTAAAGTGCATGTTTGTCAGTCTCACGGTATAATCAGTCCTCTAGGGGGCACTGTGGAACAACGTCTGTGACTTTCACTTGTTCAGAACCAGAGGTCAACTGGTTACGGTGGTCACGTGTCCTGGCCCCTGGGCAGCAGCTGCAGTAGTTCCTCGGAGCTCGGTCTGTTCTGGGGTTGAGCGCTCCAACAGCGCTTCAGCAGCGCACTGTAAACTTGTCCACGTGCTCCGCTGAAAACCGCGTGACCATGAAGCTGCGGCCGCATCTCGTGCGCAACCACGGCGTAGATGATATACTGTCGGTCCCCAACGTACGGCTGGTCGCGGGTCAGCAGCTGCCACAACGTGATGGCGAACGAGAACACGTCCGCTTTGGCTGAAACGGGCTCGCCTTTGAGCAGCTCTGGAGCGCGGTGCGTAAACGTACCGCCCACGTGGCTAAGCTGCGGACTCACGGCTGTAGCCTCTAACCCGGACTCCAGCTTCAGGGAGCAGCCAAAGTCCGCGATCTTAACCACGTCGTCCCGGGATAGCAGCAGATTCGCAGGTTTAATGTCCAGATGCAACACACCGTGCGCGTGAAGGAAGCAGAGACCGTGCGTCACGTCATCGGCGTAGCGCAAACAACGGGTTTCCTCCAGGGAATCAGTGCCGTAGATAATCTGCTGTAGGTCCGACACGCATAGCTCCATCAGCACGCCCCCCAGACTGCCCTCGTACTCCGGCTCCGCGGGCACACATGTGCTGGCAGCGAGAACGCGCGCAATGTTCCGGTGGCGCAGGTGCGCCGCGTTCAGTTCGGCCCAGAAGCTGTGTCTGGAGGCCAGGCGGTTCTTAGTAGACCTGTTGACCCGTTTGAGTGCCACACTCTGACCGAGGTACTCCGCCCTGAAGACCGAGCCGAAGCCTCCCGAACCCACCGGTCCCACAGTCCGCAGCTCCGACCACAGAATCACCGAGGACCAGGGCCGGGAGCAGCGGCCAGGCCGTGGAGCGGGGATGTGCAGAGTAGTGCCGTGTTTGAAGAGCGGGCTGCTGCAGGCTCCCGCTTCCACGCTGGGGAAGAGGTCCTTGGGCAGCAGCCTGGACACGGGGATCGGAGACGGCATGGCTCCGGTGCGGGCGCATTCACGCCGACCGCCGCCATTACAGCCACAGATAATCACTGTAAGCTGGCACAGCGACACTCTGTGGATGGAGGATGCACTACTGCAGCTGAGGTCAACGGGTTCAGTCTCACACAGCGGCCTCCGATCACCCCGCGTGTGTTCGTGCGCGTGCGTAAAGGACAGAGCCAGCACGTCTGAACGAACACAGACCAGCGCCACTGCCGCATCTGAACCAAACTTCAGGGGTCTGAGCAGTGGGCTCTGAGCTGGACAGTACTCAGCCACAGTCTCATGTGAAGCACGAGCTCCTGTCTCCGAGGACAGCTCTGTGGGTTGTTATTTACGGATGTTTGATGTTCAGTGGGTTAATGTGGTGACATGTCACAAATCACACCACACCGGAGTTTGATCTTTCACTTTATTGAACATATACAAACACTAAAGTTGACAACTGCAGCTCCCCTTTTTATAGCAGCAAGGTATGGAAATCAACTCAGCGTTGCCAAACAATAAATAATCTGCCTCTTTGGATGATGTCATGTTACAAAGACACAAGCCGCAGCTCTATTTCACTTTACACAACCTCCAAACTGAAGTGTACACAGACGACTACACAACCCAACAGTGTGTGTGTCTGGAGTAACATTAGGACTGTGTTATACAAATCAAACCAATGTGTCTGGAATGCAACACTGGTGACTGCAGAGTGCTCTGAGGGGTACATCTGACCCCACACAGTGCTCCTCTGAGGGGTACAATTGACCCCTCAGTGTGCTCCTCTGAAGGGTACATCTGACCCGTCAGTGTGCTCCTCTAAGGGGGTACATCTGACCCCTCAAAGCTTCTCAGAGGGGTATATCTGACCCCTCACAGTGCTCTTATGAAGGGCATATCTGACACCTCACAAAGCTTTTCTAAGGGGTACATCTGACCCCTCACAGTGCTCCTCTGAGGGGTACATCTAACCCCTCATAGTACTCCTCTAAGGGGTACATCTGACCCCTTACAAAGCTCCTCTGAAGGGTACATATGACCCCTCACAGTGTGCTGCTCTGACCACTGACAGTGTGGAGTGACTGTCTAACACTTCAGGAAGCATATAAAAGGTGCTAAGGCACTGTGGGCAGCTAATGTTATGAACAGAAACAGCCTGATATTGTTTTCTCAGTTGCATACAGTATATTGCATACACATCATATTGCATATAAGTTCAGTTTTGATTGCTTATTATTGATAGCATGCTGGAGGTTGACCAATAGCAGGAGAGGGTGGAGAAAGGTAGTGGACATGAATCCCCATAGACCCATGTACCAATATAACATCAACTAATACTACAACTACTACAACTGTCTACTGTCAGTGATCAGAGGGACCTCCAGAACCAAGCAGCATGAGGCTACAGGAATACAGGCATTGTGTGTCCAAAATCACAGTATGATGTCAGGATGCAGAGGACAGAAAGAGAAAGATGAATAGAGATCGAGAGAGAAAGAAATTGGACTTAGCACCTTGAGAGTCAGTGTGTTATAGCAGCTATAGTTCAGTCCCAAACATTCAGATTCACTGTACAACAAACATGAGAAACACTCAACATGACAGATGTTTATACAGTTCCTTTACATCCAGTGCCCCCACCAATAGTAACCCTGCCTTGATCAACATTTGTGTTGTCTTTTTGGGACTTTCTGACCCCAAATCCAAATAAACTCAATAACTTTTGTATCCAGATTTAGCAAAAACATTCAAAGATCACTTGGGTAGTACTTTGTTCAATTTGTTGGTAGCGTGTATCAGTGGAGGGCTCTGTATAACCTCACTGAAATTGAAAATGTTGATATGACAATTGTCAAGCATTTTCAATCACATTCAATTTGACCTTAGACCATAGACTGCATATTAAACAAAACAATTAAGTACACATTGCATCTTTTAAACACTTCTAGGAGCATTAAAGGTCCTATATTACTCAAAGTGGATTCTTGTGAACCTTTAGTCATGCTATAATACTGTTACCTCATCGAAAACATACCTGGATTGTGTTTTGTTTCATTCACACATTTGAGTAATCCTGGTCTATTAGTCTGTCTACATCCCCAAAGCTCAAAATGCTCTATTCCACTTTGTGACATCATGAAGCGGTAGTTTTAAAGTTAACAGCTCCTTTTACCTTTAGTTCAGTAGTATCATTCCAATGATTCTAGTGAAGGTGTATGGAGTTTAAAAACACAGTGGAGCACTTCTTGTATTAACATATGACATCACTAGGCGTTTTCTGTTTCAGAGAAAAATCATCACCTTAAATATGCAGGGTTTGTTTGTGTGTTAAACATGTGTGAATGAAACAAAACAACTCCAGGTGTGTTTTTGATTATAACAGATCAGAAATTAGCTCAATATAGTCCCTGTACCAATTTTTTCCCCATGTATTTAATCAACATGTGTCTCACCCCAGTAGGCAAATATTGTATAAAAATAGTATGAAAGTCTGAGTGGTTGCTGGTGGTGGTTGGAAGAGTCGACTGTGCAAATTGGCAGCCTCACTTCCATCAGTCTGCCCCAGGGCAGATGTGGCTACAATAGTAGCTTACAACCACCAACTATGGAGTGAATGAATAATACACTGTAAAGCATCTTTCAGTGGCCAAAAAGTGCTATATAAATCCAATGAATAATAATAATAATTATTATTATTATTATTGTTATTATTATTATCATTATTATTATCATAAGCAGCTCTTGACGTAAAAATAATCTAAACTAATTACTAAGCATTTTATTGTCTGATAATCAGGAAGTATATGTTAGAATGCTAGTTGATGCAAAACTCTTCTCTGGTCTCTCAAAGTTGTAAAAAGCACTGTCATCATTGTGAATAATAGGTAAGCTCAGAATGCATAAGGGAAGTGAAGAGGAATAAGTTTGGACAACTGCAAACCATATAAAATTAATTTGTTCTGTTTTTCACATTTTTAAGACTGTAAAAATCAGGTACTTTGTCTTTAAGAATTGAGGAAGGACTGAAATCTGAGCTGCTAAATTAATCCAAGAATCCCATGTGTTTCAGAACATGTTTGCGGAGGCCTAATCAGTAATATGCAGTCTATGGTCTGTAAATACTGATGATATAGGAAGCTGCGTTCTGTCAGCTAACTAAATTAGCCAGCCATAATTACCATAAAACATATCTCCATCTTCAAATCCAAAATCATGATTATTGTTTTGCCAGGGATTCAAAATGGCCGATGATCAGAGAGGCCCCGGTCAGCGGCAGAATCCAGCTTCCCTCCCAAACACATGTGCAAGTAAAGCAAAAACACTGTCCACATTGTACCTGCAAAAATAAACGTCTTTATAAAGTATTGTATTTACACGGTATTGTTCTCTTAAAAAAGCTAAATATATCATCTACACATTTGTAATAAAGATTTGAAAACATATTGGAGAAAAATAAAGGCATTGGGTTTACCAAAAGTGCTATGATTACAACAACGAACAATAAAAAACACACTCCCACATGTCCAAAAAAAAAAAAAAAAAAAAAAAAAACCTTCACAAAAATGTTGGGACATTCACTGATAAAATACTTCTGTTTGTGGAGAGCAAAGTGAGCAGAGATGTCCATGAGGACGCTAATGTTGCATGTATAATAATACTAAGGCATAGATACATTCTTAGCTCTTTGAGGCTAAACTGATGGGTGCAAAGAGAAGCTAAGTGCTGATTCAATGATGGCCAGCTATTAACAGGGCTCAAAGAGGCAGAGATGGGCGATACGTCGTCTACAAGATAAGATATAGTCATGTTATGCTAGATAAAATTAAGATTTACTATGTAACCTTTCTGTATGCCTGCTTGTCTCCATGGAGAAGTTATTGCTCTGCTTAAATGTATTTGGCTTTTGTCAATATAGCCCACCTCTACCCTGCGATTAGGTGTCCACAGCGGAAAAGGCCCTGGAACATGCTGGCATGGAACATGTGTGCCTGTGTGCATAGGGCACACTACTCTAACATGTGTGTGCGTTTGCATAAGACACACACACGCACACACACTACTCTTACGTGTGTGTGTGTGCGCATAGGGCACACACTACTCTCACATATGTGTGCATAGGGCAAAGCCTTTTCATGGAGTTTATAAGACATTTAACCAGCTTGAGTTCAAATATTTCATTGTTGATGCTCTTGTATGATTTTTATATTGACAAGGTGCTCAGCTTTGCTTCAAAAATAGATTGCTTGTTTTTTTAACACAAAAATATAGCTTTTTGTGTAGTAACAATCACTCTGAATGGGCTTAAGCTTATAGTAAATCTCTCAGTATTGTGTACCTAAAGGTGAGTCAGGTCAGGTGTATACACCTCACCCACAAGAGGCGCTATTGCACTGGAGACACTAAAGACTCTAGCACAGTCCTGTTTAAGTGTGGCACATGGAACATGGTCAAAATGACCTCATACAGGAGATATATGTTAAACTATTGTTAATGCACCAAACACACACACCACCACGGAACTGGTGATGACACCAAGTCTAAAGTGCTATATATAAAACATAAGTACTGTTAAAGCGGAGTGATGGCACGCCCCAGTGTGAGAGGAGAGAGAGCTCCTGTCCTACATGCACAGTCCACACTCAGAGCTGTCTGCAGCCTCTCCTCATGAACAAGGCTCTCATAGACAAGACAGAGGGCCCCAAAGGCACTGTTGGGGACAGAGAAGAGGACCCTAAAAGCACTGCTGGTGGTACATCTGATCAGTGTTACCAGAGACCCAGCACTCAGGCATCACAGCCAGAGAGAGTCCCCTCTGCTCCTGAGGCTAGCTCCCTCTTCAGTGGACTAAAGGTACTTACACTAATGATGTGTCTAAGTGATCTTTTTTGTAGCTAATTTTAAAATTGTTTTGTAAACTATTTTATTCTAGGTTGACTTTTAATACATATCATTGTAATTATTATCTTTGTTGTATTAAATAAAACAAAGTGTTTTTACTCTGAGGCATGGACCCTGTTTGTAAGAGAATGAGCGGAGCATCTCCACAGTGCGAGCAGCTCTGAGCTGGCTTGGCTCTGGTCCCTCTCTGGTCCCTCTCTGGTCCCTCTCTGGTCCCTCTCACTGGAAGGCCTGGTGGAAGCGGGGCAGGGTGGGAGCACTGCTCAGGCTGGACATAAAGGGGGGGAGCTGCAGTGAGCTGTCTGCAGACTCTGGGGCATCCTCCAGAGGCAGGGGGTCCTCACTGGACCGGTAGCTCTCAGAGGCCTCCCCACTGCCCCCTGCCTGAGCGCTGTACACCGGTCCGTTCAGAGGCAGGAAGTTGAAGAGTTGGGAGAAATCTATCAGCGAAGAAGCTAGTGACTCGCCTGCCGTGGCTGCTGTAGGGGTAGACATCTTGGACTCTTGGTCGGGGTCGTCCAGCTCCAGTTTGGAGGAGGGGCGCAGTGGGGGCTCTGGGGCAGAGGAAGAGGAGGGTAAGTCCATCAGGTAGGTGTCCAAGTCTCCCTTTAGGGCGTGCTCCTGCGAGGAGCCGCTGAATGAGGTAAAACCCAGAGGGTACTTGAGAGAGAAAGGCTGTGTGGTGAGAGGATAGGGTTCTGTGTCCAGGCTGTGCCCGGGGAAAACGCTTTGAGGCTGGGCTCGCGTGGAGGTGCCTGCAGGGTCATACACTCCAGACTCGAGCAGGTCGGCCGGTTCGCTCTTGACCCGCAGAAGCTCGCGCCCATGGCTCTTCTTCACATGCCGGGTCAGGTGGTCCTTCCGGCCGAATCGTTGGGCACAGTACTGACACAGGAAGTCCTTGCGGCCTGTGTGCACCACCATGTGGCGGCGCACGTCCTTGCGTGTGTAGAATCGGCGCTCGCAGTGCTCACAACGATGCTTCTTCTCCTTGGTGCCAGAGGAGGACTTGCCCGCGTGGCTCTTGAGGTGCTCCAGGAGCAGGCTGGTGGAGGGGAGGTTCTGTAGACACACCTGGCAGGTCAGGTCCCCGCTGTGGGCGGCGTGCAGGGCCAGGTGCCGCTTAAAACCTAGCTTGGTGTTGTAGCTCTTGCCGCACTGCTGGCAGCAGAAGGCCTCCTTGTTGGGGTCGTGGGTGTGCAGGTGGTTCTTCAGGTGGTCTTTACGATGGAACATCTTCTCACAGTACGAACACTTGTGGTTTTTCTCTGGAGAGTGTGTCGCCATATGCCTGCACACAGACCCCCAGTTACACTAATGCACTAATCTGGTTATTATTATGTTAGCTACACACTGTGCATCATAGATATCTAGAACTTCAAAAAATAAAATTACTTTAGTCTTATACAGCACCTTTCCAGAGCATGCATTATTCATGAATAATGGTGGTAAGCTATGTTTGTATCTGAACCTGCCCTGTGGCAGACTGACAGAAATAAGGCTGCCAATCTGTGCCATCAGCCCCTCTGACAACCACCAACACTCACACAACACATTCATTAGGTATCAGAAAAAAATATTAGAAAGAGCTAAAGACAGTAAAGAGCCAAGAGAAAACCTTAGGCAGATAAGATGTGTGAGGGAAGCGTGTCTATCTTAGAAGAACCTGATGATGCTAAAGACAGCATAGCTTCTAAACAGTACTGTGTGTGGTTGTACCGGAGCAGCTTGTACTTGGACACAAAGGCCTTGGAGCAGTCGGGCTGGGAGCAGCAGAAGGGTCTCTCCCCGGTGTGGGAGTAGGAGTGCACCTTGAGCTTCTCCAGGCTGTTGAAGGCCTTCTGGCACTGCTGGCAGCAGAAGTTCTTCTTAGGTTTGCCCTCTGCTCTCCTGCGCCTCCCGCTGGTCACCTCCAGGACCTGCTCTCGGGGGGCCTGGGGTCCGGTGGCCATGGTCTCTACAGGAGAGGGGGGTGGAGCAATCTGTCCAGTTTGATCAAGTCAGACCGGCCCATGCCCACAGGCCTGCAACACAAGCACAGCAGAGGATTCAATGAATACACAATCTTTTCAACTGAAACAAACGTCCACCAGGAGGCGCCTACACTCAGTGTACACTCAGTGATTCTGCCTGATGGAAAAGAGGAAAACGTGCAGGTAAAGGGACCCCTGTGAGCGGGCTGCTCTACACAGGGACCAAAGTGCAAACGGATTATCATCTCATCAATAACTCAGAACAGAGCCTAAAACAGCACATTACAGAGGTAGCGAACAGATACACTGTTCAGGCTATACAAATGCTGCAGGCCTATGTGAGGATGAGAGTGGAGCCCTGATGGTCCAACATGAATGCACTGTGTTGTTTCATACTATTCTTTTCTAAACATCACTTTGGGAAGAAAAACGAGTCATAAAAATAGAGTAACAGACTAGGCCTGTCTAATTACATGGTTGACACAGGCTATTACAACTCTGTGGATGTCAAATAGGTGATTCTAATCTAGGCCTGTAGGCGGTGTGTGGTGCAGGAGGAACTCTCCAAATCAGAGTTGAGCATGGCAGAGTGCTTGCTTCGCCACAACAACTGCAACCATTTATTCATATTTGATGGAAGTCAAATGGGCCTAGTCTATTTGGTGAAAGTGTTGTGCTCTTTCTCACAGTGCCCCGTCTCCAATAGTCAGAGCAGTTCAGCATCACCCCTGAGGAGCCCGGGACAGTGAACCTGCCACCGGACTCCCAACACTTTACAAGTCCCTAATTATCGCAGCTATCTGTGCATCCATTTTGATGTTTGACGACAGTAGCACACGGCAGCATGTGTGTGTCATGTGTGGGACTGTGGCTCCATGTGCGGTGCTACAGCTCCCCGCGCCTGCCCCAAACCCGGCTCAAACGAGATGACACCGTGCGGTAAAGTGCACCCAAAGCCCGAGCCAAAGCCCGAGCAAAGCCCGAGCCAAAGCCCGTGTCATGCCGTGGACGCGGAGCAGTGCGGAGCTCCGGTGTCGTGCGCCGCAGTGCCCCCGCCATGCCGTTGTTACTGCGCTCTATTCCAAATAAACTTGTGTCCAACTTTCCCCGCTGCCTCTGCTCCACCGAGTGTCACGGAGACCCCCGCAGTCCCGACAGCAGCTTTTTCCCGCGGACTGGAGCGGTCCACGCGCTTTGTCACTGCTCGCAAACTCAGTCCTGATTAACACTAACTTTTCCCCCAGCTCACCCCTCTCTCCTAATTGAAATAACCCCGATATTTTAATTCAAATACAACGTAACCGCTCACTTCATTTACGTCAAACTTACCCCGGATGCTTTAACATCGTTTCGGTAGAGTTTTTCTGGACTTTCAACTATTTTCCGAATTTTTAATAATTTTTTTCTCATATTTTTTGCGAGACGCGGCGGGCCTGAAAATTGTTTGCTTTCCCCTCTTTCGAGCAGCCATTGTGTATGCGCTGCGGTGCAGCCCAACTACCCTTAGCCACGCCCCCTGCGCGCGCGGGCACACTGCATCGGCCGGAGGGACGCTGCGCTCATTGGCTGTGTGAGGACATGTTTAGTCTCTCTGTCCACCAATTCTGCCCACAATACAGAGCATTCTTCTAGGCCTATGTTTCAGAGGGTTTTTCTGTCTATGGCTGTGTGCATTTGACTCATCCCCGTGCAGGCAGGTCTCAAACCCAGACCCATCCTCCAGTGCTGTGGAGGCACCTTGGGAAGAAAATGCAAACATGTGCACATGAGCCTATAATCTCCCACATGAACTCTGCAGATGTCCAATATGCATCATGCATAAGACTAATGAAGGTTAAAAGACATGTATGAAGAAAGATTGTTTGCTTTGTCTAAACATTCCTGTGTTCAGACAGGTTTTATTTTATTGTTGTGTTTTTGGGCATGACACTTCACTCTCTTTTGGTCGTTTTGTCTTTGTGTGATACTTCTCATCACCGATAAATACGACTGAAAAATCCAAACTGTGAGGTGAAGCTAAGTTAGAAAAGCGCTTTATTAGACAAGCAACACTACAATTCAAGTGAAGACCTGCACAGCCCAATTAATGCGGTGTACAAACAGATCTATAACAGACTGCATTTGTGATAAGCACTTTGACTTGAATGCACGTTTTGTCACGCGTGTGTGTGTAAATGAGTGTAAATGAGTGTATATGAGTGTATATGTGTATGTATATGTGTGTATTTGTGTGTATATGTATGTATATGTGTGTATATGCGCATGTGTATATATGTGTGTGTGTGTGTGTATGTATGTATATGTGTGTGTCTGTGTGTAAATGTGTATATGTATGTATATGTGTGTATGTGTGTGTATACGTGTGTATATGTCTGTGTGTGTGTGTGTGTGTGTGTGCGCGCGTGTGTGTGGAGGAGATGATTGACAGCACATGCGCACCAATGAGAGCAGGAGAAAGTCTCACCAGCGCGTCTCTGCGTCCCTCCAAGCGATACATTCTGACAACAACTTTACTAATTTTGCCTGGTCCTTAGAGCGCTCTGCTGGGCCAGTGCGTGCGCCGCACCAGAAGAAGATTCCGTCTAAATTACCCACAACTCTGCCGATAGTTTATGTTTGCTCCGTTCGTAGCACAAAGACACTAAAATAAGCACGGAGTGCAAAAATACCCGATTGGCTGAGGGCCTTGTTGCGCTACTGCAGGCGGAGCTGAGCGCGCTCCCATTGGCCCGTGCGCGCGTCAGTCCGCGGTTGTTCCTGGTGCGCTGTTTACACCGGAGCTCTTACGGTGCACGAAGCAGCGTGCGGACAGACAGACACACAGACAGACACACACATAGACAGACACACAGATACACTGACAGACACACAGACAGACACACAGATAGACACACACACTGACAGACACAGCTAGACAGACACACTGACAGACACACAGACACACACTGACAGACAGACAGACAGACAGACACACTGACAGACAGACAGACAGACACACTGACAGACAGACACACGGATACACTGACACACAGACACACTGACAGACACACAGACACACGGATACACTGACACACAGACACACAGACAGACACACAGACACACGGATACACTGACACACAGACACACTGACAGACACACAGACAGACACACAGACACACTGACAGACACACAGACAGACACACAGACAGACACACAGACAGACAGACACAGGGATACACTGACACAGACACACTGACACGGACACAGACAGACACACAGAGATAGACTGACAGACACACAGACAGACATAGATGACAGACAGACAGACAGACAGACACACAGACACACTGACAGACACACAGACAGACACACAGATACACTGACAGACACACAGACAGCCTGCACCTCTGCATGGTGGAGTGAAGGTAAGCTTAACGAACAGGCTCCTCCACTCAGTGTAAAGTGCACACACAAGGCCAGACACGGACAAACTACGGCCCGGGGGCCACAAACGGCCCTTTAGCCTTATTAATCCTGCCGGACTGGCACTTGATAAAATTGCATGTGAGTTTTTTCTGGTGTTTTCTGCTGTGTTATTAATTTAATTAATGAAATTTAAAAGAGTTTGAATTAGGCTTTTGCTACATGTTACAGGCCAAATTGTAATGTTTAATGCATTTGGAAAAGACATACATATATATATATATATATATATATATATATATATATATATATACACACACACATGTGAGGTATAAACTACTCAACTCTGTTACTTAAGTAAAAGTACAGGTACAGGAGCAACAATACCCAAGTAAAAATAAAAGTATCATATGAAAAAAATCTACTTAAGTAAAGGTATTAGGTATTAAAGTGCCTGTTTAAAACTGTACTTAACATAAAGTATTTTGTTCAGCTTTTTGAGATCTAATAAAGCTTCAAATGTAGTGATTTTGATTAAGATTTTTGGTGAACTTTGTTCAACGGAAACAATTGAATCTATTGTTTTTTGTTAATTTATTGATATTTTATTTTATGCTTATGCTTATGCTTATTTAATTATGTTCATAAAAAAATAAACCCTCAGCCTTTTCAGTAGGTCTCAAATAATAATAAAAAAAATACTTTTCAGTATTTTTGTAGTGGAGTAGAAAGTACAGATACCTACTCTCAAATGTAGTGGAGTAAAAGTAAAAAGTATCCACTTTAAAATTTATTTAATTTATCTAAAATTTGTACTTAAGTAAAATACTACTTTAACTTTGTTACTTTCCACCACTGCCAGCAATCATAATGCTAACAAGGATCAAAATTTCTCTAAATTGCATAATGATTAGACTAATAAAAATAAATGACAGCACCTTTATTTTTGTTAAATGAAGGTTTAAACTGCCTGAAAAATGCCTTCCTTGTGCGTAAATTGTCTCTGCTGTTTGGGGTGGAATGTTCCATGTTGATGACATAGGTAGAGGGATTCTGTTTGAGAATTCTACACTTCTGTATTTTTGTACTTTTCTTCTCAACTTAAAGTGTGACAGATAAGACTCCTAATTTCACTAAAAATGTATCATTATTATCATCATTAAAAAATTTTTTTTTCTTTTTATCTAGTTTTATAATTTTGGTGAAGCTTACAATTTTACTTCCTGAATTTTTTTTTAATTCTATAACAGATACAATAAATGACAATGTGAAGCTTACAATTTTACTTCCTGAAAGTGACAAGAAAAATGCCGTGGCTTAGATTTTGTGTGTTGATGACATAGGTAGAGGGAGAGGTAGAGGGATTCTTCTCAACTTTTTTTTTTTTTTTTTTTTTTTACCACAAACTGTCACTTAACTAATGTAAAACTATAATAAATATTTACCACATAAGTAGCTTCTAACTATGCACCAAACCAAATCATAACTATACATGAAACACATGAAAACCACTCATGCCCAAAAGAAAAGATAGTCCTCCTGGAAATAAATGACTGATCCAAAGAGAAGGCCCAGCCTGCAGACCTCCACCCAGGGGTTTTTTTTTCCAAATCAGAATCACTTTTATTGATCCCCGAGGGGAAATTCTCTTAGCTACCAGATGCCACGACCACAGAATAGAAATTTAAAAGAATAAGAATAAAATGTTGTTCACAGTGCAAAAACAGTAAAATATAAAAAATATTAAAATAAAATAAAATAGAGTCTATAAATAGATAAATAGATCTCAGCATCACAAGCTATTTACATCAATGTACAAAATGGAATATTGGAGTATTGTAAGTGATCCGTTACAGCGCGGAGTTCAACAGTTTGATGGCGACAGGCAGGAAAGATTTCCTGTGTCTCTCAGTGGAGCAGCGTGGCAGTAACAGTCTGTGGCTGAACGAGCTCTTCTGATTGGCCAGCACCTTGTGGAGGGGGTGGAGAGGAGAGTCCAGAATAGTCATTATTTTGGTCAACATCCTCCTGTCCGACACAACAGTCAGAGAGTCCAGCTCCTCCCCCACAACATGGCCAGCCTTCCTGATGATCTTGTTGAGTCTATTGGTGTCCCTCACGTGCAGACTGCTGCCCCAGCAGACCACAGCGTACATGATGGCACTGGCCACCATAGACTCATAGAACATCCTGAGCATCGTCCTGCATGTCAAAGGACCTCAGCCTCCTCAGGAAATAGAGGCGGCTCTGGCCCTTCTTGTAGACTGCGCCCACGTTTCTGCTCCAGTCCAGTTTATTGTCCAAGTATGTCCCCAAGTACTTGTACTCCTCCACCACGTCCACACTGACCCCATGGATGGAGATGGGAGTCACAGTCTTCTGGATGGGTTTAAAATGTAAACCTTGAACAGAATCTTATTATTAAAAACAAAATCACAAATTGAATCACAATGATGATGATAATACTAATAATAATAATAATAATGATAATAATAATAATAATATAATAATAATAATAATAATAATAATAATAATAATAATAATAATAATAATAATAATAATAATAATAATAATAATAATAATAATAACAATAATACATTTTATTTATATAGTACTTCACATTTCAAAAAATATCAAAGTGCTACAGCTGGTAAATTAAGTAAACAATTGCATATTTAGAAGTACAAGGTAATAATAAATACAGCAAATATTAAAATTGTAATAAATATGTACTAGTAGGCCTTTTGGAACAAAAATTATTTAAGGCCTTTTTTAGAGACCTCCACACTTTGTGCCCTCAGGGACTCTGGGAGGATATTCCAAAGGCATGGAGCGGCTGCCTCCCACAGAGGAGAACTTGGTCCTGGGCTGGTGGAAGCAGTAAGAGGAGGTGGAGCGGAGGCAGCGTGAGGCGGCGTGAGGCGGCGGGCGTGAGGTGGCGTGAGGCGGCGTGAGGCGGCGTGCGGCGTGAGGCCTCTTTATTTCTATGATTATTTGCAAATTATTTCTTGTCTTGACCCTGACAGGGCACTGCTGTGAAGTGAAAACCATTTCAGGAGACTTCATCATGAAGCTCTGAGAGAAGGCCAAGCGTCTGTGGCGCTGTCAACAAAGCAAAGGGTGACTACTTTTAGGAATTTGATTCTAAAATATATTATTTCACCTTTTTTTATTTGCTACATAATTCCATATATCTTGCTTTATTTATCTGATGTCTTCTGTGCATATATAAAATGTAGAAAGTGGTAAACCTAAAGAAAAAAGAGGAGCCGGATCAGTTTCTCATGTTTTTGAGATGGAGGAAAGAGATATCGCAGAAAATTGCAATGAGATATTTTTCCCAAATGGTTCAGCCCTATTGAATACTACTCATGTTTGTCCCCTGGCAATATACAACATTCAGTGTATTTAGTCTGTATGGAGACTGATCAATATGACATAAGACTTAATTTTATTTGTCAAATAAAGTTCACAGATATATTGGACTAATTAAGGATTTTTATTTTGAAACATTTACAGAAATACAATTTTATTTAAACCAATACTAAGAATATATATTTACAAACGAGAATTTTGGTCCTGAGCCCTGTGTCCCACACTGGGTCAAAGGTCAGAGGTCGGAGTGTGCCCATGAGGTGTGAAGACAGGACACTTCACTCTGAGCGCTGTATGTGACTGCGTGATGGTTTAAGGTGTCAATAGTTTTGTATTGCCTTTGTTTGTCTTTGCCTTGTCAGATGAGAAGCTGGAGAGAGTGTCTACTGTTTTGAAGTCTGTCTGCTTATTACGTAGGTCTTTTTTTTATCTTTTTTTAAGGGATGGTATTTGGCATGTTTATTTCAAATTCCATTGCCATGACCTATCTGTGTCCCCAGGCCATGAGGTTAACATGTTCAGATCAAAAGTAACTTTTACTGATAATAATTGTAATGCTGATTTAATTAATTACAAAAACATTAGACATGATGGCCAAGTTGTTTATGTTGTAATTTGGTATTTGGGTTGATAAGACTGTTATCCAATCAGAAAGCAGAATGACACTCACATGAGTCTCTCATTTGGGTTGCCAGTTTCAATACTGAAATCCAGTTGTTTTAAACCTAAAAGGATTCTCTGATCTGCTTGTCACTACATAAACCTAAGAGAAGCTGCAGACCTCCAGCCAGAAGACCCTGGCCCAAAGGCTCCACCAGAAGGACCCTCATGTGACTTCCCTCCATCCATATGTCCCTGATAGAAAACTCATGGCTAAAATACTATAAAACACTTCTGCTGGAGTCTAATAATCATCACTATCATGTAAAAGGGATTTAATATTAATCATTTATTGCAGAAGCATTATGGATTTTGATGTGGTAGCATTAATGTTGTACATGACATTACAAAAACTAACATTGTTTTACACTAAAGACAAGCCCAAACCCTTTTCCTAATCTTAACCATTACAGACTAATCTTACCCAGATGGTGTCTGGTTAAGATTATCCCACACCAGTATTGAATCGGTGCATCCCTAGTAATAACCTTCTTATGTTTTAAACTGTTAATTACCCTTCTCTCTAATAAAGTAACATTTGGTAATGTGCTTCACCTTAAATAGCCTTTAACAGTGGACTAAGACTATAAATAATTAAAGCTAAAAAAAACCCCAAACAAACAAAAAAAATAATTGTTTGTACAGACTAAAGTCATCTGTGGATGGAGGTCAGTCACCAGAGGCTCGTCTTGGTGGAGCCTTCAGGGCAGGAGCATCTGGGTAGAGGTCTGCAGCCAGACTGTGTTAGAGGTGAAACCTAAAGCTAACATGCAGCATAGTTCAGTATAGTGCAATATAGTACAGTGTAGTTAGTGTAGTGCAATATAGTACAGTGTAGTGCAGTGTAGTGCAGTACAGTGCAGTATAGTGCAGTGTAGTGCCGTGTAGTGCAGTATAGTGCAGTGTAGTGCAGTATAGTGCAGTATAGTTCAGTATAGTGCAATATAGTTCAGTATAGTGCAGTATAGTGCAGTATAGTTCAGTATAGTGCAGTATAGTTCAGTATAGTGCAGTATAGTGCAGTATAGTGCCGTGTAGTGCAGCATAGTGCAGTGTAGTTCAGTGTAGTGCAGCATAGTGCAGTGTAGTGCAGTGTAGTGCAGTATAGTGCAGTGTAGCGCTGTATAGTGCAGTATAGTTCAGTGTAGTGCAGTATAGTGCAGTATAGTGCAGTGTAGTGAGGTATAATGCAGTATAGTGCAGTATAGTGCAGTATAGTGCAGTATAGTGCAGTGTAGTGAGGTATAATGCAGTATAGTGCAGTATAACCCATCTCTGCTGTGCCTGCTCCCAGACAGCAGGGGGCGATGTGCCCCCGTGTCTGACCCCCGGTGCCGAGGTCATCTTAGTTCACAGTTACTCTGCACACTGTACCTACTCCTGCTCCATGTCCCGTGTCCTCCGTGCTCCCAGTACCGCTCTGAAAGCTCCTGTCTCGGCTGTATGTGTCGGAGCTTCTCCAGGCCGGGCTCAAACACACAGGAACCGGGACAAGCGGCACAGAGCTGCGGTGAACCAGCTTTAGCTCCACGGCTAATGCTGTTATCCGCCCGGTGCAGCTAAAGGGCACAGTGCACAGGGACACGGGGTAGGTGACAGCACCTCGGACACTGTTAAAACGCTGTTTTACGGGATTATTATCTACATATTGTAATGTTATTGAAATGTGTGCCGCTTTGACGAGTATCTGCTACATGAGGCTCACGTACAGCGTTTGTTCAGACTGATGCTAACTCGTCACAGTCATAACATGCTAACTCCTGTGGAATCATGGGAATTATTACAAAATACATCTGTCACTTTTATTTATTTCCTGGATCCAGAATAACCCAAACACCTGCCACTGTCTGACGAGTATTTTGACCAGGAAACATTGTTTCAGCTGATTAAACTACCTGTTTCAGCTGCACTGGTCTGTGGTCATGCATTATTCCTCTTTTATCTGTCCTAGTCTCCAGGCTCTGCCTAAATTCCTCTAGTGTGCGACTATCTTTGTGAAATTATACTTTACCTAGTTGAATTAAAAGTTAATGTGACACTTGTACAGCAGCATAGATTTTTGGGTTGGCTATTTTGTTGTCAGTTTGTACTGAAATTACTTTTTTGTTTCTAAAACACTTAAGATTATAATTGTGTATTTTTTACAAATCTATTGTGACCTGTCAAATCACAATATCAATTATTTTTGACACTTCTGCCTCTCTCTACATATTGGAAAACTGAGGTCAAAAGAGAAAAAAGATTACCACTAAAAGATAGTGTTTATTATCTTTAATCATCACATGAGCACGCAGGCCTAAGAGTGACTGTTAGTTCTACAGTTCATTTTTTACTCTAATCACAGTACAGAAAAATTACTAATCAATCTTTTTCCACAATTGCAAAACCTGTCTCCGGTGCAGCTCTTATTTATTTTCCTGTCTCTCTTCTGTCTCCAAGCCCAAATGGATAAAAATGCCAAAAAACTGCGGAACGAAGACATAAACCCGTGCCTTGCGGTTTGTAGGCTTTATTCTGTACATTCTGCGTCATAATGAGAATGTGTTTTCTAATGTTCCTTTGTTGTATTTAGGAAACTGACGCCTCCCGGATGTGTATGGAGTATCACAACTATGAGAGGGACAGGTGTGGCGCGTACTTTCAGAACTACAAAAACTGCAGAAAGTACTGGGTAAGTACTACTGTTGTCACAAAACAAAAATCTCAAACTTGATTTTGATGCCAAGGAACAGACTCGATACCCATTACCGATTCCAATACCACAATGATAATAACAAACACTCTTTATTTAGACAATAGAATGGGGTTTTCAGCATTAAATCATAGTACTTTCTTTTATATTGCCATGTGGCCTATCTGTGTAATCCCTCAGTCATCCAGGTAGAGTCCATAGTGGTTTTTGGCAACTCTACTAAGTACCCTGTAAGTACCGTGTAAGCATTTTGTAAGAGGACTATACTGAAGTAGTAGAGATTGTTTTTACACCAAGTGCATCAGTTGGCTACTATTAGAATCTGCAGTAACCTTCCAGACTGAAGCTGACAAAGATGACAAAACATTTTTCTCACCTATTGACTAATCATTAACTGATCAAAGACTGATATTTTCTTATTAAAAACACTTAAAATGTCTTCTATAAATGTATAAATACAGAACTGTCATTGTTGTTATTATTCACAACTAATACTCAAATGTCTTCCTCCAAAGTCTTGTGTCTGCCCCAAACCACATGCTTTTACTAACAGGATTGGCTGTTGACCTCGCCATTAAAAAGACCAAAGCTGATCACTGACAGTTTTTCCATCACCTTTTTTAAATTCACATCTATAGAGCTTGAACCTTTCTATGCAAAATCAATGTTTGTAGCTTTCTACTATGTTATAGCATCCCATCATCCAAAACATGCCTGAAGAGGTTTTAGATGTCATCCATGCATGTGTTGGTGATGTCTCCTGGGCCCTGTTCGAACCCTCCTTGTTCAACTCACAAGCCCTTGTCACCCATGCTCCCACACGACTATTCTCCATAAATATACCAAAACATGATACAAAACTGCACACTTCTTGTGTGCAGTTTGACAATCCTGATGCAATATGCAGTAGTTTCATTAGCAGGATGCATGTTGATTGTGTTGTGGTAGCACTCTGAAGGTGGAGTGACTGAAAGTAAAGGGAGGGGGGAGAAAAGTGAAACTATGTTGTTTTTGGTGAATATAGCCTTTTCAAAACATGGTGATCTAAATATATTATATGGTAGGAGTTAATACCCCATAGAAGTAAAATAACCCCTCTTTAATATTAGTTAGTTGGCCTTTGACCTCTATAGCATTTCTATTTGAAAATGTGGTTGTGGGTGGAGTTTAGATGTTTAGCCCCACTTTAATGAAAGTATGGTTTTCCTCAGCACAACATAATGATTCAGAGGCGGAGAGAAGGAGTCAAACCAGAGATGCCTACAGCGGCTGAGAGGCAGGAGATGCTGGCTGCACTGGGGAAGAAACCCTACTGACCCCTTCTGGCTCTGGAGAGGCTGCTGTGCACAGCTCCTATTGGATATGTGTTTGTACAGGACAATGACTAACAACATCCACATTGTTATATTGTATTGTACTGTTTCTGTCACAGTAAGATACATCGGCCTTTAAAGGTACAGATATTCAAACTGATATTTTTCTTTCACTTTAAATTAAAATGTTGACAAAGGTGAGAGTCAGAGTTTCTGGTGTATTGTATGGTCATATGTGTTATGTAACTTGTTCTGAAGAAAGCTGTCGGCACACACCAGAGAGCTCAAAGTTGTATTTAGTAATTTATTAAAGGTTGGTGCGTGTTGAAAGGACCCATATTACTCGATTTTCTGATCTGTTATAATTTTCTCCTCATCAAAAGCATTCCTGGAGTTGTGTTTTGTTTCGTTCACACATTTAACTTGCAAATTCTGCATATTTCAGCTCTGCTCTTCCCTCAAATGTAAAACACTCCGTTCTACCTTGTGGCATCATGTGGCAATACAGGAAGTGCTCCATTGTGTTTTTAAACTCCACACACCTTCACTAGAATAATTTGGGTCATTTCAGCCCTGGAATTGCCAATCTCTACTAAATAAATGGTAAAAGGAAGCTGTGAACTACCGCTTCATGACATCAAGGAGGAACAGAGCATTTTGAGCTTTGGTGATGCCGACAGAATAATAGTTAAGGAGGTAACAATATTCTAACATGGTTTAAAACTCACAAGAGTCAATTTTGCGTAATATAGAGCCTTTAAAACTATAACAAGTAAAGCATGTATCTGTAATGACAAACAAAATGCCTTTATTTTCAATACACAAACTGCACAATGTGATTTAAAACGCCTCTCCACAGTGGTTCTGAGTTAATCATGAACAGTCAATACTCACACTTCATACACACACAGCATAAACACATGTATTTACAGAAGTCACTGGCGCATGCGCAAAAACAGGCACGCTTTATTTTTGGCAGATCCTGTTATATTTTCTGTTTTATCAGTTCATACCAGACAGGACAATAAATGATGATAAAATTGTGCTAAAATATACACACATAAAAGTTATGAAATAGCTGGCCTATAGCAAAATATACACAAAATATGGAAATTACCAAATAAATACATCAATTCATTCATCCATTCACTGACATAATCAAAACTGAACTAGGCTACTGATACGCTCATTTTAATTAAAGTAGAAAAGGAAATGAGCATCTAACAGAGCTAGCAGACATTATATCTATTAGCCGTGGACGTTTAAAGCAGTTTATGTTGTTGCTGCGGGTGCACACCCTCCGTGTCGCCGCTGGAGGTCGCTGTCTCGGCGCATCCTCGTGCTCACGCAGGGAGACGATGATCTCTCATTTCATTTAGATTTGGCTTAAACGTGGCCTTTTAACGCGCGGGCAAGTTACGTCATCAGTCAGCACCTCTTTTAAAGACTTGCAAATCGTGTAGCTACTTTTCTTTACTTTTCTAGCAGCATGCTTTTACTCCTACTTGGGTAATATTTTTATTGAAGTAACAGTCCTCTTTAGTAAAAGTTGTGGTTACTCTTCTCACTGTGAGTAAATCTACAAGTGACAAAAGCTTTATGCTGACAGTATGAAATGATTTGTGTTTCTTGCAGCTCCATTAAAAGCAGGCTAAGCAGAAGTTTCATTTGGATATTTTAGTGTGGCACAGATGGATGCATATGTTGACCTGTGTCTCTCCTTTGGGTAAGTGAACTCATCTTAGATTAGAGCATGCATGCTTTATTAAAGAGGGGGTATTATGCAAAAACTAAATAAAGTTTTTGGAGCTTTTTACCGTGTTATAAGAATGTTCCCTCTTCAAAAACATGCTTTAAGTGGTGTTATATGTCCATGCATATTTGAATAATTTAGTGATCTCTCCCAGGCCTTACCCGAACCCTCCTCCTTGCTGTAAGATTTGTCCAATGCTCCACCCACAAGCCTACACCATCCCTGTTCCCACATGAGAATTCTCCATAAATATACTAAAGCATGATACAAAACAATGCACTACAGGTTCACAAAATGTGATGTGCCGTAGTTTCATGAGCACATTGATTGTAATGTGACAGTGCTCTGAAGAGAGAGTGGCCAAAGCGGCTCTACTCCGAGCTCCTCCTTCTAAAGGAGCGCCCAGCCAGTCTATGGAAGAAACACATTTTGACCGCTTGAATCTGCCATCTTGTCCTTTCACCCATTACCCAAAACTGATGACTGTAGTTGAGAGTAGACAGATCTAAACCAGGCCTAAACCAGGGGCTATAGTCATACTGAAGATGTGAGACAGGCCTCTACTTTGACAATGTTTAAATCCAGGCTCAAAACTGTTCTCTTTAGCTATGCATATAACTGAAAGATTTTTATTCTGCACTTTTGTCTTTTAATATAAATTTTATGATGTTTATTTATGTTTTGATTTGTTTGTGAGCACTTGAGCTCTTTGAATTACTTTGTGGACCAATTGTGCTATTCAAATAAACTAAACACAATAGTCTTCACCCGATACAGTGACTACATCACTGCAGATGCTGCACTGATCCATCCTTCACTCTTGAAAAAGACCCAGAGATACTTGAGCTCTTCCTCTTGAGACAGGGACTCTCCACCCACCTGTAGAGGGCGTCTAACAGTTTGGCTTAATTTGAATGTTGCAGGATTACAAAAAAGTGTATAATAACTGCAATAACTGCATAAGGAAATTAGGAAAAAGTATATTTTGTTCTATGCTCTAATTAAAATTACTTAAATTACTTACACATGGCCGAGTGGTTTTCATTTGTCAAGTCCACATGGATTTTTCTAATGTGATGATATTCTCAGACTAATCACATTGAAATCAACTTCTTTTTTTGTTTCCAGTTGCCTCTATTCTGGATTGTTGAATGGACTTGTTGAAAAGAGGAGGTATTTTACTTCTATGGGGTATTAATTGCTAACACAACTTATTTAGATAATCATGTTAGCTTTTGTTGTTTTGAAAATGCTGTATTTGCTGAAAGCAACATATGAAGATGTCTTTTAAGTTTCAATTTTGCTCATGATACTGTGAGTCTCTCCTCCCTTTCCTCCCCATGTTAAGTCACTCCCCCTTCAGAGCACTATCACAACACAATCAGCGTGCATCCTGCTAATGAAACCACTGCACATCGCATCAGGTTTGTCAAGTTGGTGTGTATGGTTTGTATCATGTTTCTGTATATTTATGGAGAATAGTCGTGTGGGAGTTGGCCTGATGTAGGCTTGTGGGCGGAGCATTGCACAGACTCTTACTTGCAACTGTAAGAGGGTTTAAAAAAGGCCTGGGAGAGGTCACTAAAATACTCAAACATACATGGATGACCTAAACATAAGAGATCTAAAATCTCTTCAGACATGTTTTTGATAAGGGAACGTTATAACATCACTTTTTATAAAGCTAAGACAAATATATTTTGCATAATACCCTGTCTTTTAAATAAAAGGTCTTTAAAATGTTGTGTCTTCCCTGCTCAGCCTTCCTGCCTGGATCGCTCCTCTTCTCCATGCTGCCAAGCGTCTGCGCAGTGACCATGCCTCTAGGAGGAAAGTCTACAGGCTCCTGCAGAGGAGACTGGTGGGTGGAACCTGTTCTCATTCACCTGTCTTCTCTATGGCTCATCCACTCAGGACTGCCTCATGTGTAATGAGACGTGAGCTCATCAACTTCTAATCTTCGATACCGGTCACTGGCATGTCCATTCTTGCTTACTCTGTGCTCTGGATGCTGTCTTAATTAGTCCCTCGAGTCGTAGATTTTTTTCAAGTCCATGACAGATTGTCATATTTAAATGTAATTGATAATCTTTAATTGCACATGAGTTTAGCATGAGTTTTACTTTTGGACAAATATAAAGTGTTTGTGTTGAAAATTGAATAAGGAGATGTCCTAAGTATGCTTTTTCCAGGTCGGGCTTCCATTGGCCTCATAAATGTCAAATTTTGAGTTGGTGCTACTGAGTCTTTCATTATTTTTTACTCAGGGTTCAAGTTCTAATTTTCTAGACCAGTCTAGACTGGCATGTGCATTCTTGTTTACTACTTGATTTTTGCTATTTTCCAGGCTCCAGATGCGGGTTTAATTAGTCCCTCACCAGGACGTTGTCTTCGGCTCGGGCCTAATAATACATTTGATTTATTGGGCGCCTTTCTAGACACTCAAGGTTTCCTTACAACAATAAACAAATACAAAAGCAAGTAGTCATGTAGGCTTGTGGTCTGAGCTTTGGATTGGATTGTACTGCTAACCACAAGGATGGTTTGAACAGGGCCGATAGATGTTACAAGATTACTCAGGGATGACATCTTCAGGCATGTTTTTGATGAGAGAACAATGTTATAACATGGCAGAAAGGTCCACAAAGTTGATTTTGCATTATACCCCCATCTTTAACAATAACTACCGTATCATTTTAGTTTGAACACATTTAGAGATCTTAATTGAGCTCTGTTGTCCTGGTGACGTTCAGAGGAGCTCCGGTGTAGGCACGGGGCCAGGCACAAGCGGCAATCCCACATATGTGTACCCAGAGCCAGTGAAGAGGCTAGTGCGCTCAGCCTTCCCCGAGGACGTCTGCAGCTACCAGGACCCCAGTCACGGCCAGGTATGCTTATGCTTAGGCACTACACTCAACTGCACGACATTACAACACTAAAATCTTTCTCATCACATTCCCTGGCAGTGGGATGCTAACGGAAAGCACTACTCTGTCAGAAGCTCTGTTAGACTTTAATCTGAGCTTTATTTTTACCCAGTCTGACCAGAAAGAGCGTACGTAGTTGAAACTACAGGGTGGCCCAAAAGTCACTGACACATTTAAATCTTCAGTAGCTCCTATAATTCTTAAGTTATACTCACTAAATTTTAGCAGGAGATAAACTGAACCTTCTGAGATTTTTGGCAATATATACAGTTATAATTGTTCACTTACAATTGAACTTATCACTACTTAAACTAGGGGAAGTAAAAATGACCAAATTTTTTTTAAATGATGTTTTTTGTAAGTGTCCACCATTTTTGGTTTTACACTGAATAGCCTGATCCAACACACTCTGCATTTAAAGCATTTCCGGGCTTATGGCTCTTATTTGAGCCTCAATATTATATTTGAAGTATTTTATTGTCTGAGGTGTATTCACAAACACCTTTTTTTAAGATCGCCCCACAGGAAGAAATCAGGACTAGTCAGGTCTGTGGAGATCACATACTGCCCCCTGTCTTTAAAAACCACTTATTATTCCTTTAATGGCATTTACACTTGGGGCATCTCTGGTATTAAAATGTCGACAGTAACACTGCTGAGTTTCTGAATTTGACCCATGTGACTCAAAGTACCACTGCACAATGAGGGTTCATTCCTCGGTGCTGTATTTGCTCATATTAATGTCAGACGGGTCGTTCTAAATACTCTGAAAAATAAAAGAAAAATATTTAGAAACAAAAGAGTTATGGATTTATTTTCAACTGTACCACAGATGAGCTGATTTGTGCTGTTAAACAAGTGTCTCACACAACTCTCTTCTGCATATAAACAAAAAGAATGATGTGACAGTTTGGGACTTTTTTCTAGGTGGTGTATGTGACTGTGGAAGATCTGCACAGGCTGACTGCACAGTGAACAGGCATGTCATATGTCAGAAAAACAGCTTTGTTAACTAGGCTAATGTGAAATTGATAATTATACAAATGCTTTCCATAAACCTTCAGTAAAAACAAGTGTGTTGCAGACCATGGTTATTTGTTACTTTCTTTTAAATAGACATTTGGCGCATATGACAGCGGTGAATGGCTAAAGTGGTTTGGTTCAACACCGCTGCGCAATTACGCTTCTGACCTACAGGAGGCGCCATTTCATCACTAAACTAAACTTGTGTGTTTCTCTGCCACTGAACTGGTGAAGCCAAGTGGAATTCCGAGGTCCATTCGCGGTGAGATGAGTTCAGAGTCGTGCGAGGTTGTGTGCGTACGCGGCTGCTCTGGCGCGCTCCACTGCGGGACAAACGGGAGTCGTAAGGGACACACGGGACTCTCCGCGGGACTATGACGCTCTGTGGAGGACGCTGGCCCGGTTTAGCACGCTCCTGCAGTGGGGACACAACTCGGTGAAAGTGTTGAGCTCTGGAGCGATGGACGGGAGCGAGGGGGACACTTCGGAGCGGGTGCACACTCTCAGCGTGGCGGCCTACCTGCTCTGCTGGGCCCTGCTGCGCTGGTACCAGGTCAGTCCCGTCACTGCCAGAACATGTGGAGGCACAGCAACAAGTGTGGGTTTAAGATAGATCTCTGTAGTTTAGTTAAACTTTCAGCTACTTTCTGATCTAGGTTATAATGTTTTTCCCTCATCAAAAACACACCTGGAGTTTTGTTTCTTTCACACATATTTAACACACACACCTTGCAGATTTAGGCTGAGTTCTCTCAAATACTGGAATTGTCAGTCTCTAGTGAACAAATGGTAAAAGGTAGCTGATAATTTGAAAACACAAGATGGAACAGAGTATTTTCAGCTTTGGGGATGCACACAGACTTTTACTTAATCTCAAACGTGTGAATGAAACAAAACACAACTCCTGGTATGTTTTGGAGGAGGTAACAATATTATAACATGGCTAAAAGCTCACAAGAATCAATTTTGTGCAATATATGACCGTTAACATGTTTAGGTCATTACATTCATTGGTTATTTTGGCTGATTTTCATTGTAGGTATGGGATGTTTCTAAACAAAATCAAAATTAGGCATAGGCAATGTTAAAAATAAAACTTGTTGCCCAATGAGGTTCAGATGAATTGTCAAAATATCTTAAAGCCACAGTATGTGACTTTTGCCATAAAACAGAATAATTATATTTTTATTTTTGATGTTTTTATTGCACATAAAAACACGTGCTCTTACTGTGAGCGGGCTTTCCTCTCCACAAACCTGACTTTTATCTGGCCTGGAGGAGGGCCTGCTCCTGCTTGTTTCTATGGAAATGTTGTACCTTAGGATATAATATTCCACAGTATGGCATAAAACTTTTCTGTCTCCATCGAGAAAGATGCTCCATGTAGTATGTTAAAGTATGGTGTAAAGTAAAAAAAAACGTATATTTTAATGACCTGATATTTTGTGTTTAGTTCAGAGTTGACATTTTTGTTGTTCTTGTAAATGTTCATGTTAATGTCACTGCTTTTGTATGTGACACGTGGTTGCTATGCCAACAAGGATGTGAAGGTTTTATTCATCTCTTACTGTCTGTTTTTGGAGACTGGCTCTAGAGGTTGAGACTACTGTTGTTTCGCCCTTGTTTTGGCGTGGGGTTATGGCCTACAATAGCCCTTGTGTTCAGAAAAAAAAAAAAAAAAAGACATTTGGTGTGTTTTCTTACACCAGAATGCTACAATATGTTTGTATGTCATTTCAAACAAATGTGCTAAAACATGTCTTTAATGTATTACTTTAAGTGCTCATATTACTCTAGACTCTATTTTTTATCTATGTTATAATGTTCTTTCCTCATCAAAAACATACCCCTGCACAAACTGACTTACAGATCCTGCATATTTAGGCTGAGTTCTTCTTTAAAACAGAAAACACTCTGAAACCTTGTGATGTCATGTGGTAAAACAGGAAGTGCTTCACTGTGTTTTTAAACTCCATACACTTTCGCTAGAATCACCTGGACACTTTCAACCCTAGAACTGCCAATTTCTACTAAACTAAAGGTAAATGGTAGCTGCTAACTTCAAAACTACCGCTTCATGGCCAAAGCATTTTGAACTTTGAAGCTGTAGACAGACTAATTATAAAGAATTACTGAAACATGTGTGAATGAAACAAAACACAACTCTGGGTATGTTTTTTTATGAGTTAACAACATTTTAACATGGCTCAAAGCTCACAGGAGTCAATTTAGATGTAATGTAGGGCCGTTAACTGTATTAGACAAATGTGAAAAATTACCCACAAAATCACAGTTTTTCCCCATTTAAAATTTTTATTAGGTCTTTTTACTCCATTTTCTTTTATGAAAAAACATATAGCCTACTTGTTTTTTAATGTTGCCTATATGTCTTCAAAAAAGATTCATGGTATTATCAGTATTAGCTCTGGATGAATCGGGACTTGTTTAATGTGGTTAATAAAGTAATGTTTACTGAGAGCACTGAAGTGTATCTGTGTAAACCCTCAGTCGTCCAGGTCTGATCCATAGAATAAATGAGACGAACTTCGTCTTGCTAAGCACTGAAGTGTGTTGAGCAGTCTAATTTTCCATATTAAAGATTAAAGACGTCTCAGGCACTGTCATTGATCACATGACCATGTTGTAGTCGGAATAATTCTGAACCATATAAAATATTCTCTAAAGAATAAATGAGTTATGAATCATGATCAAAGTACCATAGGCTTAAAACCATCAGAAGCCTAATAAAATGTGTGTGTGTGTGTGTACAACTGTCCTTATGACATACAGTACGTTTAGGGCTTTTATGATACCATAATATATATAGATATAGATAGACATGTATCCAAGCAATATGTATATACATATGTGTAAATATAGTGGGAATCTATCTATCTATCTATCTATGAGCAAATTTATATATATATATATATATATATATATAATATATATATATATATTTATATATATTTTTTATGTATATATGTGTGTGTGTGTGTGTGTGTGTGTGTACAGATATATCTGTACATATACATACATAGAACCATAAAAGAACTTCTGGTATTGAGTTAAACATATTTTGTTCCAGCTGATTTTAAAGGTATTCACCAGGCCAGAAAAGTCAATGAATTGTAGATCTCCAGAAGCTTTAGAACTAGTTATGACATCTTTATTTCGGTTTATGTGGCTTGTTTTTCACACACACAAAATCTAAAAAGAGCTTATTGATTTCCTTCACTATCTTATCATTAATCCATAAAGAGAGAGAAGGAAGGATGGATATAATGTGATAAACCACCAGTTTTCTGCCAAACACACTTGTCTTCCTGAAGGCAGGAATTTAGAATGAGTTTGGACTTGGTCATTTTATCTGAGAAGTTGAGGTTTTGTCTAAGGATGCTGTCTTGAGTTATATGGATACCTAGATATTTAACTGAGAGTTTGATAGATTTTGGATATTACTGAAGCGGATTTCATTAGAATTATAAAGAGGCAGAAACTCACAATTTTTAATGTTTATAAACAACCCTGAAGCTACAGAGAAAACTCCTGTTTTTTAAAAGCAAACTCAACTTGTTCTTTATCTTTCAAAAATCATGTTCTGTCATCAGCCAGTTGAGCATTTTTTAGTTTTCTAGCAAAAATAGAGATTGCCTTTAACTCAATATTCTCAACAGTACTCAGAGAGAGCAGTGCAGTGGTAAGTAAAAATAGAAAATCTCTGCAATGTTTTGGTTGGTAATTACAGAGCTCTTTATGTCATTATAAAAAAAAAAATAATGATGCTGATTGAAAACCAAAAAAAGCAAAACCAAAATATTGAAGTTCTTGAACAAGGAAGAGATGTTTAGTGGAATCAAAGGCTTTATAAAAATCTAGAAAAAGAATAAGAGCTTCAGATTCCACTAAATGATGATCATGAGTCATTTAAACCCGTCTTTTAATCTGTTTGAAAAAAACAAGGCACGAATTTTATTATGAATTGTTAGTAATGTAATTGATCGCCGGTTGTCTATCAGTAGAGTGTCTTTATCCTGTTTGGGGATGAGAGAGATGATTGGCTTGTTTCATTGTGGTTAACATTTCTTTCTGTCTAATACATTCTTTATACATATTAAAAAATGTAATTGCAGCTCCACAGAGGGGCCGTTAATGCCAGGAGCCTTGCCTTTTTTCACTGACACCATAGACTGTATAGATGGACACGATTTCGCTCCATCAACTCCTATTCACTTTCTAACTGCTAGCCTCGAGTGGCTTGAGGTGAACGCTATGAGTGACATCACACTCACTCAGTCCACTTCTATATACAGACTATGGTCGCAATGTAAGTAAATATAAACATTTAATAAACAAATATACACAAATAGACAAATGAACATTAGTTTGACATTGAGAAAAAAAACACAGTTGATTGTGTAAATATGTCTTAACAGAACACTTAGAACACTACTATAGTCATTTTTGGGGTGAGAATTTTTTTTTATTATTTTTTATTTTTTATTTTTTTTGGGTGGGGTTGGGGGAAGGGGGGTTGGGGGAGGGGGGGGGGGGGGGGGGGGGGGGGGGGGGGGTTGATGATGCCGGATAGCACATTTTTGTCTGGTTAAAAGTAAGTAGGAGGGTGTCATTGAACTCTCAAACGAACTATACTATATTGAACAGTGTCATACTTAATCTGAGACAACAATGTTTTTTCCCCTCATACTTACTTAAAATAACAGACCATACCGTCCGTCATCAACTTTAGACTGCCCCCTACAGGGGAACTAAATCAGATCAGTGGGTGAGGGTGGGGGGGAGGTGGGTGGGGTTGGGGGGGCGTGGGGTTACGTTGATGCCGGATAGCACATTTTTGACTGATTAAAAGTAAGTAGGAGGGTATCACTGAACTCTCAAACGAACTATACTATATTGAATAGTGTTATACTTCATCTGAGACAACAATGTTTTTTCTCCTCATACTTACTTAAAATAACAGACCATACCGTCCGTCATCAACTTTAGACTGCCCCCTACTGGGGAACTAAATCAGATCAGCGGGTGAGGGTGGGGTGGGGGTAGGGGGGGCTTCTTTCATTGAAGCGTTAATGAAAGAAGCGTGTAGGATGGTTATGATGTGGGGCCCAGTTCCTAGGTGGACAAGAATCCCTAGGTGCGTGAGTAGGGCGGTTGTGATAGTAATTGTTATATACTGGAGGCCTGTTTGGAAATCCATGTTCAAACCTACCATTGTAATGTCCATATCCTCCCCTTGTGTTATGCGGGCCCCAGTTCCAAGGTGGACGAGTGTCCCTCGGTGCATAAGTGGGATGGTTGTAATAGTAATTATTATATACTGGAGGCCTGTTTTGAAATCCTTGTTGAAACCTAACATTGTGATGTCCATATCCTCCCCTGGTGTTATGTGGGCCCCAGGGTGGACGAGTGTCCCTGTGTGCGTAAGTGGGACGGTTGTAATGGTAATTGTTATATACTGGAGGCCTGTTTTGAAAGCCTTGTTCAAACCTGCCATTGCAATGTCCATACCCTCCCCTAGTGTTATGTGGGACCCAGTTCCAAGGTGGACGAATGTCCCTAGGTGCATAAGAGGGATGGTTGTAATAGGCATCGTAATGTAATGGAGGTCTGTTTTGAAATCCATCTTCAAACCGTTGGCTATTATAATGTCCATGCCCTCCCCTTCTGTTATGTGGGACCCTGTTTTGTGTTGTGTATGTTTCTTGTCTGTTGTTCCTAACTTGACTATGAGGATGTGTTGTTGCCCTACTACTATTTGTGTTCACTGGGGGTGTGTTGATTGGTGGTGCAGCCTTGACCTGTCCATCAATGGAAAGGGTACTCTCCTCTGGCTCAGGTTTTGATGTTGAGGTCTGGGTTTCTGGAAGAGCAAGAACATTGGAAGAGGGACTTTCTCTCCCGATTTGCTGCTCTGTTGTGGAAAGAGCGCTCACTTCCTCTGCTTCAGGATTTGGTGCTGGTTCCTGGTTTACTGGAGGTGATTCTTTCTTTTTTTCCACTGTGGTCTGGTCCATTGATGAAAAATCCAAACGCCTGCAATAGAAGTCTTCATCTGGACCATCATCCGGCATCTCAGACCAAAAGCGATCTCCAGCCTTTGTAACACTGCCCCTCTTTTTAGGTCGCACTGTACGATCACTCTGACTTACTGGCTCATCAGGGATCTCAGCATAGAATTTAACACTTGGCGTCTCTTCAGGGTCAGAAGTTGATGCTTTTGCCGGTACCTCTTCATTGGCCACAGTGGATCTTAGCTGGATGAGGGCAGACTGTAATCTTATGGTTTGCTTTGCTCCTCCTGTTCCGTTTCTTCTTTTTAGATGTTTTGGGCTCACTTGGAGATTCAAATGTCTCTACACTGACATTTGATCTTTCTTCATTGTGAGCATTGTCTGCTCCTTGTTCATTGACAGTCACATCTAACTCAGGATTTGGTGTGGGTTCCTGGGTTATTTGAGGTGATTCTTTCCCCTCTTCCACTGTGGTTTGGTCTACTGGTGAAAAATCCAAACGCCTGGAATAGAAGTCCTCATCCAGGCTATCATCTGGCATCTCAGACCAACACTGATCTCCAGCCTTTGTAACACTGCAGCTGTCTTTGGGTTGCACAGTAGGACCACTCTGAGTTACTGGCTCATCAGGGATCTCACCATTAAATGTAACACTTGGCTTTTCTTCAGTGTCAGAAGTTGATGCTTTTGGTGGTTCCTCCTCATTGGCCACAGTGGGTCTCAACTGGATGACGGCAGACTGTAAACTTAAGGTTTGCTTTCTCCTTCTTTTCCGTTTCTTCTTTTTAGATGTTTGGGGCTCATTTGGAGATTCCGCTGTCTCTACACTGATATTTGATATTTCTTCATTGTTAGTGTTGTCTGCTCCCTGTTCACTAACTATCATATCAGGCTCAGGCTTTGGGGTTGGGGCCTGGGTTTCTGAAGGTGCCTGAAGATTAGGCGTGAGACATGTTTGGGGAATTACAGAAACATGTCTGTCTTTGCACTCTTCAGTTGAGGTTATGTGATCAGCTGTCACTTTTGGTTTTGCCTCGTCAACCCTGCCACATACAGGATTCATTGGCAAGTTTCTATCCTGTACTTGTTGTTTACTAAGAGGTGGGAATTCCTCTTCGCTGTTGATATTAATGCAACCAGGTCTGCCGTCATTCACACTTACTTTAACATCTACAGATGGTCTTTGGTGAGCTGTTTGCTCAAATCTACCTGGTCGGGGTTTATATTGCACTGTACGACCACTCTGACTTACTGGCTCATCAGGGATCTCAGCATAGAATTTAACACTTGGCGTCTCTTCAGGGTCAGAAGTTGATGCTTTTGCCGGTACCTCTTCATTGGCCACAGTGGATCTTAGCTGGATGAGGGCAGACTGTAATCTTATGGTTTGCTTGCTTCTCCTGTTCCGATTCTTCTTTTTAGATGTTTGGGGCTCACTTGGAGATTCAAATGTCTCTACACTGACATTTGATCTTTCTTCATTGTGAGCATTGTCTGCTCCTTGTTCATTGTCAGTCACATCTAGCTCAGGATTTGGTGTGGGTTCCTGGGTTATTGGAGGTGATTCTTTCCTCTCTTCCACTGTGGTTTGGTCCACTGATGAAAAATCCAAACGCCTAGAATAGAAGTCTTCATCTAGGCTATCATCTGGCATCTCAGACCAACAGCGATCTATTTTTGATATTTCTTCATTGTTAGTGTTGTCTGCTCCCTGTTCACTAACTATCATATCAGGCTCAGGCTTTGGGGTTTGGGCCTGGGTTTCTGAAGGTGCCTGAAGATTAGGCATGAGACATGTTTGGGGAATTACAGAAACATGTCTGTCTTTGCTCTCTTCAGTTGAGGTTATGTGATCAGCTGTCACTTTTGGTTTTGCCTCGTCAACCCTGCCACATACAGGATTCATTGGCAAGTTTCTATCCTGTACTTGTTGTTTGCTAAGAGGTGGGAATTCCTCTTCGCTGTTGATATTAATGCAACTAGGTCTGCCGTCATTCACACTTACTTTAACATCTACAGATGGTCTTTGGTGAGCTGTTTGCTCAAATCTACCTGGTCGGGGTTTATATTGTAAACGCCTGCAATAGAAGTCTTCATCTGGACCATCATCCGGCATCTCAGACCAAAAGCGATCTCCAGCCTTTGTAACACTGCGCCTCTTTTTAGGTCGCACTGTATGATCACTCTGACTTACTGGCTCATCAGGGATCTCAGCATAGAATTTAACACTTGGAGTCTCTTCAGGGTCAGAAGTTGATGCTTTTGCTGGTCCCTCTTCTTTTTCCACAGTGGATCTTAGCTGGATGAGGGCAGACTGTAATCTTATGGTTTGTTTGCTCCTCCTGTTCCGATTCTTCTTTTTAGATGTTTGGGGCTCACTTGGCGATTCATATGTCTCTACACTGACATCTGATCTTTCTTCATTGTGAGCATTGTCTGCTCCTTGTTCATTGTCTGTCACATCGAGCTCAGGATTTGGTGTAGGTTCCTGGGTTATTGGAGGTGATTCTTTCCTCTTTTCCACTGTGGTTTGGTCCACTGGTGAAATATCCGCATGCCTGGAGTAGAAGTCCTTTCTTGGTTTTGCCTCATCTACTCTGCTGCATACAGGATTCAATGGATAATTTGTATCCTGTACTTCTTTTCTGGTAAGAGGTGGAAATTCCTCTTCACTGTTGATGTCAATACATCTAGGTCTGCAGTCATTTTCACTAACTCTAACATCTACAGATGTTTTTTCGTCAGCTGCCTGCTCAAACCTTCCTGGTCGGGGTTTATAATGCTGGTTTTTCCATCTCGCATTTTTGCTCTCATTCTCAGGAGCTGGTGATTCCTCACTAGGGCAATTAGCATTTGTAATGGAGGATGTGTCCATTTCATTGACTGGTTGTTCAAATCTATGTTGTGTTCCATTAAAATGTCTAGGTCTGTGTCTTCTGTCATGTGGAACCCAGTTTTGTCGAGGGTAGGCCATCTCGTGATTGTAATAATTGGTGGGGTGGTGGGTAGTAGGCATTCTATTTGTATGTCCAGCATAGAAAGGTTGAGATCCACCCATTCTATGATGTGGTACCCAGTGTTGTGGAGCTTGCCAGTTGTGGTACCTGGGTTGGTTGGCATATCTGTGTACATTGGAGTTGTAGAAACCAGCCTCTTCTCTCCAACGTGGCTGATGCCATTGCCTTCTCATGTACCTCTCATGGTTGGCCCACTGAATGTCAGGGTATCTAGGCCCATCCCTTTCTCTTGTGTCCCTGGGCCTGT
Source organism: Periophthalmus modestus (assembly GCA_019594935.1). Taxonomy (NCBI): domain Eukaryota; kingdom Metazoa; phylum Chordata; class Actinopteri; order Gobiiformes; family Gobiidae; genus Periophthalmus; species Periophthalmus modestus. Next base: position 9,892,344 of record JAIEZT010000021.1, read on the forward strand.
GGTTGTATGTTTGTCTCCTGTGTGCAGGAGGAACCTGGCCAGGTTTTGATCCATTAACTGTCTCAGGGCATGACCCTGTTTCAGGCTGAGGAACCTGCCCGGATTCTAGGTTTATATTTAGATCATCCATTTTTTCCAAACCTTGACTTTCGGCAGCCTTATCCGGCATATTGTGCTCCTCCCTTACGTTAGTGGTGGATCTGTTCTGGTTATTTATTTTCCCAGAGTGTTTGGGCACTTTTTCAGTATTATCAATGATCTTGATAATAGAATGTATAATTGTTGTAGCTATTGGTAGCGTTAAAAAGCTATTAACAGCTGTGACGTCTGCTTGTCTGTTGGCGTCTATCCTCAAATGCTGAGAATATTGAATGACTGATCTCTGCTTCTGTGTTCCCCCTACAAAAAAAGTCTTGGAAAGTGAGTGACATCATTGCTTTGAATCAAAGAAACAAAGCTATAACTCAAAGCAACATTCTGGTCGTCATGACAACTGTGAACCTAATGGCATCAGCATTGTTGTCATGACGACCAGAATGTGGCTTGGTATATATACCATGTTGTTGTCATGGGGTGGGGTGTTAAGACAATGCAGTTTTGCCTCCTTTGCACAGCACACTCCTAGTTGGACTGGTGCACACTGAGAGGCACTTTAGCTCATCCAATCATAGAGCCTGAAAGGTCAGTGTCTCCAAAGCGGAAAAGGGCTTCACTTTACAAAGTGAACAGGGCATAAAGTGCTGTCGTGATCTGACTGCAAGAGGATTAGGTCTCTTGGACATAATGTTATCACTTGAGTTAAGTAAACCAAAAAGCAGTTGTATGACAATTTATTTTTTGTTTTTGTTTTCTTGACCATGTTATAGTGGTGTTATAAAGTTTATTTATAAACTTTATAACACCACTTTACTTTACAAACAGCCATCACAGCCATCACATCCCCAAAATCCTGTACAACATGAATTATGGCACAGCTAATTCATAATAGATACACATGTAAAGTATTAAAACAATTAAAAGCCAATGCAAAAAATACAGTTTTTAATAAAGATTTTCAGTTCTCTACATAAGTGGCCCTTCTAATGCTCAGAGGGAGATAATTCCATAGTATGAGTCCTGCTCTGGAGAAAGCTCTGTCTCCTCTACTCTTAAGTCTGGACAGCAGACACTGAGGACTCTGACTGGGTGTGCAGAGAAAGCATTTCTGATAAATAGGTGTTCCACCATCATTAGTTTACTCAGAGTTGCATTGAGTAATGCTGTGGTGGCCTGTGTTTAAAGCTTTGAGGCTTGAGTTTTGGCCTCATTCCTATTTCCTCCCACTGCTTTGTACTTACTTGTGATTATTTAAAACAAAATAGACTTAGAAATGGATGCTTTTCAACTGTAAACACAGGACGCTTCTATTATTAAGCTGTTAAATGTGAAATAATGATCTATGTATCTTATATTTGAATACTAAAAACCTGAAAAAGCATTAATATGTTTTCTTTAAACGCAATTCTGTAAAATCAACTTCTAAGCTCTTACAAACCATCTTATAATTGTTATTCCTTCTCATTTACCCACTTAGAATATTTAGTGATTCATGCATTTTTGAGTAATCTTTATTCTCCTGTATTGAAGGTGTCATTGCTCTGATCTACCCATGTTCCCTGCACTGGTATACGGCCACAGCTCTGTACTTACTTTGTTCTCCAATTTTATTTTCTTAATCAGTGATATGCATAGGATTTGGCAGTGTCGCATAGTCAAATGAAAAAAAAATGCACAATTAAAAATCCAGTATCGCCTTCCTGCCTCTGTGTGTGTGTTTGACCTCACTCCCTCCTCTCCCTCCCTTTGATCCAGCTATAGCTCTTCACCTTTTCCACTCTTTTCTCTTCTCTTGTCCTTATCATTATAATTCACATTATGGAAAAGCAACTATTTTCTCACCATTTATGACAGAAACTTCAGACCTAATTTAGAACACGGACATTGCATGTGTTTCTGACGATAGCAGGAGTGCACGCACCTGTTACTGCTACAATATGACTTGATTTTTTTTATAATCATGTTGTGATGCACAAATTTTCTCTTGAATGCAGCTCTATGCTCAAATAAAAACACTGGCATTAGTTACCTCTTCACTTGCCTTTTTCCAAGCTTGGGTCCTCTACCAGAGGCCTGGGAGTTTTAGGGTTCTGCAGTATCTTTGCTGTTCCTAGTACTGCACTTTTCTGAACTGAGTCTAATATTTTTCCTGGAATCTACTGTAGCCACTCCTTCATTTTGGGGGTCACTGCCCCAAATCCTCTGATGACCATGGGCACCACTGATGCCTTCAACTTCCAGGCCTTCTCCAGCTCTACTCTGAGCCCCTGGTATTTCTCTAGTTTGTCATGTTCCTTTTTACAGGTGTTCCCATCACTTAGTACTGCAGTGTCCACCACAACGGCTTTGCTCTGTTGTTTGTCCACCACCACAATGGTTCTCTATCTGTCAGGCTGTGTCTGGAAGTCCCACAGGATCTTGATTCTATCATTCTCCACTACTTTTGGTGGTGATTCCCACCTTAGACTCGGGGTCTTTGTACTCTGCACAGATGTTTCTGTACACTATGGCCTCCACTTGGTTATGCCGCTCCATGTATGCTTTCCCTACCGCATCTTAAACCCTGCAGTTCTGTGTTGGACTGTCTCAGGGGCCTCTTCACATAACCTACACCTTGGGTCTTGTCTGGTGTAGTAGATCTTTACCTCTATTTTTCTGGGACTGCTCCGCTGCAGCCAGGATGAGTGACTGTGTGTTTTCCTTCAGACCATCTCTCTCTAGCCACTGGTAGGATTTCTTGATATCAGCCACTTCAGTTATGTTGTGGTGGTACATTCCATGATGGTACCTCCTGTCCAGTTTTTTCATACCTCAGGCTCTTTCTTGGATGTCTGTGACTGGATACATATACCTTTCTAGCACTATTCAGTTTCCAACCAGGGCAATTACACCAGAGCATGTGGGTCTGTTCTGGTGTTATTACCCTGTTATTGAGCGCACACTTTCGCAGGTTGTGTTGTGAATAGATGGTTTACTCTGGCTTCATTATCTTGTGTATACCTCTTTAAGCGGCTGGCCAAGCTTTGAAGCCTTTGTTTGTCAGTTTCCAGTGCTTCATCTGGCTGTATCTCTTAATGTCTTGTTTTTTCATTGCACCTCTCTGGGCCTCTGACAGTTGGCTCACTTCTCTCTGTGCTGCCTTGAATTTAGTCTCTAACCGTCGTGTCAATTGTGGGTATTGTTTTTCATAGCTCCCATGGTTGCTCTTACAACCAAGCATCTCTAGGATCACTGCTGCTCATGTGTATATCAGCTCATTGATTTCAGTGATGGTTGAGGTAGCTCTCACTGGGCATGTGCAGTCATGTTCTTCACCACAGGGCTCTGCTCCTCCTCTGCCTCACCTCACACACACCTCACACACACACCTCACACACCCTGTAACACTTCAGACACATGACTCACACAGGATCAGACACTTTCTTTCAAAGTTTGCAAACTGTATTGGACACATTCACGTGGCATCACAACATTGTTGAATCCTCATTGTTTAAACAGAGTTGAAGGACAGGTAAGTAACTGTCACCTGGTTTTATGTTAGAGGTCGTGTACCTATATATTTGAGCAAAATGTGTCTTTCCCCCTGTAGATATATTGTATAAGCAGCTCTTGAGGTCAAAATATGTCCACTGTGTACTGCCTGTAATTATAAAGCATTTTATTGTCAAAGAATCAAGAAGTGCACTGTTGGTATACTAGCCTCTGAGAGTTGTGAAAAGCGCTTATGAACTCATTGTGGTGAATGATTAGGATGCTTGTAATGCATAAGGTAAGTGAGGACCACTGCAAACCATTTAAAATGGTTTTATATTTTCAACAAAGTAAAAATCAGGTACAGTGCCTCTCACATCTCTGTAATTACTGGACCAATTCACATGAAACAAAAACTGGCATGAAGTTAATAAACTGTCAGTATAACAAAAGGGAAATAGCTTCAGAAAAGTGGTGTGATTATTCAACTCCAAAGACGTGATTGTGATTTTAAACCAAGATTAAAATGGCAAGTTTGTGGAGCCAGTAGCTTGGCTTTCTTGTTTTCCTATGTAACCAAGAAAGTTACAGAGTGCACCTTTACACTATGTTGTAGTGTTATTCCTCCATCTAGACATGTTTAACATGCAGATGCTTAAGTAGTTCTGTGCATATGATGAGGTTCTCTCCACCTCAACAGAGGAGCAACCCAGAAGTGCTCCAGTGTGTTTTTAAAGTTCATACAGTGGCTTGGTCTATTGTTTCATTTGCTCAAATGCATTCAGTACAGACAGTATCACATGAGTTGAAGGGGATTTTTGATGTTTTGAATAAATGTTTTTCTTTTATTTGTCTCCACAGAAGCTCCGATGCCATGCAGCCCATCAACAGGTAAGAGACCCCTCCCACAGAGACATAAAGTAGCCTACTTACATGTATTTGAATCTATACACAAGAAGGTAACAGGTCTACCTATCATAATGCTCAGTGAGTGGTACCTGATTCATGTACAGGCGGAGAGAGTATTTACATGTTTCATTTATGTGTGACAGCAGTATTTATAAGATTGTACTCAAAATGAATCCTCAAATCAAACCACAACCTACCCAATACATTTACCTGAGATCAAAGCCTTGTGAAAAGTCATTGTTGAGTGTGTGAACCTTTTTTCATTTTCTGTAGATGATAATTAGCGTGTAAAAGTGACATCTGAGCTAGAAGTTAACATTATTGGAGACATATGGAGCAGGGGGGAATCGACTCCTGATACCTCATTGGGCACCACAATTTTCTCAGTGGACTTGTTTCTTGCATTAAGTTGTTTTAGATCAATATTGCAATTTAAAATATCCAAAATACAACATAAGCCTCATTTCCACTGGTTCACTTTAGAGAGGATCAGTACAGTCCACTTTAGACAGTGGAGGCACTTGCAGACCGCAAGTGCCTCCACTGTCTGAAGTGGACTGTACCAACTCCAGGCATGGTTAAAATGACAAACAGATGACTGGACAAGAGAGAATGTAGACTCAGGCAGAAACAAGACAGCAAAAAGCAGATATGAGCATAAAGTAATAATGTCTCACCAAACGCTGAATTGATCTTGTGATAAACGGGGGACTGAGGTGATATGCTTCACAAAGCTATGCTAACATACATGACCATTCACTCTATTGCAGCTATTTCCTGTTTATCAATGCACAGGACTTGTGTATGAAAATCAATTTCCACCTCACAATGCATCACAATGAGAAATGAAATGCAGAAAAAGTTGATGATAAACTGGAAACAGTTTTGTTCACACTAGCTTTGGCACCACAAACTTGGAATTGCTAAACATCTTTTTACGAATCACTAAAATTGGCCTTATAATTACGAATATTATTCAGACAGTTTAGATTTTATTCATTAAGGAAACACGAGTTATGTTTGGATGACATAGCAGAGCTCGGCTGGAGGGAGCCACACCAAACAGACCTCCTCCAAGGCGGCCCCAAGTGAATCATGCCAGTGGAAAAGAGGCTATAATGATACATGGGTGTCATAGATTATAACTATGTAGCAGACATAAGCACAATATGTCTTGAAGTTGATATTTCTGATCTTGTGTGCTTCTGGTTAGCATCTAGTGAACAACCTCTTTTACATATTAAGAACATCTTAAAAAATTTAAATGTCATGAAATAAACATGTTACTTTAATTTGGAGGTTTGCGTCACCATTCATTTGTATATTCTGCCTCTGCATGGGACAGCCAAGTGATTGAGTTGTAACTGCAGACATAGAGATATAGTATTTGCCGTGTATGAATGTCTATGGCTGGTACCACTCTCCCTGCTCCACCTGATCACTAAGCCTGCTCCCACTGCTGTTCTTGGGGTCTGATCCTGAGCTAACCTACATTCCTCCAGGAGCTGCAAAGGAGGGCAGGGGAGGCTAAAGCTGCAGAGACAATATGAGCCCAGGCTTTCTCTGTCCCTGTGATGTATCTGCCCGTTCCCTCCTCCTGACCAGGCTGGACACACTGGACACATGTCTGCTGTGGGTTCTGGCTCTGCACATGTCCTCCGCTCTGCTTTAAATGGGATCGGGTTGAAAAGGCCAGCTCCAGACCACAAGCAGGAGGGAGCCTGAGGACATTTTTTAACATTAGCCTGTACCGTCATTCAGCAGGGCCACTGTACAGTCCGGTTATGGGATGTTCCCACGGACACCATAAAAAGAAAAGCCATAAAATAACAATTTACCCTACGACACAGCTCCCCAGATTCTGGTTGGGTTTGCATGAGGTTTTTGTTTCACGGATTCTGGTAGAAACTCAGAACAGGGCAGGCCCCCGCGCAGGCGGCACAGTTGTTGTTAGCACTCTGGCCTCACACAGCGATATTCCAATGGAAATCTCAGTGTTTTTTTGCAATTATCTTGATAATGATATTTAACAGCATCTTAACAATGCTTCAGGACTGGGCTAAAATGTGCCTGTAAATGTCTTGATTGTGGTTTTAGTTGACCTCTTTTAGCTTTTAACCATGTGTTAGGATCCAGCTTGTCTAGGGTCAGGGAAGTAACAAAAACTAGATGGAAAAATGGTGAAATAAAGAAGTAATTTAATGTACAGGGTTGTAAAAGGCAAAGAAACACAAGTGGACTAAAATAGTTACGTAAACAAAAGAACGTAAACTAAGAAACCAAAAATAACAAGTCTAACAAATAACAAGTTTTGTGTCCCAGAAAACTGGTTACGTAGGCCCATTAAAACGAGTGACAAAAATAAGGGACACACAAAAACAAACCACAAGTGTCCTAAAAAACAGAGTAACATAGCCTACAAACGCCTAACAAGTGACAAAATAAAAAGAGACACAAAAACAAAACTAAACTAGTGTCTCACACACAAAGTTAGACACAGGGACAAACAAGTGACTAACAAACTAGATGAGACACAGACAAAATGGCAGACTGGCCACAAAGGTCAGCCCTGAGTAGGTGTGCTCAATTTCATTAAGTAGAGGAGGCGGCTGCATTTGATCCAATAGTCCCTCATTTATATCATTTGAACTGCACAAGCTACACATCTTAGTTTGTCAAAATCCCCAAATATTAAAAAATATAAAAAAACATATTAAAAAGTTATATAAAACATTTTTCAAAAGTTTTAAAACTACTTGTGTGTTGTCCAGTCAGACAACCACAACATTGGCAACCACAGAACCTACCTAGGTTTATTAGCCCATCAGGGACATGCATGCTCCTTACGTATAAAAGCAAATATGGCTGCTTGCAAGGAAAAAAAACCCAAAAAAATTACAAGGGACTAAAAAACATCACAGGTTTCTGCAGAATCAATGAGAGAAGCACTAAACTGTTAATCTGAGGGGCGAGAAATGTGATTTTGTTTGCAAATGATGGGTGACCAATGATATCAACAGTATGATTTCTATTATCTAACTGTTTTAGATCAGTTTACGTTGAACAAAATGTACAATTATGATCTCTGTGTATTGCAGTTTATTACCAGAACAAAAAGTGTAATATGTCTTCTTTAACCAGGTGAACTTTCAGATAGCTTTAGGTACCGTTTTAAGACAATTCTGAGAGTAGAAGTAGCCAGTAAAGACAAAAATCACAATGAAATCAAACTATTACTTTTTCTCAAAAATCTTTCACAGGTCCATTTGATTTGAGGGAGCATTTTGGGTCTTTCTGTTTGGTGTTTTGCCCTAGATCTGGAGGTGAGGCTGGCAGCACAGACTGCCCCAGATTAGCCTCTTTAAAACCAGGTTAAATACTAGAAAATCCTGTTCGTTTATATTTACTACAACCTCTGATAAAAGTGTGTATTTGTGAAAGAATGTTAAGAAGGGCAAGAAATGTTTTTGAATCCAAATCCACCACTCCAAATCAGTGTTAAACTTGGGGCTTTTTAATTGACACTCTCTCTTCTAGACAGGAGCAGACGGGAGCAGAGTCTGTAGTACTAGACAGGAGCAGACAGGAGCAGAGTCTGTAGTACTAGACAGGAGCAGACAGGAGCAGAGTCTGTAGTACTAGACAGGAGCAGACAGGAGCAGAGTCTGTAGTACTAGACAGGAGCAGACAGGAGCAGAGTCTGTAGTACTAGACAGGAGCAGAGTCTGTAGTACTAGACAGGAGCAGACAGGAGCAGAGTCTGTAGTACTAGACAGGAGCAGACAGGAGCAGAGTCTGTAGTACTAGACAGGACCAGACAGGAGCAGAGTCTGTCGTATTAAACAGCAGCAGAGTCGTGTTGCACCATGGGCCTCTGGGCTGTAGTTGTCATGTAAATGAAGAGCACATACATGGCCTGCTCTTGCTGTTACTGTGGGAGACTGAGGAAGAGGAAGCTGTTCCACTGTGGACTAGGGATGGGCAATACCACATTTTTTGGTATTGATACTATACCAAGTACTTTTGAGGGCGCGTCTTTGACACTGATGCTGCTCCAGCCTTATGGTGAAGACATTTCAATAAATATATGTATAATAAATGGCTTCAAAAAGGTACCTAAATTTTACTGAGTAAGTACTGATATATCTATACTTTGATACTGATACTCCCATCCATACTGTGGGTGCTGAACACAATAATACACATGCTTAAAGTTGTTTTATAACATGAATTTTTCATTCACTCCAACCTAGATGGGGTTAAGCTGTTATTGTAGCCACTGCTGCCCTAGGGCAGACTGATGGAAACATTGACACTAGGCAATGTGGGTGTCTTGGCACATGGTATTCCCAGCAGGCTCCTATCTAAGTCCTAACCAGGCCCAAACCTGCTTATCTTTCAAGATCAGACAAGATCAGGAATTAAGAAAGTTGTATGTAACACAAAGGGCATTTGGCTCAAAAAAAATATTGCCAAATCAATGGCTCATTAACCCAAATGTGAGGTCCTGTGAATTCTATAAAGTCTTTACCATGCATTTCTCTGCCTGCTCTAGTAGATTTAAGGCGGTCAGTCTGTGCACTGACCTTGGAGCAGTTATCTCTCTGAGCTGACAGTGAAACTGTTCATCTACTCCCTCAGACAGTGTGTTTGACCTGGGCTCTGTACAATGTGGAGGAGGGGGAGGAGCCTCTGTCCTTGTGTTTGGCTCCTGTGGGTCTGGGGGTTCCTGGCCAGAGTTGCCTTGTTCACATCTTTATAGCAACTTTGGGATTGCTTTTTTTAGCTTGTTCCTGAGCGACATTTTTGCATGATAAAAGAGGTGATTTTAGCCTTTTTTCAGGCCTTTTTGATCATAAAGGCTGAAATACAGTTAACAGTTGGTTAATGATTTAAAGCAGTTTTGATGTTACATTTGCTATTAAAATATACACATTACTGTGGGACTGGGGTTTTGAGCTTTTTCCAAGGGCTTGGTTGCTTGTTACTCTTGGAAAATCTGGCAACCCTGATCATGCCAGGTCTGGTCAAATACTTATGACTTTTGAACTTTTTACCTCTGACCAATAACTGAGCATTGATTACAGACTTTCTGCTTAGCCATTACAGCACTGGTCACATATTAGGTTGTTGTCCTTTGCCTGGCCAACCAATACTACAGTATTTTCTAGTCTATACAAAGAGCTATATTTTCAGAACCTTGTATTATAACCAGAGAAATGCATGTTCCCTTAATGTCCAAACAAACATGGAAGTCTCCATGAGTGCACATTTGAAATGCAGACTTGACCTGACAGTGTAGTAAGCCCTGCACATTATACCCTGACCGTTAAGCAGACCCTGCATTATTAGACCCTGACAGTGTAGTAGACCCTGCACATTGATACTCTGCAGTGACATCACACTGGGGGTGTTCTACATGTTTCGCTATGGTGGAATGTTCATCAGTTACAAAAGTAACACAATGCACACATTAGCAAACACAGTTTAAAAAGTTTTAGGATGGTCAGAAAACTCAAGAAAAACCCCCAAACACATTTGAACAGCAGGAGCCTGTGATCAATACGAGAGTTCATGATCCTATTTAGGAGTTTGATTTTCAACAAAAAGGTGAGAGTGAATAACTGAAAAACTGTTGGTGAATGCTAGCTAGCTTGTGATTAATGTTGTTTGAGCGGAACTTGTTTAATAGCACACATCAGCTCACCTGTTGTGCTTGCAGTTATTTCTGGTTAGATTGTGTTAAAATAAAACTCAGATTATAATCTAAATTGAGTAACAACGCCTCAGACAGAGCAGTGCCTTCATTAGCATCACAGTCCCAGGGAATATTGATAACATCAGCTGCAAAGTATCAATTAGACCCAGACAGTGTAGTAAACCCTGGCAGTGTGGCAGGGTTTACACACTCTTATAGTGTGTAAACCCTGCAGATTAGACCATAAGTGTGTGTACCCTGCTGATTAGACCCAGCCACTATGGTAGAGCCTGCAGATTAGACTCTGACAGTGTGGTAGACCCTGACCGTGTTTTAGGCTGTAGTGTGTAGACCATGCAGATTAGACCCTGACAGTGTGGTACACCCTGCAGTATAGACCCTGGCAGTGTGGTGTGGAGTTATGTCCGCTTGGTTCCCACACTCTCACATTAGTATTCCCAGTCCATCTCAGTCTTTTTAACTGCTCCTCCATTGTCCACTGTTACCATGACACAGTCCGCAGCAGGGACACAGGCTGGCTAAGTGATGCCTTTGTGATGAGTGGACCCCCCCCCTCACTGCCTCACTCCCCCTGTACTTGTTTAGCACACACATGAATAATCAGGTGCACTGTCTGTGGCTTTGGGACTCCCACTCATGCACACTTATGTCGTTACACAACAAGGAGTACAGGGACTCCCGATGGTTCATGAGCAATGTGGTATGGGAGAAGGCAATATCTTTGTCTGGTATTTGTTGGTATGTGAAGATTTAAGATAAGACAGAAACAGTTTCATAGACGTCTGGATTGCAATACTACAGTTTTTATAGGACTTTATAGGAATTATAATTCAGAGCCAATTCAAAAACTTGTATTTACAGTTTCTATAAGCCATTTATTTTTATTTTTTATTTATTTTTTCATTTTGGTTATGTTTCTTGCGCTGAAAAACTGGTTGTTCCATGCTGTCTTTCTGTGAGCTGGCTTGTATGTCCTCAAACTTGACTCTTATTTGGCCTGGAGCAGGGCTAAAGGGGATAAATGTTATTTTTTGGCTATAATAATCCCCAATATGGCATAAAACATATCTAGCTCTAGTGAATGTTCCAACATATGGTTTTAAATTTATAATCATGCAGGTGACATGCCACCTCTAGAAAGTTACATACTACACCTTTAACAGGCAGTTTTGCGCTAGATGAGAAAAAATTGACACATTTATATAGTACTTTACATCAAGGAACCACTCACCCATTCACACACACATTCAAACACCAGTGTACACAGATACTGCTTGGGTGTAAGGTGGGTTAAGTGTCTTGCCCAAGAACACAATGGCAGTAAATCTGTGGGAGCTAGAATCACATCTCCAACCTGTGAGACTGTGGATCTGGCCGCTGATGATGCAGATGCACTATTTTCATTTCATGTGTTTATCGTTTGACTTAAACCGCACTGATGCCCCACACTCTCTCTGTGCAAAAAAATGGTCATGATCAGTTTTCAGTTATAATAAAAAAAAAAAAAAAGTAAAATTATATATTTTTTTTTATTAATTAATAATGGATCTTTAACATAATTGCGCCAAACCAATGCCACACAAAAAAGCACAACTTGATTACTAGCCTCATTATGTCCAGTCTTCTAATAAATCAACAGTCCACTTATGTGCTGCCCCCTTCTGGCCCCTCAGTGCCATGCGTCTGCTTTGGCCCGGTGGGAAACAGGTCAGCACATCCCTGACCCCATAGGTCACCAGGTCACACACCCCGCACTGGGACAACAGATGAGCCAAGAGTGCTGTTATGGCTGCTGTAAAAATGGTTTTGTGTTGGGAACATAGCGCCCATAGCTCTTTTTAACCATGCAGGTATTGTGCTGTTACTGAATGGTTTTGGACTCCTATCCTCAATACTACAGATAGTAAGAATGAAACCATTTAAAGTGTGGTTTTAGCAATATTTGATTTTATAACATGATAACATTATTGTCACCTATATTCCTGTTCCATTTATGTTTAGTATTGGTCTATCTGCCATTTCTGTCATAAACCATAGACCCAACAACAACTTCTAACAACTAAACTACATTTTAAAGCTACTGTATATAGTCTGTGCACTTACATTTGTGAAAATCTACTACAATCACAAGTGACCCTGGGTTGCCAGTGCCTTAACCTGTAGATAAAGGACAAATACGTTTGGATTTTAGCATTGAAATGGCAGCCCGAAGAGATTTGTGTGAGGCATATTCTACTTTCTGACTGGATAACCATCTTGAGAGCCAAAACACCACATTGTACCATAAACAACTTTCGCCATCATGCCCGATGTTTTTGGAAATAAGACTAAATCAGTTGTTATGTTTTTAGGTCATATTTATACAATTTTAAATCAAAATCTTCCATTCAGTCTCTATAACTACACTGTTTGGGTTTTTACATCTTTTGGCTCAATAGACAGAGTGTAGAAATACTGTTCGTGTTGGTGGCACTGAGCACACTTTCTCTGTCTTCTCTGACCTTTGGAGGGAGTGGGGCTTTCTCAGCTCATCAATAAAACAGCAGTGGTCGTACACTGTGTAACTGTAGAACACTGAGTCTACACTGGCTTCCGCTCCATCTACTGCTGTAGTACACACTCTACACTACATTACCCAGCATGCCATATTCTTCACTAACATATATGTGGCAATCCAATGATAAAGTGCAATGTTGTGATATCTTTTTTTCTTCACAGATGTTTAGTCATTCTTTTGAGGGTACTTGATTATACTTTACATTTGCAATATAACCAACAGAAATACAATCTATGTGTCTTTAAAGGGCATGTGTTACTCTATTTTCTGATCTATGTTATAATGTTTCCTCATCAAAAGAGTTCTTTCAAATAGAGAAAACACTCTGTTTCACCGTGTGATGTCATATGGTAGTACAGGAAGTGTTTTGAGACTCCATACACCTTCACTAGAATCACTTGGATGATTTCAGACCTGGAATTGCCAATCTCCCCTAACAAAATGTAAAAGGTAGCTGTTGAAAACTTGAAAACTACCACTTCATGACATCACAAGGTGGAACAGAGCATTTGAGCTTTGGAGATGTAGACAGACTAATAACACATAATTATTCAAACATGTGTGAATGAAACAAAACACAGCTCCAGGTACATTTTTGATGAGGTAACAACATTACATCTTAAAGCTCACAAGAGTCAATTTGGCATAATGTGGGACCTTTAAAGCATAGCAAAGTGAATTAGCCTTGATGTTAATTTTTTTTTTAAAAGTGTATAGATAATGTGTTGAAGCTATTAAACATCAAATACCAATATAAAGAGGAGGAGTGCGTGTTTACAGATGCTGACGCTTGATGATTGTCTTGTTAAACTCAAAGGACTTGTAGCTTGTCTTTTGTGTGGAATTCCTTTGTGCCCAGTGCAGCGGTGTGAGCATCCAGACTGGCTCCACTATCTCCCAGCCCTCCAGCGCACTCACAGAGGGATCAGGTTAGACCCACGGGACAGGCCGGAGCTCAGATCATATTCACCCTGTCGCAGGAGCAGAGAGTGGGGCAGACAGGCAGGCAGAGAGGCAGGGAGGGGCCGGGGGTCTGGGGGTCCTGCAGGGGGAGGGGAAGGGTCTGAGGGGCAGTGAGGAGAGAACACAGCTCAGACACAGCGATCTGCATCAACGCTGACCACTGCACCAGAGGTAGGTTCGGAAACTATTCAGATACTGTTTATTCATTAAACTTGGATTTGGTTAGGGTCACTCACAACCCACAGTATTTAATCATTCAAATGTGGGTGTCTGTAAATGTATTCATTAGTCCCACTATAGCTGCGTTACTTCACTTGCATGACAGTGTTGACAGTTGTGGAACCAATAGTGTAACAGCCCTTACAGTTTTGGACCAATGGTGTAACAGCAATGACAGTTTTGGACCAACGATGTAACAGCACTGACGGTTGTGGATCAATGGTGTAACAGCAATGACGGTTGTGGATCAATGGTGTAACAGCACTGACGGTTGTGGATCAATGGTGTAACAGCTCTGACAGTTGTGGACCAATGGTGTAACAGCACTGACAGTTGTGGACAAATGGTGTGACAGATCTGGTGCAATGGCATAAAGATGACAAAACAGATCAATGTTGTAACAACACTGACTGTCATGGACCAATGGTGCAACAGCTCTTATAGTTTGGGACCAATGGCGTAGCAGTTCTGACAGATGTGGACTAGTACGATGATTATCAGCCTATGAACAGATAAACATACTGACCAGTATGGACGTATAGTACTGCAGTACATTTGAGGGCGTGTTGTGGTTTACATTTCTACAGTATCCACTCCACTGACTGCTCCGGTTGTGGCACAATAGGCCCCTGTCCCCCAGGCTCTGACCTGTGAGAGTGGCTCTGCACAGCACCCACGGGTGCATTCTCCCCGAGCTGAGTGTGGGCTGGGACTCAGTATGAAGAACAGGCAGCTCCACAATACTGACTCTTCTCTATTGTGAATCTCAAGGGTTTCTATACCACATACAGTTTACACATCTGAAGTATACAGTTCCACATTTAGTCCTTTTGTTCACATATATTGCAGTATACTTTGAGATACTTTTAGGTTGGCTTACACTTCCCACTGTGTCTACATGTAACAAAGGTTGATGTTAATAGTATTATGTTTCTTGCTTGCCTCCTTCAGATATTTTATTGTTCTAAATTTTGTGTCTCTTCTTTGAAAATACCAGATTTAATATTATTTGTTGTTGTTGTCCTTCCAATTACACAAAATTCAAATTATAAATCAAATGTGACATCCTGGCAGGAGGTAATATTTTAAAATTACTTACTTGAGTAATTTGTCCATGTACTTTTAACTCTTACGAGGGTTGTCACATGTATTGAAAATCAGATACTAGTCAGTACTAAAACTCGTACAAGTACTAAAACTAGATACTCATTTGAGCAAGTATTAATACTAAAAAAGTCACATTCACAGGACAGAAATGAACGTTTCCTGAATAGCTTTATCTTGAGCTGTATCAGAACAAGAATAAGACCACACAGACTAGTATACACCCATGGACCCTACTTGGACGACTGAGGGATTACACAGATAGAAGGCCACATGGTAATGTAAAAGAAAGTACTATAATTTAATGTTGAAAATCACATTTTGAATAGTAGTTTCAAGTACTTTTTTACTTGAGTAATTTCTTGGATCACTACTTTGTACCTTTCTTTTTGAGTTCATTTTTTGGCTACTATACCCACCTGACAATCACAATGTTTGAATACTTTGTGAATGAAGTTTAGTAATATAGTAAACCAAACCCTGTGCTTTTTCTGGTTGTATAAAACAATGTGGTTCAAAACAGTGGCTTGTCATCTGCCTTTACATGTTGAAGTTGAAGTTTTATAATGTTTTTCTATCATAATTATATCTGCACACATAAATTATATCTGCACACACAAATTTGCCTGACACATTCTCTGCCTATGCTTGTCCTATGGATCGCAGCAACAGTCTCACTCGACAGCATGTTTTTGTAGGTTCTAAATATTCAGTGAAAGATGTAAACACAGGGGCCAATGAAAGAACCAAGGATTTTTTTATAAAGTTTAAAGGGCCCATATTCCGCTATTGTCTGTGTTAACACACAAACCCTGCACATTTAGGCTGACTTTTCTCTCAGACAGAAAACATTCTGTTCCACCTTGTGATGTCATGTGGTAATACAGGAAAGCACTTCCATTGTGTTTTTAAACTCCACACACCTTCACTATAACAAAAAAGCCCTGGAATTGCCAATCTCTACTGAACTAAAGGTAAAAGGAGCTGTTCACTTGAAAACGACAGCTTCATGACATCACAAGGTGGAACAGAGCATTTTGCACACATTTTACACAGCTCAAGATCATTCTAAAGCTGTTCAGGAAAGATTCATTTCTGTCCTGTGAATGTGATTTTTTTCAGTACGTTTTAGTATCTGATTTTTGATACTTTTGTCGACCCTAGAGTAAACTTAATAAAACTGAATTATGATTATTAAATACTAAGAAATGTTTTGGGTTTTTTTTTTACTTTATTGTATTGTACACTTCAGAAGACCAGAAGGTGGAGCTATAGTGTTAATGCTGCTAGTTTGTCAAATATGTAAAGTGACAGAGGATTTGATGGGTTTCAAGCTATGGCAATGATCCTCCGTTGCCATAGCAATTAAAAAATGTAAACCAAAATGTTATATTTTTGGAATGGGGTAAGGTCCTCATAAAAAGAAAGAAGTAATTTGCCTGAAACCCCGGTATACATACTTGAATGACACAGAGCGTCTGTGTGATTGGCTGAGGCAGAGCTTGTGTGTGATTGGCTGAGAGAGGGCCTGTACTTCCTGTGGCTCTGATGTGTCTGAGGGTGATCCTTTAAGCTGATTTAACACACCGGTAATGAGCAAAAGACAAAAAAAACTAACAAACAAACAAAAAACACATATGAATGGAGCCAGAAATTAAAGACAAACCCTGTCTCCACACCTGAAGCTGTTCTCTGATTGGATGGCAGCTCATAGAAGTGGTGTCCCATGTCCTGATGTCATAAGGTGATGCCCTCCTGCAGATGTAGCTCCTCTGTGGTTTTAAAGTCTAGATCACTAGGTCATTATCGCACTCAAATTACCTTAGTTAAAAAGCATATGTTGTGATTTCCTGGCATTTATGGGTGTTACCTTATTTAATCCGGTGCACCCTATGCTCTCCTATTGACTACAGTGGCATTTTGTGTGCCATGTCCTTACATATCTTGCAGTTACTGATATTTTATTGAAGAAAACAAGAAAAACATGTATTGTTATTGTTAGCATGTTTGCCTCTCCACAGACTTGACCTGTAACTTGCATGATAGCGTCATCTGCTTGTTTACATGGAGATCAGTAAATTTTATGTTATACTGTGAAACATTCCAGGCAAAGCAATAACCATGGAGACAAGTAGGTGGCAGACTATCCACCTTTAAAAGCCTGAATAATCCATACTTTGCCAGACATTTTCTAAGCAGAATATCACTTGAGTTGATTCTCTGCGTGTGCTTTGTCTTTGTCTTTGTCTTTGCTAATGTGCTCAAGTAGCGCTGTGGTTGCTAACATGTTTGTAACAAAGCCTGACTCTAGAGCCTCCATAGGCAGAGAAGAGAGTCCTCTTCATCTGGAGATCTGAACATGTTTGCTCCAATCACAGTTCCAGGCAGCAGCTAGTCAAAGAGAGGCTCTTGGACTAATGCCCACACCATTCTTCCTATTTACTCTGCTGAAGTGCTCTTGAGCCAGGCCTGCAATCATACCCCGCATTCATGTTTTATAGGGCCATTAGAGGTAGAAGAGTTCAATGCAAATGCAAAAACAATTTTGACTTCACTGTCTTAAAATGAATATAAGCATGTCAATTGATAAAATGTTATGGACAGGAGTAATTCTTAGTTCATCAACAGATATTTAAAAGCAATAGTGGCACAGTATTTCCTTCCAACAAGATGGCTGCCTGTGTAAATCTTAAACTCCTAGCCTAAACTGTAATTGTGCCTTAGACATATAAAAGGCTTACATATCAAAGAAACCATTAAAGTCCATTAAGTAACTTTCTAGTGGATGGTCTGCCACCTGCTTGTCGCCATGGAAATGTCATTGCTTTGCCTGGAATGTTCCACAGTATTGCATGAAACTCCATGAAGACATCAGGCCACATTACAAGTCACATCTATGGAGAGGCAACCTGTTTATTTCCATCTATTTGAGCAAAAATGCCCCAGTACAGCTATATTGTATAGCAGCTCTTTATTTCAACACAACTATGTACTTTCTGCATCTAATTATAAAGTGTTTTATTGTAAGATAATTGCGAATTTCTTAAAGTTGTTAAAAGTGCTTAAACTCATTGCAGTGAATATTGGGATGCCTGGAATGCATAAGGTACCTGAAGAATAACTTTGGACCACCACAAAATGTTTAAAATGAACTAGTTCTGTTTTTCATGTTTTAAGACAGTAAAAATCTGGTATTAATGCCATACTCTGGAACATTCAAGGCAAACAAAAATGTATTAAACAGTTTACATAATTTAACCAAAAGGAGAGCCAGCTAACCCTTTGTGACCAGTGACCCGGCCAAGGTGTGGCCCATAGTACTGCAGGTGAACTGTCATAGCCCCATGCTGGCCACTGACAGCCTGAGTTATTTATAGCGGTCTTCTTTAGTCTGTGCTGGTCCTAGCAGAGATCAGTGCATGCTGTTTTAAACCGGGATTAGAACCGGGGACGCTAACATGCTCTGCTGACCAGCTAGCAGAGTTTGTTGACACTCATGTTATGTCCGCTACAAAAACTTGTAAGGGGAGATGGACAGGAGTACTGAGGAGGTGAGGAAGAGGAGGAGAGGAGAGAGAGGGCGAGGAGTCTAGCTCAGGATGGAGCTGCGTCTGGGGGTATGCCTGTGAGCCTGGGCCCCTGGGTCACCATGGGGGCTGTGCTGAGCTGGCTGTCAGCTCAGCTCTACAGTTTGCTGCTCCCCGCGGCTGCAGCATGGACGCACCTTCGAGTGAGTAATGTCTCCGTTGTGTGCACATCTTAGTGATACCAATGTATGAATACTTTGATATACAGACATAGTGATACTTTTGACCAACTTTAGATGTGAGGAGCTCAACCGTCCTTATTGTGTGAAACACTTCAAATTGATAAAGGGGCTTTATCAGACATACATACAACTATCAGTATCAGTATATCAATATCTCAAATGACTAAACAATGAAATCAAGGTTACTGTCCACTATGGTGAAGTGACTGCTGCCTACTTAGTGGAGAAAAACAGGTTATGTAATATGGGTTGAAGTATTACCATCACAAAGCTATACTGTTTAACATGTTTGTTTTTCAGTGAATTAGTATCGTGACAAATTGAAGATTATCGAGTTACACTGTGTAATGATGCAGCCAGTGATTCCAGTCTAAAAAATAAAATGGAAGAGTCAGTGTATTGTCACTTCCAACTTGTCTACTTGTCAAATGCTAACTAAAAACTTTTAAAATCCACACATCATAAGAAAAGTATATATTGTTAAACTGTGTTGCTATAGAAATAACATTTAGAGCTGTTAGTTAAGAAATATATAGGTGTAGTCAAAGCAGAATTATCTTATCCTACTTTACATTACATCCAGAATTAGTGCAGTAGGTATTATCAGTGTGAACATGTGATGGTCTTGGGAGTTGTCAGACATGTCCAACAAGCTCTTTGGCTGTTTATGGAGCACAAGCAAATCAACTGGGTTAAATACACTTCACAGTAACATAATTGTATGGGTATATCATACTACATAGGCTGCTATAACATAGCACTGTTATGTTAGCACTGATCACACACAAGCACTTGGAAATAATTTACACTAGATCTTTATTCTGTTTTGTGTTAGGACAATGAGGTGTATGGGTGTGCTACTCAAAAATGTGATCGAGATTAAGCAGTTTCTCATAGTCATGATCAGCTTGGGTCTTTTTAATCGAGAGGTCTATAGCCAATCTTCTGTCAGTAAAAGCATATAGTTTGGAGTGGAGTTTGTACTTTGGAGGAAGAATTTTCACTATTTTTAGTTTTAAATGTTAATTATTAAAAGACAGTAAAATTAAATTGAAAATTGTGATCAATCATATCACCCAGCCCTCCACACTATTAAAGACACTTAATTATTACACAAACTCCATAACAGATTAAAACAGTGTGAACATTTCTACCCCTCTCCTCTGTGTGTCTCCAGGCGCGGCAGTCCCTGGAGGGCTCCGTTCACCTGTGTCCCAGCCTGTCTGTGGAAGCGGGGGTCCTTGGGGCGGACTGTGCGGAGCGAGGCCGAAGGAGGGGCTCTGAGGAAGGGGCCAGCCTGACCACCACCTGCTCTGCTGCTGGGGCTCGGCCTTACCTCAGCTACAGCCCCTGTTACAGCAAACCCCGCAAGAGGGAGTCTGTCACGGCTAAAGACTACCTCCACCTCCGAGAGGCCACTGAGACAGAGCACAGCGGCTTCAAGAGGAGGCGTACCCCAGATGTGGACCCCGAGCTGTCTTTGAGAGCTGCTGATCTGTGCTCTGTGGAGATAGAACCATGCACAATTCACCCCCAAGAGACCAGAAACAGCTTCGATTCAACAACTTTTGAATTCATTGACAAAACTGATCCCAAAACGAACTCTGCTTCTCAGGTCCAATCTCCCGATGCATTCTCTATAGACGTTGAGTTCTTCCAGGATGAGACACTGTCCAGTAAAAACAAAACAAACTGCAAGGTGCAAAAAGATAGCTTAGCCCCTTCAAATCCGAGCTACACAAACTCCATAAAGGATGCTGCTTTAGAATGCACTGGCTCTAAGAACATTGTTGCAAGTGTCTCTAAGGCAGATGACACAACTCCAGCAAAGAAACCCGATCCTGACATTGGCACGTCGGCGTGTACAGTGGATGTTTCCCGCTCCCCAGTTCAGAGTGAGGGAAGACCCAGTGGACAGGTGTCAGAGAGCCCCCCGCAGGTCTGTCCCCGTGGAACAAAGCCATCGCGGGACGGGGCCGTGGTGTCAGATGGCGAGGGTGTAACCGAGAGGAGCAAGCGACCAGGGACCGTCAATGAGATAGCCTCTTCCATTACGTTTGCGCAGGGCATTTCATTCAGCAAGGAAAGGGAGGGGAGACTAGCTTGTAGCGGTTCAGATCAGGTTGAGTCTGAGAAATTTCCAGAGAATTATATTGCTGACAGTTTTTTAAATCATTATCTTATGGACAATGAGGTGGAGGCGTCAAACAGTCCGAGCAACAGTAGCAACGGTGTCACAGAGAAGTTGTTTGATGATTACCCCAAAGTGGAATTTCTTAACAATTTGACAAATCACAAAAAAGAATTACAATTTGAGGATTGCAGTCACGAAGTTGAAAGTAACAGTCCAACTAATTGTGATCAAATCAATAATTTGTGTACATCTGCAAATGAAAATGTGATAGATTTAGAAAACTGTATTGAACTAGAGAATCTGAGAAGAGACCGACAGGTAGACGAAGAATTAGGCACTTCAGACTTCAACAATTATCGAGAGGATACATTTTTGAATACTTTAGAAGACAATGATAAACCGTTAGAAGTCACAAATTCAAAGCAAGAGATAGACATATTTTTCCCTACTAATTTTAATCCAAATGAGATCAATCATAATAGCAGTAAACATTGCAATTTACCATCTGACTCGCTAAAACCTGCTACTATATCCAATGAAACACAAGAGAAGATTGCTTGTCCCGAAATTAGCACAAATGTCATTCCCGACACCAAACAAGCTAGCATCCCAACAACATACGATGACATTGAGCACTCGAAGCTAGCTGCTAATATTATAGAACATAATACCAATTATAGCAATGATAATCAGATAAATGGTTATGCTAGCTTAACCTCCACAAGGCCCCAAACTTTAACTGCTTCAATCTCGGACGCAAACAACAACTCAGGAGCTCTGAAACTGGAGTCTAACAGCCTGTGTAACAAAGTGCCCATAGGATGTACATCAGCCTCTCATGACGGAGCGTTCAGTCCGATATCTGAGTGTCAAAATGGGCATTGCATCAAGTTGTCCGCAGAGCATCCAGAGCTGAGAGTTCTCCGGTTCTCTCATCCCGAAGGAAGCCTGCTTGCCGTCACAAGTCTGGAACCTATTTTGGAAACTGAGCACCCGATGGACAACCCGGCAAAAGAGTTAGCGATGCAGCCAGCAGAGACCCGAGATCACGAGCGACACGCTAGCTTCACGGAGGAAACGCAGCCTCTACTCAGGACTTACAGTCAAAAACACTGCAGACCTGTAACTGTTTGTGACGTGTTTTCAGCTAGCAGTGATGATCTAGATGTTCGACTCGACAAACATCACAAAAAAAGCAAAATCCAATCTCGGTTTTCCGTTTTCTCCAAGATTCCGTCGTTCAAAAAAGGCAAAAACTCAAAAGGAAGCATCAACGAGGAGTCTTCTGATGAGGTCCAACTTTCAGACAATTCAAGCGACGATGCTTTTAGTGAAAACGGTAAAGAAATTGTCAAAGAGAATTCCGGAGATATCGATACATCTTTGCAACGACAGCAAGAAAACAGCCATGGTTCTCCTCTGCTTAGGCGGTCTCAGGTGCTGAACGGACAAGCAGGAAAGAGGTCAAAGGTCAACGAGAGCCTAAACCTGCGGATGCGTTTTGCTCAAGCCCATCGCTCCCTCTCTAGCCTGTTTGAGGCTCGGAGCGGAGACAAGGAAAACGTGGAGAAGGGTGGCGACTCGGGTGAAGGTGAAGGGATGGAGGTGAAACAGCCCTGGAGAAGGTTGAAGAAAGTAGAGGGGCTCAAAAGGACCCTCTCTGTGCCCAACGGTGCCACAATGCACACCAGTGGTACAGGGGAGCAGACCACCACTGCAGGGCTGGAGAGGGTCTGCCACACCGATCCCATCTCCAAACGCGGGGTTCCATGCGCCGTAGAGGTCCCTCAGGGTTGCCTATCGGAGGGGCAGAGGCGGAGGTGCACACAGACCGGTACAAGTGCACTAGATGAGTCACCGCAGCCCCAGTCCACGCCTACCAGCCCGGCCTCTCACTCCATTCTTACCTATCAGCATTTACCTTTGTGGAGCAGAGTGCATCCGGCTGCACCAGAGGCCCCCACAGAGGGCCCCGTGCGGCCTATGAGCCCTAAACCAAACAGCCCCAGGCCCGCAGCCCAGCGCAGAGCCTTCCGGTACCCTCCCTGCTCCCTGCGAAGTGGCTGTTCTGGGGGGCTGGGACAGGCGGTTAGTGTGGATGGACTGTTGGACGCTCCAGAGAGGCCCAAGAGCGTGAAGCCCTCTAGCAGCCCCGTGGGACCCCACCTCACAGCACTGGACGTGGACAGTCAGTCTCATATCAGCCTGTATGCCCTCGGCTCCACCGGGCAGTTAGAGGTAAGGAGGCCTGGACTTTCTGGGTCTGTGAGATGTGCTTATTAAAAACTATGAAATAATGTTTAAGACATTTAACAAGAAATGCAAGGTTTTTAAATAGTATGTACTGCAAAAACAGACCAGAGGTGGGTAGAGTAGATAACATTAGAACTCAAGTAAGAGTAAAAAAGTATTTGGGAAAAAATACTATTCAAGTAAGAGTAACTTAAAGAATAACTGTCGGGATGCACATTTGCTTAATAAATTAATGTTTATATAATTGAAAGGACAAAACATTCAAATCTAGAAGTTTTAAAAGATATACCACAAATATTTGAAGGAGCTATGCAAGAAACTCAAATGTTAAAACCATTTCATATTTTCAGCATAGAGCTTTTGCCACTTATAGACTTACATTGGGCAGAGTAACCAAAAATATTATTCAAGTAGGAGTAAAAGTATGCTGCTAGAAAAGTACTCAAAAGTTACTCAAGTAAATGTAACTGAGAAGTACCCATCTCTGAAACAGCAACAACTACTATCGCTACTACTGCTGATTCTACTACTGCTGAGCTCTGATGTGTAACTGATACAGATACTTAATATATCTGGAATATACATGTACCTGTACCTGTGTACCTAATACTGTCTTTGAGAGAAAAGGGAGAAAGGGGGAAGGGGGAGAAAGAGAAGAGAGAGAGAAGAAAGAGAGAGGGGGAGAGAGAGACAGAGAGAGAGAGAGACAGAGAGAGAAGGGAGAGAGAGAGAGAGATGTAATCTATTTGTTGAATGTGATGGAACATGAAAGGACAGACTTGGAAAATGTAAGCTCATAGATAATTACAAAGGTAATTATTGTAATAACATCATGATTTTTTTTTTTTTTTTCAACTGTAACACAGGGTGGAATAACAACACAACACAGAAACATCAGTACACCCAAAAAGTCTGGATTTATTTGGGGGGATAAAAAAAGTCATATATTCTATTTAAATCTCACTTTTTTATGAATTTTGTGGCATCATGTAAAATCTTGTGACATGTGAGTGAAAGTGAAACTCACAGTAGACTGACAATCAAACAAGTTCAACGTATAAAAACTTCCCTCTCACGCGATCCTTTTTATCCTCGCTGCTGCCTCAGAATATACAGTTGGTGGGTGGCTCCCTCTAGTGACTGTTTGCTATTACTGCATATCTTAAAAGAAAAGAAATGTGCTACTCTTTCTAGTAAACCTTTTTTAATGTGGCAAGTTTCAGAAGTGCCAAAAATACAATGTAATATTAGGAATTATTATTAGCTGCAGCAGTGTTGGTATTAATAATAATTTATGTAACTGCAACAAGTTTTATCATGCAATTGTATGTGGTCTTCGATTACAAATATGGAGGGGCTGATATAGATTTTTTTATTTTAATGTATTATTATTATTATTATTATTATTATTTTGTAGCCGATACCAATATTCAATTTATGTCTTGCTGTTGTACACAATACGCGATATTTGCAGATACCAATTTTAAACTTTTAAAATATAATAATACAGAGCAAATTTATGTGAAATTATAGTGGAGTTTACAAATTAACTCATTGCTTTTGTAAAAACATATTCATATTTGCACTCATTGTTCAAAAAGATAAATCTGACTCACTGAGAGCAAACTGAGACTGGCACATGAGCACACAGAGACTGGGGCAGTGCAGAAAAAATATTGCTGCCAAATATGGGCTAAATTTTCAATATCAGACCGATACTGATATCTGGGAAATCTGTTGATATCACCAATAACCGATATACCATCCCTAATCACAAAGGAAACTTCAAATACATTATGTCTGTGGTGGATAACTTCATACAAACTTGTTTAAAATGTATTCAAATCATAGTGGTAGGAAATCAGTGCTTCTTGACAGTGCAGTCAAGTCACTGTCCTGCTTGTGACTAAGCTCAAGCTAACCATGGCTAACCGCTAACTGCCTGTGTGGTCCGCTCAGAGGCGGGGTGAGAGCGTGGGGAGGGGCGGCAGGCAGAGCACCTCGGAGGGCCCGGCTGGAGCACCCTGGAGCACCTCACAGAGCACCACACAGAGCACCCCACATACCCCCCATCAGCACCCGAAGAGGAGGAGGAGTGTGGATGACCTCTGGATCCAAGAGCTGAAGAGATCCAAGCACAAACTGTCTGTGGCCACTAGGGGGAGCCTGTGCCACTTCAGCTCTGTGTTGTGTCAGGATTTGGACAAAGTAAGGATCCGATCGGGCCTTACCTCCGTCTGCTCCTCTGGGATCATCTTCATCTTGGGATCTTTCTTCTTCTGGGCTCAGCTTTTGTCTAACCAGTGGTTTTCTTTACTGACTTCTTTTTCTTCCTCCTCTTTTAACAATACTGGATTCACACTTACCCATCTTATCACTAATCTTATCTACAAACAATCACACTATAAAATGATGCTCCTCATACTTGTATTTACTAATAACAATCATCTTTATTTGCTTTGTTGGTTTCAAATGCCTCTGCTGTGTCAAATTGAAAACATATTCTATCTTTCTCTGTGGACATGTTTTTACATGGGTGAATCCATCAATTTGTTTGTATTGGTGCGTTAGCAATCAAAATGGCATAAGTAACAATTGTGTAGGTTTAGTAAAATGAAAACTAACAAAACTATATTCAGAAATAGCCCAAAACAATATCTGTATACAGATTTTGTATGAAAATGCATTGGATTTATATGGCACTTTTCAAGACACTTTACATTGAATTATTCCTTCACTAAACACAGCTGCCCTGAGACAGACTGATGGAAGTGAGGCGGCCAATCTGTGCTATCAGCCCCTCCAGTCACAAACAGCACTCATTCACACAGCATATTAATACTTGGCAATGTGAGTGAAGTGTTTTACCTAAGGACACAACAGTTTGCACTTAAGTCACTGGTGACACCTGTGACCTATGAAACTTGCTTAGCCAACTTTTTCTGTCAAAGTTCAAGCCTTTAAGGACACTTTGTTCTGTCAGTGTACTGGAATGTCACCTGCACTCTTTAGATGGTCAGTACTGGTTATTCTAGTGGATATACTTTGAACATTACAAACACAAGTCTGAGTAGGATACCTGCAGGGTTGTGGATTGTCTCCTTAGAACTTCTCTTTGCCTCCTCTCTTTCTGGATCTTGCATGGACCTCTCTGTTACATCTCTGTCGCTATGATCAGGACATACCCATGAGCAGATATGACCCTCACCCTGACCCTGCCCCTGTCTCCTGCAGGCGCCCTCCGGACCGGCCCTGGAGCACATGGAGCCCTTCGGGGATACCTCGCTCCGGGCACACTGCTGGTCCCAGAGCACTCCCACAGGCCTGGACTGCCTGGGCTGGAGGAGGCAGCTCTCCTGCTCTGGTAAGACCTGTTTCAGTCATTTTAGCTCCATGGTGATGTTATGTTGGTATCTTTGTGTTGATGTTTTAAAGACAATAGGCAGATTTTCAGGCTGATTCATCCAGTTCACATTTAAAGTGTGTATTATAGGCTTTTATGATTCTCTAATTTGTACTTAATTTGGTGTGGGAATACCAGTTGTAAATATAAGTTATTTTTACACCAATGAAGAAGTCATTTGAAAAGAATAAGCATATGTTGAAAATTACAGAAGGTGGAGTTTTAAAACATACTGACATCACACTAGCGATGCAAAAGGCACAAGTTACACCAGCAAGAGTCATTTTTCCCCCTAGTATTTTAAACATTATTTCAACACAATAAAGGTGCTTTCCAGAGTTGTATTTGTGAATTAATACTTTCTGTGTAAAGTAGAGTTTTGACCTTGACTTTTTCTCTATTCAAAAGATATACTGTGTGCGAAAACAAAACAATACAGAAAACAAGTTACCAAATGAGGTGTAGAACCCGATACACTGCAGGGTAACTACTGATAAGTACATCTACTGCACTGTAGTGAATACTTTAGAATGAACGCAGAATAAGAACAAGTTTTATTGCCATTGTGTGTGAACAAAAGTAACTGTTTGAAGTGACAGGTGTTACAGAGTGTTCTTGAGTCTAGCGACGACGGGGGAAGAAACTTTGCCTTTCAACAACTAGAATACAGTACATTGTGCACATTTCCTATTTCGTGAGTATCAATCATGACTGTAGAGAACTTTAGAAGCAGTTTTTGAAAATACTGTGTTATGAAATCGTGTTTTCTATGTTTTGCTGTTGTGTTAAGTGCTGTGCAATTAATCAAATTTTCACTGTGATCATGATTTTTTTTATGGAGAGGTCTACAGCCAGTCCTCTGTCAGTAAAAGCAAGTTGTTTGAAGCAATATGTGTTAAATGGTAATGATTAAACGTATGTATTGTTTATATTAAGAAAATTAATATTGACATTCTTAAGTAAAAAAAATAGGATCAGTCTATATGAGGGAGATAAGTGATTATCTTTTTGTCATATTGCCAGGGCAGGCCCTGTTCTCGAGTGCAGGTCGTGGGTTTGATTCCTGACTCTATATGAGGCTTTATTTTTGCCTGTTTCTGTTACAGGTTTTGTGTACTATTATATTTCTAGTAGAATATCTGACTCCAATTTTAAACCAAAGCAAAGCCGTCACTCCTGTTTATTCCATTATGTTATTATGATGCATTAATTGGGGATTTTATATCAGCTCTCTGCTTCAAATATGACTTTGAACTGACAAACAGTTTTATACAAGATTGGAGAGACAAATTTACTCAATGACACAATATTTCATTTTTGAGTGCCTCTCTTTCAGTGTAGTCGCTCTGCTGATTACGACGAGTTATACTGAATCTCATGAGCCGATCATGGGCAGTGTAGTTTTGATATTATGCTGACTAAAAGAATGTTCCTACTTGTACCTCATGCTTTGTCCAGTAGAGGGCGCCATGTACATACTTCCATAGCTAGAAATGGACTTGTGCACAGACTGGGGCAGTAGTGTGGAAAATCAGGGATGATTTTGATTTATTTATTTTTTAATCACATTATATTAATATATATTTAAAAAATCATTGTGGTATCAGCATCGGTCTTGAGTATCGAGTCTATTCCTTAGTATGGTGATCGAGGTTGAAATTTTAGTTTGATGACAGCACTAGTTCCAACTCATTTTTTAATGCGTACCTAACATCAAACCACAATGATGGCTCAACTCTGTGAACAATGCACTAACTCACTTCCAGGTTTGTGATAAAATGGCTTTATAATGAAATACAGACAAAGTACTTTTTACAGTGTGGCCTACTGTACTGTTTAATATGTCAAACAGTCAAGCTATCTTTTTTTTGTATACTAGTTCTGCAACCAACTGTCATTTTTATTTATTTATTTATTTTTAATTTTTATTTTAGAAGTATTTTTTGATTAGTTGATAAGCCATAGGATTTTTTTCTATTGCACATTAAAACTTTTAAATACATTACAAACAAAAATAAAGGTTGAAATATAGTGAATGATGAAAGCTTCTAAACATCAGAATGACATCAGAAATTGTTTGGATTTTAATATGCAAAATCGATGTCTTGCAGCTTTCTACCATGTTGTTCCCACATTTTCCCCTCATCAAAAGCATGTCTAAAGAGGTTTTAGATGTCATCCATGCTTGTTTGAATAATTTGGTGATCTCTCTCGGGCCCTATTTGCCTACGTCAGCAATGTTCCCATACAACAATTCTTAATAAATATACAGAACAATACACAGGAACTTGACAAACCTGATGCGATGTTCAGTAGTTTCGTCAGCAGGATGCATGTTGACAGTGTTGTGATAGAGCTCTGAAGGGGGAGTGACTTAACACGGGGTACAAAAGTAGCGGTTGGGGACAAAAATGAAACTGAAACTTATAAAACATTTTAATTCCTTTCCCGCAAATATAGCATTTTCCAAACGACAAAAGGTAACATGGTGATCTAAATATGTTATTTGTTAGTCGTTAATACTCCCTTTTTAATAATGTGACTGTTTTTGTATGTGCGTAATTTTTTTTATAATGAATATAATAATGTCATGATTAGGTGATTAATCATTGCAGGGCAGTTGTCTACAAAAGATTTAAAAAAAAAATAACAAAAATGTTTTGTCTATCGTATCAAGACTAGTATTCCCACTGGCTGGCTGCGGTCAGAACAGTGTGCATTGTGTACAAGAGTGATACCATCATACCAGAGAGAGAGGGAAGGAGGAAGGGAGGGATGAAGAGAGAGAGAG
This sequence comes from Periophthalmus modestus, assembly GCA_019594935.1. NCBI lineage: Eukaryota > Metazoa > Chordata > Actinopteri > Gobiiformes > Gobiidae > Periophthalmus > Periophthalmus modestus. The sequence goes on from JAIEZT010000021.1 coordinate 9,921,732, forward strand.
AGAGAGAGAGAGTGAGAGGAGGAGGGGCTCTGTTTTTCGCCTCCCTCACGCAGCCTGGATACACCACCATCACCGCACAGTCGCTGCCGGCAAAACGAGCAGCGCAAGCCCCCCTAATGGTCCCCCACTGATGTCAGCCTGGAGACGGAGAGAGAGGGAGCGAGGCGGGCAGTGAAGCAGAGAGAGAGAGAGAGAGCGAGAGAGAGAGAGGGAGGGAGGGGAGCGGTCTGCTGCATGTGCACTGGGAGGAGACTGGCTAAAGGTACCACGAAGAACCAGGACCTACAAATATCTCCAAAGACACTACCCTGAGATCTTCTGTCTTCACCTGCCAATCAACCATCTCCTGTCGGTCCCTGCACCTGCCGGTCCCCGCACCTGATCCTGTGCCTGGGGAGCGCCTGTGGCTTGCCTGGGTGGTGGTGCGTGGCAGTGGTGGTACCGTGGTGATGCGGACTCAGCAGCAGGGATCGCAGGGGGGCGTGCCTGTGCCGGGGAGCAGCTACGGCAGCATCGGCAGTGGCTCGTCTGGCCTGTCCCCCGGGTCCGACTCGGAGGGGGGCAGTCCCACAGACAGAGGGCCGGCGGACGGGACGATGGGTCTGGAGATGGGGGGCAGCTCGGGCAGTGGGGTCGGTGGTGGAGGAGGAGGGGGAAGCCTGGGAGGAACTCTGAGAGGCGTCCTGTCCCGCTACTGGAGCCTGGAGAGCCTACACTCCACCACAGGTATGGGCTGAGTTATGCATGATTAGGGGGCACGCCTGGAGACATGTGTACAGCCGAAGTGTGTGTGGGACTGCAGCAGATACCTGAGTACTGCTATGTACCAGTCATGTACTTTGTCATAGGTGGAACTGACTGCCCAAAATTAAAGGGACACTATGTAACTTTTCTAATGGTGCACTGGCTGGGCTCCATGAAGGTGTTATTACTTTGCTTGGCATTAAATAAGACCTTGTGCCTATGTCTGTTATATAGTTATAATCTATGACAGCCTTGGATCATTATGTTATAATTTGGGCATTTTAAATCGCAATATTCGTCTAAAATTACTTAATAAAAGAGACAAATCTGCTGACTTCTGTGTTAGAAAACTACAGTGTCCAGTAGGAGCTGATGTCGCTGTAAACGTCATCACAACAAAGCACCAAATACTGTCGGCCCCTCCTATGGAAATCTACACATCACATTTGTCCACAATACTGCCTAGTATTAAAATTGGAGAATGAAGGAAGTAGAGAGCAGTGGGTGTGTACCGGTGGCAGCAAAATTGCTTAAAGATTGCTCAAATATGCATATATCACCTCAAATACAGCGTAAAGGGTGATGGGGAAAAAAACTATAACATGGTTAAAAGCTCTGAAAAGTTGATTTTGCAGAATAGGTCTGCTTTAAACAGGTGACACCACCAGGCCAACTTAGAGGTCAGATCTGTGTACAGGCGAGCCTCCTCACAGTTAGAACAATGTATTTGATTGTAGATCTGTGGCATTGTAGCCAGTGAAATGGAAATTCAGCACTGTCAGAACAATGAGTCACTGTGGTTTGAGTATTTTGGGCATTTAGAGTTAAGGCGAAACACTACAACCAAAACTCTGTTTATGAGAACATTTTTATTGAAACATTGACCAATCTGCTCCTAAACAGGTTTCATTATTTCATGTAATCAACTTTGTATCCATAGAGTTATATGGGAGACTAACTTGAGAGATTTTTGAATTTTTGCAACAATTTTCTGTAGGATCTAGATAAGTCAAATACTAAATGAAATATTCAAAATCCCTTTGTTATTTTGTTTGTATCTAACATGACAACAAAATTAATAATTTAAACCTTTTATCAGATTTACATGTCCCAAATATGTGCAATTTTGGCTGTTTTTACACATAAAATGTCTCTTATATTTATATATGAAAACATGACATGATGAAAAACATGTTTTTCTTAGTGTTAGTGAACTACTGAAGAAGTTTCAAAATGATAATGCTCTGAATGTCAGATTCAGATGCAGTGCCTCATCTTAGTTACAGCTGTTTTAGTTGCTGAAAACAAAAACAAAACATGAAACCATAGATTCTTTAATATTATCAGTGAGATATGTCAGAATTTATGTCTTTCCATGGGGCCAATAGACTGGTGGTCGTGAAGATGGGGCGTCTGAAGAGGCTGATGGTTCTGCTGCTGTGGAGAGATGGGACAGAGGAGGGTTGTAGCTCAAAAGAAAAGAAAGAGTGGAAATAGAGTGTTTAAATATAAATGCTTCAGGAGAGAGAAGGGTAACAGACTGCAGTGGTTGGATTTTTCAGTAAACAGGTGGTATCCTCAGGGATATCTGCAGTGCTCCTGTCTGCTCCTCTGACTGGGCTTGGTGGATTAGCATGCTAGCTGCAGGAGAACCATGCAGGCGTTCAGATGGACACGTGGGGTACACTCCCACACTTATGAATAATGTAGAGAGTATATCGTCAGTGGAGTTTCCCAGCATTAAGCTCACGTCAGAAGAGATGACTGCTGACACATGTCACAAAGCAAAATATAATGGTACATGTTTAATTAAAGACTTACTGTAACTGTGTGAAATCAATCATTAATTTAGACTTAGAAGACATATTGTGCTTGTGTCTGTTATATAGTTATAATCTGACACCCATGGGTCATTATGTTATCATTTGGACATTTTAAATTGCAATATTTATCTAAAACGACTTAATAAAAGAAGCAAATCTACTTATGTGTTAGAAAACTGCAGTGTCCAATGGGAGGCGACATAAACATCATCACAACAATGAGCCGTCGGCCCCTCCTATGGATAGGTGCACATCACACCAGTGAGGTGCAGATTTTTTTTTTTTTTTCATGTGTACCAAAATTACAACACAATACTGCTGAATTGTGTGTCACCATTTAAGAAAATACAATTGGAGAAACAGTAGTACAGAGCAGTGGATGCCACTGGTAGAGAATGTTGCAGAATAGTCTGCTTTAAAAATATGAGGAGGCATTTAGTAGCACTATAGTCATTTAGGTGGTTAATGAGTTAATAAAAGCTTATTTGATTACATTTTTTATTAGTTGACCAGTTGTTTTAATAAGATTATAAGGCTTTATATGGGCAACAGCAGAAAGGAGAATACATAGAGTGAGTTATCTGGACTTTTGGAAATAACTGGACAGTTTAATCTGACCTTTCTCTCTGTGTGCATAGTAGTATTAATGCAGGATCCTAATAAATTTGACCGCTTTCTCTGGACGTGGCCTCCCCCAACCACCAAACACACAGTGTATTGATTTATTTGTTACTTGTTGTGAGATAAAGACAATCAGATATTGTGGATAAGGTGCCTGGCCCAAGGACACAAGATTTGGACTGCCAACTTTCTGTTTATATGTTATTTACCACTGTTGCCCCTTCAAATGTATTAGATTTAAACATTGATATATATATATTGAAATTGCATTATCAGTATAACTTTTGTTCAATTGTGTGGACAGGAAAGATGTTGGAACTTTGTACCATACTTGTTTTGTTGTGGATAAGTCCAGTTTTTATGAATATGTTATTTGAAAATCAGGATTCACTCTGGGGACTCTGGGGATCAGGATAGACTGGTATCGGATACTAAAAAATGTGCTGGATCAGATATTGGCTTCTAAATATAATTTCAGCCACTATCCTGTTTGCATCAAAATCGGTGTCAGAAATGAAAAATGTGGACTGGTGCATCCCTATTTGAAAACACCTGCAGTAAATCTTCAGCAGCAGATTTTATATTTTCTCTCTTATACAATAAACACATTAGATCTCCTATAGGCTCCTATCTCTGCCTCGGCTCTCCTGCTCATGTGGAGAAACAGGTAGCCAGCAGGACTTTGGCCTGTAGCATGGTGTTAGCTTTAGAGTGGGAGTGCTCTGGTCAGGAGGGTGCAGGGTGGTGCAGGGTGGTGCAGGGTGGAAGGACACATTCCAGAGGCTCGGCAGACAGGATACTCCTCCAGGATCAGGAGGAGACCGCTGGGTTAGGCTCAGACTGAGGCTGAGGCAGACAGGACACTCCCAATAGGGGTAAGAGATTTGGGAAAAATATCCAATTCCAATTTTTCTGACGAGCACTATGATTGTGATTAGAGAACAGGATTCTGTACAAAGCACACTGAAATATGAACTGACAAACTAATACAAGACACATAATACACATTTCAGAAAATGTTTGTACAGATCTAAACTACAGGACTAGCTGTTTTCATGCAGAATAAGACAGGAAAGAGTGTGAGACCACCAGGTCTGGGTCAGGCTCAAGGTTGCCAGGTTTTCAGAGAGCAACAAGTGACCAAGCCTTTGAAAAAAAAAGCCCAAAACAAGCAACCCCCTAGCCCCACCTAACCAGTTGAAAATATAAGCCATTTATAAGCAATTATGATGTATGTGCGCTAATCAGATGTGCATATTTGTTTTGATAAATATTGAATTTCTGTCTTTACTGGGTCTATTATTGTGAAACCTGCAAAATATTGCATCTTTTATGAAGTGAAAGTGCCACTTGTAATAACAAGCCCCAAAAAAGCAACCTGTGATTTTCCAAAATGAACCCCAAAGTCACTATAAAGAAGTGGACATGGCAACTCTGGTCAGGCAGAGGCAGACAGGATTCTCCCCAGGATCAGTGTGAGTCCTCTGGGATTGGGGTTGTGTCTGGCTGAGGCAGACACTGGATGGTACGTGTCAATAACAGAGACAGGCTGTTTATGTAAAAGAAGGCCTAAGCTATTACACTGCATTAGTATAAGCACAGGGGCTTGTGCTTGTCTAAGAGCCAGGGTCTTCTGGAAGACAGGGGTTCTCAAAGTGTGGGACGCATACTGCCACTGTACATACAATTCAGGAGTCCAATGCAATAAGTCATGATTTGCTGGAGTTTAAACTGGGATTGTTCTTATATATGTGTATATATATATATATATATATATATATATATATATATATATATATATATATATATATATATATATATATATTATATATATATATATATATATATATATATATATATATATATATATATATATATATATATATATATGTATATATATATATATATATATATATATATATATATATATATATATATATATATATCGTTCCTACATTGGAAGCGTGAACTACGTGGCCTACAGCAATGTGTTATTCACTCAACACTTGGATTGGGAGAGAGATATTATTAAAGCGGGTATAACATAAAATTGATTTAAACATTGTTTCCCCTCATCAAAAACATGCCTGAAGAGGTTTTAGATGTCATCCATGTATGTTTCAGTATTGTACCGATCTCTCACGGGCCTTATTTGAACTCTCTTTACGATTAGCTTTAAGAGTCTGTCCAATGCTCAGCTCATAGGCCTATGTATACACAATGTACAAAACATAATACAAAACTGTACACAACAACTTGCCGAATCTAATGTGATGTGCAGTAGTTTTTCATTAGCAGGATGCACACTGATTGTGTTCTGATAGCTTTCTGAAGGGGGAGCAACTTAGCACAGAGAGCAAAGGGAAGGGGGACTCAGAGCATCAAAAATATGTTGTTTTCAGTGAATATGGCATTTTCAAAACAATAAAAGGTAACATGGGGATCTAAATAACCCCTCTTTAATAACCAAAAACAAAAAATCAATACTTAATCATGATAAATATTTTCAAATCCATCAGAAATGGCTTCTCAACACTCTGATTGTATTTGTTTAATTTAGAGACAGATATGGTAATGTTTTGTCCTCCTTTGAGTTAATCATCATTTAGAGCTGAGGAGAGGATGCTGGGAATTATCTCTGGATCTAAATGGTGTAGAGAGTAAATATGCACGTACAAGGTGCTCTTCAAGAACAAAAAGAGGGCATCAAAAATCCTCCAAAAAAAAACATGTCTGAGGCACGTCTGGTCTGTGAGATGTGTAATCATGTACCTTGCATCCAGCATGAATTGTGGTTACAGTTGTCAAAAGTATCGAAAATAGATACTAATCGATACTAAAACTAGTATTGAAACTAGATAATTTTAGCAGGTATTGCTAAAGGTTACATTCAGACAAAAATGAACCTTTCCTGAATGGCTTTAGAATGATCTGGAGCTGTATCAGAACAAGTATAAGACACACAGACTAGTACACACCCATGGACCACTATGAACCTACCTGGACCACTGAGGGATTACACAGATATAAGACCTCATGGGAATATAAAAGAAAATACTAAGATTTAACATTGAAAATCACATTCTTTTGTCTAAAGAAAGTGTGTTTTCTTATCATTGTGTTATTGGAATCAGTATTGTATCTATCGAGTCTACACTAATTGTTATTGGACAACTAATATCTCTGTAGTTTTATATGTATTTATTTAGTCTTTCCTCTGTACAGTAGTGTATGGCCCCTCTGCACTCAGTACTATATTGGCCCGTCATATTGGACCATGTTTTCTGTGATAATCTGTGATGATCAATCAGAGGACACACCTGTGTTATGCCCTGATCAAGACTGTTGCTGTTTAGTCACAATAAATAATTCAAGCCATTAGCAGACATGCCTCCGACAGTGTTTCTTTAATTAGAACGACCCTATCCATGGTGTGGTCTCATTTTAGACGTGCTGTAGACTCATCTTTGACCATGTTTAACTTAGGCCTGTTTTAGACCAAGCTTATGGTCATGGTACTTGAAGGTCAAATTATCTTATGTGGCACTGTGAAAAGTTAGAGAGCTACTGTCCTGTATTTTTCACATATAGATAATAAAACAGTAACAAATAAACACAAAAGTGCAGAAATATGGCCTTATACTGTTTTCAACATTACTATGCATGTTTCTGTTTTTATGATTCCATCTTGAAAAAAATTGGACATCATGTTGTAGACAATATTCATATTGTATTTGCTATTAATTAGTACTCAGAGGGGAGTGAAACAATATAGTAGTAGTAGTAGTAGTAGTAGTAGTAGTAGTAGTTGTTGTTGTTGTTGTAGTCGTAGTAGTAGTAGTAGTAGTAATAATAGTAGTACTAGTAGTAGTAGCTAAATTAATGAACATATTGTTCTGTGAGAAGAAGGTTGGCATGGTAACAGCAGCACATCTGTTTACTGCATGTGCTCAGTTTGGACTCTACTGCAGGGGTCAGAGGTCAGGCATGACTTTGGAATAAATTACACAAAATAAGTCCTCTGCAGTATGATGTTTGTTGCAGTAGCCTGTTGTTGAATGGTTTCATTAGTGGGATACATGCTGGATTGTGTTCTGATGTAAGACCACATGGAAATATAAAAGAAAGTGCTATGATTTAATGTTGAAAATCACATTCTGTTGTTTGCATAAAGAGTATTTTCATTATATACACTACAACTTCACAAACCTGATGCTATGTGCTGTAGTTTCATTACCAGGATGCATGGTGATTGTGTTGTGATAGCGCTCTGAAGAGGGAGTGACTTGGCATGGGGAGTGAATATATTCTTTTCGGTGCATATAATATTTTCAAAACAATAAAAGGTAACATGGTGATCTAAATATGTGATATGGTAGCAATTAATAACCCATAGAAGTGTAATACGCCCTCTTTAAACTATTACTTACCTTCCAAGACCCACTAGACTTATACAGTTGTCCAGCTGTGATTCATGGAGGCCTTATCTAAAGGACAAGTGGGGGAATAGTGATGTGATATGTAATAATGTATTCCCTCTGGTGGGAGTTACACTTTGAGTAAGTTAAAAGGCTAACAGTCGGCTTAAGGCTCCACTCCACTTAATGCTACACTCCAAACGCAGGGAGGCCGCCATGTTGGATTTATGTAGCTCTTATCTTCCATTTTTGGTTAAAGGATACCTATTTTGCAAAATTGACTTTTCAGAGCTTTTAACCATGCTATAGTTATTTCCCTTCTCATTTACACTCTGAAATTGTAGAATGATTCACGCATGTTTGAGTAATCTTTATTCTCCTGTATTCAAGATGTCATTACCCTGATCTACCCCTGTTTCCACCACCACCAGTACACGCCCACTGTGACGTACTTACTTTGTTCTCTAGTTTTATCTTCTTAATCGGTAATATGTGTAGGATCGGTAATATGTGTAGGATTCAACAGCGTCGCGTAGCCATTTTGGGACAAATATGTGATCTGCAGCTATCCATCAGAGCTTGTTAGGATGGTGTTTACGGCAACATACCGTAAAGGAGCAGGCGGGAATCTGCTCCTAATACCTCTTTGGGCTGTGCAATTTTCCAACCGTGAAATCAGCACACTTGTTTCTTTTATTATGTCATTTAAAACAATATTTAAAATGTCCAAAATATAACATAAGGATCCACGGGTGTTATAGATTAGAACTATATAGCAGACATGAGCGCAGTATGTCTCCTTTAAGACTTTAAAATGGCTGAACCAGATTCTTGGCTTTGTCTTTGTCCCAGTATATATATGGTAAGCTCTGTGCTGTCTGTTTCTAATTATAAAGGGCTAGATAAGTTCACTGAGAAACATTCCAGACAAAGCAATAACATTTGTGTGGAAATAACAGGTGGCAGACCCTCTCCCATTAAAGTTACATAAGTCTCGTTTCCATTGGTTCACTTTGGAGCTCTCCACTGTCTAAAGTGAACATACCGGGCTGTTTAAAGAGGACCGCTTTAGCCTCGTCTCACAACGCCACAAACTTGAAATTATATAAATTGTCTTTTTGTTCAGATGCTTATTGAAAAGTATAATTCAAGTATGATTTAGATTTTATTTATTAAAGGACTCATATTATGCCAAATTTATTTATTTTAACCATGTTTGAATATTATCCGTCATCAAAAACATATCTGGAGTTGTATTTCATGTAGTTCACCTCGATCTCAGTAAGTCCTTTGCCTCACGAAACACTTGAACACAATTTACCGGGATTGTCATGTCATAGTTTAAGTCTATAAGTCATCACCAGACTTGTTTTCAAATCATGCTCATTAATTTTGTGTGCTCGCATCTTATGTCCGGGGCATGTTCGCCATTATACAGTTTAATTGTTTTCGCTTTGGTAATTCCCTCTGCTGCCAGTAGATGGTAAGCTGCACCAGATCAGAGTATATTAAGTACTGAGGCTGTGAAATAATGTCTGTATTTCAATAAGACATTGTTATAAGTTTAAAATCATGCAGTTATAAATCCATAATATTTGGACCACACAGGGAGCCACACTAAACTGAACTGTGCCGAGGTGGCCCCAAGCAAACCGTGCCAATAGAAATGAGGCTATAGTGAATCTTGTTTATAAAAGCAAATATACAGAGTTTGGCAGTGCTCGGACTTGGATGTAAGTCCAACTCACTGGGCCAAGTTTGAGTCTTCAGCACTACATCTCTGTATCAGAATTGGACTGCTTTGGATGTTATTGTCTTGTCACAGTCTTGGCGCTCACGTGCTGCTTCAGAGCTGTGTCCAGGCCTGACTCGTGCCCACACACACACAGACACACACACACACACACAGACGTACACAAGCGAGGGGTGTCTGAAAGCATCCATCATAAAGAGGAGTCCCGGGCCTCAGCGAGAATTAGGTCGCAGTGGGACATCCAGTCAGCCTCGAGCGGAGAGAAAGTGTGTGTGTGTGTGTGTGTGTGTGTGTGTGTGTGTGTGTGTGTGTGTGTGTCTGTGTGTGTGTGTGTGTGTGTGGAGGGGTCGCTCAGTGAAGTAGTTACTGGTGATGTACAAGTGAAGTGGCCCCAAAGCGCTTCAGTACGTGGGTTTAAAAGTGCAGGTTTGAAAAGAGGACAGGGACTGAAGCCGGAGAACGTGCACCTTGTATATTTATTCAGACATTGTACTGTAGATGGGTGAAGTGTCTCGCCCAGGGACATAACAATAGAAGGCATTGCTGGCTGCAGAGTTTAACTTTTGAGTTGATTCTGACTTTGGTCACTTGGATTTTGGGGGATTGTCTTAATCAGCTGCACTACATGTTTTGTAACTTTGGGTTGTCAATGTATTATTTCAAGTCTGTTTAAAATGAACTGTCACTGTCACTGTTTAAACTAGAACCTGGCAACTAAAATCGCATTGTAATCTGATCCCTGTGACTATAAAGGTTATTTGCAGTTTTTTTGCTTTGAAAAAATGTATTTGAACTTAAAGCATCATAGTACTATAGGCTGAATTGTAAAACATTGTATTTATATTCAAAGAAATGTTATGTTCAATTAATATTTTTGAAATTTAAAACTAGATTTCAAAATTCAGTTCACATGGCTCAAATGCAAAACTATTTGTTGCATAAATTTGGAACGTAAGAAACACAGATTAGGCTTCATATGTGACGATATGTTAAATGTAGCTGTGTGCGCAAACATGACCTCCTATTGGTCAGCCTCTCTCATGCTCTGAGTGAGTGACAGGTGATTTTAGCCAATCACAGTGAAGTATGGGCTCTCAGAAGAAGCAGACAGCTTTAGTTGCTTCTATTATAGGTTGATATTAACATCCACCTATACTAAGACAATATAGGTGGATATTAATCAGATCCAAGGAATTGAGAAAATTATATTATGTTTTCTTTATGAAATGGCACATCTAGAGTTGAGTTTGAATTTTGGGATGAGGAACAAAACAAGAAGAAGCTACTAGCAATAATTGTAAGAGTGCACATTAGCAAGATCCATTACACAGTCTTATGGGGCTGTGATCAAAGTTACGGACAACATATTGCCTATTTATGACTCTCAATAGCCGGGGTTTATCATTGTTAGTTTGTGCATTGTAACATTTCAGACAAATACGATGAACCTGCTAGGGATATCTAATATAGGACAGGCTAAATTGGCTATGTATTTTTATAAATGTGTGTACTAAATACTACATAAAAAGTGCTATGAGTAGTTCACTGACCCATTCAAATTCAAATGCAGTCTTCTTTAGGGCTGGACAATATGGATATGGATCTGAGTCGCGCAAACTGAAGATTTTCAAATGTCCTGACAGGTGATTGGTTGAGAGGCAAAGGTAACGGGCTGTGATTGGCTCACAGGGACAGACAGGTGACAGGAGGACATACAGTCTTAATGTATTTTCAGACTGTCCCGTGACCCCAGCCCAGTGCAGAAACAGGAGGTGACCCAGATGTTTCCCATTCCCACTGCATTGAGCCAAAAGTCAATAGTGCAATTAACCGCCTCTATATCATGTATTATGTATAGTAGACTGTATATTCTACATTCTACTGACCTGTGGCTTCTGACCCTTTTTGACCTTTGTGTGATTATATATGTGATATTATGTCAAAGACGTACGGCTGAAAATTTGGATGAATATTTAAACGCTGTGATATATCTGACAAATATTGTGATTAGCAAACCTAATCAGGAAAAGTAAACTTTTCAGTGCTGTTAACCATGTTATAATTGTTTCCCCTTCTCATTTACCCGCTCTAAGTTGTATTTTGAGTGATTCGTGCATGTTTTACCAATCTTTAATCCCTTATTTTCAAGACGCCATTTTGCCGATCAATCCCCATTTACACCGACTGTATACGTCCACTCCTCTGTACTTCTTTCTACAAATTTTATTTTCTTAATCAGGGATACGTCTAAGTCTCGGCGGTGCTGCGTAGTCATTTTGGTACAAATTTAAATCTGTTGCTCGCTACCTTGATGTACAGCTACCTATTGGACGGGCCAACAGCATGCGGCGTTTTGTTGTAATGAAATTTACGGCGACGTCAGCTCCCACTGGGCACCGCAGTTTTCTAAAATAGAAGTCAACGGATTTGTTTATTTTATCAAGTTGTTTTAGATGATTAGTGCGATTTAAAAGGCGCAAATTAAACCATAATGATCCACGGTTATAGACAACACAAACACTATAGGTCTTCTCTAAGAATTACATCACAGATTTAATGTCCAGGAGCATTATCACCTGAATCTGAACTGCTAAACAAATCTCTGTAGAGGTCTATACTACAGGGTTATCAGTTTTTATCAGTTTACACAGAATAAGACCTGATAGAGACACAGGAAGGGCATCTGAGACACATTTTGAACATGTCTGTGGTGGTCTAAACTACATGGTTTTCAGCTTTTACACAGAGTATGACCCCATGGATGCACAGGGAGGGCATCTGACACACAGGGACATTTCAGACCACTTTGAATAATTTGTAAAGGTCTTAACTGCAGGGCTAGCAGTGTTTACACAGAATAAGACCCCGTAGAGACACATTTAGGTCTCAAAGAGGACATTATATTACCTAGAAATGGCAGTCTTTGTGATTTGCTTGCTGTGCCCTTTCAAATGGCAATGTTAATGTCATTTTGGTCCTTCAAAGTGTCATACAAAGTCAAAGTAAATCTGAAAGTGAATTGCCTGTCTGGCAGACGATATAAGTAAGTGGAGTGACTATCGAATCCATTGCTGTGTCAAAGTGGACGGTCAGTGCACATTAAAGAGGGGGTATTTTACTTCTACAGGGCATTAACTTCTAACATAACATATTTAGATCACCATGTTACCTTTTATTGTTTTTGAAAATGCTATATTCACCAAAAGCAACATATTAACTTGTTTTATACATTTCACTTTCATTTTCGATGCTTTGAATCTCCCCTCGCTTTACTCCCTGCGCTAAGTCACTCCCCCTTCAGAGCGTTTTCGCAATACAATCAGTGCGCATCCTGCTAATAACACCACTGCACATCGCATCAGGTTTGTTAGGTCGCTGTGTACATCTTTGGTATATTTATTGAGAATGGCAGCATGTGCGACGTGGGCTTGTCGGCTGAGCAATGGACAGAATCTTACTGCTAACCATAAGGAGGGTGCGAATAGGGGCCCAAGACATCGCTAAAATACTGAAACATGCATGGATAACATCTAAAACCTCTTCAGGCATGTTTTGATGAGGGAACAACGTTATAACAAAAAAAAAAAAAAAGCATAATAATATTTTAACATCACTGTGGTGGGAATTCTGCTCTAATGGAACAGCTTTATAACAGATGACACATTTCCATAGATTCAACAACAGGCTCCATGTCCTCGGAGTGCTTTGTGTTTTAAACCTGAACACTGATGCTTTTAAAGTATAGGGCAGTGGACTAAGACAGACAGTCCAGGGCCTAAGTACGTCCCAGGGAGGGTGAATACTATTATAGAGAGGTATTGATGGAATATTGATTTTGTTTTTTTGTGGTTTGAGGCCATGGCCTGACAGATTTGCATATGTGCCTTGGTATGTTAGGTTCCACTTGTTTATAGCATACATTTGTAGAGCGCCATGCAGTATAATAAACATTTTAGGCTTTGATTTGTATTGCTTTACAATACCATGTATCTCAAGTGAATGAGAAGCCCCACATACAACTGCCAAAGTGATGTAGGATGGGTGGTTCTGAGTCTGCTCTATGAAAAGTTTGAGAGCTACCGTTGTGTAACTATTTATTGTTGGTATATATAAACTGGTACAGGGCCCATATTAAACTATTTTAATGTTGTTTCCTCATCAAAAACATACCCCGAGTTCTGTTTTGTTTTATTCACACATGTTTAACACACGAACCCTGTATATTTAGGTTGACGGAAAACATTCTGTTCCACTTTGTGATGTCATGTGGCAAAAGTGTTTTTAAACTCCATACAGCTTCACTAGAACCATTTGGATGATTTCAGCCTCGGAACTGCCAATTTCTACTGAACTAAAGGTAATAGGTATCTGTTAACTTGAAAACTACAGCTTCATGACATCACAAGGTGGAACAGAGCGTTTTGAGCTTTGGAGATGTGGACAGACTAATAATGAAGCGTTACTCAAACATGTGTGAAGGAAACAAAACATTACATAGGAAAGATAAAGATAAGAAGTATTTTCTTCTTGTCTTTCATGATAAGGAAGAATAATAGTTGCAGTGAAAGAAAGGTTTGAGTATATGAGAAAACTGAATGGACATGAGTGTGCTGGGGCCATGGGGAGCTGGGGCCACGGGGAGCTGGGGTCATGGGATCTATTGCTTCAATTCCCTATAACATCCACACATGAACGTTACTGCATTACATTGTGTTTTCTGTAGTATTGAATTCATTTTTGAGGATACATAACTTACAATGATGCAGGAATTTTGTGAATGCCAAACCTTTTCGTGAGAAGGCCGAATGTGGTGGTAAGAATGCTTCATGAAAGAGGCCCATTATGATTAGACTCCTCATTCAGTAACCTTCTCAGTGTACATGTTTTAGTGCTTCTCGTAAGTGTTGAGGAGGAGAGAGGAGGAATGCAGCTCTGTGAGATAAGACCAGCCACACTCTCTCATAGGCCCTGATAGGCTCTGATAGGCCCCCATACTCTGGGACTCTATGGACACACCTCTGAACCCGACTAAACGTGGACTCATGACTGACGCACCATTCTCAGGCAAGTTCTGACTTAATACCCACGAGTTATTTAAAGGTGCATTATGTAATTTTTCTAGATGGGCCCAAGTGCTTGTCTCCATGGAGATGTTATTGCTTTATTCTATTACAGGTGTTTAAAGAAATGCCAAACACTGATTCTTGTGGAAGTGGGGTTACAGATTAGAACTTAAATGCCAGATAACTTAAATGTATTGTGAAACATAACAGGCAAAGCGATGGCATCTCCATGGAGACAAGCAAGTGGCAGACCTCCCATCCGAAAAGTTACACAGTGCACTTTTGAGATATAAAGTTCTATTTTTGGTTGTGGCTTTGGAGGCTGTTTCTTGACGTTCAAACCAAAGTTGGAAGGTTGTTTTTTTTTACACCAGATGCCCTCCCTGTGATGTGGATTTGAAGAGTTACTACGATGTATTTATTTTGAAATGTACTTGCCATTAGTGATGTTTAGAATAGTTGAGTTGTTCGTTCTGTAGACTTTTGGGTTGATTAAAAACAGCAGGAGAATGGGTCTGTCTGTGCTGGCCTTGTATGGATCTGAGCTGTGAGCCTGGTACTGCACTGTACGCTCTGCCCCTGTCTGCCCCTGTCTGCTCCTGTCTGCCCTGTCTGCCCCTGTCTGCCCCTGTCTGCTCCTGTCTGCCCCTGTCTGCCCCTGTCTGCCCCTGTCTGCCCCTGTCAGCTCCTGTCAGCTCCTGTCTGCTCCTGTCTGCTTCTGTCTACCCCTGTCAGCTCCTGTCTGCCCCTGTCTGCCCCTGTCTGCTCCTGTCTGCCCCTGTCTGCCCCTGTCAGCTCCTGTCTGCCCCTGTCTGCTCCTGTCTGCTCCTGTCTGCCCCTGTCAGCTCCTGTCTGCCCCTGTCTGCCCCTGTCAGCTCCTGTCTGCCCCTGTCTGCCCCTGTCAGCTCCTGTCTGCCCCTGTCTGCTCCTGTCTGCTCCTGTCTGCCCCTGTCTGCCCTGTCTGCCCCTGTCTGCCCCTGTCTGCCCCTGTCTGCCCTGTGTCTGCCCCTGTCTGCCCCTGTCTGTCCTGTCTGCCCTGTCTGCCCCTGTCTGCTGTCTGCCCCTGTCTGCCCCTGTCTGCCCCTGTCTGCCCCTGTCTGCTCCTGTCTGCTCCTGTCTGCCCCTGTCTGCCCCTGTCTGCCCCTGCCCCTGTCTGCTCCTGTCTGCCCCTGTCTGCCCCTGTCCTGTCTGCCCCTGTCTGCCCCTGTCTGCTCCTGTCTGCCCCTGTCTGCCCCTGTCAGCTCCTGTCTGCCCCTGTCTGCTCCTGTCTGCTCCTGTCTGCCCCTGTCTGCTTCTGTCTGCCCCTGTCTGCTCCTGTCTGCCCCTGTCTGCCCCTGTCTGCCCCTGTCTGCCCCTGTCTGCCCCTGCCTGCTCCTGTCTGCTCCTGTCTGCCCCTCACCCTCTCCACCTCTCCACTTGTTCACCCCCCTTCTTACCACCACCTCCTCGTCTTCTTCAGAATGTGGATGGGGCTGTCAGACCTCCTCAGCTCTCTGCTCCAGGCACTAGTCCCCATCCTAAAACTCAAACACAAAAGCTTAGTACGAATACTCTCTAACTTCATCTTTACAATGAGGGTTAGTTTGTTCATAATTCAACACTGTACAGCTCAAATCTCATTGTAGTGCAGAAAAATAACCAAATATTTCTCACTAGTGAAAGGAAAAAGTACTGAAAAAATGTATTGAACGATATAGTATTTATTGTGACACTTTGTACAATTTTGTATTATTTCATTGTTTAATGTTTTGAATGTTCTTATATTTCGCTGGTTTTATTGGAAAGCACTTTGGTCACCTTGAGTGTTGCAAAGGGCTCTATAAATAAAGTTTGATTGATTGGTTATTGTGACAGGCCTACCCATAATCCTCTACTCACCACACCTGTCATAACACCTGCCATAACTGTGAATTGAACTCTATCTAATCTACCTCATCTACCTATGCAAGCCCTTTAATGGGCTTAGAAGGCACCATTAAACAAAATACAACAGGCCAGTTGCCAGATGTGTGTTACAACCACCAAAGACTCATTTAAATAAACTCATCTGCCGCGTCCAGGCTTTACAAAGAAATGAAGCCAAATTATAACCATTAGAATTAAACAACCATTTCATCTTGTTGTCATCATTACACCAGAACATATCAGGGCGTTGTGTGAACATTTCATCAAATAAAGGATTCCTAAATTCATCATAAAATGGACAATACAACAAAAAATGAGCTTCACTTTCCACTTCTCCCAACTCACATAAACCACAAAGTCTTTCTTCTTCAGGGGCTTGAGAAAACCTCCTGGTTTCTAAGGCCAGTTTACAAGAGACAATGGAATGACATTTAGAGCAATAAAGATGACAATATACTGTATCCTTAAATCATTTGAATCAGATCCGTTGACTTCAAATTTCAGAGTGGATTCTGTGTTGCCGACTCCGCCTCTTCATAGTGACATTTCACCACAGCAAGCAGAGGATTTACATTTTTTGTGTTTTCATATGTGAATAAATGACTATGTAACGTTTTGAACCTACATGTTTTACCTGGAGTGTTGAAATGATTAGTTATTAAGTACAGAGCATTGGGCGGAGATATGGCATAGGGGAAAACAGAAATTAGCTGAGCAACCATGCCTCGAATGCAGGACAGTGCTCTACATGCTGCCAGTCTCCTTTCTTACTGTGAAGAAGAATTGCTAACCACTTTGCCACCATAATATCTGTAATCAGAGGCAATAAATATGCAGTAACTCCCCTCTGTTGCCATTCTAGACATATCTCCAGACTGTTGCTCTGCTGATCGGAGTGTGGAGTCTATCACATGTCTGTCTGCTCCATAGAAATGCATTCTGTGTGTTTTAGAGCACACAGGTCCATATGGGAAGAGGCGACAACATGGACCTTCCTCAACCTCTCTCATCCTCACTTGCCCCCTGCAGTATGTGTGGGTATTTATTACATTGTTGGTACTACAATCTGTATTCAAAATCAGGTCCCCATGATGTAAAACCTTTATAATTAGATCATCACACGATTTAAGGTTCAGACATAGGTCAGGGTCTAGGTTAAAGAGGGATTTATTTAGTTTTATTTCATTTTGGGCAACTCAACTTTTTCTTACTTTCCATGATTTACAGATCATAGTCATGGAGATATGATGCAAAATTACCAATGCAAAATTTTATTTTATTTTCTGCCATGTTATAACGTTGTTCCCTCATCACAAACATGCCCGAAGAGGTTTTAGATGGCATCCACGCATGTTTCAGTATTTTAGCGATCTCTCCTGGGCCCTATTCGAACCCTCCTTACAGTTAGCTGTAAGATTCTGTGCAATGCTCCGCCACAAATCATCCATGCTCCCACGTGACAATTCTTCAAAAATATACAAAAGCATAGTATAAAACTGTACACACAACAACTTCACACACTAATAAAACATGTTAATAAGTTGGTTTTAGCGAATACACCATTTTTAATACAATAAAAGGTAACATGGTGATCTAAATATGTTAATGTGTTAGCAGTTAATATCCCATAGAAGTAAAATACCTCCTCTTTAACAATGTCATTCCTTATCTCTTTAAGGCAGGAGTGTCCAAACTTTTCTGATTAAGGGCCACATATAAAAACACAGACAAAGCCGAGGGCCGATTGAGGGCCATATTCTGGTCACCAATACAGCGAATACTTCAAATCTGCATTATTATTACAAGTTAGACTGAACCACTAGAAATTTATTCACGCTTACATCCTCAATGGGACTGATGGGTAGTAAGTAAATTTTCAGAAATGTACAGTAAAAAAGTACTGTTTAAGGTAATACGGGCCAATTCACCTGCTTGAGGGCCAAGAAAAATTGGTCTGAGGGCCGCATTTGGCCCCCGGGCCACAGTTTGGGCATACCTGGTTTAAGGCAATGTGGTTGATATATGCAGAGAAAAGAATGGGCAACAGTACACAACTCTGAGGAAGTCCTGTTTTTAAAACCAATTGGGTGGACTTGGTGTGAGGCAGTGAAAATCCATAAATAAGTGACTGTGGTTAAAGTCATGATCCATTGCCAGGATATAAATCAATGTAAATGTCCCTAAGAAGATGTCTCAGGGTCATATCCTTATTGACTATTAGGAGTTTGAAAACACCTGTATTTCTGCTCAAATGTGGATGGGACATGTCCTGCACATCCCCATGGAGACAAGCATTAGGCATTAGTATCAAACAGAACCTAGAAAGCGCCATAAACGAATGACAATGAATGAAATGCTCTGTGGTCCCAGGGCAGGCTATCACGTGCAATAGCAGAGTACAACCATTCCACTTCACTGAGCACTGACTCCTATACTACGTGAGGCTGGAGCTAATAGGCTAATAGGCTAGCGGGCTAACAGGCTAGCGGGCTAACCCACATTCCGTCCTTTCCCTGGTTCCCTCTGCACGCAGCCTGCCGTCACGTGCGCATTCTCGGTCAAGAGGAGGCAAATACAGGGAACTTTTACTCAGAGAAGAGAGAGGGCCGGGATAAACATCAAATCAGCTGACATCAACACTACAGAGATGTGGTCCACTGCTTTATGTTATGGGTTTAGCGATGGGCCTATTTATCATCACAGTTAGCTCAGCGTGGCATAAAAGAACCAAGGAAATCTCTGCTTGCACCATAAGGATAATCATAGCATCCATTTTATACCATAGCTACAGGAAGTGTTTCAGATTCATCTCATCTTAATCATTATATTTACAAATGGCCCTAACTGTTGGATGCAACCTTCTTTCAAATAATTGTCTGCTCCTCTGGCTCTGCTCCTCTGGCTCTGCTCCTCTGACTCTGCTCCTCTGGCTCTGCTCCTCTCTGCTCCTCTCAGGCTGGCTCTGTTCCTCTCTGCTCCTCTGGCTGCTCCTCTCTGCTCCTCTCTGCTCCTCTGGCTCTGCTCCTCCTCTCTGCTCCTCTGGCTCTGCTCCTATCTGCTCCTCTGGCTCTGCTCCTCTGGCTCTGCTCCTCTGGCTCTGCTCCTCTCTGCTCCTCTCTGCTCCTCTCTGCTCCTGTCTGCTCCTCTGGCTCTGCTCCTCTGGCTCTGCTCCTCTGGCTCTGCTCCTGTCTGCTCCTCTCTGCTCCTCAGGCTCTGCTCCTCTGACTCTGCTCCTCTCTGCTCCTCTCTGCTCCTCTGGCTCTGCTCCTATCTGCTCCTCTGGCTCTGCTCCTCTGGCTCTGCTCCTCTGGCTCTGCTCCTCTGGCTCTGCTCCTCTCTGCTCCTCTCTGCTCCTCTCTGCTCCTGTCTGCTCCTCTGACTCTGCTCCTCTGGCTCTGCTCCTCTGGCTCTGCTCCTCTGACTCTGCTCCTCTGACTCTGCTCCTCTGGCTCTGCTCCTCTGGCTCTGCTCCTCTGACTCTGCTCCTCTGACTCTGCTCCTCTCTGCTCCTCAGGCTCTGCTGCTGTCCACTCCTGTCCGCTCCTGTCTGCTCCTGTCTGCTCCTGTCTGCTCCTGTCTGCTCCTGTCTGCTCCTGTCTGTTCCTGTCTGCTTATCCAAACTCAGTCTAATCTCATGCTCCTCTCATTTCCTCTCCAGTCTCCGCTCTCTCCTGAGGCAGAAAGCAGTTTTACTTTACACAATCACTCTTAAATTCCTTACAAAACAGTTACGATGTGGGGGACCAATGGCTAAAAAGAACTTGAGCAGACATTAAAGAGGGGGTATTTTACTTCAGATTTAGACCACCATGCTACCTTTTATTGTTTTGAAAATGCATTTTTGCACAAAACAACATATTAAAAAAATCACTTTCAGGTTTGTGAAGTTGTAGTGTATGCATGCATGGATGAAATTTAAAACCTCTTCAGGCATGTTTTTGATGAAAGACCAACATTAAAACATGGCAGAAAGCTCAAAAAAGTTGATTCTGAATTATGCTCCTCTTTAAAGGTTTCTTACTCCATACTCCATGCGTGCCATATATGATTATCCTGAAATCTGCTGAGTTGAGTATACCACTCCTTAGAATGCGTGTGAGTTGTGCAAAAATAATGTATGATTTTTTTTTTCTGTCATGTCAGAGCTGAGCTGACGTCTGTAGAGTTTAACCCGCCTAAGGGTCAAAGTCCTTTCTTCAGTCTCCCACAACTCCTGGTCCAAGAATCTGTTCTTTTATGAGATGCATTTGTGGTTTATTGCATTGGCTTAGATTTTAACTTCTTGATTCAAACTGACGTCATGGTAAACATCATCACAACAAAGAGCTGCGTAGTTGTCAGTCTCTCCAATGGATATCACACTAGCGAGTAGCAGATTTTTTTTTTCATTTGTACCAAAATGACTATGTGATGCTGCTGAATCCTACGCATATCACAGATTAAGAAAATAAAACTGGAGAACAACAGAACAGTGGCTGTATGCCGATGGTGGTGAAAACGGGAGTTGAGCAGTAATATGACATCTTGAAAATAAGCAATTAAAGATTTTTCATCTGTCATAATGTTGTTTTCTCATCAAAAACATACCTGACGTTGTTTTGTTTCATTCACACATGTTTAACACGTGCATTTTTCTCTTTCAAATTGAAAATTCTCCTTGTGATGTCAGTAAGTGGTAATGCAGGAAGTGCTCCACCGTGTTTTTACTTCACTAGAATAATTTGTGATGATTTCAGCTTTAGAATTGCCTATCTTTACTAAACTAAAGGTAAAAGCTAGCTGTTAACTTGAAAACTACAGCTTCATGACATCACAAGGTGGAGCACAACATTTTTAGCTTTGGAGATGTAGACAGACTAATAATAAAGGGTTTTTCAAACATGCGTGAATGAAACATAACTCCAGAGTCAGTTATGTTTTATATAGGACCTTTAATTTCATTGTTTTGTAGCTATAGTGAATGAGCAAAAATATATCAACCACTGAATCCTCCACAAACAATAGATCCACAGTCATATCTCACACTGCCCCCCTGTGGCCCCCTCATGCACTACACCTCATGCCCCTGTGTCCCCCTCTGCTCCATACACTGCCTCATCTGTCTCCTGTCACACTGCCACATTGTCTCGCCCTGTTCCTGCTTCCAAACGCT
Source organism: Periophthalmus modestus (assembly GCA_019594935.1). Taxonomy (NCBI): domain Eukaryota; kingdom Metazoa; phylum Chordata; class Actinopteri; order Gobiiformes; family Gobiidae; genus Periophthalmus; species Periophthalmus modestus. Next base: position 9,943,211 of record JAIEZT010000021.1, read on the forward strand.
CTGATTGGTTCGTCTCCCGCCTCTGTTGCCACGGTGATTTGTGGAGCATCTGTTGTAGGCTGCGGGTGTCTGACGAGGTGTGACAGAGTTGTATTTTTAGCTTGGTGCCAGGTATCCGAGTGTTCACAAGCACTTCAAATGAACTAAGGTGTCTGGGATGTGGTGAAGAATTAAGGAAGTATTCTGTTTTTGATATGTAAAAATATACATATTTTTTATGTTTGAGATGATGTGACAATTTTCTATAGGCCTGAGATGTTGGCATGCCAAATGTCTTTTGTTCCTCCTTGTGTTTGGGGTGTGGTTGGATACATATTGTGGGATAATGGATTGTGCCACTAATAGAAATGATTTAGGGTAGTAAGAATTTAAATAGACACAATCAGTAAATCTCAAAGGCTGGTAATACCTTCACTTTAAATCTTACCTAATCTTCCCTTGGACTACCACCGTTAAAGGAGTACTTTAAATGTAAATACAATTCACAAAGGACCACGCAAGCCGCCATCACCTGATCTGGGATACAGACAGTTCTATGTACAGTTCTTTTTAAGCTCAAATGAAAAGCTGGTTATGGTCAAGGAAAGGCAAGTTTATTTGTATAGCACAATTCATACAAGTAATTCAAAGTGCTTTACAGAAGAAAAACATTCAAATCACAATACAAACAAATCAAAACATAAATAATCATCAGAAAATGTACATTAAAACATAAGAGCGCAGAATAAAACCCTTTCAGTCATATGCACAGATAAACAGAACCGTTTTGAGCTTGAATTTAAGCATTGTCAAAGTAGAGGCCTGTCTCACATCTTCAGGAAGATTGTTCCGGGTTTTAGCTATATAAAACTGAAACACTGACTCCCCATGTTTAGTCCTGACTCTGGACACCAGCAGGAGGCCGGTCCCTGAAGTCCTTAGAGTTAGTTCTTCACTAACATGTGGGAGATGTAAGTCTATTCAAGTCTATTCTATTGAAGTCTATTCTCTGAGCCACAGGAGCCAGTGCAGAGACCTGAGCACAGGACTTATGTGCTCGTACTTCCTGGTTCTAGACAGGACCCGAGCAGCAGTGTTCTGGATGTGCTGCAGCTGTTTTACCACTCTTTTGCAGAGACCAGTGAGCAGGCTGTTACTGTTGTCTGACCTACTGTGAAACAAATGCATGGTCTCTCCAAATCTGGTTCAGACAATATACCATTTTGCAATGTTTTTTAGACAGTACATTATATACATGAATGCAGGCTAGTATTCACAGTTGGACCACACAGAAAAACAGGGACAGGTGAAGTCATGTAATGTAATTTGATGGGTAATTTGACCCATTTCCTAACACACAAACAACACGCGGTATGTGACTGACCCGTAGGACATTGTGCTTTTACTGTATTAAAGGGACTATATTGCTCTATGTTCTGATCTATGTTATAATATTGTTTCCTCATCGCAAACATACTTGGAGTACATACTTGGAAACGCAAATCCTGCATATTTAGGCTGAGTTCTTCTGTCAGACAAAAAACACTCTTCTTGCGACGTCATATGGATTACAGGAAGTGATCCACTGTGTTTTTAAACTCCATACACCTTCGCTAGAATCATTTGAATAATTTCAGCCCTGGAATTGCCAAACTCTACTGAACCAAAGGTAAAAGGTAGATGTTAACTTTGAAACTTCCACTACATAACATCACAAGATGGAACAGAGCATTTTGATCTTTAGAGATGTAAACTGAGTCACTTATGTCACACATAAGAGTCACTTATGTAATATAAGATCTTTAAACAAACACACATGGTAAAGTGTACTAATAGAAGGTGTCTGTGTCTCTTATAGCGGTGGTGGTCCCTGATGGCCCAGAGAAGTGCATTCTGGGAGAGGAGGGAGGCAGTGAGGAGGACCTACTGTACGAGGACTACCGCAGCTCCTCACACCGCTTTGGAGTGCCAGGAGGGGGCGGAGGAGAGCAGCTGGCCATCAATGAGGTGCGTATACCTTCTGGACTCATTCTGGACCTTCTGGACTCATCAAATAATCTGCCATTATCAGCAATTATTTTTTTTAATTGTCTCTCAAGTGGATTATTTCTATTGTACACTGAGATCTATTGATTATAATCAGAGGTGATCAGTAACTAAGCAAATTTACTTAAGTACATTTTGAGGATCTGCACTTTACTTGAGCTGTACTTTATTTGATATACTTATTACTCCACTACACGTGAAAGACAAAGACTCATCTGACTCAGACTCATTTAAAGACTCAGATACTTGAGCTGTGCAGATGTGTTGTTACAGAGTTGTTTTTACAGAGAGATTTTATTTCTATTTCTGTTTTAGGGCTGCTAACAGTTGTCTGCAATTACAGCTTTATTCATTTATGGAGACAGTAAATATACAAACCATAGGCTGTTTGCAATTTACCCATTTTAACCAAAAATGTCTTTTGCCTCTCTAATTTAATACTCTTTTACAGCAGTTACATCTTTTACAGGATAAGACCAAAACACAATTTGTAGTTGTCTTTAGAAGTAACCTACTGTATTATATTATTTTTGAGGCAGCAAACATTCATTCACAATGCTTATTTAAAATGATTTGTAAAAATATACTTTCGACACTGAAGTAATTTCTACATCAAATGCTTCAGTACTTTAACTTAAGTAATCATTTGACATTGTTACTTTTACTTGTATTGGAGTAATATATCACCAGGTGTGTCTGTACATGAAGTCAAGTTATAAATGCAATACTTGGATACTTCTGACTTTAACCAACTCCAGACAGTGATTCTAATTATCAAGATATAACTATGATTATTATTGCAGCCACTATTTATAATGACATACTATTTACTTACTGTATCTAATTAGAAAGCATTTCATTGTCCAAAAATCAGTAAGCGTGTGTTAGCATGCTAGTTGTTGTTAGCTTTACCGTCATGGCAAACTGTAATTGGGATGCTCTGAATGCAAAGGTAAGTGAGGAATAACTTTGAACCACTGCAAACTGTTTAAAATGAATTAATATATATACATTAATATAATGTATTAGCAATACACAAGTGTGCAGCTTTTGAATCGCCAATAGCTGAATCATTCAAATAAAACAAATAAAAAATACAGTCATATCTTAATTAATGTAGCTATGGTTTGATTAACTGCCAGTTTGTTTAGATGCAGGAATCTACTTCTCCTGCCAAGGCTCAGGCTTTCTTCTACCTTTGCATTGAATGCAAATGCACAACAATAATTCACAATCTCCGAAACAGAAATATGGTTCGTTAATTACAGCCAAAGCAGTTAGTTTCCATGTAAATTCTCCACCTCAACCACTGCCAGTATGGGGTATTGGATGTGCAGAATGATGAGACATATTCCAATGTCCCAAACTGTTTTTCTTTTGCTCCACAGTGACCCTCTCGCAACACCCAAATCTGACGATGATTTTCTGCATAATACTGCAAAATGTTACAGTACAATTAGTGTGCATCCCGCTAATGAAAGGGTTGTGGGCTGAGCTTTGGACAGAATATTACAGCTAACTGTAAGAAGGCTTTGAAAAGTGCCCAGGAGAGATCGCTAAAATACTCAAACATGCATGGATGACATCTAAAAGCTCTTCAGGCAGGTTTTCGAAGGAGGGAACATCGATATAACATGGTAGAGAGCAAAAAAAAAAAAAGATTGTGCATCTCCATCTTTAAATAGAAATACATTTTGTCGATATTTGCCAACACCAATATAAAACTTTTAAATTCTATAGTAACCGAACAAATGTACGTTATAGTGATGTTTACAAATTAGGATATTACTTTGGTAAAAAAAATAATAACAAAGTTTATTTATCTGGAACATTAATTCATATTTTCACAAGACAAATGTGATGCACTGAGAACAAACTGGGAACAAACAGGGAACACGCAGGGAACACACAGACTGAAGCTGTGCAGAAAAAATACTGGCACCAATATTTGGTATAACGTTTATTGCCGTTATCTCCGATAACTGTTATAGCATCTCTTTATAGAATTACTTAAATTTGCCGTATGAACTACTGCCAATGATCATTTGGGCCAATTCAGGAGGAGTCGAATTGGTTTGAGGGCCACATTTGGCTCCTGGCCATAATTTGGATGCCCCTAATTGTTATCATTATCTGTTTTTATTGTTTGTATCACCTGCACTAAAGCCTGTGTTGCCAAATCTATAGTTTCACAAATGGGGCATTTGGGCAGATTTAAAATTCTTGGAAGTTAGATTTCCTAGACAATGTGGTAAATCACATAACCCACTTTTATCATGTAACACTGTTCAAACCTTTATATATGTCAAGGACTTTCTGAGTAGGACTAGCGCATAAAGGCATTTACACAATTTTGGCATTAGAATTTAAAAAGATAGCTTTGTTTGCATTAATTTAAAAATCTGTATCTTTCCCGCTGGTCATACTAGTGCTCATTACACACTGATTGTATAAGACAAAACCGCCCAAAATGTACCTTTCTTCCTTTGATCCCCCTCCCTCACCTCACATGTTTTTCATTCATGTTCCAATCTGGCCGCAGCGCCGTTAGCCGCTAGCTCCACATCTCCCTGGGGACCTGCATGCCCCTCTTCCCAGCCCCTCCCCCTCCCCACAACAGAACTGCAGTATCCAGGAGACACGACACACCGCCTCCCCATTGGCTGAGGAAGGCTCGAGGGGCGGGGTTTGTGTGTGAAAAGAGAGAGAGGAGAAGCAGAGGAGCGGGGGGAGTCGAGGGATGCTGAGGAGAGATGCTCTGGACCATATGAGACCCAAAACGCGAGGAAATAAACCGAAAGAACACATTTGTGAAACCCAAGAAGATTGGAGCACGCTGCTATTTCTTCAACCCAACCGCCATTAACTCCAAGTAGGAACCAACGCAACATTTCTACAACCAGGATTTGATTAATTAAGCTTCACAGACTGTCCGCAGTACACCGTCTACATTAAGGTTCAAATTGTGCATCGTGAAACCATATTGCCCCCAAGGAAACAAGCTAGTTGAGTTAATTAGCCTAGCCATCTTCTGCTAGCTTAGTGTTTATCCGGATCTGCTGCATTGTGAGGAGGCTGGTGGGAGACAGAAGAGGAGAAGGGAGGTGTCTGTGATTCAAAGAGGACTCGGCTACCACGTTCGGATTTGCACGGCGTATTCTTGCTAGCGTTTGCAGTAAGAAACTTGAAGGATCACCAAAATGCATACGGACTGACTCTGACTCTGAATGTGCTAATTTCTTGGCAAAAATACAAAAATACTGCAAATTTTAAACTAACTAGCCCAGCAGAGATCGGATCTTTCGCAAACAGCTGATATTGCGGTTGGCAAAGCTATGAGGGGAGGTGCCTGGATTTTCAAAGCAGAAGTAGTAGAAGGAGGAGAACCAAAGGAGGCCTGGACAAAATTAGGATAAGCTTCTACTGGAGAAACTTAGAAGCTTATTGCAACAAAAAATTATACGATATAAAAAGGTCAAGCTACAGTTAAGCCATTAGCAAACATCTGAGCCTGTGTTCCTCTTGTCAGAACAGGAGGAGCTGGAGAACGAGGAAAATTGTTGTAGGAGGATGCTAAGCTCCTAAATAGCATCCCAAGACGTAGCCACATCCTGATGCTAACCGGCCTGTAGCTTCTCCCCAGGGCAGGCCAAGGTGGCAGGAGAGGCGGAGGAGAGAGGGAGGAGCGCGGCTGTGGAGGAAAGCGCTGCTGTGTGGTGTGGCGGTCTAAGAGACAGGAGGGACAGGGGCCGCGCGGGGAGCCAGGGGCAGGAGGGGCAGGGGTCGGAGGCGGGGTCGGACGAGCGGGACGGGCTGATGGCGCGTGGCACCGGCTCGGGACGTTGGGGCAGGCACAGGATGGGACTGTTTAACACCCTGCTGAGGTGTAACCTGCCCCCTGACACGCAGAAAGTGGTGGTCTTCGTCATCATGATGCTCCTCATCATCATCAACGTGGTCCTGATGTTCCTCCTGGCCTTTCAGTAGAGCCGGAGAGGGGACGGACAGAGTGGAGGAGCTGGACTATGGACTATGGGCTAATATTAGAAACTCAAAGCGCTATACCATGAAGGAATTATTTATACTCTCTCCTGTGCACGCAGATATTATTGGCAGCAAAGCAAGTGAAGTGCCTTGCCCATGGACAATACGGCAGGATACATAGAGGGGCTAGAACCATCAGCCTCTATTGGACACTTAAAACCAACCCCACTCAAATACCAACAGTGTACGCAGACATAAGTGGCCCATGGACACTACAGCAGGATGGATAGTGACCAAACCACCAGCCTTTAGGGGTTATTCTACCTCTATTGGACACTAAAAGTATTTTACATGAAGAACATTGGTGGAAAGGCAAGTGAAGTGCCTTGCCCAAGGACACTACAGCAGAATACATCAAGGGGCTCAAACTATCAGCCTCTATTCGACATTCAACAAGCTTTACATGAAAGATAAAAACCAGTCCCACTCAAATACAACAGTGTATGCAGACATAGGTGGCCTTGCCCATGGACACCACAGCAGGATGCATCGGCGTGATCGAACCACCAGCCTTTAGGGGTTAATTTACCTCTAATGGACACCCAAAGCGCTTTACATAAAGAACAAACCAATCCCACTCAAATACAAACTGTGTAGATGTAGATGGCAAGGAAAGTGAAGTGCCTTGCCCATGGACACTGCAGCAGTATGCATTGGTAGTAGAAGTGATGAAACAGCCAAGAGGTTGAACTATCTCTACGATACACTCAAAGCAAAGAAAACAACCAGTGCGAATGTGTATGCAGATATTGAAGGCAAGGCAGGTGTAGTGTCTTGCCTAAGGACACAACAGCAGTATATTTTGCAATTAGTGGGCATCAAACTACCAACCTATGAGTCAGCGGGCAGTTGTGTCTACGAACAGTGCTACAGCAGCTCCAATAATGACTTTGCTTTGAGTTGAAGTTAGCTCAAGTTATTCCAAATCTGATTTCTGTTCTTAACCTTTTATTTCATGCTGCTGGGACAAACTGTCAGGAACCCCTCTCTAGATCTGAGCCAGAATCCTGATCCTGGTCCTGACTTGGGACTTTAGTTGGGCAATGGACTACCCTGTTAATAGAAACCAACCCAAGGGAGTTACCGTGGAGAGGTAACAGAGCTAACCACTCTGCCGCGGGTCTGATCTGACTGGAGCAGGGCCGGTCAGGAGGGGACAAGAGGGCGCATGGGGGTCCAACATGGCTGCCGCAGCACCCAGGTACAGACGGAGTGTGCATGTTTACTTTGACAGGAAAATAACTTGAATTGGTTTTCATAGTTTCAGGTGGAAATGTATATTATTCAGTGCCAAACTGGGCATAACTCATGTGTAAGTGAAACACTTTTAAAGAAATATTGAAACTGAAAATGTGAACAATATTAGCCTAGGTGCATTAGATGACTTGTGCAGTGGTGAGTCTGCCACCTATTCATCTCCATGGAGATGCTATTGCATTACCTGAAATGTTCCACAGTATGGCAATAAACAATCTATGAGTCGATTACAGATGTTTTACTGCTAAACAATAGTTAGGAAAACATGCTTTCGTATTGTGAGTGGGCTCACGTCTCTATAGATCTGACCTGTAACATGCCCTTGTGCTTGTCTCCAGGTGATAGATTATGCCATAGTGTGGAGATATATCCGTGTAAGTCGCAGACACTTCACCAGAAAGTGCACCTTTAAGTTACCAAAATGTCTCATGTGCCATTTAAGAGTCCACAGAGTCCAGTACTATGTCTTTGGAATGGGCAAAAGTCCTCATTATGTCACCTAAAAAGGAAACTGAAAGGGTCGTGTTCATGTCTCAACATTGTAGAATCCGTCTAGTTTAAACTGAGGTGGATATGGTGGAATTTTCTGTTTAACTGTCAGATTGCAGATTAGTCGACCTGGTTTATAGTTAATATCTCTGTCATTTCTGAGCCTATCCACATGAAAAAAAAAACGGCTCAAACTTCAACGTCGTCTCTGTCAGTAGAAATAAATAAAAGTGACATGTTTTTTTCACAATAACTTCAGAAAGTGGTGCCATTATTCAAGCCCAAAGACGTGATTGTTGAAAGGACTTTAAGCCATAAGATCATAAGATTGCTACAGCATGTTTGTGGAGCCAGTCAAGGTTCAACTTTTTTTTTAATTTTTTGCTCATCAGAAACTCTAAAAGCAGTCAATCTTCCACAGAGTAATGTAGGTCCCTGCACTACATCAAAAATCATGACATAATCAAATCCTAGAACGTGAACACGACCTATTCAGTCTATTCACTGATATTCACAAGTCATTTTTGCTTAGATATAGACTTTTACAGACACATTTTTGCTTTAGTTTTGTTTCACTCTGAGAAGAGCTGCATGTTTGAACCTCACATTTTTCCCTGACACCTGGTTTTGTTTTGCCACCTCCCTACATGAGACAGGTCAGATAGTCTTATTTTAATGGTGTTTATGCATAATCCTGTATGAGAGGCATTTCTAATGAATAAAGATGAAGTACAGAAAGTGCTCAAAGGGTTCTAGTTTGTACAAATATTTGTCATTTCACTTTAGTCTGACTTTGTTCAGGAGCATCTGAAGTCATATTTAATAAAAGCCCAAAATATGTATATTATTGTGTTGCGTCAAAAATTGATACCCAGATACCCCAGAAAAGAAAGTGTACATGGTATAATTATTGAGTTTTAAAAGATATTGTTCAATTTATCATATATTAAACGATAAGTTGAGTAAGTGATTATCATGACTGGCCTAATCAGAAATACATTTTATTGATAAGTGAGGGGCAGGTCAGTGGAGGTGGAGCTGACAGTGGTGCCAAGTGACTGACACGTAGATGGAAAAAATAAAAACATAACACTAGAAACTTGATTGTGCCAATTCTGTCACCGTTGTATCACTAACACAGAAGAATGTGGACTGTTGGAGCAGTTGCTTTAAAGCTGGTTTCTCTGCTCATCCATTTATGAAGGGTATAAAGTATTTAAAGGTCCTGTGTATTTATAAGGCTGCATAAGCTACATTCGGACACAATAACACTGATACTCCAAATGGAAAAGAAGTTATAGCAACAGGGACCCATCACTGCACCGAATAATAAACAAATCCTAAATAAAATACTAAACACTAAAGTAAAGGTGTTAACTATCTATGGGGTAAAAATACAAATAATGTGATTATATTGTACCTAAAACTATATCTCAAATTTGAACGTTTAATAACTTGATGGTTTAAAGTTTGAATCAACACCTAAACTACCTCTGCCAACAATCACATTTCAAATAGAGCTGCTGTTTGCAATCAGAAACACGCGGCTATGATCAGGGCTGTGTGATGTCATGTAGTGCTTGAAATCACAGTGACCAATGGAAGCAACACACACTCAATTTTTGACTGTTTTTGACCAGAAAGCTGCACTAAAATTGCACATAAAGCACTAGGAATAGTAGAAAATCCTATTAGAACACCATACAAGCTGTTTAGTAGCAGAAAAAGTTGATTTAGTTTCAGTTAGTGATTAAAAAAAAAAGTGCATAAACCTCATGATCATAGTTCATAGTTGATGAGCCCTCTTCAAGCCTTCAAAAAAACATATTATGAGTTTGGAAAAGTTTGTGGAAAAAAAAAAGGCTAAGATGTGTGTGCTAAAGGTGCAAAGGACTGAGCTCCATTTAAAGAGATATTATACAAAATCGAGCTTTTTGAGCTTTCTACCGTGTTATAACATTGTTCCCTCATAAAAAATATGCCTGAAAAGGTTTTAGATAATCATGTTTTAGCAATCTCTCGTGGGCCCTATTCAAGCCCTCCTCCCTGCCATAAATAAACAAAAATAGGACACAAAACTGTGCAGCAACTTGACAAACCTGATGCGATGTGCAGTACTTTCATTCGGAGGATGCATGCTGATTGTGTTGAATAGCGATCTGAAGGAGGAGTGACTTAGAGCAGGGAGCAAAGGGAGGGGGCCCGAAAGTGAAACTCATAAAACATGTTAATACGTTGTTTTCAGCAGATATAGCATTTTCAAAACAATAAAAAATAACATGATGATCTAAATATGTTATCTGTTAGCAGTTAATACCCTGTAGAAGTGAAATACTCCTCTTTGAAGGACCTTGTGTTCTTGTGTCATCTATTAGTGATGGTTCTCTCCTCTACACTGCTATCTTCAAGGACCTCCACCAAACCCCGTTAAAAATACCTCCAGTGCCTGTGTGATAATGTGTGCTGAGTGCAGAGAGGCTGGGGGAGTGTTGCCTGGATACTGCACAAGGACTGTTCTCTGGCGGCCATCTTGGATCAGTGAGCTCGCAGTAGAATGATAAATGAGTGTTGTGTTCAGAGACACAGAGCACACATGGGGGATCCGGGGCAGCTGATGGTGCATTCACTGTCCCGGCCTCCTGCTCTCAGCATATGGAGCACTGTGGTGAGTTTAGGGACACAGCTAATGGTGCATTCACTGACCCTGCTGTAGATTTTGTGCAAGCTAAGCACTGCTGACTGGAGAGCTTAGAAAAAATGATTGTTGTTAAATGGGAAGAAAACATATTGCGATATACAGTAGTGGTGTTATATTTTTGCGTTTCCACCACAAATATGCTAAAACTTGCCTGTAAATGCAAATTATAGGTTCAAGCATAATCCAAAATTAAATAAACCATACAATCAATCACTTTACTTGATTTTTACTGTTTTAAAAATGTGGAAAACAAAACTAGTTTATTTTAAAAGGTTTGCAGTGGCCTTAAGTTATTCCTCACTTGCCTTTTGCATTTTGAGCATGTTTTTATTCACCACGATCTGTTTATTTTTCAGAGACCAGATCAGAGTTTGCTGTCACGGCGAGGCTAACAACAACTAGCATGCTACTGTGCTCTTTCTGATTATCAGTCAGTAAAACACTGTAACATTAATTATTGCATTATTTTACTTATACAGATAGATCGGTTTCACACACAGCCATCCAATCAGATTGGTCTATTTTAGTGAAGCATGTGAAACGATGGAGCTCATTGGAGACCAATGTCTCTCCCCTCAGATTAAGCGTTATGTGCTTTGCTCGTTGATTCTGGTTTTTCAATACTCTGTGATATTTTTTGCAGTCAGTCACTCATTCTGTCCTGTCTTGCAGCTGATCAGTGATGGCAGCGTGGTGTACGCGGAGGCCCTGTGGGATCATGTGACCATGGATGACCAGGAGCTGGGTTTTAAGGCGGGTGACGTCATCGAGGTGGTAGATGCCACAAACAAAGAGTGGTGGTGGGGCCGCATCCAGGATAGTGAGGGCTGGTTCCCTGCCAGCTTTGTACGGGTAAGACCTGTGTGTGAGCACCAGAGCAGAGCACAAAGCTACACTGCTTAACTAGACCTAACTATTGTACAGACAGTATCTGCAATATTCATTTTAAAATCAGGATTCAGTTCACACAATTTAAACCCATCCAGGACCCTGAATATAAGATCTGAGAGAGGATATGAAATATGAACTGTAAACTAATACAAGAATCCCATGCATTTCAGAATTTAGTGATACTAGATACTCAATTCATGTAATAAGATTATTTCCTAGTTTTAACCTTTACCGTTGAATATTTTACCCTCATTTATACAATGCAGCATCATTATAATTTTATACTTATGTAACAAATTAGATAAACTCTTGGGATTATATTTTTTATTATTATTGGTTAATATTGTGCATTGGTAAATTGTTAGAGCCTCAATATGGGTAAAGGATAATTAGAGCATCTCCAGGCCAAACTACAGAGTCAGCAGCCAGCAGGTTGTATATGTCCAGAATACGACCACAGGGAGATACAGGCACATCCAGAACACTGCATTATTCAAATCATCATAGCCTTTGGGTTTTGCTCACTACTACTATTCAGTATTTTGATTTGAATTAATATGCAGTTACACATGGTCCCAATAGGTACACACTCACTTAGGGGGAGTGCTTTGCATAGTAATCATTAATATTATACTGTTCTTACCTGACCTGTACACTGCAATGTGAAAATGAATTTTATCTTCTTGGAGACAGCTCCAAGTTACAGGTCAGAGGTGTGAGGAGAGGTGACTTTTCACTGTGTCTGTGTTGTGCAGTTGCGTGTGAATCAGGACGAGCCCATGGAGGAGTACCTGTCCCACCTGGAGGAAGGGCAGTCGGGGCAGGACGACCCCTCACGCCTGGGCCTGTACCTGGGACCCAGCCTGCCCTGCAAAGAGCAGATGAGATCCAACGTCATCAATGAGATCATGAGCACCGAGAGGGACTATATCAAGCACCTCAAGGACATATGCGAGGTACAGTGTGTAATATGTCCCTCTGTGTAGTATTTCCTTTGTATACTATCTACAGACATGTCCCTCACACATGTGTACTCCTCAGGGCTACATAAAGCAGTGCCGTAAGCGCACGGATATGTTCTCCGAGGAGCAGCTGAGGACCATCTTTGGAAACATTGAGGAGATCTACCGCTTCCAGAGACGCTTCCTCAAAGCTCTGGAGAAGAGGTTCAACAAGGAGCAGCCCCACGCCAGCGAAGTGGGAGCCTGCTTCCTCCAGCACGTAAGTACACAGCTCCTGACTAGGACTAGGAATGTACTAAGAGGTGATTGGTTGATAGGGATAGTTAGCTGGTTGTGATTGGCTGACAGCAACAGACAGGAGAAATTCTTCCTGTTCTTTATCTTTTGACTTAATGCTTTTGTTATGTGTTGTGATGGATGCCGTGATGTTTGGTTGCTGGTTCTACTCCTGACTGTGCACTTGTATGGTTGTCTACAGCAAACGGAGTTCCAGATCTACTCGGAGTACTGTAATAACCACCCAAACGCGTGCGCGCAGCTGTCCAGGCTGGTGAAGCTCAATAAGTATGTGTTCTTCTTCGAGGCGTGCCGTCTGCTGCAGCGCATGATCCACATCTCCCTGGACGGCTTCCTCCTCACACCCGTCCAGAAGATCTGCAAGTACCCTCTGCAGCTGGCCGAGCTGCTCAAATACACCAACCCCCAGCACAGGTGGACACCAAGGGTTTGCTTATTTTGTCTCATGTGTTTGTTAATGTACTATTTTGAGAAGGGGAAAAAAATAATGTAGAGCAGAGGTGGTTAGTACCCAGTTACATTTACTCTTACTTGAGTAAAAGCGTTGGCGACTCTTCCACTGTAAGTAAGTCTACAAGTGACAAAATGTTGACTATGTTTGAATATTTGGGTTTCTTGCACCACTCCTTGGATTCTCCATGGAGAATGTTGAAGTATGGTTTTAACTTGCTATGTCCATGGAATCATGCAGGTTACATGCCACCTCCAGAAAGTTACATACTGTACTTTCAATTCAAATGTATTCATTTTTGTATTGACAAAAATCAAACAGCCGTTATCCCACACGTTTTCACAAAATTGTTGATTTAACCAATAGAAAGTGAAACACTCATTGGCCAATAACAATCAGACAGATTAACCAACATTCACAGGAAACAAGCACATGAAGAACTGTCCCCGAGTTCCCTCTGTCCTAAGACTCTCCTTCTCAGACAGCATAAACAAATTATTTATGATCTCATTAAACGCATTTTACTTATTTGTTGCTAATAATGGCACATTGGTTTGACATTAGCATGTCCTGTTTCCTGTCCTTGTGCTGTAGAGACTACAAAGACGTGGAGGCTGCACTGGATGCCATGAAGAACGTGGCTCGCCTCATCAACGAGCGGAAGAGACGTCTGGAGAACATTGACAAGATCGCCCAATGGCAGAGCTCCATTGAGGACTGGGAGGTCAGAGGAACATCTCACGCTGGAGCACTATAGGTTTACAGTTTATAGATAAGAGTCTATTTACAGGAGAGGACAAACAAAAAGAGCCTAAGCTTAAATACAAGCTTAATACACTTAAAACTACCCTTTGGTTCCTATTGCCCATAAGTCTGACCTAACCCACTGTGTGTGTGCGCTTGTATTTGTGCAGGGCGAGGACATCCTGAGCCGCAGCTCAGAGCTCATCTTCTCTGGAGAGCTGACAAAACTGTCCCCTCCTCAGACCAAGGGTCAGCAGAGGATGTTCTTCCTCTTCGACCACCAGATGGTCTTCTGCAAGAAGGTGAGAGCCCTGACACAGATGTACAGCTGTCTACCAGCAGCATCAAACAGCCAGTCAAACTTTATTTTAAAGCACTAAGTACTTTATAGTCCATCAAAAACAAATTCTTCAACAATTTGCTCTTCAACCCAACCACCCTACCCCCACTGCTGCCCCACACAACCAAACAACCCACGCACAGACACAGTCACATGCACAGTCTCACCAACATCCACACACAGGACACACAGATGACTAGCAGCCCTCTGTCAAAGTCACACATGGTCAGCAACAAAAAAATTAGAAAATACAGCTGAATTCTGAACTGTTACCAAACCGTTTCCTTAGTGATGTAAATTGTATTTAATAAGACGAATCAACCACCACAGCCAGCAGAGGGCAGGGCTATGTCCTTTAGTACCTTAGTTTTCCACTTGATGTCTGTAAAACCTGAACCAGCCACATTACAGTTACAGGACAGAGTGCTGTGGATAATAACATTCTGTCTGATGAAGTCTAGTCTTATCTACTCTAACACTCTCTCTGTCCCCCGTGTCTCCAGGACCTCCTGCGCAGGGACATATTATACTACAAAGGTCGGGTGGACATGGACCAGATGGAGGTTGTGGACGTAGAGGACGGGAGGGAGAAGGACTTTAACGTGAGTGTGAAGAACGGTCTGAAGCTGCGGGCGCGCTCTGGGGACCACCTCCTTCTGTTGTGCGCCAAGAAGCCCGAGCACAAGCAGCGCTGGCTTAGGGCTTTTGGAGACGAGAGGAGACAGGTGCTGGCAGATCGCGAGACAGGTAACACACACTTACAGTAATCATCATACACCCATATACACATACAGACACACACTGGGTTCTTGGGGACATTACAATGACTTACATTAATTTCCTGGAGACTAACCTCAATCATTGTCACTTCTTGCCTAACCTTAACCTAAACCTTATTCTGAAAGGAGCTGTACCTGGTGCTGTAATTTGCTGTATGTTTGAAATTGGTGTATGTGGTATGTGGTACATACACCAAATATACTCACCTATAGTACCAATGAAAATAATGTCTGGTGAATTTGCTCAAGGAGGGATGGAATAGTATTTTATGGTGAAATATATGCAAAGAAACCCCCAATCACTTTTTAAAATGGCATTTATCTGTTTTTTCAAATGAACTCTTCATTTGATTAGCTGTTGATTTGTTTTGACAGAAAAGATACTGAACTTTGGGTCAGTTTGTAGTAACATGACTGGTTTACCATTGCAGGTTTCTCTCTGACTGAGGTGCAGAAGAAGCAGGCCATGTTGAACGCCTGCAAGAGCCACCCCACAGGGAAGCCCAAAGGTACAGGCTCACCACACTGGACACATGCTGACTAGATGACTTTAAAAAATAATCTTTCAATAGTCTTTTGATAATCGTAATAGTTATCTGGACTATTGATACTTGCAGCCGTGTCATCAACATTCCCTGGGAGTGTGAATCTAACTGGAGGCACTGCTCTGTTAGAAGCTACATTACTCAAGTTAGACTAAAGATTATTTTTACACAATCTTACCAAAGAGACCAGACTTAGTTAGAACTACAACAGGTGACCTCAACAGGACCATGAACGCTCATATTGATCAGTCTCCTGAAAATGTGGTGTTTAAATCCATTTTCTTATTTTTTTTTCTTTAGCTTTCAGACTATCTTTTCTTTTCTCAAGTTGTGGTATACAGTTTTGTATTTTTTATATATTTTTATATATATATTATTTATTTATTTATTTTTTGTACGCTTTTATATATTTATGGAGAGTTGTTGGGTGGGAGCTTGAATGACGTAGGCTTGTGGGCTAAACATTACACAGAAGCTTATAGCTAACTGTAAGGAGGGTCCGAGTAGAGCCCGGGAGAGGGAAATATTGATTTTTTATAATTCTCCTTCTTTAAAGTCAGGGCTTATATTATTTGGTTTACACACAGTTTATGAACAAGCCCTGGTTTAGTCCCATTTTCCTCTTCTTTCCCATGACTTCCTTATTGTTGTATTTCTCCAGCAGTGACAAGGCCGTACTACGACTTCCTGGTCCGGCAGAAGCACCCTTCCCTCCCCACGGCTCTGCCCCAGCAGCAGGTCTTCATGTTGGCCGAGCCCAAGCGGAAGTCTGCCTCCACCTTCTGGCACAACATCGGCAGGCTCACCCCCTTCAAGAAATGAAGCGCTCCTCCTCACCAGACTAATGAACTGAACAGAGGAGCGGGGACTATGTGAAAGCACTTTATAGTGGAGAGCAATCAGACAATGGGCCTATGCCACTACTACTACTATCACTACTGCTACTACTACTATAACTACTACTACTACTACTGCTGCCAGTGATCCGACTCCTGACTGTGCTGCCATCGAAGTACCATTACCTTTTGCCAATGTCTCTGTGTGCCAGCCGCTTGGATTGAATTTTGTGTTTTTTCTAAAAGGGATCCAGAGGAGACAGAGTAGCTTCATCATTCAGAGACCACCTGTTCTGCTCTACTTAGTTGTTTCTTTTTGTTTGTTTTTTTATGCCAGATGCCCTTCCTTTCACAACAATTCCTGACACTAGAGTGGGCAATATTTGAACCCACAGACCTGGAATTCAACTGGCTACCCTCTGATTCATAGTTTATTGCCTAACTTACTACCAGAGGTGGGCAGAGTAGCCAAAAAGTACACTAGACTATCATTACTTTTCATATTAATATAATGTACAAAGTCACGGTCCAAGAAATAAAAAAAGTACTACAGAATCTACTACTAAAGTAACATCTGATTTATAATTTGAAGTTATTGTAATAGGAAAGAATTATGAACAAATTCTGGTATTTTCAAAGGACTTTTAATCAAATTGTACTTCTCTGAGTAAAAGTACTACTATCCACCTTCGCCTACTGCTCTAATGAGGTACATAGACCTTTTAGGCTAAAAGTTTGAACCTAGGCAGCTCTAGCAAGTGACAACCATTAGAGATATGCATTTTACTTTTGCATTTGTAAGTATTTTTAAGTTAATGGAAAAATACTTACAGTAATGTTAACTCCACAATAGTTTTTCATCGTATCTACAGATTACAAACTTTACTAAAAAAAGAATACATTTTAAAATATGTAATAATACAAATTGGAGACTAGATTTTTTTTTTTAATCCGTTATAAAACTGATTTTCTACCCTGGTGTTTCCAAATTGTAGCTCATTTAAATTTAAAATGACCTAAAATGACTTAAATATGTTATGTCCAATTTCACGTTGCCTCCAGTCTCCTCCATTCCACCATTTTGAATACTCTGATAGCACAACATTTTAAAAGGTCTTTTCACTGCAGGACTTGTGCATGTCTTTAATTGCTTATTTTCAAGACGCAATATTACTGATCAACCCATTTTCGCCATTGCCGGTATACACCCTGCTCTTTATTTAATTCCTTCTCCAATTTTATTCTCTTAATCGGTGATACACATAGGATTTGACAGCATTGCGTAGTCATTTTGGTACAAATTTTAAAAAATCTGCTGCTCACTAACATGATGATGATGCAGCTTTCCATCCGAGGTGCCGACAGCAACACGGCTCTTAGTTGTGCCGACGTTTATGACAACTCCCGCTGGGCACCGCAGTTTTCTAACACAGAAGTCAGCAGACTGGTTTCTTTTATTATGTAATTTTAGATAAATATTGCGATTTAAAATGTCCAAATGATGACATAATGATTCACGGATGTCATAGATTACAACTATATAGCAGAAACAAACACTATATGTCTTGTTTAACTATCATTTTAGTCCCTCAGCTTTTGTCTCATGTTTCTTCCAGCAGAACAGGTGGGGTCTGTAGTTTATCACACTATCATATCTCTAGACCTCTGCAGCTTGTTGAGTTTGTGGCTGGCACCTCTCTCTCCTCTCTGGTGTTCTTTAAGTGCCATTGGACTTGTGCGATGAGACCCCTGGTGGACGTGCATGGATGTGCTCAAACATACTGTGAACTTTTGATACTGGCGCCCCCTTGCTGTACAGTATGTAGCTGCAGATGTCCGCTTCCCACGTGCTGCCTCGCTCACGGCTTTGGACCAGCCCCTTCCCTCTCTGTGAAAAAACATATTTATAACATTTATAAGTCATAGTGGATTTAACTCTGCATACCAAATATGGAGTGTCCTGTGGGTGTGTTCAGACTTGGCAAAGAAGCCGGGCGCAGGCTGTAGTGAATATGGTACATGTCAATGAGAATGTTATGGAAATTATGAAGGTTATGTTTGAAATTGTATGTATATATATTTTTTCTTTTGGTAAATTATATCAAGAATAATGTTGATTTGAGAGATTTGTGTCAAAGGCACATTGCAAAATTATTTAAAGTGCATATGACAGATTTGACTACAAAGTTTACTAAAACATCATCATTTAAGGCAGCAGACAGCAGATATGTCATAACAGAAGAAATTACATAACTGTTACCCAGTGGTAGAAAGTAAAAGTATTGCACTTAAATACAATTTTAGGTATCTTCACTATACTTAACTAAATTTTAAAGTTGATTTTTTTTTTTTTTTTTCTTTTGCTTCACTAGATTTGAGGCAGTTATCTGTACTTTCTCCTCTGCATTTTTAACTGGAAAAATGTACTTTTCATTTGATTTGAGAGGTTACTGTTAGCATTATCATCTCAAAATCTGCGTAAAATACTTTTATTTTTAGTCTTTAAGTACATTTTTAACAGGTAGTTTAGTACTTTTAGTCGATTTTTTGCTTCTTGTTTCTTTTTTTTTGCTCCTGTAGTTGTACTTTTACTTAAATAACAAAATTAATTCGGCTACTTCGTCCGTCACTGCTGTGACTGTGCTGTTACCTAGCAACCACACTGTTAACAAGGGGCAAGACCAAACGCAAAATTACACAATAGTTTAGACTAATACAATTACATTACAACACATTTATTTTGTTAAATCAAAGTTTAAACTGTCAGAAAAATGCCTTCCTTGTGCATAAATAGCCCCTGGTATGTTGAGGGATTCAGTTTGATAACTCACAACTCGGCACTACTTCCTGTATTTTTGTACTTTTCTTTTCAACTTTTTTCCACTTCCTGCCAGTAAAACTAGGATAAATACTTACCTTACCTAAATACTTATACTTACTTACTTATGAGACACATACAAACCTGTCATATGCACTTTAAAGGTTCAATTACAGGCATTTTATCCTTTAAATCTACAGATAATGACTAAATACAGTCGATTGGCTTCTCTTCCAGATGCCAGTGGATAAACTCATGGAATCATTTTGCAAAAGATTTCTAATATATGTGGTTTGGTGATACATTTCAAATATGGAAATACACGTTATGTTAGGGGTGGGCAATATATCAAAAAATTGATAATATTGTAATTGCTGTTCTAAAGATATGCAAAATTAAAATATAGTCTATATAGTATATTGTCTATAAATGAAACTATTTAAAATTACAGCAAAAAGAGCTGAGTAAAAATAAAATGAAACAGTTCTGTGTGATGTCACATAGTACTTGAAATTGCAGCGATCACTGAAGGCGGCGAAATTTGCAAATGTACCTAGTTTGCATTAAAGTTGCCAACAAATTTCAGTAGACCCTGCTGCATCGTGTACACAGTTTAGTAGCAAAAAAGTGGAATTAGTGTTTAGTTCCACTTTAATATTGTTACAGAAATAATGCAAAAAATATATTGTGATATAATTTTTACAGTATGGCCCACCCCTACTTTATGTATCTATTTTAAGCAGTGCACTTGCATGTTACTAAACTATTTCTCTTAGCTAAGTTTTGAGAGATATTTTATATTTTGCTGCTGAGTTGGCTGAGTCTGGGTAAACGGAGCACGCCCCGGCCTACACTGAAGTTGAATGGTTAAGTTTTGCTTGCACCACATGTAGCGCCTCCTGGTGGGCATGGGTTAGTATTACCGTTCGGTTAGATTGTACTGTACATACATAAAGAGAGATATATTTATGGCGTTTTGTGTATATCTGACGATGAGGAGGGTGGGAAAAGTGAAGGAGCCAAGTGTAAACACACCCTGACCCTTGACCCCTGACCTCTGCACTCCTGCGGTGTGCGGCCCCTCCCCCTCTGTAAGTGCATTCATACTGGACTTTTCTGCTCATGGAATATTAAACATTCCTCTACTTCTAAGCACGGTGTTGTTGTCATATTTGATCTGAACCACAGTGGCAGAGTGGTTAACAATGCAGGCGATCTGCATTGAAGGAGCTGTACGCCGCCTGCACAGTGCCATGTTTCCTCATCACAAATATACCTGGAGTTGTTTAATTTACATTTTTAACACACAAACCTCTAATTTTAGTCTGTGTTCTTCTCTAAAAAACACCTTGTGATGTTGTGGTAATACAGCTCCACTGTGTTTTTAAACTCCACACACCTTCACTAGAATCATTTGCATAATTTCAGCCCTGGAATTGCCCTTTTCGTCTGAACAAAAGGTAAAAGGAGCTGTGACCTTGACATCTACCACTACAGGACATCACAAGGTGGAACAGAGTATTTTACACTTTGGAGATAAAGACTAGCAAACCAGGATTACTGTAGCTAACACCCAACGCCGAGAGTGTTTTTGATAAGGTAACAGATTAGAGTATAGAATCCTTTTTAAATGGCAACCCAAACGAGAGACTTGTTTGAGACTCATTCTGTTTTCTGGCTGGATAAACGTCTTGAGAACCAAAACACCAAATTATAACATAAACAACTTGGCCATCATGTCCAGTGTTTTTGTAATTAAGAATAAATCAGCATGTTTGTATCTGCGGACACAGATAGGTCATGTTTCAGTTCTTTTAAATGATGGGTCATGCTGATATATTGCCCATCCCTACATTTAACAGTATTTACAATTCACTTACACAAGTACAGCTTCGTAGACACCTTTTTATTTTCAACATATATTTTTTTTATATACATTTGAATTAGCCATATAAGATTTAAGGTCTAAAATATAAAATATTGTACAATTACCTCCATACACATTCACATTCATTCAGATTCTCTTTTATGACATGTACTTCCATTATGTACTTCTCCAGTACTTTATGAAGATGTGAGTCTGGTCACCGGTGAATCCCCAAGTTCAGATGGGAATGACTGATCGGTGGATTCAGTCAGGGATATGCACGGGCTGTCCATGTCAAAACAAATTTGGCTACTTGGCTACATGGAAAATAGAAAGGCAAAAGACATATGTCTGACTGAAAAGCATCATGGATTTCAGCAGAATCAGTGAAGCACTAAACTCTTTTAATCTGAAATGACAGAAATGTCATTTTGTCCAAAATGATGGGTGACCTGTGAGCACCTTTGTTTCACATGCGTCACTGAAATAAATCTGATTGGATGATTATGTCTAGGTTCCAACTTGGGGCGTGATGAAGGAAGTGGGGAATGGTACCAGACCACTCTTCATGAAAAACTACAGAAAGATGTCAGTCTGGACATGCCAGGCACATATAATGTAGGAAACAGTAAAGTGAAAAAAGACCCATTATTGTCAAAACGTGTCGCTACATTGGTGATCTAACCTTACATTCCTTATGGAAATTGTGTATAAGTGAATAAAGTTATAGTGACGTTGACCCCACAGTGACATTCCAGGGCTGTCTGATGAGTCCTCATTCTGTGGCTCCTCCCCCTCAGTGTCATTTGTTCCATCTGCGCATCTGAGAGTACTGGGCGGCATATGAGCGTCTGGTGGGCGGGAGCCTCTGTGTCTGACTCCTCCTCTTCCTCTTCTTCCTCCTCTTCCTCCTCTTCTTTCCTCCTCCTCTTCTCTCTGTTGCTCCTCCGTGTGTCTCTGTCGCCTTAAGGTGCTGCGGGGCTGGACAGGAAACAGTGATATTGATGGAATAGTAATGTCTAGGAATCAGGACCGACTCATTTTGTGCCAATTAATTTATTACCCAACAGTGTTTCATTAATTATTTAAAGATGCACTATGTAACTTTAATGGTGGAAAGTCTGCCACATGTTCGCCTCCATTATTATTATTATTAAAAGTATCTATCTCCATGGATACGACCAGGCTGAGTTACAGGAAAGATCTGTGGAGAGGCAAGCTAGTTTAATAATGTGTGTTTTCCGAGGTTTTTCTTTTTCTTTTCTTTTTTTTTTTTAAAATAATATCTCCATAGAGAAAAGCAGGTAGTTTACCTTCCACCAGAAAAGTTACACAGTCCACCTTAAACAAAAAATGTTTTTCCAGTTAGACACAAATACATTCTTTCTTGTAAAGTCTGAGCATTTCTGTCCACCCACTTGTTGTACTGTGTCGTACTTCCAAAAAGGACATATAACTTTACCAAATAAATGCTGGTGCACTCACCCTGGGTATGGGGTGAGCCTGTGGCCCCGGGTGCTCCCTGAGGGCCCCTCGGGTGCTGGGACTCCCTCGAGTGCTGGAGCTCTGCAGAGGGCTGTTGTACAGAGAGTGTCCACTCACAGGACTGTCCACACGAGTGGTCAAGAAGTCAGGCACACGCACACGCCCACTGAACATCTGCAAGAGGGAGAAAGAAGGCTCTACACACAACTCAAACAGAATCTGTGAAGGTTATACGCACCAGAAGCATCAAGCTAGTCAAATAATATCACATTATTGTTATCATTAAAGGCTCACTCTGTAACTTGATGGTTTAAACTTAAACCATCTTGTCTCTATGCAGATGGTAGAGTTTTGCCTGGAATGCTCTATAGATACTTTGCAGCCGATGCCATCAACATTCCCTGGCGGTGTGATGCTAAAGGCATTACGGTTTGTTTTAACATCTGACCAAGAGCTGACTTAGTTGGAACTACAACAGGTGAGCTGATTTGTGCCGTTAAATAAGTTCCTCTCAAATCACATCACAGCCACAAGTTAAGTAGCATTTGTGTTCAAAGGTCCATGATCAGTCGTATGGATCACAGGTGCCTGCAAATTAAATCCATTTTGCATTTTTTCTTAAGTTTTTAGACAATCTAAAAATCTTATTTGACAGTGTTGGCTAATATATGCATTGTGTCACCATGGTAACTGATGAACATTCCATGTGGAACACCCCCAGCATGATATCACTGCAAAGTATCAATACAGCAATAAAACCTCTCTAATTAAATGAAAAACCAAGATAAGTTTAATAAAATCCCAGGTAACGGAATAACCTCTCTAATCTCCATGGAAATGTGTGGTGGTCCATCGAAGTTACATCCATCAATGTGTGTGATGCAGATGATTTTTTTGAATTTTATTGACAAACTAAACTAAATATGTGAGAGCCAAATTTTGAATATACCTCCAGGTCCCTGTGCAGGTCCATGGCCTCCAGGTTGTGGAAGGTGTGGGTGTAGATCTCCAGAGCTTTGGCGTGGAACAGCATCTCCACCGTGATGAAGTCTGTGAAGATGGTCTACACGACACACAGAATTCAGAGCAGGTCCCTCTGTAAACTTTGTAAGGTGATTCTAATAGATCAGGAGTCACCAGCGAGTTCCACCAAAACTAAAGACATCTAGAGTTTATATGTAATTAAATTCTAATCAATTATTAAATGAATATACATTTTTATAATATTGATTTTTTTTTGTTTTAGTTTTATTAAAGATGCCATGATGTTGATACCGCCTTAATAACATACCTGGAGTTAGGTTTTGTCTTATTCACACATGTATTATTAGGTTGTCTACATCTCCTAAGCACAAAATGCTCTGGTCCACCTTGTGATGTCATATGGTGGTAGTTTTCAAGTTAACAGCTGCGTTTTACCTTTAACTCAGTAGAGATTGGCAATGTCAGGGCTGAAATTATCCAAATGATTCTAGTGAAGGTGTATGGTGTTTAAAAGCACAGTAGAGCACTTCCTGTAGTACCACACTATACAGAGTTTAGGTGTTAAACATGTGAGAAAGAAACAAAACACAACTCCAGGTCTGTTTATGATGAGGAAACACCATTATAACAGATCAGAAAATAGTATAATATGGGCCATTTAAGCTTCAACTAATTTCCAACACTGAAAAATAACCTCAAAGTTTCTGCTCTGATGAGGCTAAAGTTTCAGTTTTGGGGCCCCGTATTTGACATGGGGCCCTGTGCTCTCTCTGCTTGTAACCACATACCGCTGTGTACTGTACTGTGCCCTGTCTGTGCACACGTGTGAGTCTGACCTTGATGTCCTCCAGCCTGTTCTTCTGAAAGTCCATGATGGCCTCCTCCATGAGCTTGGTGCTCCTCTGGGCGTTGTTAGAGGCCTTCTGAGCGCTCACCTCGGCCTGTACACACACACATACGTGCTTATGGTCCAGGGGTCAGACAACTTTTCGGTTTTGTTCTGGTGGCGAGGGATATCAGTGATTTTTGAAAACTTCCATATCTGTGCTTTATATTTATCATCATAAGAGTTTGCTAATAATCTTGATTTATTTATTTATTGTGAAGTTTATATTTTTACTTCCTGGTTGGTTTACATATAGGAAATAGACTACACATTTTTATTTATTTATTTTTTTATTAACTTTTATTTTTTCAGTATTGGTGACATGGGGAGAGGTATTCCATGTTAGTACTCAACACTGTTGCTATTTTTTTACTATTTCACCAAACTTATGCACTTGTATTTTCAAACGGGTGAAAGTCAGACAAATCTATCACACCAAAATATAAAGCTTAAACATGGAACTTTTAAAAAATCGATGATAGACTATGAAACCTTGAGTGATACTGATATGTCAAATTTTGGGGTCTGGCCCAGGGACTATGACACAGTCTTCTGCCCCCTGCTGTCAGTCAGCTGAAGTACATTTAATGTACTTACCTGAGACTGAAAACTGTTGTCAAGGAAACCACACACTATGGGTGTTTTCTAAAGCCTAGGTACCTTTTCTTGCCTTAGTCTATTCTGGACATAGGGAGGCATCCAAGTCATGCATGTTGTGTTCTACTGTTCATG
Organism: Periophthalmus modestus; assembly: GCA_019594935.1. Taxonomy (NCBI): domain Eukaryota; kingdom Metazoa; phylum Chordata; class Actinopteri; order Gobiiformes; family Gobiidae; genus Periophthalmus; species Periophthalmus modestus. The sequence continues at coordinate 9,968,341 of JAIEZT010000021.1, forward strand.
TCCTCCACAGGCATGTCTCCTCTGTTTGGTTTGCGTTTTAGCATTTTACCAAGAGTACACTTTGTTACCTTGATCTAGAAAATGTACCCATAATGTATTTGGTCTTCCTGAATAAAAATAGAGAGAGATTTGCTGCTCCAAAAACACAAAATGTGATAAAAAATAACTAATGTTTTATTGTTCCTTGTACTTCCACCACAGCGCCCCCACAGGACTAACACGGTACAAACAGCTGTTTCTTTTCTGAGGATACAATGCTCTGGCGGTCTGCAGGGTTCTTCAGCCTGATCTTCTCCAGCTTCTGGATCTCCTTCATCTCTCTACTCCGGTCTGCACTGAACTTCTTCACTTCTGCCTGAGGGACACATGGACATTGGATCATGTTTAATCAGAGACTTTTCTAAGTCTTATTGATACTTTGCAGCTGATATCATCAACATTCCCTGGGGGTGTGACGCTAACTGTACGCACTGATCTGTCTGAAACTCTATATCTCAACTTAGACTTTAATATGAGCTTTGTTTTAAGACAATCTGGTCATAAGGAACTGAGTTAGTTGGAATTACAACAAGTGAGATGATTTGTGATGTTAAACAAGTCCCTTTCAAATAACATTACAGTCACAAGCTAGCTAGCATTAGCCAATACTTTTTCAGTTAGTCAGGAGGTTTTACGGCCTCCCGAAAATCCACAAGAAGGAGTGTCCCTCAGAACCATTGTATGTAGCACACACTCCATCACATACAATGTGGCCAAACATCTGAAGACTATCCTGGCTCCTCTGGATGGCAACAATTTGATTTGGGTGAGACAATGATTTCATTTGATGTTACCTTTCTTTTCACTTGTATCCCTACATCAGTTGTGATGGAGGCAGCAAAGAGGAGACTACTGCAGCTAAAAGAAAGAATTAAACTGAGAGAACTAAAATTCAAAGATTTGGAGCCCTTTACTGCACATATTAATGCTGTAGATCCAAACAGCAAGTTCACACGAGAAGAGGCCAAGGAAAACAAATTGGGCCTTCTTCTGTGCAGTAAGGACCAGCATCTCTAAGTAGAAGTCTTCAGGAAGCCCACACACACTGACTAATACCTGCTGTTTGATTCACATCATCCACTGCAGCACAAACTCTGAGTTATCCGTACTCTATAACAGAGCTCAAGTGGTTCCTACAAACATAGAGGCAAAGTGAAAGAGGAACACACATGGAGAAAGCCCTCTCTTCTTGTGGATATCCAAAATGCGCCTTCAATAGATCTATAGAGCTACAGAACAACAGGGAATCTGAACCTAGAAGGAAAGGTGTAACTATTCCTTACACAACGGGTGTGTCTGAAAAGCGTCAGAGAATTTTCAGACAGTATGAAATTCCGGCCTATTTCAAACCTACAAACACCTTATGTGGTCTACTCCATTCAGTGTAGTGAAGAGTGCAGTGAGAGGTACATTGGAGAAACTAAACTGACACTCCAGAAGAGAATGGACTAACACGGTCGCATGAGCTCCTCTAGACATCTCAAAGCCACCAGCCACTCCTTTGAAAATAGTGAAGTTCAGATCTTAGCCAGAGAAAATAAATAGTTTGTGAGGGGAGTTAAAAAAGCAGTTTTTGTTAGGAAAGACAATCCTTTCTTGAACAGGAGTGGGGGCCTCTTCATCTGGGTCTAGATCCATCGTGTATCCCCCATCTATAATCCATCTTCAGATCCAAATCAAAACAAAGAAAAGCCATGATGCTAATAGGTGTGAAATCACTCATTAGGAGCTTGAATGATTATGCTAAGTAGACGTCAGGCACACTTCACACGGAGTGTAGCTCAATAAACCTAGCCTACAAACAGAAACCATAAACAATACCTGTTGTTTAACTAACAACAACAACGCTAACTGAAGAAGCAGCTTGGATGAGCAGCAAAACATCCTCACTCCTACAAAGTTTTGTCCAGCTGACAGTTTTTAGATTTTTCTTTTACTATAGATCAAACCTGGACGACTGAGGGATTACAGAGATATCGTCACGCAGATTTTTGAAACAGGACCACAAACACTACTATTGATCACAGGCTCCTGAAAATGTGTCATTTAAATACTTTTGTTTTTAGTTTTAGGATTATCTTAAAACTTTGACAGTGTTTGCTGATGTGTGCATTGTATCTCCATGGTAACTGTAGATCATTCCACCACAGAGATACATGTCACTGCAAAGTATCAGTAGATAGTGCACCTGGTACTAACCCTCTTGTTCTTGATGATGTCTCCATACGCTTTGAGAGGAGCCACCACTCTGCTCTCCAGCCTGTCCACCTGCACACAGCACAGCTCACTGCATCACAACAATATGAGCTCACCTCAGAAGGACCTCTGAGGTGTTTCTTTTGTAAAGCTAGACTCCCAAAGAGACCTTTACACACTCACATTATGTGTCTTTTTTTAAGAAGACATATGTTTTTTTTCTGGATATTTCGTATTATATTTTTGAGATAAGTCATAAGTGAAAATACAGATTTTCTGAACTCACAAGCCTCAATTGCAGGACAATACAGAGTTAGTCAGACATGCGTCAATCAATCAAAATACAATTGAGTAAACTAATGATCAGAGAACACTTTATGTGCATAAAAGTAACTTTACATAATATATCCCCTTAAAAAATTGTCTGTCATATAAATTGGAACTTTTTTTCTTGCATTTCATCCACAAGCATCAGTAAATTGTAATGTAAAAATAAGTCTTGTTTAGATTGTTTTATGACAGCATGGTGCCTGAGTGGCTAGCACTCACGCTTCACAGCAAGAAGGTTCTAACCTGTGCCTGACCTGTGCCTGCCTGTAGTCCTGCACCATGGCCAGGTCTTCAGCCAGGTTCTTGAGTCCCAGCTGTAGCTCCGGGTCTTCAGAGCGAGACAGGTCCAGGAGCTGTCGCACCAGAGCGTCCCCTTTGTCCCTCAGCCCAGCTGTCTTCCTGGTGTAAGCCGCCAGCACAGAGCACAGCTGGCTCAGGAGCTTCTCTGTGGTGGACACTGTCTGCTCCATGGTCCTCACCTGCACGTCCCTGTACGGGGCAGAGGGGAGGGGGGAGCATGGGCGATGTAGGCTTATGGGCTGAGCATTGCACAGAATCTTGCAGCTAACTGTAAGGAGGTTTCGATTAGTGCCCAGGAGAGATCGCTAAAATACTCAAACATGCATGGATGACGCCTCAAACCTTTTCAGGCATGTTTTTGATAAGAGAATAATATTATAAGATGGTAGAAAGCAAAAAAAAAAAAAAAAAAAAAGGGAAAAAAAAGTGATTTTGCATAATCCACCGTCTTTAAAGAGACTGTGTGTAAGATTTTGATTTTAAATATTATAAACTTGACCTGTATCCTTAGGTAAATGTTCAAATCCAAATAGCTTTTACTGTAATTGTTATTACAAAAACATTGGACATAATAGCCAAGTTGTTTATGTTATAATATGGGTTTTTAGTTTGCAAGATCTTTAAACCTAAAAGGACTCTCTCTCAGTGAGTGAATTGTGGATGTTCTGAGCTTTCACATGAGGCATGGCCTGCTGTCCATATGAGAATGAGGAAAACCTGCATGTGTCCTGTGTCTGCAGGTTAAGACACTGGCAACCCAGGTTCAGTTGTGATTGTAGTACCTTTTTAAAAACTGTAAGAGTGCAGGCTACTTACAATTCCTTATTTTTTTCCTCCTAATCTCCTCACTGACCTTCCAGGGTTTACACATTTAAATCTATTCAATACACATAGCACCTGTGTCTGACTGAGCTTGTCCTCGTTGAGACATTGCTCAGTCTGCTCTGTGTTTTGCAAAGAAGTTGATAAATTATGGCTTGTGTAGAAATTGTGACATAATGAATATTTGATCTAATAAAAATATAATTATGTAATTACTGCAAATTTTTCACCTCTCGCATATAACATCATCTCGAGGCAGACATTGTATCGTAGATCGAAGCAGGAATCAAACTGGCAACCTCTGGGTTAGTGACGTGACAATTTGGATATACATAGTGGAAGTAAAGTAAAGTTAATTACAAATTCACACTGACAGTTAAACACACAGCTATAACAACTATAATTTTTTATTTAAAGATTCATTATGTACCCGCTTGTCTCCACGGAGATATTATCGCTTTGCCTAGAATAATCCACAGTATAGCATTAAACATGTCTTTGCATTGATTCAGTTCCACTCGTTTTTATTGCTCAAAAGTACCTCCATACATTGTTCCTGTAAGAAGTGTTGCCTCTTCATAGCTCTGAACTGTAACTTCGCCTAGGTGCATCACTAGCTTGTCTTGCAAAACGTTTAATGCCATACTGTGGAATATTCAAGTCGTAGCAATTGTTATAAACTAGTATTTAGTTTAGGGTGACCAAAAGTCTCTATTTATCCGGGACAGTCCCAGTTTGAGCCCTGTGTCCTCTGTCCCAGCAGATTTATCCAAAGCCAGTGATTCCAGTTTTATACAAGAAGTGTCCCAAGTGACCCTATTTTTGACCAATCTGATCCCCAAAATACAGAAAAACATGCTTGAAATAAACATAAGGCAAAAAAAATCTCTCAGTATATGGGAATGGACAATGTTACACACTCTTTTCTCTTGTATTATTCATACCAACCATCCCAACCCGGGTGTGTCCCAGTTCTGAATTTTGAACATCTAGTCATCCTAATTTACAGACATTTGTTGTGTAGCTAAAGGGTCCTTGGAGTGTTGTTACCAAGGTGGATTTGTGAACAAGGTTTAATTACCCACTAATGGCCGTTTGTCTGTTTTATTGTTACGTCTATGTTCTGTTAATTTGCTAATTTGCATATTTACAGTCAATTGGTCTAACGTCATATGCTTGTCATCTGTTTGGAAAGATGTCTATGTAATCTCTCAGTCTGTGAAGAACCGAAACAGTGGCTCAAATAAGCAGAAAAAAGTTTTTTCTCAGTCAAGTTGTCCAGTTGACAGAATTACATTTTTCTTTTACTGTGTCCAATGCTTGTGATTTATATGTTCGTGCTATGACTTAGGCTTATATGGCAACCTAGGTATGGAAAGTAGAATCATTCAGGCCTTTTTGTGCTTACAGATTACCAGACATACACGGAAGGAAGCTCCATCCAACTTCAAGTGTCCTCCTTCACTCTCCTACCAGGGTATTGTTTGAATAAAGTGTCCCAGGATACATTACATACATCCTAATAGCTAAAATAATCTCTGCAGAGACTAGCAGTTGGCAGACACTCCCACATTAAAAAAAAAACCCAAAAAACAAACATTAAACACCTTTAATGCTGTCACCGTCACTACTGAAAAAAGCCATAGCCTGCTGTCATTCTGTAATAACTGTTATGCAGACATCGACAACCCTACAAAACTGAAATCTGCAAATGTTGAATCTACTGATGTAATTATAAAGTCTTTTACCTGGAGAAGAGCCCTGTCATGGCTGCCGTCCTCTACGACTGCTCTTGTCTGTGCTCTTCACCTGCACCAGGTAACACAAGCTGTTTCCATGGAGACAGGCACAACACAGTCTGTGTAAAGCTGGAGAAACACCACACGAGGGCGCCACAGCTCTATGCTTCACTGGAGTGTGAGAGTTATGACTTTACACTTTTTATTAGTGGCTGCCATGGTGAGGGTTTTTTTTTTTTTTTTTTTAAATCAGTCTATTGTTGTATGATGAGAACTGCTGCATTTTTACCAGGCAGGATCCAGATCTTAAATGGAGTTTTGGTTTGAAATGAAAAAAGTAAATGCAATGTAAGGTTGTCAAAAGTATCAATAATCAGATACTAATTGATACTACAACTAGTATTGAAAATAGATTCTCATTTGAGCAGGTATTGATACTAAACATGTCACATTAACAGGACAGAAATGAACCTGAATTGCTTTAGAATGATCTTAAACTGCATCAGAAAACTGTAAGACGACATAGACTAGTAAACGCCCATATTAGCACTATGGAACCTACTTGGACAAATGAGGCATTACACAAAAATAAAGGCCGCGTGGTAATATAAAAGAAGGTAATACCATTTAATGTCCACTTTCTACTGTCTAAATAAAGAGTGTTTCATCATCACTGTGGTCCTTAGTATCAAAATCACATTTTAAATTTTAGCATTGAGACAAACCTAATGCAATGTAAAACACTACCAGCTACCAAGTCATTTCAGTAATGTAGCACAAATGTTTAAGGTACAGCAGACCCCAGTGCATTAAATAAAGAGGTGTTAAAACATGGCATAGAGGTGCAGATTAATTCAATAAATGCAACAAACTGGTGATAAACTGGAATTAGTTTAGTGCTTATGTTAGTTTTAGATTCAGCCTCGTCCACAGCACCACAAACTTGGAATACTAAATGTCTTTTTGTGATTCACTGAGATCAGTCGTATAAGAGTGTAATTCAGGTATGATTTTATTTATTAAGTTAATATTAGTTATGTTGAAATGACATCACTTGTTCATGTAGCAGAGCCCTGGACCCAGAGGTGTACCCGGAGTATAGAAGTGTAATTTGGTTGGAGTTGCTGCTGATCCTCCAATGACTGTGCACTGGTCCCAGGTTCCAAGCCTTCCAGATCCTTTAGGCAGCTAAAGAGGCCGGTATGGATCCGTTTATGCAGCAGAAACACTCAGGGTCCACACTGTATCGCCCTGTACCAGCCCCATGGAAACAAGACTTATCTGGAAGTGGCACGTCACCCGTATGATTCCATGAGAATTCAAAGTTAAAGCCAAACGTCAGAATATTGTCCATGGAGATAAGTTTGGTGTCATACTGTGGAATATTATTGCCAAAGGAACAACATTTCCATGGAAACAAGGAGAAAGAGGCCTTCCTCCAGAGCAAATAAGAGTCAGGTTTGTGGAGATGCAAGCCCACTCACATTAAAGACACATGTTTTTTATGTTTTGTATAATCAATATGCAAAAAAAACACGCTTTATTTTCTTCTATTTTCAGCTAAAAAGTTACATACTGTCACTTTAATATCCTAGTGTGGAAATGTGCTCTCCTTGTTAGAAAACAGGTGCCTGGTGCTTAGTGTCTTCATAATGATAACTCATAAATAATAGAGCAGATAATCAGACGAATCTTTTGTAGAAAACCTGTGAGTCCATCTGCTCCACTGCAACTACCTCAAACCAAGAAAAATACAAAATGAATTTAAACACATGTTTTAGGTGTTTGATTCTCAACCAAAAGGTGAGAGTGAATAACAGAAAAACTACTGGCTAATCCGAGCTAGTTTGTGACTGTAATTTTATGTGAGAGGGACTTGTTTAACAATTCAAATCAGTATTAAAATAAAGCTCAGATTAAAGTCTAAACTGAGTAACAGAGGTTCAGACACTGCAGATCCTCCCGTTAGCTTCACTTCAGTCTAGTGTTATAGGCTCTATTGCCCTTTCCACCTTTAGCCTCTGTTTGTTGGGAAAAACACTTAAACTCGTCGTGGTGAATAATTATAATACTGGGAATGCATAAGGTAAATAAAGAATAACTTTGGATCACTGCAAACTGTGTAAAAGTCTTATATTATGCAAAATTGACTTAGTGATGTTATATTACCACTAGGGATGGGACGATATAAAAATTTAGACTCATTATCGCGATCAAAATAAGTGCGATTACCAATATTATCGCGATTTTTCTGGTTTAAAAATCCTGTACGGCGCCTTTAACAAAGATGACAATACAAAGCCAAAGTATATACATTCAGAGTTTATTGTTACATGAATATTGTCCATAATTCCATATGCAATAAAAACACTGGCTCATAAACAGAGAAAGAACATGAGGCTCACACCAATGACACAGTCTAGAGCGCCACCTGCAGGCCCAAGTCAGCATGTGTATAGTGTGAGAAGTGCAAAGACTTTCCAATGGTACAAATGTCAGAAGACTACAATACTTTTTTTTTTTTTTTACCTAAATAAATTATTATATAGTATTTTTCCACAGTCAAAATATGTTACTGAAATTTCTCAAAAACAGTTGGTGGCAAATCATTGACCAACTTTTCTATATTTATTAAAGCTGTAGTGCGTAACTTTTGTGTTTGTCTCCATGGAGATGTTAGGGCTCTGCTGGAATGATTCATATTGTAACAGGTTAGCTTTATGGAAAGGCAGGATTATAGCAAGTGTATATTTTTATGGGATTTGAAGTGCTAACACGCAGCATATTTAGATCATCCTCATGTTGCCTTTTGCTGTTTTATTAACATGTTTTATCTGTGTTCTCATGTTGGTCTCTCACTTTGCCCGCTCCCCCTTCAGAGCACAATCAATCAATCCGCACGTCTGCCGCTAATGAAACTACTGCACATCGCATCCGGTTTGTCAAGTTGTTGTGTACAGTTTTGTATCATGTTTTTGTATATTTATGGAGAATCGTCGTGTGGGAGCATGGGTGACGTAGGCTTGTGGGAGAGATGGCTAAAATATTCAAACACAGATGGATGACATATAAAATATCTCCAGACATCTTTTTGAACAATGTTATATGCATGGTAGAAAGCTCCAAAAATAAACAATTTTGCGTACTACCCCCTCCTTAAACAATTAAAACATGTGTAGTTGAATACGCGCAAGATGTTTAGTGCAATAAAGTGGAACATTTCAAGAAAAGCAATAGCATCTCCATGGTGACAAGCAGGTAGAGGACACCCCACCAGAAAATTTACACTATGCACCTTCAATATTATTATAATTTATTATAATTCTATCATCCATAATCATTTATAGGCAACTTCGAACAGCAAATTCCTCCACTGAATTGAAATGTGAAGTATTCTGTTCAGTCTGACCTGTTAAACAGCCATATTATAATAACATATAGAAACATTGCACAAACAAAATACATTCACAAATGCATTTACATAGAAACTCTATTATCTAAAGGGATTGCTCATTGCAATAGTCAAGTCATTGGTAAATATACTACTTTAAATAGAAGTGTCTGTAATAAATAAGTTATTTTAAACTCCATAGCAGCACATGACTGAAGAAATACTGTAAATGGCCATGACGCTATTATAGTTGCATTTTTTCATAAATGTATATGGCTCATATTTTCAGATACAGAAAAATATATGTACATGTATATTTTATGTGCGTCAAACACTGAAGCATAGACTACACACTGAGCAGCGACTCTCCACACTTTACATTCATCGGGCTCACCTAAAGTAAACTGGCATTAGAAACACTGGACTGCTGAAAACTGAAATATCACACAAGTCAAGCCCTCATTTTGGTCCAATGTGGTCGGACAAATGCACCATTCCATCAGTAAATATAAATAATTACATAAATAAAAATACATACAATTCCATAAATAGACTTAGTCTTTCCAAACCCTAAGAATGTGCTCTCAAAAAGCTTGTTCTTGTGCTTCCGTGCTCAGTACTATTGCTATTGACAAATGCTTTAGATACAAAACCACAGAGACAGATCAGAAAGAGTTTGTCATGACATAATGTGCCTCCTTTCATGCTCTGATTATATCACATTTGGATATTATGTGTTATCATCATAATAATGATTTTAAATGACATTATAATATTTATAATAAAATACTATATAATAATAGTGTTACTACTAAAATAGTAAATGTAATACACTAACAAACTACTCTAAAACATAATCCAGACAAAGTGAAACATTCAGATTTCTTTTTTATACAAAATGCATTGGCACATTCTAGTACACCTGGTCTGGAGCTCATCCCTGTAGGCTCGTGTTTAGTGTGTACTTGTACTTGTACATAAAGCGCAGTACCTTCATGTGTAATGTGTGTACTTGTACTTGTACATAAAGCGCAGTACCTTCATGTGTAGCGTGCTTGTACACAAATGCAGTATCATTATGTGTAGTGGACTTGTACATAAAGTGCAGTACCTTCTTGTGTAGTGTGTACTTGTACACAAGCGCAGTACATTGTTTTGTAGTGTACTTGTACATAAGCCCAGAACCTTGTGTAATGTGTACTTGTACATAAGCACAGTACCTTCCTGTGTTGACTGTATTTGTACATAAGCAGAGTACTGTGTACAGTGTTGTATTTTATGTGTACATGTACAAAATTACAGTAACTTCTTGTGCAGTGTGTCTTTGTACATAAGCGCAGTACCTTGTGTAGTGTGCAGTTGTACATAAAGCAATGTACCTTGTGTAGTGTGTACTTGATGATAAGCAAAATACCTTGTGTAGTGTGTACTTGTACATAAGCAAAGTACCTTTTGTAATATGTACTTTTGTAGTGTGTACCTTGTGTAGTGTGTACTAGTCTGTATCTTGTGTAGTGTGTATTTGTACATAAGCGAAGTACCTTGTCTAGAGTGTACTTGTACATAAAACACAGTACCTTATATGGTGTGTACTTGTACATGAAGTACATGGTCTGAGCAGGACTGGTGGCCACAGACTGGATGGAGAAAGCATCACAAAGGCAGAGTCACTCACAATAAGAAACTGTAGCGACACAACAGAGAGAAACCCCATGGAGACGGTGTAGTGTTACATGATGTCCTGTAGGAGGCGACAGTGCGCTAGTCTTTGTTGAACTCTCCGGCCTCCCAGCGCAGGGCCATGGCACTCTTGCGGCGTACCCCGGTGTATGCCTCTGGGAACTGCAACAAACAGATCAACAACAAACCATAAACAGTCAGGACACAAAGGTTCAAGTTCCTGCTCCAACTTTTCCCATGTATTTGAGCAAAATGTGTCTTGTCTTTCCCCAATTTTATTGTATATGTAGCTCTCAAAACATGTCCACTGTGTACTGTCTGCATCTAATTATAAAGCCGTTCATTGTCCCAGCACGACCTTAAGGGAGACTGTATTGTTATAAATTGATTTAAATTTATAGTATACTGTAATAGAAAAACTGCACACGAGGAAATATAATCGTCATGTTACAGAGTCTTACTCTGTGGTCACACGACAGGACAGAGCGGTCCATCTTGTAGGCTGATTTTTATAGTATACTGTAATGGGCGACGATGGGGACGACTTGCACTTGACGGGCTCTGTCACAAAACACAGTGTGTAAGACCACAGTGCGTGTGGTAGTAAAGAGCTTTCATACAGTCTAAGGACAATATTACGCTAGAACTGAGAAACTATTTAAAATCTACAAACTGAAAAAAATCCAAAAATTGCATTAGATGGACAATAACCATGTCTGAATTGCCAGGGCATTTTGACAATATTTTAAAAAGTTTACCAGTAATAAAACATGAAGAAAAACATAGTACACAATGAACATATACTTTATAAAGAACAATTCGGGCTTAGTAACTACTTAAAGACACTGTATGTAACATTTTGCTAGTGGGCATGTTGACAATTGAAAAAGTTTACCAATAATATATATATGAAGAAAAACTTTGGAATCACAATGAACATAACACCTAAAGAAAATTCATACTGTACATTAATAGGTGGTTAACATTTTTGCTAGTTTTGATGTGGGGTATTGAACAACATAAATTACTAAGCATGGACCATTCTTAATAAGCTATTTGTTCATTAAGAATTAAGCTCAAATTTTATTAAGGCTACTAAGTGGATTATAGTGTTAAAGTGTTACTATTTACTATTAAGAGCTATTAATCATAAACCAATACTAAACTATGGGCTGTTCAGTATATCACAGTGCACACAAACTATATCTGGACTATCATTAACCATACCTGATATGTCAAAAGACAGCGTATCCTTGTGGTTTGATAAGAAGCGGTCCTTGCTATAGAGACCTGCCCTGTCCTCCCTCTCCTTCCTTAGCTCCTCCTCCCTCTGCTTGGCCTGCTTGATCTCCTCATCCACTAGCGAGATGGTGCTTCTGGAGCGCAGCTTGAAGAATGGGTTGTTCAGAAACATCTTCTCCTCCGGCTGCTCACACGCCTTGTTGAGGGAATACTCTGAGGCGCTGCGGATGATCAGGTTGGACGTTTCCAGAATGATGAGATTAGAGCTGGTATCCTCCGAACGCCACTCTGCAGAACAGGCCCCCAGGTCTTTGCCCAGTCTCTGGGTGGACTCATTGGCAGGGTCCACTATGATGACGTTGTGTGCCGAGACCTCGCGTTGGAGCGGCTCTTTGGTGGGCGAGGACGTGATGATGAACGAAGGCGTTAGAGGGGTGCTGATGGACCTTGGCATACTTCTGGATGGGGCACAGTCTGTGGATTTACCCATCCGCGACAGTCCTCTCTCTCTTCTAAAGTTCTCCTCCCGCTCCATGGACAGCCGGATCTCCTTCTCCACTGGCGTTTCAACATCTTCATATGGAGATCTGTAGCTGGAATCGCCCAGACCAGAATCTTCTGAGCAGGGACTGAACTGGGTGTTTGGGTACTCTCCGAAAAGATTCAAATTCTCCAGATTGTGTCCTTTCTTGTTTGTTCGTTCGATGTTGCGGACTGGGGTGTACATGAAGCTGTGGCTGCTGTGGAGAGGAGCCTGCTTGGTGTTGGGGATGTAGACCTTGTTTTTGGTTTGCTCCTCCATCTTGCGCCACTGTTTGCGAGCCAACTGGAAGTCCACGTGCTCCGTACTCACGTTCTCGCTCTTGGTCTCCTGGATGACGCAGAAGTCCTTGGGGACCTTCTTGGTTGTTTCCATGTTGTTGTTCAAGTTTTTCTCTTGTTCTCGAGTGATATTTACATTTTGATTGGCATCTTTTCCATTTTCCCCGTCATCTTCGGAGATTTTGGACAAGCTCTGAATGCCCAACAGGTTGTACTTGACTTCTTGTGAGGGCACCGGAATGGACACCACCTCCTCAGGTTGCTCAAGCACTTCCTCCGTCTGCGGCACATCTAGACGGACTTCAATATTACCATGATCTTCTTCAACCAGATCATTTACCTCCACTTTTTTCACAAAGAGTTCTTGAGCGCTCAACTGGAGACTGTCCAAGTAGGAGTCATCATCTTCTTTGTTTATAGATGATGAGAAAATTGTCCTCCATTTTTCATCGGTCTCACTATCTGATGACGCTGCCCCGATCTCCACCCCCAGACAGTCCTCAATGTCTTCTGGGTCTAGTTCGTGACAGGACCCGTTGGAGATATCTGACGCTACTTCCTCACGGATTCGCTGTTCCAACTCGGACTCATCTCTACTTGGAGGGAAGAGGACCTCACACTCATCCTGGTCTTCCCTCATGTAGTCAGGAACGTCGTCGGCATCCAATTCCTGCGCCTCGGGACCAGGATACATGTCTTCTGGGTATGCTTCAGGATCTGAGTCCAGGATTGTTTCCGTGTAAAGGGTGGCCGCTTGGTATTGCTTTAGCTCTTGTTCGGAAAACTGCTCCGGGAGAATATCTGGATCTGGAAACTCATCTTCTAAAGGTTCCAAACTCTGATCTAGAATCAGTTCCATATCTGGCTCCGGAAATTGGTCCTCCATGGGATCTAGATGTAATGCAGAAAGCTTTTGTTGTTCCTCTACGGGTTCCTCTACAGGAGGTTCTTCTAGTTCCACCTCCAGAACTTCATCTGGCACTTGTGGTGGTGGTTCCTTCTTCTTATGAGCGTCATTCTCATACACACTATCCGCACTAGATAGAGTGTCTGAGGAATTTGTGGATTCATTTCGATTCAATCCATCATGCCCCTCTTCTGCTGTTGGAACTTTCTGATCCTGCATGCTAGCTTCTCCTGGAGTGTCAGGCGCTTGGTTTTCTGCTGGTGGTCCGGGTGGTAATAGGTCCTGAGACGGCTCGTGCCCTGGGGAATCTGGTGAGTCATTCTTCAAATAAACCTGCTCATCAAGTGCGCTGGATGCCCCGTCTTGTTCAAACGGACCAGACAGCATTTCCTCCGCCTCCAGTGCGGCATTTGATTGTTCACCGGTCTCCATGGCAACAGAAATTGAGTTGTGATTTTCACTTATGCTGCAACCTTGGTTCAGTTCTCCTCCATCTGTCGCTGTGTCCAGCAAGGCAGCCGTCTGGGGAGAAAAAGAGAAAGGGGGAGAGAAACACAGAAATCAATAGTGCTATATTAGTAAGCGCAGCAGTTAAAACAAACATATGGATTTAAACGATTTTGAAATATGAACAAAAAAACCTTATGTCATCAACCTCTTACACTTAATTTGTATTTGCCGTGATTCCAGTTAGTGCCAGTTTGTTGTATTTGATTCTCTTTGAATCTTCAGTGATTTCTGATTTTCTACTGATACACAATTAGATCATTTTAACTCTACATTTTCCTGACAGAACAGGTTTAAGGAATTCATTATCTGGGATAAAAGAGAGAGACGGAGAGAGAGACAAAGAGAGAGAGAGAGACACACACACAGCCAGAGACAGAGAGAGAGCGAGATGCATACACAGAGAGAGAGAGACAGACAGACAGCGAGACAGAGAGAGACAAAGAGAGACAGAAAGAGACAGACACAGAGCAAGAGAGAGGTAGACAGAGAGAGACAAAGAGAAACACACACGGACAGACAGAGACAGATAGACATAGAGAGAGAGAGAGAGAGACAGAGATACAAAAAGAGACAGAAAGAGACAGAGAGAGAGAGACAGAGAAAGACAGAGAGAGAGTGACAAAGACAGCGAGAGAGAAAGATGGATAGAGAGAGAGACAAAGAAAGACAGAGAGAGACAGACAGAGAGAGAGAGAGACAGAGAGACACACACACATGGGCAGACAGAAACAGACACAGATAGAACTAGAGGGAGACAGAGAGACAGAAAGAGACACAGACACAGAGCGAGAGAGAGAGAGAGACAAAGAGAGACACACACGGACAGACAGAGACAGAGACAGACAGACATAGAGAGAGAGAGAGACAGAGAGACAAAAAGAGACAGAAAGAGACAGACACAGAGCGAGAGAGAGATAGACAGAGAGAGACAAAGAGAGACACACACGGACAGACAGAGACAGAGACAGATAGAACGAGAGAGAGAGAGAGAGAGAGAGAGAGAGAGAGAGAGAGAGAGAGAGAGAGAGAGACAGAAAGAGACAGACAGACAGGCTGCGAGAGACAGAGAGAAGAAAGAGACAGAGAGAGTGACAAAGACAGCAAAAGAGAGATAGACAGAGAGAGAGACAGAGAGAGAGGGACAGAGAGAGAGAAAGAGAGAGAGACAAAGACAGAGAGAGACAATGAACAAATCTTTTTTTTAAAAAATGTTTTCATAGTGATTCAGGCTTAATTGATGCCCTAACTCTAACTCCCAACCTATTAGTCCTAGTAATCATTCTTGAGAAACGAATAGATCAGTATGAATTAAGTCTTTCTTCATACTTTATTGAGGCTATTAAAAGTAAATGAGTCTAGAATTCCTTAAGACCTGGAAGTGAACAACGTGCAGTGACATTACCACTTAACAGGCCCTTAAAAATTTTTTTTTGTCATAAATTCAGCTTTGGAAAATAGTCAAACTGGATTGTGTTTGCTTTTCCAATGATATAATCGTTCATCTGTCTTAAGCTGTTTTAAAGTACCCACTCTGACCACACCTCCTTACATCCTCCATGATAATTAGTCTCAGGTGTGTGCGTGTACCCCACACAGAGTCTCCGATCAGGGATAAACCGTCTCTGCTTCACCGTGATTCATTCACAGGCACGGCCACCCACACACTGCACTGGAAAAGTCATTCTTCACCGCAGTTACCAGCGCTCTGTATGTGAGGTGGAAAATAGCTCCAGTGTTGGGAACAGCAGGGGGCTTGTCCGAGGTGTGCCAATTCCCCTTTCTAAAATATAGTCCTAAAATGTGTTAAGTCACATTTTTCTATTATTTTCTTTTAAAATTACTTTTTCATATCAAAGTCTGATTTATTAAAGCTTTAACTGCAAAAAATGAGGCTAAATTTGATTTTTTTTCCACTTTTCTGTGAGATCTTTTTCATTCAAATAAAACGACATCTGTATATTTTTAGCATCTAATATGATAACATAATGAAGCAAGACATTTATGTGGTTCCATCTATTTTTTAGATTCAAATGTCCCAAAAATGGTAAATTGTGGCAGTTTTTAAAAGCTTTATTTTTTATATGAAAACAATACATGATTAAAGACTATTTTTCTTATATTAATGTTAGTGAACTACAGAAGAAGTTTCAAACTGATAACCTCTAAATTAAAGATTTTTTTTTTTATCATATTCACACACAGTGTTTTCTGTCAGTTCATGCAAGTGAAATTCTACCTCTGACCCACTGAGGGTTCAGCGTGGGTTCGACAGGATGGACCCTCGTCTCCTCTTTTGTTTAATATTATGTTGCTGGCCTGTCTCTGCAGCTTAATGAAATGTAACTGGATGTTTTGTTGGAGATTATCTGTGTAGCTGTCACATTATGATTGTAAAAACTAAATATGTGTGGTAAATCTGTCCAGCTCACAGATGAGATGAAATATCTTGAACATTATGTTACTAGTGAACTCTCAGATGACAGAGATGTGTTAAAAAAACAGTTATTTTTACTTCTATGGGGTACTGACGGCTAACACATAATATATTTAGATTGAAAAAATGTTATATTTGGTGAAAACAACATATTAATATATTTTATAAGTTTCACTTTTGTTTTTGACGCTCTGAGTCCCTCCCTTTGCTCCCAGTGTTAAGTCACTCCCCCTTCAGAGCGATATCGCAACACAATCAGCGTGCATCCATTTAATGAAACTACTGCACATTGCATCAGGTTTGTCAAGTCGTTGTGTACAGTTTTGTGTCATGTTTTTGTATATTTATGGAGAATTGTCATGTAGGAGCATGGATGTAGGTTTGAGGACTGAGCATTGCACAGAATCTTACAGCTAATCATAAGGAGGGTTCGCATAGAGCCTGGGAGAGATCTCTAGATTACTCAAACATGCATGGATGACATAAAACCCTGTTCAGGCATGTTTTTGATGAGGGAACATTATAAGAAAGCTCAAAAAAGTTGACTTTGCACAATACCCCCAATTTAACATTCTGAATATTACTGAAAGTGCCGAAGTTTTGTAGTGCCAGTGAAATGTTTGTAAGTTGTGGTGTGAGAGCCTGTGTTGTTGCGATCAGATATTGTATTTCATTGTTTTTGTGTAGAGCCATGAATTTGTCCGGTAAGTGGCTGTGCACCTTGTAATGTACACTGTATATTTTTTCACTTTTTTTTTTTAGGAACTAGGAACCAGATATTCGGTGTTCTTAATAAAGATTGAATTGAAACTAAGAAAAATTGAGAACCAAAGAGGGCATGAAAGAGAGAGAAGTGTCCCTGATGGAGTGCGCTGACAGGGGCTGTGGAGCCATTGTACGCTTATGTAAGACTGCAGTCCCACTCCCACGCACAGGCAGCAGCTCCAGCTCCTCACGGCAACACAAACTCGGGGGGGGGAGAGAGGGAGAAGGGTTTCGGAAGATTTGAGTTGTTTAAGTCAAAGGAGGGGAGGATACAGGAGAGAGGACAGAGACAAAGAGAGAGGAGAGGGGACAGAGGATTGGTGTTGTCACAATACTAAGGAATAGACTCGATACTCAATACTGCTTCGGAGGAAAGGACAGAGAGGAGAATAGAGAGGAATGTGTCAGGTTCACATGGGGACATTGGTGGCTGCTCCAGTTCCTCACAGCTGCCTGCTTTACACTCACACAACTGGACACAAATAATACGAACACTCTCCACGCCATACCACCTTAAGAATGCCAGATCTTCTCTGATTTATGAAGCTAAGCTGGGCTGAGTTTGGTTAGTACTTTGATGGCAGACTTCTGGGAATACTGGGAACCACAGTGGGGCGCCAGTGGCTCTAGGACAAACTGCTGCTGTGTCCTTTTCTAGCGTGAATGTGGTGTGTTTGACTGATTAATGGTTTGGAGGGTGGGCAGCTGTGGTTATAATAGTATCTCACCACCACTGAGTATGGAGCGAATGACTAATGCAGTATTATTGAAAGTAGTATATAAAAAGAAAACTGACTTTATTCAAGGGAAAATTTTACTTTGAAAATTGTATTGTCTCAGTAATGCTCCCGTCGATCAAACAGTCCACTGTTGCCATGGGAACTGGGTCCTGCCCTGAGCTGTCTCATCTTTTGAAGCTCACAGGATTTAGAGGATATAAAGAACTGCAAAATCCAAATATGATAGCAAGAAACAGCAATGTCCTCTGTCCAACTCTGTCAGAACTGTCCACGTCTGTCAGGACCATTGACTGTATATAGAAATGGACATAGCTAACCTGCTAGCCGCCACGTTCCAAATAGGAAGTGAGCGTTGGCGTGCTTCTGGCTCTATTGGCTTCAGTTCACTTTACATTGAAAAACTCTCACCCCTCTCTCCATAATTACTGCTGTCAGGCTGTCATTTTGATCTTAAAATGTTCATATTAACCCGCTCTACATGCTCCTGATATTTTTATTTCACTATTGTGTCCATAAATCAAGATCTGAACATTAATAACAGACAAATCAGATGTCTTCCTTCCAAGAGGCTGCTCGTGCTAGTGTTGGCGACAGTTTCGATTGAGAGCGTTGCTGAGCGCCCTCTCCCTGCTAAACCGGGAGTGTGGGTGGGAAGGGGTGTTACTTTCAACACACTCGCTCCAGATTGGCTGTTTGGTTGCTACTATACTCGCAGTCGGAATTCCAAATATATAACTCGACTCCAAATTTGCCCCTAACTGTTAGTCTTGATGAGCTTCATTTGACATCACACTCACTTAGTCCACTTCTTTATACTATCTATGGTCAGGACTGTTCACTGCCCAACGGGACATACTGTTTGGATAGATTTTAAATTACCGGTAAACACAAACCATCATTTTGTTCATTAAAAACTGCAAATGGCTAACAATAAAAATACATCAATTGACTTCCTGTTCCAATCGGCATGACCTCGTTTCTTCATAATAACATTTAGCTATTAACAAGCACATTTGAATTTATTTTATTGTGAATAAATGGCACTTTGACATTTTTTAACCTTACGTTATTACCCAGAGTCTAGTTTTAATGAGTGAAAATGCATACAGAGTAATAAGGGACGGTGTAATCCCTCATTTGTCCAGGAGTGGTTCAATATAGAGATGATTTCAGTGGTGGTCATACATTTTTTTTGCGATCAAGACGTTTCAGCTCCCATCCAGAAGCCATTTTGCGTTTGATGGAACTGGCTTGAAGCACTCTCTTAGCAGCATTTTGAACCCGCAGACAAAGACCACAACAAGTCAATTAAATGCTAATCAGGTACTTAACAATGCAGCACATGAGACAGCCAATGCACAATAGAGGCATAATGACCCTTCATAAAATCAGGTTAGGATAAAGCCCAGTGCTTTCAAGCCAGCTCCATCAAATCTAAAATGGCTCCTGGATGGGAGCCGAAACATCTCGATTGCAAAAACAATGATGACCACTGTTGAACCAGAAAACATACATTTCCTGAGCTCTCAAGCCTTAAATGCAAGACAATAAAAGATTACTCAAACGTGCAAGAACCAATCAAAAGACATATTTAAATAAGCTAATGATGAGGGAATGCCAGAAAGTTTATAATTAATCTCTCCTTTAACCCAGGTCTTGACAGTTGTGTGTAATTAGCTGTGTTTGGGTGCTGTGCCCGTGGTAATTGATAGTGCCGTATCCGTGGCAGGCTCATTCTCCTCTCGCGGAAGTTTCACCCAAACACCCACACCGTCGCCATGACAACCAACAGCCGGCCTGACGCTGGGCACAAGCTGTCACCAAGTCCTTCCCCTCTGCTCCTCACAAGCACAACTGCTACTACAGGGATACAGCACCATTATGGGACACACTGGTTCTGTTTGAGTGAGGCTTGACTACATGTAAGACACGGGCTTATATCTGTGTTGATCTTCGTGGGAAATGGGAAAACAAATTATGCATATCAACTGTATTTCGTTCTTGTTCATTTTTCAACCATCTGTCACTGGCTTTGCGCACATGTAAACCAAAATCTGATTAATATCTGACTTCTGAACATTTAAGATTATTTAAAGAGGGTGTACTTTACTTTTATGGGGTATTAATTGCGAACATGTAACATATTTAGATCACCATGCTACCTTACCTCTTATTGTTGCTGGAAATGTTTAATACATTTTATTTTCCCCCTCCCTTTGCTCTCCAGGCCAAGTCACCCCCCTTCAGAGTGCTACTACAACATAATCAGCGTGCATCCCACTAATGAAACTACTGCTCATTGCATCAGGTTTGTGAAGCTGTCGTATATTGTTTTGTATTCTGCTTTTGTATATTTATGAAAAAAATGTCGTGTGGGAGTATGACTGATGTAGGCTTGTGGGCTGAGCATTGGACAGAATCGTATTGCTAACCATAATTGGAGGGTTTGAATTGTGCCTGGGAGAGATCACTAGATTACTCAAGCATGCATGGATGACATCTAAAACCACGTCAGGCATGTAAAAAGAATACGATGAGAAGCGCTACTTGGGTACATGTACAGTTCAAATGTATAGACATCTTTGGAGAGGGGTCTTTTAACTTAATAGTTGGCTGTAGGGTAAATCAGATAACACAAAAACCAAGGTACACTGTCTCTGTAAAAAGGTTTAAAGCCTTTATTGCATCTTGGCTAAAAATGATAAAAACATATGCAACACGTTTCGGCTAACACAGCCTTCATCAGGGAGCAAAGACAAACCCAGGTAAAACGTGGGCACTATATAGGATGGGCTCTCTATGGTACGACCACCATTTAACGCAACATGAAAGAGCATAACTTGAAGTGTGCACCGCCATTATATTAACACAATTTGCAGAAAAAAAAAACAAATAAACAATAAACTTTACAGGCTTGTTTTTGATGAGGGAAAGTTATAACATGGTAAAACACTCCAAAATGTCAATTTTGCATAATACCCCCCTTTTTGAATGACATTCAAACCTCAAAATCTGATGTGAGTAATCAGAGGGGCCATGATCAGAAAGAAATCAGACAAATTTGCTGTTTAAATGTCATTTTAACAAATAAATAAATGGATAAAATAAATAAAAATCTGACAATAATCAACTTTTGAGTGGATGTAACTGCAGCCACTGTCAATCAGCCAGTTCATCTAATTTAAATAAATGTTTTTCTTCCATCAGCTGTTTGTTCTCTCCTCCATCTACACAGCAGCAGCACCTCATGCCCTCCATCTCCTCCTCTCCATCGTCAGTGTCTCCTTTTTACCACATCTGGTGTTTGCTTCCGATTAAAGCATTGAGTTATAGTAGATATGCAGTGGGTCTTAAGTGGCTTTTAAACACGATTTATTTATTATTTTTTTTTTTGTCTGTTTGTTTCCTTGGCATGGCATTTCATGTTTTAGATTAGATTTAATAATTATAGCAAGGTCACATTTCTAAGGGGATACAAAGTCATATCTCCATCTGTCCTCTTTAAATCATTTATTCAGTGAAATGCTTCGGGCTAACGTGACTATTTTTAAATTCTTATGTTGTTATTAAAATAGAGCTAAAGACACAAGTCAATTTTTTTTCACTGTTTTAATAGCACTGTCTACTCTAGTGTTTTTCGGTCATTTTTGTACTAACTAAGTGAATTTGCATCTGTCTAAATCTAAGTTTGTTCCGCCTTCAGTGGCCTCTGCAATTTCCAGTAGTTGGTGACATCACACAAGACTGAACTGATTACAGCCAGGTGTTTCTGAATACAAACATCAAGCTGCAGGAGCGGAGTTTGAAGTGTGGATACCTGTTAGACCAATCACACTGTTCCTTCTATCCCAAGCCCCAGCCCTTTAGTCCTCCAGGTACTGCCCAGTTTAGCAGCTCTATTTGAAATGTGGCTTTAAGCAACCCCATCTCAGCTTCTTGCTCATATCTGAGTCAATTTATCTGACAACATTGCACAAAATGTCTAAGTTCCAACAAGCTGTAACGTGCTTCCCTATTTCTACAATCCGACCCAATACAAACACTACTGAAGCTGTGATGTACAGAACACAGCATGTCATAGAGTGCTATTTTGGGCTTATCACAAACTGGTTTTAGTCATAGAATCTGGCAACCCACAGAGTAACTTGAAAAGACCTGCAAATATAAACTACTTTAATATGATGTTAGATATTTTGTGATTATAAATAAATTACAATTGATAACTGTAAAGCCAATATCTGTTAATAATAAGGTTTAAATCCTTTCTGTGGACAGGTAACAGGTTTTTCTGTGATAAGATAAGATAAGATAAGCCTTTATTAGTCCCACAGTGGGGAAATTCCAGCATGAGGCATATTAAGTTTTTATTTTAATGATTCATGCATATAAGAGTAATCCTCTATTTTCCTGCATTTACGGCTTGAGTGCTCAGAAAATTTCAGTTTTCAACAACCCCCTATCTTTGCCCACATCTCTTTGATTATTAAACCATTTTGTATCAATATTTTCTTTCACAATGAACGAAATGTGACGCTGATCTATGTTATAGTTAAAAAAATCTTCAAATGCCTTCAAATCATTCAAGTGAAATCCCACAGATACAGTTTTTAACCCACAGATAAAATACACTTCTTTACTTAAGTCAATAAATATGCATGAGCCCAAACTGCAGCATAAGCCTCCCAAACTCCTCTGAAAGTTCCCCGGCTCCTGTTTTTGTGGACAGAGTTTCAGACGGAGCAGTTTTCAAATGGAGCAAAGGGAGAAGGCAGAGACGGGTCTAGTCCCAGAGCTCACCTGTCACTCAGAGACACCCTCAGGCTCGCCACCATCATTAACGCTAGCACACACGTAAAAACTAGCACATAATGCCAACAAACACTGACACTAGTGCACACATGTTCACACTAGTGCACACACTTAACACTACACACACACTGGTCTGGTCTCTGGTCTGTTCTCCGGTCTGGTCTATGGCCTGGTCTCTGGCCTGGTCTCTGGCCTCTGGTCTAGTCACTGATCTGGTCTCTGGTCTCTCTGGTCTCTCTGGTCTCTCTGGTCTCTCTTGTCTCTCTTGTCTCTCTTGTCTCTCTTGTCTCTCTTGTCTCTCTTGTCTCTCTTGTCTCTCTTGTCTCTCTTATCTCTCTGGTCACTGGTCACTGGTCCGGTCACTGGTCTGGTCTCTGGTCTCTCTGATCACTGGTCTCTGGTCTCTCTGGTCACTGATCTGGTTTCTGGTCTCTGGCCTGATCCCTGGTCTGGTCTCTGGTCTGGTCTTTGTCTCTGGTCTAGTCACTGGTCTGGTCTCTGTCTGGCCTGATCGCTGGTCTGGTCTCTCTGGTCACTGGTCTCTGGTCTGGTCTCTCTGGTCTGGTTTCTCTGGTCACTGGTCTCTGGTCCGGTCACTGGCCTGGTCTCTGGTCTCCCTGGTCTGGTTTCTCTGGTCACTGGTGTCTGGTCACTTGTCTCTGGTCTGGTCTCTAGTCTGGTCACTGGTCTGGTCTCTGGTCTCCCTGGTCTGGTTTCTCTGGTCACTGGTGTCTGGTCACTTGTCTCTGGTCTGGTCTCTAGTCTGGTCACTGGTCTGGTCTCTGGCCTGATCCCTGGTCTGGTCTCTCTGGTCTGGTCTCTGGTCTGGTTTCTCTGGTCACTGGTGTCTGGTCACTTGTCTCTGGTCTGGTCTCTAGTCTGGTCACTGGTCTGGTCTCTGGCCTGATCCCTGGTCTGGTCTCTCTGGTCTCTGATCTGGTTTCTCTGGTCACTGGTGTCTTGTCACTCGTCTCTGGTCTGGTCTCTGCTTTGGAACAGCTTTTTCAGACAGTAAAGTGAATTCAAACCAAAAAGTATCAGACTACTGCTCTCTGAAGAATACAATGAACAAGTGTGTCACCGAGTAGCTCTTTATTATTATGATGTATATTTCAGAGTGTCTTTCTTACTCACAAACCCACATGCACTTAAACACCACTGAACCACGACCCAACCACTATATAATCACCCAAGCACAGAGGTGAGTAGAGTAACAAAAAAAAGTTAAAGTAAAAGTAATGTTACATCAAAATAATATTACTCAAGTAGAAGTACAAACTAGTGGTCCAAGAAATAGTGTCCCTAGAGTATTTGGAAAAACTATTACTACTACCGCCTACGTCTGTCCAAACACCGCCCAACAAGCACCACCCGTCAAGCACCCAAGCACCACCCAGGCACACATAACAATAATCTGAATCTCCCTGTGGAGTTAATGAGATGAATGTGTCCACAGTAAAGTGAGGTGCAGAATTTTATCTGTGCTGAACTGCTCTGAGCAAGAACACTAAGTAGGCTCTGCTCCATTAACCCTGTTTCTTCCAGCACCCAGCACCCACAGCACAGCACCCAGAGCACCCACACACAGATCCAACCTCAGAGTTTACTTTATGCACCAAATTCATGTTCTGTACTCAGTTCTCATTGGCTATGCAGTGTTAAAGGCGCTGTACCTGAGACATTACTGTATGTATTTCGAGAATTTGAATTATTCATCATGATTAGTTTGTTAACACTTTTCAAACCTAGCATGCTAACACGCACTTTCTGATTCCCAGACAGAAAAGCCGTCGGTACACAGAGAACTGCTTTTGACCTCAAGAGCTACAATATGTGCAATATATCTGTACCGGGACAAGGTGCATTTTGTTCAAATCATGGACTTAAATCGGGCACAGGGCCATTAAGTTACTATCCATTCATGACTACATATAAGACTTTTTAGTTTGTTTTTTTCAATATGCATCAAGTTGATACTGATACTGATGGGTATGTCTAATGTTTCAACGCTTTTCACTCGCTGGACTTGTGCTGACCAGGACTCATAATAGATTTAAAGAGGGGGTATTATGCAAAATTTCTGCTTTTTACCAAGTTATAACACTGTTCCCTCATCAAAACCATGCCTGAAGATGTTTTATATGCCATACATGCATGTTTGAGTAATCTAGCGATCTCTCCAGGGCCATATTCAAACCCTCCTTATAGTTAGCTGTACGATCCTGTACAAGGCTCCGCCTACAAGTCTAAATCACAAGACATTACATTACAGCCTTTGCGATTCTGATGTGATGTAGTTTCATTAGTAGGATGCACGCAAAATTGTGCTGTGATAGCGCTCTGAAGCGGGGGTAACTAACACGGAGAGCAAAGAATGCCAAAACTGAAACCTAAACATATTAAACATGTTAAGACGTTTTCAGTGAATTTAGCATTTTCAAGGCAATAAAGGTAACATGGTGATCTAAATATGTTATGTGTTAGCAGTTAATACCCCATAGAAGTAAAATAGCCCCTTTTTAATGATAATAACATCATAATAACATTATCTTAGGCAGATAATAGTATTACTGTCCATAATGATATATTGGAGTGTTTTTGTGGCAGCAGAGAGAGCCCAGTCCAGATTGCACTGGCACTGACCACACTGCTCCTCTCACAACAACAAGAACAGTGTGTGTCAATCACTCACATGTCACCACGGCAACACAAAAGATATTAACTCAATAAAGGGTGCACTTAATACTCCCAAAGAGATGATGATGATGAGACTACATAGCCTACTGTATGCAAAAACCTTCACATTCATATTATTTCAAAAGAGACGTATTATGCAACATCAGCTGTATACATACACTACCAGCCAAACGCTTGGACATACTTTTTCATTCATGTTTCTTTTTTATTTCCAGGATTATTTGCATTGTAGATTTTCACCGAAGGCCTCAATACGATCGCATGTCGTAAATGCTAAATAAATTCAAAAGAAGTCCTTTGCTTTGAACCCTGCTTTGCACTTGTGGCATTTCTTGACCCTGACACGACACAACTGTGATGTGAAAACTATTTCAGGAAACTTCATCTAGAAACTCATGGTGAGAAGGCTGAGAAGTTTGCACTGCTGTTGACAAAGCAAATGGCAGCTACTCTGAGGATCTAAATATAAAAAATAATAATAAATTGTTGAGTTATTTCATTTTTTTTTTTTCTTTCCACATAATTCCACACATCTTGCACCATATATTTGATGTCTTTGATGTATCTCCAAATGTAGAAGGTAGTAAACATAAAGAAAAGAAAACATTGAATGAGCAGTAGATAGATTTAATATTTACAGGCCACGTGGCTTTAGAAAATGTTTTTTGGAGCAGTGGACAGATCACTTACAACTTACTTCTGAAATAAAGTTGGGTAGCTTGCCTGATTTTTGTCCATGCATTTGTACAAACATGTTGTAAAAGGAGCTTATGGTCAAAAAGAGACAGCTGTGTTCTGTTTGCATCTTTTTATTTTTGCAGAACCAGAAAGTGCACTGTCAGCTATTTATATTTGTATTGTAGCTTTACTGTGACAGCAAAACTCAACTCTGGCCTCGCAAAGTTGTGAAAAGCATTTATAATTGGGTTGTTAGGAATAACTTTGGAAAGAGTTTAAAATGAACTAGCCGTTCTGTTTTACATGTTATATAAACATAAAATAAATAATAAAAATCTGGTACAGAGGCTTCCAAATCAATACTGCAGTTATAACGTAATAATCTAAACCCCCAGACTAATAGAAAGCAGAAACATAACCCTCTTTGCATTACACAGGTGGTACAGTGAGTGTAGTTGTAGCTCCTCACAGTCTGCTTTCTGTTAAACCAACACGACACAAACTTAGTAACGAAGGGACTCAATCAATTACACGCCATAGTGCATAATCATGATTCCACTCAAGCATGGAGCCCTGCACGGCCCACAGAGAGCCTGGCCCACAGAGAGCACGGCCCATAAAGACAGAACACTGACTCATAATACAGTAACTCAATCGAACACTTTTAAAATCACAATATTCATTTAAACCGTCTTCATAAAAGTCTGCTGACTTCAGTGTTAAAAAAACTGCGGTGCCCAATCGGAGCTGATGTCGCTGTGAACGTCATCACAACAAAAAGCAGTGCAGCTGTCAGCACCTCCTGAGGATAGCTGCAAATTACAGTAACAGATATAACTTCAAGAGGGTACACTGTTTGATCTGTGCTGCTGTCTTGGCCAACACTAACTTGAAAATGAGATTAGCAGTCTCAATGTGACTTTGCAGGTTAAACAGGTAAGGTAAAAGGTAGAAAAAAGTGCATGTTTCACCAATCCTGTATCCTGTATTGAGTTTAAAGTAAACCTCTTATGCTAAATTGACATTTCAGAGCTTTTTGAGCATGTTATAGATGTTCTCATTAACCCTTTGAAGTTATATTTAGAGTAATTCGTGGATTTTTGAGCAATCTTTAATCGCTTATTTTCAAGACGCTATATTGCCGATCAAGCCCCGTTTTCACCACAGCTCTTCAGTTTGATCTTCTTAATCAGTGATACACGGAGGATTTGGCAGCTCCCATTGGAGTTTTCTAAACCAGAAGTCAGCAGGCTTGTTTCTTTTATTAAGGAGTTTTAGATTAAAGTGCAAATTCTAAAATAATGATCCATGGGTGTCTTAGATTGTAACTATACAACAGACGCAAGCACTATCTGTCTTCTTTAAATCCTAGTACATCATCTCCTACATATTATCCAAGCAGTGTTCCCATCTATAAATGTCTAAACATAGAGCGGTTTTGCTGTTGTGTGGAGTCCCTGTCCATTTTTCTGTATTTTGTTTCATTCAAAGCTGGCAGATCCAAACCGTCAGATCTTCTCACTGCCAAAGGACAATAAAGGTTCTTTTAAGAGAGTCTAACAGCCAATTAGCACTAGCTTCCATCTGCTATGGGTGAACAAACTCCACACTGAGGCTCTCTTCTGGAATACAAACTTACATACTTATTTCTGATCTATGTTATAATGTTGTTTCCTCATCACAAAATACCTGGAATTCTGTTTGTTTCATTCACACACGTTTGAATAATCCTGCATAAAGCTCACAGGAGTCAACAAACTGCCAACAAACTAGTATTTTAAGTTGCAATAACTTCCTTGGGACTGCTTGACATGGCTTTAAATCTGCACCAATAACCTCGACAAACATCGGCATTCACAAAGGCGAGGGTGGGTAAACTGCTTTGCCCAAGGACATAACAGAAGCATTAACTGACAAAAAAGAGATTTAACACCAACCCAAAATATGCACCAAAGGTATTATCCTCCAGCTACGGAAGTTATAGCCAAGATCACAAAAATTACGGTGCTCACTGTTCTTGAGGAGATCTCCCAGCGCCATTGAAGGACGGGTCAAATGCAGAGGACAAATTTCCCCATGGGGACAATAAAGTGTACCTTAACTTAACTTTATCCCGACGTCCAACCGAGTTTTGTTAAAAATAAACAATAGCCATGTAGTCTCTGATAACCAATTTGTTTCGGCAGTGTCATGTCCCCTGTCGTTAGCGTGGTAGGTTCTCCCACACAGCTCCGCTCCGCAGACTGTATCTCAGCTCCAGTCCAGGTTATATTTGGGAGAACATGGAGCCACCGGAGAGCCATTGTCGTCATGAAAAACACAGCAAGAGGTAAGGCTCTGACACACTTACAGACCACTCCACTCAGAAGTTAAGTCCCTGGGGCGACACAAACATGTACCGCAGATATTTTAGACTGGTAATAAAAGCATAAGACACATTAAGTTGATTAGACAGTAAGAAGACACGTCATGGTTCTTTTTGGCCGTTACTGGCTTGGATGGTTTGAGTCATTTTTTTTATCATTTGGCTTCATTCACTCACTTTATTTTCCTTACATTTGCGTAGGTGGGGCATGTTGCTTATTAGCTAGTTTAATTTAAGTTCTAAAACATGAGATGCCAAAGCAAAGGTATGAGTAAGGTATGCATGTGAGCAAAATCTGTCCCAGTACAGATATAGTGTATATACAGCTCTCGAAGGTCAGTTGTGAATCCACTGTGTAATATCTGCATCTAATTATAACACGTTTTACTGTCCAAAAATCACGACGTGTGCAGTTGCAGTTAGTATGCTAGTTGTTGTTAGCTCTACTATGATGGAAAACCTCTATAAACGCTATATTTGGAGGAAAAATACACGTTCCAACTATAGGTTTTGAATTAGAGCGCCCTCTGTTGACAGCGATAGGTAAAAACCATGAAAAGAAAAAAAAAAAAACAACAACGAAAAAACATAAGCAGCCATTTAGTAGCAGTCCGTCATGTTAAGATACCCATGGTTTCGTCAGTTTGAGTGCAGAAGCGCTCTGAATGAATCTGGTGGTTGTTTATGGACTTAAAGACTGCACAGGAGACTTCTGATTTATGCTCTATTACATACATCTGAGGAAAAATTAAACTGCGTGATTTCTGAGGCTAAGAGCAAAATGACCTTGTAACCAGGATTCAACAAACAAGGGCGAAAACAGTTCAGTTTTGCATTAATGGTGTCCTTTAAACACCTACTCCTGATGCCCTTCCTGACACCTCCGTTTAGTCACACCTGGACCTCTGTTGCTATATCAAACAGTATATAGTGTATAGTGTAATCGAGTTGCATTTTCTTTGAGGTGAGCATTGAATTAACTCTGGTGAAAAAAATGTCCGGTTCACTGAAGAAAATCTAATAGAAATAGCTTTTTGTGTTTCGTGCTACCATATCGCATGCCGTGTGTCTTTGAAACCCTCTTTGCACTCAATTATAAGCCTCCAATCTGCCTGAGATAAGAATAGACAAGAGGAAGTGTCTTGCCCAAAGACACCACAGCAAAAAAAAAAAAGCAAGGATTGAACTTCTAACTCAACGGTTATATTGCAAGCCTTGTACCAACAGAGCTACAGAGGCCAGTGACAATAAAATGACAATAATAATGCTGTTAGAGCCAGGTTAAAGGTGTACTGTGTAACTTTTCTGGAGAAGGAGATGCATTCAATTTATCAATCTCCATGGAGACAATCAGGTTACACCTCAAATCTGAGGAGAGGTGAACCCGCTCCCAGTAAGAATGCATGCATTTGTGAGCAATAAAAACACCTACAATTGGAGACATTGATACATATAATGCCATACTGTGAAACATTCCAGGCAAAGTGATAACATCTCTATGGAGATAAGGTGGCGGACTTCTCACCAAAAGTTAAATAGTGCATCTTTAAGTCTAATATTCTGCTTAAGTAAGCCACATGCCGCGACTGACCTAAACCAGAGTTAACTAAGGACCATTCACTGTTTTAGTCAATGAGTCACCAAGAAGCTGTTAAATGCTTCAATTTGTCTCTCCATATCGGAACATGTTTTTCCAAAGAAAAACTGCATCCTTCCTCTTATTATTCATATTTAAACCATTCAATCACACTCTCCCCAATCTTTGCTACGTCACCCCCACCAAAACACCCTCCTAGCACCGACACAGCACCCTCCTGATGCCCACAAAACACCCTAAGGTGTGAAATCTCCCTATACATCTGAGGACTGGGACCGGACTTACCTGTACCAGTGCAGAGCACGCAGGGAGCAGGGACTGTCTGACAGCTAAGAGCACACGAACACACACGCTCCCCAGTGTGACGCTCTGATTGGACGTGAGCAGAGGAGGGGCAGGACTAATGTGGTGGCGGGAGCCAATGGTGAGAGAGGGAGAGATGGGATTCCTGAAAGAGTGTGGTGTGGATGAAGAGAGGGACTGCAGCAGAGGATGGAGAGAGGGAAGAAGAGAGGGATGAAGGATGATGGGTATTACAGAAGCAGGGCAGACTTAATTTCAGTGAAGCACAGATCTCTCTTAGCTTTACACTTTCATGTCAAGATTTCAAGCAATTAAAATATATATATCGTTAATCCGAGTATCACTCCACGTTTGATCGTCCCACTATCTCTAAACCTCAGAATTTACTTGTCTGGGATCCAGAATACACACTTTAATACTTCAATACTTTACAAAGATGTGAGTCTGGTCCCTGGTGTATCTTCTTGAGTTCAGATGGGCGTCATTGACAGGTGGATTAGCCAATCTGGGACTATATCAGAAAAAAAAAAAAAAAAAGAAAAAAAATATCACTAGGGAATGATGAACATGGCAGATTTTTGCAGAATAACTGAGCAAAGTACTAAACTCTGTTACTCTGAGGTGAGAGAAATTAGATTGTATTTGTAAATGATGGGTAAATGATGGGTGACCAATGGGTAGGCAGGTTCCATCGCTAAAGAAAACTGCAGTCAGGACTGAAGAAGCTGCTTGGATGAGTGGTGGTAAAACATATTTACTCTTTAAAAAAAAAGAAAATTATTTTTTTCTGTGATCACATATGTAGATTGTTCCTGTATGTTTTAATCACTGTAAAACACAATATGGACAGGTCCATTGCTGTTTAAATCAGATGTGATTCTGTTGGACCCTCTTCAGAATGGCCTTTCATAATAATGAGCGGCAAATTTATGCTCTACTAAAAAAAAACCCAACAAAACACCCATACATTTGTGTATGACCATGAGTCTGAATTGTTTAAATGATCACAAATAACTACACCCAGTGGGCAGAGATAGGGGATAGGTGAAAACTGACATTTTCTGAAGTCTGCGTAAGATAAGGATGAGGGAAAGCTCATGTAAAATTGTCAGTGTTTTTGTAAAGTTGATTTTGGAGCAAGTTCCTAGTTTGTGAATTTTGTTTACTGACAAAGGCAATAAAACTGATTCAGCTCTAACGCCCTCTAAAAGAGAAAAAAGTCTTGCTTTTCTGTAAAGACTCTCTTTCTCCTCCTCATCTCTTTTTCTTCCTCTTCCATCTTTCTCTCCTCCTCCTTTATTCATCCTCCACCCGCCCTGCTGTGGGAGGATTTCATTGAGACATGCCCACGCTGTAGTCACCAGCCACCAGGCACAACTCCGTCAACAGCGTGCTCCTCTGTCACCTGCAGCATATGCTCTGTCTTTATTATCACTCATCATTTTTGGATTAAGAGGAAAGAATGTATTTGCTTTTTAAAAAACGCTCTAACCAATCATTCTGAACATATTGACTAATAAGTGAGGCTGGACTATCGATGGCAGTTAAATCAAAATTGCAGTTTGAATAGTTGTAATTAGCAAATCTACTACAAGTATTTATCTAACATAATATCCTTTGCAAAAAAAAAGAAAGATCATTCCATCTTTATCAGCATAACCTAACCCTGTTTAGACCTCTACAAACATCTTCTGAAATGCATGGTATTCTTGGATTAGTTTAGCACTTCAGATTTCAGTTTTCTCTTAAACGTTAGTGCTCCTGGGCATGTTTAAAGCGGAGGTATTATGCAAAATTTGTGACGCTTTCTACCATGTTTCTACCATGTTATAACATTGTTCATCCATCAAAAACAAACCTGATGCAATGTGCAGCAGTTTCATTACCAGAATGCACACTGATTGTGTTGTGATGCATGGAAGGAGAAGCGACTTAGCACAGAGAGCAAAGGGAGGGGAGACTGGGGAGAGTGTCAAAAACGAAAGTGAAGCTTATAAAACATGTATACATCCATTGTTTTCAATAAAAGGTAGTATGGCAATCTAAATATGTTATGTGTTAGCAGTTAATACTCCATAGAACTAAAATACCCCCTCTTTAAAATGTGAACTTTGAGCAGAATCCAACTATCAAAAGATAAATCACTAATCCCATCCTCATTGCATTATGAATGACTATTATCTGTTTTTTTTTCTTTTGGCTTCTTTTGATTGGACGGTTTATGTGTTTAAAATAATGCTTTGGTTTGAGTGAGTAATTTAAGATGAATTGCAATATTTAGACTGCATGAGATAAATCAAGAGATGAAGACTCCACCCCTGGGTTAGGCTTCTTAAAATACAATGGCAGAGACTAACGACAAAAAAGCTTGCCCTAGAATGATAAAACAAGACTAGGAACCAGTGGTGGGCCATCAGGGCCAGCAAGGCCTTCTCTGCTGGCCTAAACATGCTCAGAAACCATTCTTTTTATGTCATATTATATATCCACTTAGTTGAGTGGCTTCCAATGTTATTTATTGTGATAGAGTTTTTATCCAATAATATTTCAGCTAGCTTGTGTTATCAGGCAAATTTCATTTTCCTGGGGCCTTCAGAATAAACAGAGCAGGCCTCGTCCACAGTAAGTAGACACAGACACAGTCAGTTTCAATAACCAATCAGATTTTGATTCTGCATATCAGGGCTAGCTAGAAGGTCTTACGCTGAACTGGACATGTACGTGTTGGATAAAAACTCTAGAGCCGGAAAGGCGTCAGTTTGCAGAATGTCGAACAAAACCCGGAGATCCAACAGCTATTGCTGTATTTTTAACTCGTAATGGCTGAAGAAGAGATTGATCTGGTTGCAGATATACTTTCCATGCCATTTTCAAGATGGGCCTTTCACAAAAGCTGGATATTATGAGAAGAGGTCGGCCAAACCCTGAGCTAGTTAACCTGTCCCAGCAAGGAAAAGAGTTTGTCTGTCCTTTCCAGATGAACAACTATGAACGGTAACCGTGTTTCACAAAAATGCTGCAAATTGTACTGTTGTTGTACGGCTGGGCATTTACAAGCTACGGTGCGTTTAAAAACTTTTGGAGACACTCGAGTGGACCTGCAGCTCAGCGCACAGGCACGGAGCTTCACAATGAAAAAGTGAGTTTATAATGTTAATAATAATGTGGCGCATTGAAGTCACCTCAGTTAAAACTGCACTAAAGTTTGTTCTGCTGCACCACATTTTCAGTTATTTGCTGTTGTATAGCCTGTTGTCAGAAAATGCAAATGACCCATTGTGAATGCAATGCATCGCTTATTGGTTTTGAATGCTCCTGAAATTGTTGTTGAAAGTGTTGCTTGACTCGTCTATATTGAGGTGATGTTGAAGGCCCAAAGGTGAAATGCACGACCTGCCACTGCTGGGAATGCTACTAAAAATGCCACCTTACAGTTTATTTATAAAAAACAAAAACACATTGATTTAACATTTAAACGTAGTATAGTTGTAGTCTCACAAATGTCCTTATATGTATTATTGGCTTATATGCAAACTTTTAACCTTCTACCCTTCTATTTTTTACGTACAACCACATGAGCAATAAATTCTCTCCACACAAAATCTCACTGTTATTCACATATTCATTTTTCACAGTTTGAATCACTCAAAAATACAGCTCGGACTACATTTGAACATGGTTGAAAGCTCAAAAAAGTCGATTTTGTACAATGTCTCCTTTCTCAAAACCGGAAAATGACAGATTTCTTGCTCTCCTGCTCTCAAGCGTTAAAGCATTGCCTGATAGAGTGTGATGGTGGTTCAGGTGAGGTGAGTCATCTGATTGTGTGGAAGAGAAAAGCTCACGTGTCCTTGGGTTTGTGGCCATCTCCTGCCCCTCTGCTCACAAACACACGAGAGACTTATGTAAGGAGAACATCTCAGAACATCACGTCTGAGCTGGCCTCCTGCACACCGGGAAGAACTCCGACAAGGCCATGTACCGCAGAGAGGAGAGGGAGAGACGGGAGGGAGGAAGAGAGGAGAGAGAGATAGAAGGAACGAGGAACAAAGGGGGGAAATAAAGAGAGAAGAGAAATGGAGAGAAGGGGGATAAAGAGAGACAGAAGGAAAACAAAGAGACAGATAGAGGCAGAGAGAGGGAGAAAGAGAAAGAAAGTGGAGAGGGAGATAGGAATATAGAGAAAGAGAAGGGTACACAGGCACAAGAGAGAGAGATATATATAGAAAGAGAGACAGACATGAGACACTGGGCAGAGAGAGAGTAGATGAGAGCTAGGGGACACGGAGAATGAGAGAGAGATAGCTAGAGGATAGATAGATAGATAGATAGATAGATAGATAGATAGATAGATAGATAGAGATACATAGATAGATACATAGAGAGAGAGAGAGAGAGAGAGAGAGAGAGAGAGGAAAGAAAGAAAGAGAGAGAGAGAAAGAGAGCGAGAGAGAGAGAAATGGGAGATGAGTGAATGACACTGAGAGGAAAGAGACAGAGACAAATAGAGAGACAGAAAGGAGAGTGAGAGAAAGAGAAAGAGCGATAAAGGGCTACAGATGGATTTACAGAAAAGTTGTGATGCTCATTTCAGTGAGAAACACGAGTGATTCTACATACGTCAAACTCTGCCCCTTGCAGCCAAAACCCCCCCCCCAAAAAAAAAAAAAAAAACCCCACTAGGAACAGTAGATATTGCTATTAAAACACAATATACACAGTTGTAGTTGTAGATAGTAATGAAAAAAGTGCATTTAATGTTTAGTTCCACTTTAAGTTTGCAGTAGCTCAGTGATGGAGCATTTCCACACTGATCCAAAGGTTCACGGCTCAATTCCACATCCGGCCACTGCAAGACACTCCGTCTGCCTTCCCTTCAAAAGAATTCAAATTCACATAGTTCCTCACATATTCAGTGCGGATGATGTAACGGTGTTTCTTTAGCACTGACACAACTACCTGTGAGTAGTTTCAGTCTGTTCTTACATGAATAGAAGCCTGGGACTGCTCCATTGTTGTATTCTGGTTGGATAAGACTGTTTTTGTGCTGTCGCTGTGGGCTCTGAGGCTATGGAGCTCAGACCGAGTGAGTCATCGGCCTGAGAATGAGAGAAAATCACACCTGGTTTGATGAGGAACACGTTTTAATGACAGTGAAAGCAGCACAAATGTCATCTCTTTGGAAATGCCAGCCAAATAATAAGCACACTCAGGAAACAAAAGGTAAGTGCATGGGGTTGAGCAGGTCTAACAGTGATGGAGGGTGTGTTCAGTCATTTAGCGTGTCAATCATTACTAAGGGATTTTTGAATTGGACCCTAAAAGAGGTATTGCCCTCTTTAAAGATTTAAAGATTTATGTTATAATGTTATTTCCTTATCAAAAACATACCTGGAGGTGTGTTTTGTTTCTTGTTTCTTTCTTCTCTCAAATGGAAAACACTCACAGGAAGTGCTCCACTGTGTTTTTAAACTTCATACCACTAGAATCATTTGGCTCACTTCAGCCCTTAAAGATAAAAGGTAGCTGTTAACTTGAAAGCACCACTCCATGACATCACAAGTTGAGCTTTTGGAGATGTAGAGAGACTAAAAATAAAGTGTTACTCAAACATCTGTGAATGAACAAAACACAACTCCAGGTGTTGTTTTTGAGGAAGTAACAACATTATAAAATGGCTTAAAACACAAAGTGTCAATTTTGTGTAATACAGGATCTTTAATCTGTAAGCAGCATAGAATCAGATCAATGCAATACCTGCAAGAGTATTAATAGTGAACTCAAAAACATCGGTTTATCATATAAATTGACAAGTTTGTCTTTAACATATTGATACTTTGCAGTGTTTGTGTTAAAACAAATCTTAGATTAAAGTCTAACTTGAGTGACAAACCTCCAGACAAGATAGAGAGATGTTATTGCATAAGCTGAAATGTTTGACAGTAAGGCATTAAGTTTTATATTTTGTATTTGTTCAGTTAAAGATATCAAGAATGCCATGAAAAACTGCCAATTGCTTGTCTCCATAGATATGTTATTTCTTTACCTAGGATGTTATATAGTTGGGCATTAAACTTATCCGGTTTAATTTTATTTGATTATAACATACTTTGCAATATTAATCTAAGACGACTTAATAAAAGAGAAAAAAGAAAAGAAACTCATCAGACAATAAATTAGAAGTAGAAAATTACCGTGCGCAATGGGACTTGATGTCACCATAAAGGTCATCGCAACAAAGAGTTGCAGGAGTTAGTAGGTTGGCTTTAATACCATACTGTGGATCATTCTAGGCAAAGCAATAACATCTCCATGGAGACAAGCAGCTGACAGACGCTCCACCAGAAATGTCACATTGTGGACCTTTAAGTAAAATCCCCAAGGAAATCACAAAGAACACTCAAAGAACACAGTACTATACAAAATATTTACAAGTTGTCATCCTCCATTTATCTCTCCATCGCACTCTCCTTATCACTCTCTTGCAGTCCTCCTTCTTTCCGACAGGGGGCGTTCTTCCCAGCCCTGAACGTGGGCTTGTGTGGCAGAGACTCGCTCCAGTGCATCTCCTCACCAAAACCCCTCCCATCCATCACCTTGGCCACGCCCACTACAGGTTGGAACACTTTGCTTATGTATCCGTTTGGATGGTAGATCGATAAACCGTCTTCCTCATTCAAATCCTCTTCATCACTGTTCCCTATCACCACCACTTCAGCCTGGATGGGCTCCTCTTCATCTTCATCCACGTTCTCGTAACCCATGAAGACCATAGTCACTGCTCCTGGGTCTAGCTCCTCCAGAAGACTGCTGGCTAGGCTCTCCGGGTAGGATGGTGAGATTCTGTCAAGATTGGTTTCATTTGTGTCGAGATGATATTTTTGAGGAGATGGAGGACTCGTTTCTATGTTCTTGTAAATCAGTTGGGTTGGCATCCCATCTGAACTTGCTCGAATCAAAACTACCGCTGCTTTTTGGTTGTCACTGTCTTGTTGTGTCATATTTTGTGTTACAATCTGGTTTGATCCAACTTCTCTATCACTTGGAGCAGGACTTGGTGTTTTGCTTTGGCTGAAATCATTCTTCTTGATCTTGAAGGTACCATGAAGGTTCATAGACCTTTTAGTTACATCCAGCTCATGTTTTGTCTCTGTGTTCTTGTGGCCTGGTTTGGTTGTAGTTGGCAATCCTTCAAATCTTGCGCTAGCACTAGCCAAAGCTGGAGTCATATCCTTTTCTAACTCAATTCTGGACTTTCCAATTGTCATTTCATTTTGCTTGGTTAAATTATTAGGAGACTTGTTCATAGATCTTCTGATTAAATCTAATTCATATCTGTGAGTAGTCAGAAGAGACCTAGATCCATGGTCGTCATAAGGTGGGATGATTGGGGTTAAAATTTCTTCTGAAACCAAATCACTAAAATCATTGATGCAGTGTAAAGTTTGGAAGTTTGGTGGACTCTTTGAAGGAGTTAAATCAGATTCTTCCCGGTATTCTTCAATTCCAGACTCACATCTGCTGAAAGTAGGGCTTGGGGTTTCGCTTTGGCCAATTTTGTTCATTGAAGTTTTGTCAAGATTCATAGACTTTGCAAGGAAATCTAACTCATATCTGTGCCTGGCATATTGGGGGCTTGACTCAATGCTCTTACTGACTTGCTGGGTTGAAGTTGTCAAAGCAGTAGAACAGGTTTTGAAAGACCCCAAAATGGCGTAAGGACTATCACTCATATCATCAACAGCTTGCATGTTGGAGCTTGAAATCAGATGGTTATTTCCTTCCTCTTCTAATTCAGAATATACTTCCAGTCTAGACCCGGTTCGACTAGAGGCTAGATTTGGGGTTCCGGTGCTTTTGCCACGAACCACAATTGGACTGGCAGTCTTGGTGGTCTTGTTGGAGGTCCTGGGGGTTGAGGGTCTACTTGTCCCAGTGAAGGGTGCTGCGTAAACGGGCTGGTGGTACTGGACATCCCCGCTCCAGTCGGTGGCCTGACGGAGCAGCTCGTCTACATCAGTGGGAGTCATCTCAGACACCTCTCCAGAGCCTCCGCCAGGGGAGAGTGCGTACACAGACTTGCGCGTGTCCTCATACACCTTAAGACCCTTTTCCTGGATCATATCTGGAGTTATGGAGGCAGTGGAGATGATCTGAGTTTTCCCAGTTCTTTTATCAAGCTCCACGCTGATCTCCATGGCAAATGTGGCTGTAACACAGAAGATATTTGACTAGTAAAGGGTTATGCACATAGAGTAATCATGCAAGTAACTAGTGTGAAGTACCAAGGGATACATATGTTTTTTATTTATTTATTTTTTACAGACCATGGCCCTATAGCATGGCCCTACAGTGCATTCTTCAGTCGTGGGGGTGGTCTTACACCTGTTGCTACAGGTGTAAGACCACCCCATGCAGTACCATAAAGCACAATCTGACACCATCCCAGGCAGCAGTGTTTTGACCTGACCTTGAACACAGCCATGAAGGCTTATCTAACACCGTGCTGCCTGGAGGATGTTCACAGTATGGTGTCACTCTTGAGGCTGGCCAGTCCACTCCCCTGTATCACCTTTTTCAGCTTGTGATTTGCCATACTTCTCAGTGATGTTGGTGTTGAGCAGCCTCTAGCATCTCCACTTCATGGGCAGCTATGAGTCTCTGTGGAAATGTGCTGTATCTCTGTTTATACTGTGCACTGTGCAGATTCTACACCCCTCATCCTCTTGCTCTTTTTTTTTCTTCTCCAGAAAGACATGTATTCAGAAATAATCTGATATATTCAGTATTGGTGTTCAGTACTTTTAACAGCACCCTCTAGAAAGGAGGTATAAATAGGACAGGATTCTTGGGTTTCCCCAAGATGGATTAGAATATGTTCCCTCTTATTTTTTACACGGCAGACATATTAAGAGCGCTTAGACTGTTTTTCAGGGTGCTCTGTTGAAAATACATTTAAAAAAGTAAACAAAACAAATAAGTGTATAAGTCAATTTAATATTAAAAACAGGAGCCGATGTGAGTAAAAAAGTTTGTTACCAATTTGATACATTGCATTTGTAGTACCAACGTATCCAATTTTGCTTGTCCTTGAAATATATTCAATTTGTGTGAAGCAAAACAGCTAATAGCCCTTTTTGCCATCTCAATGATTAACAAGCAGGTGAAATATTCCAGCAGTCTGTATTTTAATACAGTGCTGTTCTCTTCTAACAGACAGTGATGGCCAACCTATTTTTTTTTTTTCAAAGAGAATACGGTGACATGTTTTAAATTCATCACCTGTAATGAAACTGTAATGGGCTGGGTGAAATATAGGCCTATATACTGTTGTTTGCCCGGGGAAGGGGCTGTATAATAATCTTGCAGGTTAGACAGTTGAATAATTTCCCTTATGAAGCACACAGTATAAAGTCTGACATGTACCATTTACGTCTCCATTCACTGCTAGCCTTGAACACATGATGTGTTCTGACAAAGGTTGTACTGCTGTGTCTGTTTGTTCTGAACAGATTCCCACATAATGTTAGCCTAGTAACCATGACAACCAGCACTCTGGTTTACAGACGTTTGTCGCAGCACTTGAAGGCAGCACAGACTAATGGAGGAGTAATTTGTATGCAGATGGAGAGGGCTGATAAGAGCACATCTCAGGAGGCGTTCTTAACAGTCTCTAACACCAACATTACATTACATGACATTTGTCCTGTTTACTTCTATTAACACTCCTTAAGTAAGAGAGTACAAAGGTTTTGGATTTTCTGTTCCAGGTCTTAACAGCATAGTAACACAAAGTGACTGGAGATAGTGCACTTACTCAGCAGCTGTTTGGTAAGTCATTGTCTAGTAGGGAATTTTAAAGGAGTTATATTATATAGAAGTTTGTTATAAAAACACCTCGGACATTTTTTTCAGTTTAAGGCACAGACGAGCTGGCCTCCTCTCTGCTGGACTAATCTGCTGCTATAAAATAACAATGACCTTTATAGATTGTTCACTGTTTTACAAGTGAAAAAGGCCCTTGCCGCTGATCAGGATTTTTGCTATTAATTTAAAGGTGTATTCTGTAAATTTTCT
This sequence comes from Periophthalmus modestus, assembly GCA_019594935.1. Lineage (NCBI taxonomy): Eukaryota > Metazoa > Chordata > Actinopteri > Gobiiformes > Gobiidae > Periophthalmus > Periophthalmus modestus. Next base: position 10,008,784 of record JAIEZT010000021.1, read on the forward strand.
GGTAGCAGGTCTGTGTAATCCCTCAGTCGTCCAGGTAGGTTCCACAGTGGTCCATGGGTGTATACTAGTTTATGTGTCTTATACTTGTTCTGATACAGCTCAAGATCAACGTTATTCAGGAAAGGTTCATTTCTGTCCAGTGAATGTAATTTTTTTTTAGTATTGATACTTGCACAAATCAGTATCTAATTTGGAGACTAGTTTTAGTATCGATTAGTATCAGATTTTCAATACTTTCAGCCCTACATAGTATATGGTATAGTAGTAGGAGTAATACTGTACTGTATAGTAGTAGGAGTAATACCTTAAAATGAGCGAGGTAGGTAATAAAACAGTAATTACTATATTTTTCATCTTAACCCAGAAATAAATGCCGAAAGCAGCACTCTGATTGGCTGAGCTTGGGTGGTCCATTCCAGTTTCACTTAGATGATAAAGTTGTTCTAAAGTGACGAGTTTACAAGCACTTTTCACAACTCTCAAAGACCAGTTTTGACGGCAAAACTAACTAATAAAACTAACAACTATATTCTAACATGTACTATCTGCTTATCAGACAATAAAACACTTTATAATTAGATGTAGCAGTACACAGCAGGCATATTTTGACCTCAAGAGCTGCTTATACAATATATCTGTACTGGGACTGGACACATTTTACTGAAATACATGGAAACAAATAGTACCTCTCTTATCCTCCGGGGGTCCATTGTCTGAAGCAGCTCGTGGGTGAAGAGGAGGAGGTTCAATGAAGATATCTGACAGAGAGTCCTCAGTCAGCGGAGACGACCAGGACACGTCTGCAGGAGGACAGGAGGACAGAGGACAGGAGGACAGAGGACAAGGGACAGGAGGATAGAGGAACAGGGGGCAGGAGGACAGAGGAACAGGGGACAGGAGGGCAGAGGACAGGAGGACAGAGGAACAGGAGGACAGAGGAACAGGGGACAGGAGGACAGAGGATAGGAGGACAGGAGGACAGAGGAACAGGGGACAAGAGGACAGAGGAACAGGGGACAGGAGGACAGAGGAACAGGGGACAGGAGGGCGGAGGACAGGAGGACAGAGGAACAGGAGGACAGAGGAACAGGGGATAGGAGGACAGAGGATAGGAGGACAGGAGGACAGAGGAACAGGGGACAGGAGGACAGAGGACACAGGAACAGGGGGGAGGGGGGACAGGAGGAGGAGGAGGACAGAGGAACAGGAGGACAGAGGAACAGGGGATAGGAGGACAGAGGACAAGGGACAGGAGGTGTTGGTACATTCTCTTATGGAGAAGCTGTTTTGTTTCTCCAATATGACACTGCAGTCTTCTCTACACTGAATGGAGTAGAACATATTGCTTTGTTTTTGTGTTTATTTGAGGATATAGCATTTATGAATCACAATTACTCATATTCTGTTTAATAACTATAAGAATTAATGCAGTACAAGCTACTGTGATTTTGAGGCATCAGTTTCAGTAATACAGGAAAGAATATATTTCCATACAAAAGATACAGTTATGTTCAAATCGGCAACTAATGAAAAACCAAAAACATGAACAAAGGAGTTATCGTCTCAAAGCTCTTCTCTTCTCCTGTCTCACACAGTGTTGCTTAGATCAGTCTGGTTGTTAAAAGCACTCGCACTATTACACGGCTTTGCCATTTAGCGCATATCACTGTTCTTAATCATGCTGTGTGAAAAAAACACTGCAATTTCATAGAAAAGAGCTACCACATGGTTAAAAATACACAGCTCATTGGATTAAATTTACAAATATATATGGTGCCTTCATGCAAATTATTAGTATTAGCATTTATCACACGTAAACACAAAGTAAACTCATGGGGGTAGTTTAACACGAGGCTGTCCAATATGTGAAAGTGTTTGTGATGGGAATAGTTTTATAAACACTATTAACAACCATGAAACATCATTACCTAAAAATTATCCTTAGTGTAGCTTTTTACCATCAATGAAAATCCATGTTATAGTCTAAGTTTATTTGATTTTTTTTCACCAGTAGATGCTTGGTCCGTTTAGTCTCTCAACATACAAGCAGCAAAACTGTCCACTCTGCACTGAAAGATGTAATATTTACTTTAATCAACTTGCAGCCATAGATTTATATGGGACATTGTTAAAAATTTCAAAGGCTGTTTCCACAAAATGCACTTTCCTCCCGTAAGGATATAAGGATCAGCCTTAAAATAGCACCTACATACACCAAAAAAAAAAAAAAAAAAAAAATGTCAAAAGCAGAGGAGGGTAGTACTCAATAATGTTTTAAAGACATTGTACTCTGCAGAGTATTCTTACTTGAGAAAAAGTTGTGGTTCCTTTTCCCACTGTGAGTAAGTCTACAAGTGACAAAAGCTTTATGACAACAATATGAAATGATTTGAATGTTTGCGTTTCTTGCAGATTTTTCCTTCAGATATGATTTCGTTTGTCTCATTTTTTGGTCTATCCTTCTAAAATTGTATAGGTTTTTATCCTTTTACTTTACGTTCTGCCCGGACGTTACATTCCTGGCATGTCCCATCGAAAGACGGAAGACCCTGGACACACCGGACTATGTCTCTCGGCTGGCCTGGGGAACACCTTGGGGTCCCACTGGAGAAGCTGGAGCATGTGTCTGGGGTGAGGGAAGTCTGGGAGTCCCCGCTTAGACTGCTGCCCCCCACGACCCAGCCCCGGATAAGCAGATGGATAGGTTACATCCCTTTACTCTGAAAGTTACGCTTATTTTTTTACTCTTACTTGGTAACTTCTTGAACCACTACTTTGTACTTAAGTAAAATTATAAGTAACGTTACTCTTACCAGACCACAACTCTTCCCACTTCTGCTAATAAGTTTATGAGACAAAATATATCTGTCTGTTTGTCTCCAATAGATTTTTATATTCAGTGTGCAGTGAAAGTTTTGGACAGCCTTGGGTTTAACTTTGCCAACATTAGTAGTTAGCAGGATCACCCACTCGCAAACAAATGTTAACGTTTTTGCAATAAACTCTATAATGTTAAATCTATGTGTTATATATATACATATTCAATCCAATGTGAAGAGAAAAACCATGGCGCTTTACCTGAGAGCGGGTCTTCGTTGAGCTCCTGCAGGTCAACAAGAGCAGTGGGCGTCAACAGAGCAGGAAAAATGAAACAGGGTCACAGGGCGCACACGGAGAGCCCGGCACATACACACACGCACGCACACACACACACACACACACACACACAGTACATCTCTGTGTGAGGCTGTTTACTTGAGATGCTTTCACTCTGAGCCCTGTCTCGCCCACGCAGGCCTCAGAACAGCACCACTTACACACTTCAGAGAGGGGCGTCCAATTAGGGAAAAATACGTCTTTTATGTTGTAGTGTGGAAATGCACAAAAGGCTATGGGCAAACACTGATATGTAAATAGTATGTACGCATCAGCTGGTACATACAAGTGCAGCAAAGGTAGTAGTAGTAATACTGCAAAACTGCAAGGATGTAATTAAACAGCATTGTTGTAGTAGAAGCAATAAAAGTATATTTTCCCCGATTTCTGTACTAAGGATTAGACTTGATACTCTACTTACTTATTCTGATACTAATTTAATTTATAATAAGAAAAACATCCTTTCTTTAGACAATAGAACTTGATTTTCAACATTAAATCATAGTACTTTCTTTTATACTGCCATGCTTTGTACTTGCTCTGATACAGCTCAAGATCAGTCTAAAGATATTCAGAAAATGTTCATTTCTATCCTGTAAATGTGACTTTTTAGTGTTGACACCTGCTCAAAAGAGTATCTAATTTCATAACTAGTTTTAGTGTCAATTAGTGTCTGATTTTCGATACTTTTGGTAACCCAGACGCAGCAGTAGAGTAGGAGTAGAAGGAGTGATATTGTAAAAAGTTCAACGTAGGTTATAAAAGAGTAATTATTGTAGTAGAAGTAACAAAAGTATTAAGTAGAAGTAAGTGCTACTCATAAAGTGCAGTAATGGTGGTATAGGTAATTGTGATAGGACAACAACAACAAGTAGATACATGAGTAAAAGATTATTAGTAGTAGTAGTAGTGGTAGTCGTCATAGTTGTAGAAGTAAATAGTCAGTACATTCATAAAGTGAAGTAATAGTAGCAGTAGTGATAGTGGTAGGAGGATAACAGTAAAAAGATATTGGAGTTGCACAAGTAGTAGCAGTAGTAGTAGTAGTAGTAGTAGTAGTAGTATAGTAGTAGTAGTAGTAGTAGTAGTAGTAGAAGCAAGGGTAATACTGTAAAACATGCAAGGAAGATAATAAAACACTAAACTAGCATTAAAAGTAATAAAAGTAGTTATTGATAATAGGGGGACAATAGTTGCTACTGGCATAAAGTACAGCACTGGTAGTAGAAGTAATCATGATAGGACAACAACAAGTAGATGCATGAGGAGCAGAAATAGTAGTATTTAGTAGTTTTGTAGTATTAGTAGTAGTAGTAGTAGTAGTGGTAGTTGTAGAAGTAGCAGTAATAGTAGTGGTGTTCTCTACTATGATGTACAAACACATCATAGTACTTTCTTTTGGTAACAAATGAAGAGAACTGCACACGAGGGAGCCAAGTATTTCCTGTGGTAACTCTGTGGTAATATTGCCGTTGGTGAGTAAAGTAGCAGTAGTGGTTGTGGTAGTAGCTATAGTATGTACAAAGCAGATATTCAAATAAACAAGTGGCAGTTGCAGATTTCCAGGATTGACCAGAAGAGGGCACTGTTTGACAATTAATATATTCATTAAAGTTGAAGTTTAATCTGAAGAGGTCTTATTTTCATTGAAATATTTTATTCTTAGTGGAATGATAAGATCTTTTTGATTACCCTTGGGAGACTATTGACAGCTGTAATATAAAATGTCATATTCCACATAACCCATTGTGTGACGTGGGGTACAGTTGACCTGGCTGTGTGATTCGGTGCATTTGACCCATCTCAGTGGTGCTGTATTTGACCCTGAGATACCTTGAAGAGGCCCATGGTGCGCTCCACCTCCTTCAACCTCCTCAGAATGGTATCTTTTTGGCTGTACCTCAGTGGTGTTACATTTGACCCAGCTGTGTACCGGTGTTACCTTGATGATGTCTTCTGTGGTGCGCTCCACCTCCTTTAGCCTCTTCAGAATGTTCTGCTCTTTGGCCGACAGGTTCAGCTCCTGCTCCTCCAGCTCCTCCATCTCCTTCTCCATCCTGAGCACACACACACGAACATCAGAGCTGCTAGGAACGCCAGGAATGTGTCAGCAAACTACACAGAAGCTGTTCACATTCAGCACTTTAGTGATAATATAGTAGGGAGAGGAGAGTCGGAGCGTCAAATATGAAAGTGAAACTTATAAAACATGTTAATCCTTTGCTTTTGGTGGATATAGCAATAAAAGCCAACTTAAAAATAACATGGTGATCAAAATTCATTATGTTTTAGCAGTGAAATAGCAATAAAATACCCCCACTTTAACATTTAAGGCCTATTAAAGTGGTGATGTCATTTGAAACCCAAAACTCGATATTGTTTCGCTGCTTTTTGTCCATCACTATAACCCTATTCCCAAATACTTTCCTTTCTCCTGACCCCAAACAAACCCGACTCACAGTTTGTAAAGAGAGCTGTGAAAAAGCAGCTCCAGTAATCTAAGGTTGAGCCAGTGGAGCAGTCACTCTCATTTAGAGTGAGTGTGGAGACCAGGGGAATACTAACGTCTGCAGCTCGGAAACCATTGTCCTCCTCCTCTCCTGAGCTCTGTGGCTGTTTCTGAGCTTAACAAAGCACAGATAGGTTTAAATGAATTGAACTGTCAGCCTTTCTGTCTGGCCCTGTGTCCCCCTTCACCCCTCTTGTGTAACCATGTCCCCTCTGGTGTACCCTGTCACTTTGTCCTCTCTTTTATCCCATCTGATGTCCTCCTCTACCCTTTACTGTCCCTCTGTCCCCTCTTGTGTCTCCTCTCTTGTCTTCTCTCACCTTAACATTTACATTAATAGGCCTACTTCTCCACTTCTAGTTTGACAGTCCGTTCACATTTGTCTGATACTTGAGTTGGTTGGAGCTTTCTGCCATGAAATAACATTGTTCCCTCTTAAAAAAAAAACATGCTTAGATGTCATTCATGCATGTCTGAGTAATCTAGCGCTCTCTTTCTCTCCCTATTCGAACGCTCTTCACGGTTAGCTGTATAATCCTGTCCAAGACTCAACTCACAAGCCTACGTCTGTAAATATAGCATTTTCAAGACAATAAAAGATAACATTGTGATCTGAATATATGTGTGATCAATTAAAACCCCATAGAAGTAAAATACCCTCCCTTTAAACCTCCACTGAGGCATATTTCCACATTCACATTGCATTGGCTCTGTGCACAACAGCGCCCGGCAACCTCACTGTTAGCGTCACTACTTCCTGTCCAAGGAAGGTGAGGTTTTTGTCATTGCATGCTAAAATGAATAAATAAGTAAAGATTAGGCAGAGGACAGGGAGCTGCGAGTGAATGACCCCGACAGCATGTTAAAAACTACACTACAAATAAAATGAATACTTCACTGGAGGACACTTCTGTGTTTAGAAAGAGAGTTTATGTGTCAAAAAATAAATAAAATAAATAAATAAATAAATAAATAATAAAAAATAAAAAATAAAAATAAAAATAAAAAAAAAATAAATAAAATAATAAAAAATATAATAATAATAATAATAATAATAATAATAATAATGTGTCATTTTTTTTCAGTTACTTTGATTTAATTTAATAGGTTCTTTATTTTATGTTTTCAGATTTGAATAGATGATTAGCTTTGAGACACAGCTGTGCACAGAGCCTATTGCCAAAATATTTTCCGATTATCATTATTGTCACCTCTACTTTCTCCTTTGCGCCCCCTCCTCTCTGATGTTCCCTCTTGTGCCCCCTCCCCTCTTGTGTCCTCTCCGGTGCCCTCCCTCCCCTCCTATGTCCCCTGTCTCTCTGTCCTCTTTGTCATGCCCTGCTCAGACTGGGATCAAACCCTCTCACGCTGCAGATTTAGGAGCTCAGTTTTAGAGACAGTACTTCATGTGGAGCTTTCACACTCTCATTGTTCTTTAGCTCTTTTATTAATGTTTATAGCCTATAATTATATTTGGTAATCTTTATAATGTGAGTCAATCAAAATGAGCTTCATCATTTTACCTGGCTAAATCTAACTCCAGCTCTGCCTAATCTGCCTGGAATAGTGCCATGCCAAATTATAGGCTGACAATGGGTAAAAATAGATAGGAATGAATGACCTCGAATAAGCTCTTTGTGCGCCTTGGGTTAGCAGCGGTGGTGGCAGCGTGGTTAGCAATATTGCATCACAACACACCGCACAACACTTATATTTATTAACTTGATTTATTTATATATTTATTCTTTATTTAGCCTGGAAAGTCCCACTGAAATTTGGACTCTCACTTTCAGGGGAGGCTCCAGAGGGGAGGAGCTTACTGTACTTGTTTTAGTAGGAGGGAAAACCAGAGCAGCTGGAAGAAAACCTACAGAACATGCAAACTCCACATCTCCCAAGAGTTGAACCCAGGACCTTCTTGCTGTGAGGTGAGAGAGCTAACCACTGCATCATACTGCGTCAAATCAGCATCTTCTCTTTGTGTTGGTTTGGAATTTTATCTAAAACATGCAAACAACAGATATCCTCCTGATGTTTTTTTTTTTTTTTAATCTGTAGATGTTTCCTGGATTCAAAGTACTGCTGAGGGTCTCCCAACAGGATCAGAACATCTCCATGCAGGAACATATGTCGTGTTGCTATGCATGAGTGAGTGGCACAGTTTTGACCCGAGGATGATGGTCTATTAGGGTCTTGTGTACAGTTTGTATCCTGAGAATGTTCCTCCATTAGTGGCCATACCTACAAAGCTCAACAAAGTCTCATCTGATCTCAGAAGCTAAGCAGGGCCAAGCCTGGTTCGTGCTTGGATGGGAGACCACTGGGAACACCAGGCGCCACAGTGGGACAGCAGTATCTCTAGTGGAAACTGGATCTGTCTGCCCCAGTATATTAGTACTTTACCCCCAAAGTGTGGAGAGAATGAATAATGCAATGTAAAGCACTTTGGGTGTCTGGAAAGGTGCAAAATAACTCCACTGCATTATTAGGGCTGTGTGTCAGATTTCTAACCTGAGAATGTCGCTCTGTTAGGGTCACATGTGCAGTGTCTAACCCACAGACTGTATGTATTAATGGACTTATCTAACCTACTAGCCATTGCATTATGAATAGGAAGTGAGTGTGGGCGCGCTTCCGTATCCGCAAACTTTCGCCCCTCTCTCCGTAACTGCTGCTGTCAGGCTCGTCACTTTGGTCTTAAAATTTTCAAATTAACCTGCTTTACATAATCCTAGGATTTTTTTTTTATTTGCTATTGTGTGTGTTACTCAAGATATGAATATTAATATCAGACAAATCCGGCGCTTTGTTTCCCCGAGATTGCTACAGCTAGTGTTACCTTCAATAGCCTTGCTCCCCGCTCTCTTTGGTTGCTATGGTGCTCACAGTTGGCATTCCTAATACGAACTTGGCTCCAAATTTGCCGCTATAACTGCTCTAGCCTCGATGAACTTCATTTGACTGGAGCTGAACGCTCTGGGTAACATCACACCCCCTTAGCCCACTTCTTTCATACAGTCTATGGTCTAACCTGAGGATGTTGCTCTGTAGCTGGGTGGTCCTCTCCAGCTCGTCCTGGGCTTGAATCTTCATGGCCTCTCTCTCCTCCTCAGACTGGAGCCCGTCCATCAGCCACTGCTCCCTCAGAGACTTCTTCTACAGAACACATATTGGTAAATGTTTAATTCATTCTTTTACCTAGCTTTATAGGAACATTGCTTTACAGGAAAGTAGGGTTGTCAGAAGTGTCAAAACCAGATACTAATTAGATCAGGGGAGGGCAAATTTTGACACACGGGCCACAATGGGTTCTGAAATTTGACAGAGGAGCTGGGCCAGGATATATTTATATATATGTATATATTACATTAGAGATTTGGCCTGTAACATGTAGCAAATGCAAGGCTCATTGTACAAATTGTTTTCCAAATGCATTAATTAAATTAATAATGAATTTATTAAATTTCAGCTAAATAAACACAGCAGAAAAACTCACATTCAGTTTTATCAAGTACCAAAAGATCAACAACTTGCTAAAGGTAAATTGAACAAGGTCTACCCTCATCTATTTTAATATAATTTGTTCACGTTTGGTGGGCTAGATTAATAAACCTAAAGGGCTGTGTGTGGCCCCCGGGCCGTACTTTGCCCATATCTGAACTAGTGAACTAGATACACATTTAAGCAAGTATGGATGCTGAAAAAAACCCTCAACAGTTTCCTCTTGAGTTTAGACCACAAAAAACTATTATTTGTGTTGAAAATATTGTCTAAAATTTAGCATTCAAAAAAGTAACAAGTCTGTTCTTATCAAAATCAAGTTTGAAATGTTAGTATGTGACACTACAGGAGAGAAAAAATGGTTTACACTTTGTTTTTTTTTTTTTTTTATATATATAAAGGAGATATGCTTTTTGCGCTCACTTTGACACATTTTGATAAACACATTCCTGCCAAGACTCTTTTGTGATATATATACGCTATTGGAAAACCCTTCTATTGCAGCAGTCGCTTTCACATCAAACGAAATTGTTTGTTCCTTATGCAGTTACGTTTAGCTTTTTACTTTCAGCTTTATATAGACGCCCCACTGGAGACTGGCTGTACTTGCCAAATACACATATACAAACACATATGGACATTAATACATGTTAGGTTTCCATGCTTTGTGGGGATATTACATTGATTTAACACAGTCCCCACAGTTTATTTATATAGAGCTTTTAAAACAACTCCAGCTGACCAAAGTGCTTCACATAGTCAAACACAATACAAATACAGAGTCACTACTTGCATAACCATAAACCATAACCATAAACCCTAACTATAGCCTATTTTAAGCCAGATCTGAACTTTAAACCATCCTGTAATAAAGGATTTATCTCTTAAAAACCTGATTTTGCTCCCATAATGATGACAAGTCCTCCATCACTCTGCACAGATATACCCGTATTCATATGAATGTGGAATGTGTGGGTATTCATCAAATTGACTTCATGTAGATACTACTGCTGTTTTGCTCCGGTTAATTTTTGTTGTTTTATGCAGAATGACACTAAAATCTCTATCTATCTCTGTGTCACTGTGTATAGATTTCAGTCCTCTCATTGTGATAAATACAGATGAGTGGGTGGTGGGCTCGTCTCTCACATTCTCCAACTCCCTGGGCCAAGCGATGGAAAGTAGTAAGTGAATTGTTGAATGAAGCTGCAAATTGTTAAAAGGTACAGTATGTAACTTGCATAATTCCATGGAAATAGAAAGTTAAACACATACTTCTGAACACTCTCCATGGAGACAGATACACTTTGTACCATGCTGTGGAAGATTAGAGCCATAAGTACAACATTTCCATGGAAACAAGCAGGAGGAGGCCGAGTCAGGAGGTTTTTCAGTGCAATAAACACAAATGAAAAAAGGGGGGTTTATTTTATACTTTCTGGCCAAAAAAAAAAAAAAAAAAGTTACATACTGTGGCATTCTTTGAGCCTGACTAGACACTGGTGAACATGTAGGATGCTGGGATTGTTCTGTTCTTTTCTGTGTGGTGTGGTGCCCTCTGGTGGTTGTAGTAAAATACATATTCACTGGGTATGACCTCAGACTTGATGTATATTCTGTGAACGAGTATGCAATTGACCCTATCCCGTGATGTGTGGAGAGTACCTTGATGTACTGCAGTTTGAGCTTCTCCTCCTCGATGTCTCTCCTCTTGTGGCTGATGTCCTCCCGTATCCTCCTCTTGTCCTGGACACACACACACACACACATGTTGGGTTTCTAAGTTTCTCAAGGACATTACATTGACTTACATTCATTTTCTGGAGACTGATCTTAAACTTAACCAGTGTATAGGACAGGTTTTCATGTTTTCCTAACTATTACTTGGTTTGGTGGGACAGATATTATTATATATTTATCATAGTTTAGCATCAGTTGAGTGGCAGTTTGTGGAGAAAGGACCGTTTGTGGAGGTTGAGAAGAAATGTACAAGTATGTTTTTTTGTGTGAAATGAGTAAACTAACCTGCCATGTGTATTTATTTTAACCCATCTGAACTCGGAGGGGAGGCAGGCCATGACATGATGTGTGTGCAGATTTTTGTCCTCACAGTGTGATAAATACCTACCCACATGCACAGTGACGTTATAAATAAACAGCCAAGTTAGAGGTTAGATAGGACCTGTGAAGTGAGTCTTTATCACAGTGGACAGTCCCTCAACAATGTACATGTATTTAAGTAGAAGAAGTAAGTAAGAAGTAATAAAAAATAATAAAAAGTGAGGGGATGCCACAGGATGTACTTTTACATCAGATGCCCTGCCTGTTCTAACCCACTACATCATTGTTAATGGAATTTGCAATGTGGAATGTGCAAAGTGCCTTACCCACCCAGGGACACAAAGACAGAATGCAGTTCACTGTGATTTAAACCGGTCATCCTTTGGTGTGTGGGTCATACTGTCCCCACCCAACAATGGTAACAAACACTTAACAACGCAGGTCATTTCAGTTATGTATGAAGACATGTACCGGTGACGTACTGAGGCTGTCCTACGGGCGTGTGTGGACATAGCGAAGGGTTGCCAGATTTAGCGTGAGAATCCAGCCTGAGCTCAGTGAAAGGGGATCTCGTCCTGGATGTGAGGTGAATGTGTGTGTGTGTGTGTGTGTGTGTGTGTGTGTGTGTAGAGTGAGGGTGTAGAAGTCTGCAGACCAGTGGGACCACTTCACATGTACTAGTCACTGTGCTCATAACAGAAAGGCATACATCATTACAGCTCACCTCCAGAGGGCCAAGGAAATGTTATCAGAGAATGTGACTGGCGGCATGGTGGCTGAGTGGTTAGGGTTACTCTCACGCCTCACGATGAGACAGTTCCGGGTTTGATTCCCCAGGTCGCCTTTCTGTCTGGAGTTTGCATGTTTTCCCTGTGTCTGTGTGGGTTTCTCTATCAACTCAAAACATGTACACATATTGAAGAAATGAAGAAAATACAGATTTACCCCCAAAACTATTCTATATGTACGGTATTGTTAATAAATGAGCTGCAAGAAATGCACTTAACGAGTCACAGAAGTTATTTATTCAACCCTCTACAGCTCACATATTATCATAGAACAGAAAACCATAGGTCAAATCCTCCAGCTAAGGGAGTCCTGACCAAGACTAGCTCAAGATCAGGAGATGGGTCCCCTAGCTGAGGGTTGATGGAGGAAACCTAAAAAGACACACAGAGAACATACAAACTTCACACAAACAGAACTAACCCAGAACCTTCTTGGTGTGAGGCGAGAGTAATGGGTCAAATGCATATAATGAATTTCCCTCATGACAGATGAATACAGTGTACCTTAACCCAGTGTTTCACAACCTTTTTTGTCTTGAGTACTCCTTAAGATTTGTCACACACTACAAGCACCCCCTATCTTGAATGGCAAGCAAATAAATATGTTTACTAGCAGTATATATATATATTTTTTTCTCGTTTTAATGATATTGACATCTAACATCCACATAAATTATTCTTAAATATGTAAAATGGACTATAGACTGTTCAAATACCATTTCGTTTCACCTTCTTTTACAATCTGAAATCATTGCAAAAAGCCCCTCGTAGGTGTTCGTGGATCCCTGGTTGGGAAACACTGCTTTAACCAACCAACTGCATACTGATCATAGACTGTATATATAAATGGACATAGCTAACCTGTTAACCTCCACATTCCAAATCGGAAGTGAGCATGAGAGCGCTTCCGACTCCATTAACTGTGGCTTAAATTCAGTTTACATTAACAAATTGTCACCTCTCTCTCTGTAACTGCTGCAGTGAGCCTCAACATTTGATCTTAAAATGTTCATATTAACTCGCTCTGTGTCATCCTGGTGCGTTTTTATTTTGCTAATTTGTCCACAAACGAAGATATAAACATTAATAACAGACAAAACAGTCACCTTCTTTCCCAAACTTGTTCCCGCTAGCGTTAGCAACAGGTTTGATTGACAGCTTTGCAAACGCCCACTCCCGCTAAACCAGTGGAGTGGGCGGGAAGAGGCGTTACCTTCACCAGCCTGGCTCTGGATTGGGTCTTTGGTTGCTACGCTGCTTGCCGTCAGAACTGGGCACCAAATTCGCCGCTATAACCTCGATGAGCTTCATTTGACTGGAGCTAAATGCTATGGATGACGTCACACTCACTTAGTCCACTTCTTTATACAGTCTATGGTACTGATGATTCCGATGTAAACACCAAATGATTACTGGTTAGATTTGTGTATGTGTGAGTGGATGGACAGACTTACCGTGATGGCCTGTAGTCTCTCCTTGAGCAGGCTCTCCTCCTCCATCTTCACCTGAAAAACACCACACAGCACATCACACATGCTATCAACAAGATCAGCTGTCACTACAGATCCTATTCTATATCATCAAGCTGTTTACAGTACTTCTGGACACTATTGGTATGGTCAGCCCATATATATAAATGACATTTGGTCTTAAAATGTTTGGATAAACCTGCTCTACATGATCCTGGTGTTTCCATTTTGCTAGTTTGTCTGTGATTCAAGATATGAGCATGAATAACAGACAAATCTTTCCCGCTAGCGTTAGCAACAGGTTTGATTGACATCTTTTCTAAGCACCTCCTCTGTGCTAAACCAGCAGTGCGGGGGGGAAGGGGAGTTAAATTGCTACAGCCTCGCTCCGGATTGACTCTTTGGTGGCTCGGATACTCATGGTCAGAATAATAAACGTGGAACTTGACTCCAAATTCGCTCCTAAAACTACTAACCTCGATGAGCTTCATTTGACTGGAGCTATGGATGACGTCACACTCACTTTGTCCACTTCTTTATACAGTTTATAGGTCAACCTTGATTTAGATGCAGAGAATAACATGACAAAGTGATGTGATGTAGTTTAAATGAGTCTTCAAAACAGCTGCTGCATCACATGTATGTTTAAAAGTTGGACAAAACAGAGCTCTCTGAGGAAACCTACCACAACTATTCTGACCACAGTGTTATTCTGAAAGACAATGCCTCTGTTATGGGCAATAATACCATAGCAATGACCTTCAGTAAATGATGCAATTATTAGTCAGTCAATGTCAATAAAACAAATGAACCCAGAAACCCGACCCCTCACCCCAGCACCCTGTGGTCCTGAACGAGCCAACAATGGACAGGGTCATTATGGGTGAGTAATGATAAACAACTCACATGTCCTCATATCACAGACATTCATCAAAGGAACTAACAATGGCACCAATAATCTGGAACCTCCTGACACTTCTGTAATACCAATCCATCATTCAGCCTATTATGTTCAACTGTTCCTTTTCAATGCTCACTGTTTAAAACTGGACTGAACTCATACAGGTAACAAACACTATATGAATATATGACATCTGTGGATCATTATGTTGTAATTTGAACATTTTAAATCGCAGTATTCATCTAAGAGAACTTAATAAACGAAACAAATCAGCTGATGTCTGGCGGTGTCCAATGGGAGCTGACGTCACCGTAAATGTCACAAAGAGGCATGTAGTTGTCTGCACCTCCAATGGATTGCTCCAGATCATGCTAGCAAGCCTAGATTTCTAAAATTTGTACCAAAATGACTATGCAACGCTGCTAAATCCTATGGGTACCACCGATTTAATTGGAGAACGAAATAAATTCAGAACAGCGGGATACTGGGAACAGTGAAAACATGGTTTGATGGGTAAAATAAGCAATTAAAAATGGCTCAAACATGCACAAATCACTTCAAATAGAACTTTAGGTGAGTAAATGGTGAGGGCACATATACATTTGAAAAATAGGTAAAGTCAGGTTTAAATGTCTTGCTTTATTTTGTTGATTTTCTTAGATACAAAAAGTCTACAGAGGAGATTTAGATATATTCCAACTCGATCTTGCCAGATGCTTCTGTACAATCTGTCCAAATCTTCTTAAAGAAGGAGTATTATGCAAAACTGATTTTGATCTTTCAATCATGATATAACGTTCCCTCATCAAAAACATTCCTGACAAGGTTATAAATGTCATCCATGCATGTTTGTGTATTTTGGTGATCTCTCCCGGGCCCTATCCTTCTTATGGTAAGATTCTGTGCAATGCTCAGCCCACAAGCCTATGTGTCACCCATGCTCCATGAATAGACAAAAACATGATACAAAACTGTACACAGCAACTAAACAAACCTGAAAAATTATACTTTATGTTCCTATGGGAAAAAAATGCCTTTGAATTACAATGTTGCATATAAATCTCTGGATGAACGCTGACTAAAGTAAATAAGAAAACCCGCTGAAAGCAAACTGACCACAGAACAAAAAGTTGTGAAGTGTCTGGACTGAGTCTTAATGAAACCAAACTCAACTCTAGATAGATTTTCTATTGAGATGACAGCATTCAACATTAGTCTGAATGTTTTTCTGTTTCACGTGTGAAGAAAGGTTGGCACAGTTAAAACATGATTACAGCTGATATAGACGTCATTCTTAACACCGCTGTCAGAGCTGATGAGGTCTGTCTGTTCGCACTGCCCTGTTTATTACTGTGACAGAAGGGGGCGCTCACACTTGTACTCTACATGTCAGACTCCTGATTCACTCGTCACAAGAACACAACATGAGAGCAGGGAATGCAAGCTCACAGGCTAAGGTACAGCATTCTGCACACACCTCCAGGGCCACAGCTGCAGAATCGTAAACACTAAAAACACGAAGATGATACTAAGTTTGAAAGACATATTGTGGTGGACTACTACACTAGTATGTTCTGCCTGTGTGTGGGTGGGTTACTATGAGTGGAGTGAGACAAGGATTGTACTTAATAATACCATCAGTTTCATATAATGGGCTAGAGCAGAGGTAGAATAAAACATAATTAGATACAGTACAATGACAGAAGCCACTGTGAGTGGCTGTGCAAAGTGCTAGAGTGAGGTCTTGAACCTGTGACCCTATGATTCAAAGTCATGTGGAGTATCCTCTACAGCACCACCGACTCAGAGGAGCCTGGACTGTTGGAGCTGTTGGTTTAAAGTTGGTTTCAGCTCTGAAGCATGCTGGTGGAGTCTTCAGAAAAGGTGTAGAATTTTCAATATATTTTAACTGATGAACTGATGAAACTAGTTACACGTATAAAGAGTACAAATCCATCAGTACAAATGCAAATCATTTTCATTCGAATGGTTTAAAAGGCAGAGAAGTGAGTAACTAATGACCCAAATAGAATAAAACTTTCCTGGCCAATCCAGACTGATATCTCTCTGTATTTTTTTATACAGAGTGATATCAGTCTGGTTGTCACGTCCTCCATTGTGTCTTAGGTCACATCCAAACGTGATCGTGCAATCAGATTTGTTATTTTCAATGACTTATGGAACAAAGGAGCTCATTGGTCACTTGTCTCATTGATTCTGCAGAAATCCACCGTGTTTTTCAGTCCCTGTGCCATTTTTTCCGCTATTATCCGATACAAATGGACCATGCCTCTCATTATTTCACCTGTCAACCACGCCCATCTGAACTTCACCTGTGACCAAACACATCTTCGTGAAGTATTGAAGAAGTGTGTATTCTAGATCCAGGCAATAGTGAAACAATAGTAGGGGATTATTTTGCGCCTCGAGCCAGATGATATCAGATGATGATCAGTCTGGTCCCCACACTCCCCATTGCGTCTCAAATCCAGCCAAACATAATCATATAGTCACGTTTGTCTTTTTTAGTGATGCATATGAGATGAAGGCCACCCATAATTTACAAACTTCTCTCATACCTCTCTCACCTCAGATTAATAGAGTTACTGTTACATTAACTGAATCTGCAGAAATTAACCATATTTTTCATTCCGCTGTGATATTTTTTCATTTTTTTCCTTCTAAGCAGCCATATTTGTTTTGAGTATCAGAGTCTCTCACTCTGGAGCGGCTCCACTTTCACTCTGGTGTGAGGAGAGAATGTGTGAACATGACTGACCTATGCAGCCTGCGGTGTGGATCATGTACATTTCTATGAATGGGTGCTGCAGAGCTGCTGTTTGACACATTTGTCTGACGAGGCAGTTTGGATCAACTTAATATCAGTGACATGTCTTGTCCTGCCTCTGTCTGTGCAGGTGAGCCTGAGTCTGTGTGTCTTTCAGGAGCTTTTCTCTGCTGTCACCCTCATGGCGCATGTAGTCACAGGTGAAAGAACAGACCACTGCATGTAGGGGAAGTGAGTGAGAGCGTGTGTATTCACAGGGTTCAGAGCATTGTCATGAAAATAAGTTCGCCGATCAGCTGATGTCTCTCACCTGGCTCATGGGGCGTGCTCAGGGTGAATAACACGTGGAGCATGTGAACAAGACGGACGCAAAAAGTGAAGTAAACAGAAGTAAATCTAGTGCACAGTGGGGTCAGTCCATAAAGTGCAACGTGTGAAAATGACCTAAAACACCTCAACTTATCAAACAAACACATAAAAACAAGCATCTTAAAAAATAAAGAATCTAAATTAATCAAATAATTGTTAATAAGACGAAATACTGTCAAAGATAATGAAAAGTGGAAATAGGATCTTGATTCTGGATTTATAGTAGATTATTTCTTTTGGACGTTTCAGCTGAAAATGCTGTAATTCTGGCCTCTGCTGCCACTGTCACAGAGGGACAAATTCTACAGTAAAATCCACCCCAAGGCCTAAGATGCTGTGATTATTGAAAAATCAGTCCATAGTTTGTCAAAAGTGTATTGTAACGATACTTAGTGTGTGGATCTCTGTGACTGAGGTAAATGTCGCCACACACTGAGAAAAGGTCAGCAGCATGAGTCTGTGCTCCCACTGCTTCTGCTGCACTCTCGAACAACCACTGTATCTGAACACCACTGTATCTGAACACACTAGTCACAAGAGAGGGGACTATTATGTATTATGTATTATGTATTATGTATTATATTATTAGAGGAGGAGATGGAGAGGCTGAGGGGGCTGGAGATGGAGGAGAGAGTGTGTGTTCAAATGGATGACTTGAGAGGTGACGGGTTGAAAGGCAGATGTAGCTCACTGACTGGCTCCATATGACAGGTTAGACTGCTCATTTCACTAACACATACCATAATTATATTATAATATTGCACTAAAAATCTTCCCTTTTTATTTTGGTGCAGCTAATCATCTCACTCCCTGGTTGGACATGTGCAGTAGATATGTAGAGGTAATTCCGTCAGAGGTAAACTGTCGGGGATGTGTAAATGCTGAATTTAATATTCGACCTGTAAATATTATTAAACAGCACAGAATACATCAATAAAATCATCATTTTGTGAGTGAGTGTGCATGTCCTTCCTAAATTACAGAGGCACAGTGGTTATCCTGCCTCCTCCTCTCATTAAGGAGGTTGTGGGTTAGATTACACTCCCCAGCACATTTAGAACGTGTTACTAGAACACATAGGGCACTGCAGTGAGTGATTGGGATTAAGCGCACTCTGAGCTGATGCACAGACATAACTTTATGTCAACACATCTGCGACATGTGACTTTCATAAAATATTAATAACAGACAACCTTTAGTCTAGCAGAATGTGCACTTTGTCCTTATAGACATAGATATGTTACAGTTCTTCACTGCTCCATCAAAGAAGGGAAGCTCTTATGCTTTTTTCATGTATTTACTAATAAACCTTATTGCTTTATTCATTTTTTTTTTACACATTATTCATTGCAAACCACTATATTGATCTAAAACAGTTTGATAATAGAAACAGGTCTTTTGATTTCCTGTTGAAAACTGCTGAACTGATAGGCCCCGCCTCACAGTGACATGTTGAACTCTACATGTATGACTCAGAGTCTGAATTTTAAATATAAAAGTACAAAGCAGTGGGCGGAGATAGGGGGGAAACAGTGAAACAGACCATTTTCTGAGTATTCAAGCCTCAAATGCAGGCCAGTACAGGATTACTCAAATATCCATGAATCAATCAAAATACAACTCTGAGTAAAGAATGATGAGGGAAACTTATTAGACCATGGTTAAAAGCTCATACTAGTCCATTTCACACATTATGTCTCTTTAAAGTGGGACATTCTGATAGGGGGTGCATCTCCTGCTTGTCTCCATGGACACGCTTTTGCTTTGTCTGGAATGTCCCACAGTAGCCTCTGAAAATATATAGCATATTCAGCTGTTTGGCCTTGTAGTTTGGCCTGTGTACACTGGTATACAAATATATGAAAGAGTATAACGTCCCTTGAATGCCCCGAATATACATTACATAACTGCACACTTTACTTAGTGCTCCTGAATGCAGCTTTATACACAATTTACAATGATTTATTCAGATGCATCCCACACACACAACTCTTCTCATTTCCCTACAGCAAACATACAGATTAGTATTTGGTACTTCATCACTGCTTGGTATGAAAGTCCATACTCAGATAGTGTTGGGTAAGTTCAAAGCACATTGTGGGTTTAGACAGGCACTCAATGGGAATATCAATAAGGCACTTCACTCATTCTGACCTATTTGTTTTGTAGCGTCTGTACATGGAAAATCACTGTCTTACTATCCTACTTCCTACTTCCTGTCATTGGTTTGTCAGTGTCAGCCAATTACAGCCATTTGTATCTCAATCAATCAACTCTCAAGACATTTGTGCAAATACAGTTTCTCTCTCATTCTTCTCTCTTTTTAATCAGGTACAATCGACCACCTCACCATCTCCACCGCAGCAGCAGAACAACCGCCACCTCAACCCCTCCACTTCCTCTTTATCATCACCACCAGTGTCTAGGGATGAAATGCATTTGAATCTGCTCCAGAACATCTTTAAACACTAGAACTAAAACAAGCATAATTGAGATTCGGCAGCTGTCATCGACAGTCCCTGGGTGTAAAGCTAACTAGAGGCACTGCTCTGTTTGAAGCTGTGTTAGACTTTAATCGGAGCTTTGTTTTAACGCGATCTGACTATAAAGAACTGACTCAGCTGGAACTACAATAACTGAGCTGATTTGTGAGGCTAAACAAGTACCACTCAAATGACATTATATCCAAAAGCTAGCTAGCATTAGCCAACTATTTTTCAGTTAGTCACTCTCACCTTTTTACTGAAAATCAAACACCTAAACAGGTTAATACTTGAAAATGTGTCGTTTTGGCAGCGTTTGCTAATATTTGCAGTGTGTCACCATGGTAACTGCTGAACATTCTACCATAGACATACATGCAGAACACTTCCAGCGTGATATCACTGCAAAGTATCGATGCGGTTCCTGTCCTGGAGTGACCCGCTGATCCTGACGGGTTACTCCATGCGGTGTTAAAGGATGGGTCAAATGCAGAGGACACATTTCTCCAGAGGATAATGAACAGCTCTGAATTGGAGTCTAATGTTGTCGCGCTGTTCGACCCAGTAACAGCAGATGCATCCCAGTGACAGAGCAGCCAGTGAGAGAGAGGAAGTACAGCGCCCACACACTCATCTAACAGTCACTATAACCACTCACCCACAGAAAGGGAGAGAGAGGGGGAAATGAGGGAGGAGAGAGGCGGGGCAGAGAGAGAAAAGCGAAGAAACAGTGTGAAAAGGGGCACCCACAGAGAGAGAAGAAAGAAAGCGCGAGAGGTGGGAGAAAGGGGGAGAGACAGGAAGAAGGGAAGGGAGGGTTGATGGATGAGAGACAGTCAGAGAGAGAGAGAGAGGAGAGAGTGGTGGTGTGGGGTTGAGAAAGAGACAGAGAAGATGCGCAGGGAGAGGAGGGCTGCAGAGAGAGGGGGAGGTGGAAAGAGAGACAGAGGGAAAAGAGAGGCAGGGCAGAGACAGAGAAAAAGTGTGAAGTAGGGCACCCACAGAAAGGAGAGAGAAGAAAGAAAGAGTGAGAGGTGGGAGAAAGGGCAGAGAAAGGTATATGGGAGAGGGAAAGAGATAGAAGGAAGAGAAAGGAGGGTTGATGGATATGAGAGGAAGAGAAATTACGTTTTCAACTTCCCCCTCTTCCTTCCCACTGCTCTGTAGGGTTCAAACATTTTTCATTTCATTTTTCCACAATAAAAACTTGAATGAAAATCAGAAAATGTTTCGTGTTATAATTTTGAACAGCAAGTCAATGGTTGTGGTTAATCATAATAGTAATAATAAATAGTATGTGTTCTTTAAGGGAATACAGAGGACTTAAAGAAGACATACTTTGCTTGTTTCTGCTATGTACTTATAATCTATGACACTCGTGGATCATTACGTTATAATTTGGACATTTCAAGTCGCAATATTGATCTTAAATGACTCAATAAAAGAAACACGTCCACCGGCGTCAGAAAATGTGGTCAGCATGGGTTAGCAGGGGTCAAGACTAGGCCTGTCACGATAACAGATGAGATTTATTACTATACGATAAGTAAATTGAAACCAAACTGCAATAAATAAATAACAGAATCCAACACTAAATAACAGTTAAGTAGCTAGTTTGTATCTAAAGTGAGTCATAATGCTGTTCAAGTTCATAATTAAACACTCTGCAGCTTAAATCTCATAGAAAAATAACCAAACTTTTCCCAATAGTGCAAGGAAAAAGTCCCTACGATAAATATTGACCCCCAAAAGCATTGTTCCGTCTGTCATGTATTAAATAAGTCGATATAGTATTTATCATGACAGGTCTAGTCAAGAAGGTATCACTGCACTGATTCAAAAACTATCCAAGCCAAACTGATACATGCTGTACTTCAAGTGAATTCACCAGCTAGGTACTCCTGAACAAGCCCCCCTGCAGTACAAAATCTCATTATATATAAGCACATGAGATACTAATGGGACTAATAGACTCAGACCAAACCAATCAGAGGGGGCACAGGGGTCTACAGAGCTATAGAGCTAATACACTGTGTGTGGTTAGGCATGTGCGGGGCATTCTTAATATCAGTAAATGATTCTTCTAATGTAGCAAACATCTTGACCTCATTCCCCAACTGTGGGGATCGGTCCAACCACAATAACTTGGAAGTCTACTGTCAGTGACAATGTTGGATCACTTTGTTTGTTAGATTGGTCCACAAGTCTGGTTCTGTTCTAGTCCTTTTGGAGCTACAACCCAACAGCTTGCAGCTGTGGTAGTCCTTATTTCAGCGCACACTGGACACACACTGTGACAAAGCTCAAAACCCGTTTCACAGACTAAAGCCCTTAGTGCTAACTTTCGGTTGTGACGTAGATTCCAAGAGAAATTCCACACTTCCAAACCAGACCAGATCCTGTTTGCTTAGACAGGCCTTTCTCTCATCTGATCTCAAAATATTGTTTTATCCAGCATTACTCCTATAGTATATTCCTCCACCTTTAATACAGAAGAAAGAAGACGTTCTTCTGTAAAATACAGTAACTTATGGTCAACCTGACACCCTCCACAGGTGCCACTCTGTGACTACAGCTGTCACACACCCCTGACCAGAGCCAGTGTGGAGCTCCTCAGGGATGTGTCACTCCTCCTCTATTATTCACCATCTTCAATCTACAACAAAGTCATTATGTACCTTGGGCTCTAAGCTCTGGTCTCTCTGACCCTGGCATTGTTCTATGCACTGATCTCTCTGGTTCCTGTGCTCCGTCTATTAGTTGGCCCTGACCCTAGGCTCAGTCTATTTGCTGGTCCCTGACCCTGGGCTCAGTCTATTTGCTGGTCCCTGACCTTAGGCTCAGTTCATTTTCTGGTCCCTGACCCTGGGCTCTGTCTATTTGCTGGTCCCTGACCCTGGGCTCTGTCTATTTGCTGGTCCCTGACCCTGGGCTCTGTCTATTTGCTGGTCCCTGACCCTGGGCTCTGTCTATTTACTGGTCCTTGACCCTGGGCTCAGCTCACCACATTCTAGACTAAAAACAGATTGCATTCTAGGACTTGATAATGATGGGGCCAATATTTTTAATGAAATATTCAAATTTATGATCCACAGTTGTTAAAGCCTATCATCATTTCTTAGGGATTAGATACACAAATCTGTCATATTGTGACTTAAAGTATTTTCAGCTGACGTCATGTCTCTGTGACCCTGCTCTGGGGTCATTGTGTGATGGGCTCGGGCTATGATCTGATGACCGTGTTAACTGTCTGTCTGCTCCCTCGGCACAGCTAATCCCTGAATCTTGATGCTAATCTGGTTTGGGCCAGATTAGCCTCAGACTGACACTGCAGCAGACCTCTGTACAGTTCACACGCAATTCCTCACAATAATGAGTAGTCCATGGGATTTATGGACAGTTACTGAGAAAACAGATACTGCTAACATAACAACAGCTAACATGCTGGGGCTGCTACATGCTATATCACAATTATGTTTTGTGAGTTTTTGACTTATAAATACATTCAATCTAATTAAAAATAGTCTGTATGAAGTCGAGGTCATTTTACTGTTGGGCTTAAGATGTGTTGGATGGCAAGCAAGCTTCAGGACCAAGCTAACTTTAGCCAGGCTTACGTCTGACCTCTACAGATACAATGACAGACAACACAGAGCTAATTTTGGCTGGACCATGTAATCCTTAAAGAATTTGACTTATCAAGGCACAGAGCCTCCTCACTAAAACCGCGAAAACATGTATTTGATCCATAAAACAACACGTGGCTGTATTCTGTTACATAACACTCTAGACTCCGCTCAAATAGTTCCTGGGATTGATTCCTGGACCATGACTCCAGAGGTGGGTAGTACTCAGTTGCATTTACTTGAATAACTTTTTAAATACATCTTACTAAAGAGTACTTTTCTAGCAACATACTTTTAATCCTGCTAGTATTTTTATTGAAGTAACAGTACTCTCAGCTGTGTAAAAATTGTTGTTACTACATGAGTAAGTTTTTCTATTTTGACCCATGATGTTTTGTGTGCACCGCTCCTTTATGATTTTAAGTTTTGTGCATTATTTTCAAACTACATAAACTTTAAATTATGAATCAGATGTTAAGTCCAGACAGTTTTTGGACCACTACTTTGCACTTACACCTCTACATGGCTCTGTATTATCCTGTTATGCTCCCCTAAGTATCCAGACTAGATCAGCTTGTGTATTTTATTACTACTATACTTCATACCAGTGGAGTCCAAACTTTTTTTTTTGTTTCCACTGGCTACTAACCAGGTGCTTGTTTAGTGCCCAGGGTCTAAAATGGCCAAGCAGGTACTAACTTCTTGCTGATTGGTCAGAGTGCTGCTGGAATCCATGGTTACCACAGACTTGATTTGATATTTTTGTGGACAGTTTCCATGGATACGATGGGCCATAGATACTACAGAGAAATGGAAATGCAACCAGGCCAAGCAGAGCCGATTAGAGTAGAGTAGGGCTGGTGGAAACGGGTCAATAAGTTTCTTTCTAGACTTTAATGATGTCATAATTTCAGATGGATATGCCTGATGCCTGTATAACTTCATATTTTTGAAAGAAATATCCAAATTTATGGTCCACAAATGTTCAACCTTACCATTATTTGTTACAGATTAGATACCCAAAGCTGTCATATTAATCTGATTAGTTAAAGTCTTTTCAATTGACAACAATCACATCTTTGACAACACTTTCTGAAACTTTTCTGAAACTATTGTTCTTTTGTGCTGACAGAGAAGGCGTTGTGCCAGTTTTTGTTTCCTGTGGATAAGCCTGGTAATTACAGAGATATTACTGGGCCTATCTGCAATCTGACAGTTACACAGCAAATTCCACCACAGTATTCGGACCTGTCTCCAGCTACAGGACAGTAATATTTAATAATATTTAATACAGATGGGGAGAAGCTAAAATTAATATTGTTAAAGTGCAGATTTTCTTTGTAATACGGTGAATTCAAAGGTCTAATCAGTAATAAAAATCACCAGGTTCAATATTTGTTAATTTATAATGATAATAATATAATATTTAATTGATACTTTGCAGGTGATGTCAACAACATTCCCTCGAGGTGTGGTGTAAAACTGTAGGCACTGTTCTGAGGCTTTGGCTGAGCTTTATTTGAACACAATCTGACTAGAAAGAACAGACTTGTTTGGAACTGCAAAAGGTGAGCTGATTTGTGCTGTTAAACAAGTCCCTCTCACATAACAATACAGTCACAAGCTAGCTAGCACTCGCCAACAGTTTTTCAGTTAGTCACTCTCGCTTTTTTGTTGAAAATCAAACACCTAAAGAGGATGATGGACCCTCATTTCGATCACAGGCTCCTGAAAATGTGCTGTTTAAATCCATATTATGTCAAAAACTGTAGACCATCAAAAATGTATTCGCCCGTGTTTGCATTGACACTATGAAAACTGCTGAACATTGCGCCATAGACATACATGCAGCATCGTGTCACTGCAGAGTATCAATACAGATGGGGACGGCTAAAATGAATATCGTTCAAATGCTGATTTTGTTGGGAATTTGCCTTTTGGATGTTTCATGATGAAGTACAATGTCATTAACTGGGGGGGAAAAAGTCTCTTACCGTCCGTCTGGAAGTATGACATCATCACATTGGATCTCAAAAGCACCAATGGGAGGGTCACGGGCGCCGCCGCAGCAGCAGGGTGTGGGCGGTTGGTGTGATATCAGCTACACATTCAGATTGTGTCTCTGGTGTCTCTATGGAGAATGATCAGAATCCTGCATGTGCGTGATAGAGTGATGCCATCTACATGTTACATTTGTGTCAGGCCTTCCCAACAGTGTGAGGTCATCACCGGGGGACGCAGGGGCACGCACTCCCACTCCTGATTGGATAATCCTGACCACAGCATCCTTCAGCTGTGTTCACACTAATTGTCAGCTAATTTTCACTTTGCTACGAGAAAAAGCAAGAATACATCCACTTTCTACATTTTTGATTTCAGACTTTGCAGTGACGTCACGCTGGGCCTATGGAGGAATGTTGAGCAGTTACCATGGTGACACAACGCACCACATTAGCAAACACGGTCAAAAAGTTTAGAGACAACTATAGAAAAATACAACATCGATTTAAACAACGCATTTTCAGGAGCCTGTGATCAATACGAGCGTTCATGGTCTGGTTTAGGTGTTCGATTTTAAACAAAAAAGGTGAGAGTGACTAACTGAGAAACTGTTGGCTAATGCTAGCTAGCTTGTGCCTGTAATTTTATTTGAGAGGGACTTGTTTACCAGTAAAAATCATCACCTGTTGTAGTTCCAACTAAATCAGTTCTTTCTGGCCAGATAGTGGTCAAATAAAGCTCAGATTAAACTCTAACAAAGCCTCAGACAGAGCATGCCTACAGTTAGCATCACATCAGCTGTAAAGTATCAGTAGGGCGGTTCACGTTACGTCATCACAACATTCATAAGAGTCCATCATTTAAAGTGCACATGGCAGGTCTTCATGTTTTTTCTAACTCTGACGTGGTTTGATGGGATAGTACCTGTGCTAAATATGTAGAAAAAAGCTGAGGAAAAAAAGTACAGAAATACAGGAAGTAGAGCTGAGTTCAAAAAGTGAATATCTGTCATCAACCAAGAAAATGCATCCAAAATCCAGACGAATTAAAAGCAAGGAGGATCATTTTCAGAGATTTAAAATAAAGGTGTTGTCATTTATTTTTCTTAGTAAAATCATATTGTGCCATTTTGGCCCTTGTTAACATTATGGTTGCTAGGTAACAGTTATTACTTCTATACATATGTCATATAATTTTCTGACATATTGTACTGTATCCAAACAAGAAGTACAATTGTGAACTTAACCCAAATAAAAACAACTAGAAAACATGATTTTTTTGTCAAATTTTAAAGGTATAGTATGTAACTGTGTGTAAAACCATACTTTGGAACATTCTCCAGGAAGATAGATGGATTTATGCTTTACTGTGGAATATTACAGCCAAATGAACAACATTTCTATGGAAACCAGCAGGAGGAGGTCAGGTTTGTGGAAAATGAGACTGTCCTGTCATAGGCACTGATTGTATTTGGTTGATGGTTAATGTCTTTGTAAATCTATCCATATGACACTTATTTATAAGACTGATAATAAGTTATATTTTGAAAACTGAAATTGTGACATAAAATGATAGAACACAGTGAACAGAGCTCATCGGTCAGATTTATATTCTTCAAATAAGTGAGTCATTTTTAAATCCACAAAAAGAGTTCTGTATGGTCAGATTGTGTTAAAATAAAGCTCAGATTAAGGTCTAACTTGAGTAACAGAGCTTCAGACAGAGCAGTGCCACCAGTTAGCTGCAACCCCTCCAAGAAATGTTAATGACATCATCTCCAAAGTATCAATTTAATGTATTATTTATTCAGTCATATAGTGTTTTTAATGCTCTTACTGTGAGCGAGTTTGCCTCACCATAGATCTGGCATGTAGTTCCGTGCAAATAGATAAGTTTAATGCCATACTGTGGAACATTCCAGGCATATTCAAACACCCGAGGTCCTATATCATAGAAAATGTATTCTTATGAGCTTTATAGTATGTTATAATGTTGTTACATACCTGGAGTTGTGTTTTGTTTGATTCTCACGTGTCAGAGTAACGCTGCATTATTAGTCTGTCATCTCCAAAGCTCAAAACGCTCTATTCCACGTTGTGATGTCATGAAGTGGTGGATTTCAAGTTTACAGCTAACTTTTTTTTTGTAGAGATTGGCAGTTCCTGGGCTGAAATCATCCAAATGATTCTAGTGAAGGTGTATGGAGTTTAAAAACAAAATGGAGCACTTCCTGTATGGGTTAATTTGGTGGGCTACATCTATTATAAATATAAATGATAGTTTTACACTAATCACGAAGGTATTTGAGAAGAAAAGTTGAAAAATATGTTGAAAATGAGAGTTGCAGACATACTGATGACATCACACTGCGGAGAAGTCTGTCCAGAAGTTACAATTTACACGTATGTACTTTTTTTCTGATACTTTAAACATTATTTCAATTATTTATTTGCTAAATCATTACTGTCGTGTACATTAAGGGATTTTGGCCCATTATACGAATTGGTTGCTAGGTAACAGTTATGGAATTCCCTAGTGTGATGTCATGATTTCCACCCAGGAAGTGCAACGTTAAACCCCCCAAAAAAACACAAAAAACCCCAAACTGAGAAAGACATTGTGATTTTTCTTAATGAAATCTTAACTCTAATGATCTTGCATGTGTTTTAGTCATTTTGCTACACAGTTTCTTGAGGCATAGTGTCTCCTTTAAAGTCTTATAGGTTGCACCATAGTCCTGAACAGTGGGTACAGTGCAGTGTGCCCAGGCTTTAAGGCTAGTGGAACTTTACCATTGTAACACACATAGGTTTTTCCACTATAGGAGAGGAAAAGTGCCAAGTTAAATCTACCCCCCGCTGTCACTCTGATCCACACACACCTACACTTCAGCAGATTAAAGGATCAGACCATCCCGACCCTCCGAGTGCTAACAACCCCCACAGCCTCCACCACACCGGGCTAACAAAGCAAAAGCACTCACCGCGACGTGGGTCCTAGCTCCTGTATGCGCGGTACAGAGGAGGCTGCCGGTGTGCCGTTAGCATCAGGAGCCGAGAGAGGAGTGTGTGGGCAGATCTGTCTCTCCTCCCTCTTGCCTTTTTTCTCTCCCTCCTCCCTTCCTCCTCCCTTGCTCTTGTGTGTGAGAGTGTGTGTGTGTGTGTGTGTGTGTGTGAGCCCAGAATACCTCCACAAACAGTTGGTGGATCAGGCTGTGGGACAGAAGTGGATAGTGACATATGAGAAGAAAGCAGGAAGGGCAGAGCGGAAGACAAAGGACAAGTGTCCACTGTGTCGTTAAAGCAGAACTCTTATAAAAAATGGACTTTGAGATTTTTATCATGTTATAGTTGTTGCCCCTCACCTTTTACTCACCCAAAGTTGTTTTTAGAGTGATTCATGCGTGTTTGATGAATCTTTAATGCTTACCGGTACACGCCCACTGCACTCTACTTCTCTTCTCTTCTGCTTTACGTTCTCTAATTTAATTTTCTTGCTACTCACTGGTGTGATGTCCAGCTCTTCATCGGAGGTGCTGACAGCTGCACGGAAATCAGCAGATTTGTTTCTTCTATTAAGTCGTTTTAGATTAATATTGGGATTTAAACTGTGCAAATTAAAACATAATGATCCACAGTGTGACATAGATTCTAACTATGTAGCAGACACAAGCACAGTAAGTCTTCTTTATTATTTATCTCAAGCTTATTTAACTCATCATGTTGAGTAATTAGGATGTTCTGAATGCATAAGGTAAGTGAGAAATAACTTTGGACCACTGCAAACTGTTTAACTAGTTCTGTTTTTCACGTTTTTTAAGATAAGTAAGTAAAAATGAGGTAGGCTACAGCACCTTGACATATTGACCAAACGTTTTTTTAGATTTAAAAATGATTGCAGGTTAATACCAAGATTTATGTTAAAAGTTTATATATATTCAGAAGTTTATTTTAATTTTGATGCGTAGTCTCACTAGAGTCTGACCCACACCCCCAAACCATCAAGGGAATTTGATTACTTAATTTACTTATTTATAATTACTTAAAGGAGCACTTTTCTGCAACCTCAACAAGCTGGTAGTGGAAAGTTACACAATGTGCCTTTAAACTACCTAAAGTTCTACATAACTGCATTGTGGCATGCATGGACATAGTCTGAAATATGCTCAGAAGATAATGTTTATAGTCTGTTTCAACATAGGCAACGTAATTACTTTAATATTACATAAAATAAAAGGTGACACTGTTTTTAAAAATAGCTCTCTGAAACATGAGCAAGACACATCACCCAAATTATATACTGATAATGGAGCATCCGGAATAAAAGCTGCCAAATATTAACCTGCAACTTGTTCACATATGGAAGAAAGTCAAGCTGAAATATTAAAATTCATTATACATATGTGGTTTGGTTTTGTAATGTACATGAACCACTCCCACCCCTCCATGTGACGGTGGTTGTAGTCTTTGCAGACAGTGAGAGTAGGTCTATATATAACTTCAAAGTGGTTCAACACAAGGTGGGCAGTCAGATGTCATACCTGCCCAAGTCTGCCGGCTTAAATGAGGATTTCAACACATAAACTACATATGCCTCATGGAGTTATACAAACTTTATTTCTCTCTTTCTTCAAAATTAACTGACTAACAAAAACTAATATTTCCTCTGGGTGTCTCCTTATTGTTGTTGCAGTCAACTATATGGAAGTGAAAGCTCTATGACATGCCAGTATAAGCCCGCCTCCAGACCAAATAAGAGTCAGGTTTCCAAGCATCAGTAATTTTTTTTTTGTTTTTTTGGCCCAAACTTTACATACTGGAGCTTTAAATTACACCTCACTGCTAGATGTTTTCTGTTACTGCTGTGTGGTCTTCTTCTGTCAGGCCAAAGCTGCCACACTATCAGAGAGCAAAGGTGAGTCTGAACAAAGGCCAGGTGAGGGGGGAGGAGCAAGGTGAGGGGAGGGGGCAGGGGAGGGAGGAGGAGCCAGGGGAGGAGCCAGGGGAGGGGACAGAGGGGAACAGGGTCACTTTTGCCATCTACTGGTGGAAAAAAATCTAATAAACTTGCAAATGGCAGATAGCTTTAAGAAATCTTTTATCTTTATCAGGCCTAGACCAGGATTAGACTGAGACTAAACCAGGACTAAACCAGGACTAGACCGGGACTAAAACCAGGACTAAAACCAGAACTAGACAAGGACAAGACCAGGACTAAACCAGAGTGAATCCAGGACTTGACCAGGACTAAACCAGGACAAAACCAGGACAAAACCAGGACAAGACTGGGACTAGACCGGGACTAAACCAGAACTAGATTGAGATGAGACCAGGACTAAACTACTATTAGACCGGGACTAAACTAGGACTAGACCAGGACTAGTCCAGGACTATACCAGAACAAGACCAGGACTAAACCAGAACTAGACCAGGACTAAACCAAGACTAAACCAGGACTATACCAGGACAAGAACGAGACCAAAGCCAATCTACATCAGGATCAAACTAGGATTCAATCAGGACCGATCACTACAGGCCATAAAAGTCAGAGACTTCCTGGTTGGTAGCCCCGCCCCCGGCCTCTCCTCCTGCACGTGCTCAGTAGTGCTCAGGTACAGGCTCCTCTCTCTCTCTATTATGGTCATTCACACTCTGAGCTTTGTATCAGTGATTTTACACAGAGGCACACTCACAGCTCCTGCTGCTAAAAGAGGAGGTTACCATAGAAACAGTCCTTACTCCAGATCTGTGCCAGAGATCAGGAGAACACAGGGATTCTACCATCAAGATCTGTGTGTCAGAGAGGAAAGACTGAGGAAGAAAAAGTGTCTCTCTCAGGAGGAAGAGGAGGAATGTGTCCTCTGCATATGACTCATCCTTCACCTGGAGCCTCAGGGTTAAACTTGTCAAAAGCAGTGAGATACCTTCCCTTAGCTGAGGGATTTTATATTGATGGGGGAAAGCGGAGTGTCCAGATAAAACAATTTGTTGTAAAAGAAAGATGATTTGTGTAATCGAATGCCCAAATTAGTAAGTACAAGATGAAATTATATTTTTAGACCAAAGCCCACTCCTCTCCCATCTAAAGACAATGCATAAATATAATTGTAAGATGTTAAAGTGTGACTAAACACTTAAGCTCCGACCACAACCAGCATTTCAAATAGAGCTTCTAAACTGAGCAGTGCGTGGAGGACCAAAGGGGAGAGTGAGGGGAGAGGAGGGGCAGAGGGGCGGAGTTTGGAGGTGTAAGGAACGGTGTGATTGGTCTAACAGGTATCCACACTTCAAGCTCCGCCTCTGCACATAGTACTTCACATTTCAGAGGCCACTGGAGGCAGCACAAACTTAGCAAATTTACCTATTTTCCACTAAAACTGCCAAAATATTACTAGGAACTGTTCAGTAGATATCCACAGTTTAGCAGAGAAAAAAGTGGATTTAGTTTTAGGTTTTGTCAGAACATGCACCCTGGCACTCTCCGATCAGCTGACGTTTGAACAGTAAAATAACTGTATGCTGAGCTCTGTTATGATCACATTTGGCTGATTCTACTGTTGCCGGGCTCAACATGACACAATCACAGCTCGCTCTGCGGTTACCACGGCAACAGCTCCAGAGCCGAGCAGGGGCGCTCTCCAGATAAACATAGAACTCAGCACCAGGCACTTAAGTCTCAATCCGAGGACTACAGCATAACACTACATTATACTCAGAGTAATGCACGCTTTATGTTGAACCTGGAGGGATTTTTGAACGGGAGTTTTGGTCCTCTAGAGTTTTTGTAGGTCAATTCATGCTAATCAGGAAATGCTTTTTTATTGTAATTGGTTAGTATTGTCTCAGCATTGGTCCATATATTTATTGTACCAGTGAAAATGTGTCTTAAGCATTTGACCTTTGACCCACCAATACTCACTGTTCACCTGCTGGGACACTTTTCTAGATCTGAGCCGGGGTCTACAAGAGGGTTATGGTGGACATATGACGACATCCTTAGAAAAAAAAAGGATATAAGTGAGTGTTAAGCCCAATACTATGACCACAAATACTAGTTTAAAAAAATGCAGCAGCAGCAAAAAAGCACTAGTTGTTTAGTTCAAGTTAGGGACTGAATATCTATATTTTTGGAAGTATCTCTATAATAATAACAATATAAATGATATGTCTTTAAATATTGTTATTGTTGAGGTTTAAATGTACACTATGTAACATTTCTGGTGTGGGGAAGATGTCATTGCTTGGCCAGGAATGTCCCACAGTATGGCATTAAACCTGAAAGACATGCACTCTAACTGTGAGCGTGGTCGCCTCTCCACAGATCTGACCTGAGGCAAGTTTCACATCTGCCATCTACTGGTAACAAAAGGGAAAAAAATCAAATAAACATACAAATAGTAGCGTTAACTATTTTAACACATGTAAAAATATACAGCATAAATACTTTATACCCTCAATGGAAAGATTACAACACAAATTTTTATTTAATCAGCATTTTGCAATTTTAAATATTGTTTTTCTATACTGTATATAAGAAACAATATTCAACTTTAGCAGGATTCACAATATTATTAGCAGTTCAACTTAGTTTTAGTAGCAGTGTATAGCAGTAACATTGCCAGAATACACACTTCTTCAATACTTTGCAAAGATGTGATTACGCTAAATCTCCCCCAATTCAGTTGGGCGTGATTGACAGGTGGATTAGCCAATCAGGGACATTCATGGTCTGTTCGTATCAAAACAAATATGGCTGCTTACAAGGGGGAAAAAAAGGAAAAATATCATAGAGACTAGACATAGGACTGACAAATGTGGTAGATTTCTACAGAATCAATGAGCGAAGCACTAAACTCTTTTATTCAAAATGGTGAACAACCAGTGAGCTCTTTCGTTTCACTTACATCACTGAAATAAACAAATCTGATTGCACGATGATGTTGGGTTCGAGGTGTGAAGGAGGGGAGTGGCGTCCAGACTCATATTACTCTGTATAAAAAATATAGAGAAATATCAGTCTGGTCTTGTCAGGGAAGAAGTAGCAGACTTGTAATAAACTCTTTGTAGTTGTGGCCAGTGACAGTAGTTTTGCAGTAGTACCATTAGGCTACATGTCTGTATTTGGTCCACTTAGTTTCATTAGGTCTTCATGATATTATGATTTAGAAATGATTATCTTATAGTCAGACGTTTTTGGGTCATACCTTGCACTTAAAAACACAAAACCTATATAGGAGAAACCATGCACAGGAGCAATCAAGCAGAAAGTAAAACAACAACAGCTCAATTCCACCATTTTCAGCACTGATAAAGAGACCCATGTACTGGACTGGGAAAACGCTACAGTCATGGACATAGAGAGCAACAAGTCAGGGATCAGGGAGACCATCGAGATCCAGAAATGCACCCACCAGACTGTAAATCGGGATGAGGGGGCTTATCAACATCCTCACACCTGGGATACAGTCGAACAACAGATGGCGCTGTCGTCCTACTGCTCCGAGTAGAAAGACAGTGCCAAAAACCTGTTTAAATCAGCTGTGCAGACAGAAGAGGACTGAAGAGGATGGAGCAGAGTGCGGCCAAAACTGTCCAGGTCTGACATAAAAATACAGGTGACTATAAGAAACTCTAAATCGTGTGTGTGAGTGATGAATGGTAGTGGTGCAGGTTGGAGCTGGTGATAGGCTGCACTGTGCTCCAGCCTCCCACGCATACTCTGAGCCCCTCACGCAGGACCATTCAGACTCTTCAGTATATGTGAGTGTGCAGTATTCAGGGGACCAGCTCACAAGGACAGGGCACAGTGGTGGACATTTACAGTTCAGACCTGCATATGACAGGTGTTCATGTTTTTTTTTTTCCAATTATGACTTATTTTGATGGGTTAGTACCTGTGCTAAATATGTATCATAGTTTTACATCAGTTATGTGGCAAATCACATCAGTTTGTGGAAAAATATTGTTGGCCAGTGGAGGGCGCTGTTGTTCGTCTAACCCTCCTGAAATGTACATAACCAGAAAAAAGGGACATAACAAGAAATAACTAAAACTTGTATAACTCCATACTTTCTATGTAAATATATAGTGAAAAGTAAACTGTAAATACATTAGTTGCTATGGTAACCTGGTAAATGGGACATATGTTGATTTTCTAGATGTGATGATGTCATACTCTCAGATAAGGGCAAGAGATATTTTTTTTCCCAATCCGTTACATTACACTTTGCCATGAAACATCCAAAATGTAAATGCACAAATATTGGACCTGATCATTTCTATCAGTAACTAGACCTTATATTACCACAAAAATTTTAACAATGTTCATTTTACCTGTCCCCGTCTGTATTAAATTGTCGTAATGTGTGGTGTGAGTAGGACCAAAGGGTGCGGGCAAGTTTTACGGATAAGACAAGCAAGTGGCGGGAGAACATACGAGGAGCAGGGTGCAGGGAACGAACGAAACAGGAACACAGCCAGTACCGGGAGACAGGATCGGAGACGGGAGTCCAGGGCAGTGCAGGGAGGCAGGATGCTGAACCGGAACACGAGCAGGAACACAGGCAGGACACGAGCAGGACACGAGCAGGACACGAGCAGCACAACAGGCAGACGCACAGTGAAACATGCAGGTCGACGTCCATTGAGTCGAGCAGACGATCTGACACCGAGGGGAGAGTCCTGGCTCCTCTTATCCTCCCGCAGGTGGCGTTGATTGCGCTGATGAGAAGCAGGTGCACGCAGGAGGAGCCAGGAACTCCGCCCAGCTCCAGAGACAGGCAGGTGAGGGAGGGGCAAAGCAGACACAGGAGGAAGGAGAGGGCAGGGATCATGACATAAATATTATTGGCATATAGAAAGTTTTGATGTCTGAAACCCAGCAATATTCTACGAGAGATTTCTATTTCTTTTATATAAACATCCCCAAATACTGAACTCAATATTTAGGCACGCAAATTAAAATTAAAGTTTTCACAACAATACTACTTCTGCCTGCAAAAGTATCATTGTGTTAACAAGTTTAAGTGAATTGAATAAGCCTAGTTGTGATGCCATATGAACACAGTCTTTTAAATTGCAGATTATTAAAAAAACCACAACACACATTACATTTGTTATCTTCACATAAGTATATATTTGAGCCTCACCAGGTTAGCTGTCATCATAGAGTGCACACTGCCCTCCACTGGACTAAAGCTTAAGTACATCTGAAGACAGTCACTTAAGATACAGCATAAAATATCAATGACACTTACTCACTGTAGCATGTGCTGCTATGGTGCTCCCACACTCTGTCCTTTTTACTGTTTATGTTGATCAGAAGTAAATTATTTAAGATGATCCTATATGAAAAATATATAGCCTATACATTTAACACAAAATATTGACCGGAGAAAGAGTAGGCCAGTATTTATGCACATTCAACATGTCATATTTTGAGCATTTGTTCATATACTGTTGAAATAAAGAGCCTCTGGACAGAATAACTCTATAGCAGGTGGTTTATGGTTAATGTCTCTGTTATTACTGGGCCTTACATACTGTACCTTTAAATAATAGATTTATATCTGTGTTATTTCTTTTTGGAGATTTCCTTCCATTGGTCAACCCTTAATGTGAGATTTGGACATAATCAAATTCCAATTGTCAGTGCCGTATATTAGTTGTAAGGTCACTGCGCACTAAAGGCTGTGGCATTCTACAGGCCCATATTACACACTATATCACCGGTGCACAGGGGCAGACGGGCCTCTGCTCTCCTCCAGTCCACATTCAATAATAAATATACAAAATGTGAAATAAAACGAGGAACACAAGGCCTATAAAAAACCCACCAACCCACTGACCTTACACTGTATAACCCTTAACTTGTGTTAGCTTGTGTCTTAATCTGCACAGATGTGTCATGTCAAAGGGGCTTTTAATAATTAAAACTCTCCCATCCATAATTCATAAACACGATGCTGATGGAATGTGCTGATATGGCAAATTATTTAAAGCAACATTGTGCCTTGGCCTATTTTCATTCAGTGTAGTCCAGGAGTACACATTACAGGTTAGTTAAAGAGGATGTATTATATGAATCTTGAGCTGTATTTTGGTCATTTTAAATCGCAACATTGATCTAAAACAACTTAATTAACGAAGTCCAATGGGAGCCGATTCCCAGCTGCCTCTTTAAATGTCGCCATAACAAAGTGCCGCGTGCTCTCGGCCCCTCCTAGCTGCAGATCACACTGACGAGCAGGATTTTTTTTTTTTTAAAGTTGTGTTGCGTGTCACTGATTGAGAACATAAAATTGGAAAAATCACAGAGCAGTGGGCGTGTACTGGTGGATAGATGATCAATGAGCAATGATGAGTTGAATACGGGAGAATAAAGATGACTCAAGCATCATGAAAAGCCGATTTTGCAGGATCGGTCTCCTTTAAGACCTTTTAACCGTGTAATCACTGTTTTCCCTTCTCATTTACCCACATAGATTTATATTTTGGGTGATTCATGCATGTCTGAGTAATCTTTAGTCTACTGTAATCACGATGCCTGCTCACTGACCCCTCCGTAACACACCTGCTGTACTTTAACCTTAATATAATCGAATCATTATAACTATATAGCAGAAAAAT
Source organism: Periophthalmus modestus (assembly GCA_019594935.1). Lineage (NCBI taxonomy): Eukaryota > Metazoa > Chordata > Actinopteri > Gobiiformes > Gobiidae > Periophthalmus > Periophthalmus modestus. Next base: position 10,046,063 of record JAIEZT010000021.1, read on the forward strand.
GCATAGTAGGGTGTCTTAAAAAAATAAATACGTAAAGATATCAGTCTGGATTTGCCAGACAAGGGCCTCTCCACATGGAATAAACATTAAATACAAGTTTAAGGTCTCTGTCTGCTGCACTCAAGCCACATTAATATGACAAGTTTGTAAAAAAAAAAAAAAAAAAAGAAAAAATTAAGTATGTAACATTTTAGCCCAAAAATAGACAAAAAAATTATTATTATTTTTTTTTTGAGGTCATGGCACTGAAAAACTGCACCTTTACATGATCCTTATGTCAGGCTTGCATCTCCACAAACCTGACTCTTATTTGGCCTGGAGATGGGCCTTCAGCTGCTTGTCTCCATGGAAATGCTGTTCCTCTGGCTATTTTACCTTTCACAGTATGCCATAAAACTGATCTATCCCGATGGAGAATGTTCTAAAGTTTTGTATTAACTTTCCATTTTACTGTCTTAAAACAGTGAAAAACAGCACTACAGTAGCTCAAACGAAACGATTTGCAGTGGTTCAAAGTGATTCCTCAATTAACTTAATGCATTCAGAGCATCCTAATTATGATCAGTATCGCCTTCATGGTAAAGCTAAAAGCAACTAGCATGCAAACAGCGCACTTTCTGATTCTCTGACAATGCAAACACGTTACAATTAGATGGAAATAAGTCAGACGCAAGCCCTTTAAAGAGCTTTTTATTAGCTATATCCTTATGTTATATTGCAAATCTTCACAGGATGTACCTCAGAACAAGCGAAACAGTGCGATGCTGGTTCTACAGATCTCCGACTCCCTCACACGACACGTCTAAAAGTGCTGTGGCGGTGTCTCGATGATGGTTAGATAACTTTGCAAATATGATCACTGTTTTTATTATAACCGTGAAGTGTCCTTTTTGTGCTTTAAGTTTTGTTCGCGAAGTTGACTTTTTCAAGCATCCTGATTCGTTTTGCCTTGTGAGAACAGTTTTGCAAAGCGTGCCGAAGATTTTCCAGATTCGTGAAGAACGTTTCAGAGCATGTGCCAAAGCAACTGAAAAAAAAACCCCAAAACAAAACTGAAAACTGTAAAGCATTTAGAATAAAAATACAATTGTCAGGATTCTATCTTGTGCTGTTTTCCCTGTTGTCTCCGCCTCTCTTCTGCGTTGTCTGTCTCTCCTGGGACACCTGGATTTCCCTCATTACCTGCATTAAAAGAGGCCTGGTTTTCATCCACCAGTTTGTCATTGATACTACTCCAGTTAGTACAAGTAGATGCGTTTGGCGCCACAAGACAACTTTTTTTCAGCTTTTTATATTACAGCTGCTTTGTTCTGTGTCCAAGCGCCTGTCGTTTTTTTTTTATTGGAAGCTGCCTGCCTGCTTTCTAGCCATCCCAGTACCTCCCTACTTACCAGTTATGTGCTGCTTCTGGGTCCTAAGTAAAACCGTGAAAACAATAAAACACAGCGTAGTTTGAAATGAATATAAAGTTTATTGGAGTTTGCTGGACTCTAGGTGCGTGCGGTGCGTTAGCTGCATAGAACTCTGACACGTATCATCACAGTATCTCACACAGTTAGCTACAAACACCACATGCAGAACAGCTCTAGTGTTCTAAGTGGAACCGGGAGAACCAGAGTCTATCATCTCCATATGATCCAAGTCCAAAGTCCGGGATGGAGAATCTAAAGGGCCGCGCGGGATTTTCATAGTTGTATTACTCCAAGTTAATGACACCAGCAAATACAGAAACACACATCACAGAAGCGCGCACAAATCGGGGGTGTTAGATGTTTTTTGAATGTGTGTGTATATGTTTTTAAGCTTGTGTGCATGATTTTGAATGTGTGAATATGTGTGAACTTGTGTTGCACGAGGAGTTCACGAGTCAGAATTTGTGTATATTTCTGAATTTGAGCGATACATCCTGACCTCGTGTTCATATTCCCAAAGTTGTATGCATGATTTTTGTATTTGAATTTGAACTTTATTTCTAAATTTGATATTCAGAGTTTGTATTCATGGATCTGTGTATGATGTTGATTTTGTAAGCATATGTCTGAATTTACATTTGTGTGAGTTGTGTGAATTGTGTGTCTGTGTTTCAAGGACCAACATAAGACTTTGATGAGATTACCACTCCCGTGCATAAATCTATAGCAGTAAACTATGCACTGTTTGATACGACGTGTTTAGAGAGAGGTTTTTCTTTTAAAAAATAAATTATTAAATCAATTGGCATACGTTTTGGCAGTTAATAAAACATCCCTTTAACATGATTTCTCCCAGAGCATGCCCTTTAAATTCTCAACTCCATTGCTCTTTCTCAAATGACATCAAGAAAAGATCCAATGATTTTTTAAGTACAATTGGCTGATGCAGAAAATATTCATATATCAAAGTGCTTTACAAAATATTTTATTTTCAGTTGAACCATGTACAATTGGTATGACTTCTGTTGAAATTGCTGGTCAGAATATCTAAGTTCTCAGAAAATGCAGTATCTGGTTTAATAAAATATATCTGATTTGACATAATTCTCCACATTTGATGTTGTGTGTACAGCAGGAGAAAGTGAATGCACTGGAGTGACTGTGATTATCATTATTCCATAACACAATGTCATAAATATATGGATATGCAATAATCTGTTACGTCTGCTTTTAATTCACATAATAGAGGACTTGTTTAAAGAGGAGGTATTACACTTTCTATGGGAGAGTAACTGCTAACACATAACGCATTTAGATCACCATGTTATCTTTGATTGTTTTGAAAATGCTATATTAGCCGAAAAAATGAATACAAAATAAAAATAAAAAAAAATTAATAAATAAAAAAAAAAATAAATAATAAACCCCCCCCCCCCCATTAAAAAAAAAAAAAAAAAAAAAAAAAAACCAAACATATTACCATGTTTTATAACTCCCACTTTCCTTTTTGGCGCCTTCCCTTTGCTCCCCATGCTAAGTCACTCCCCCACTGACATTAGTCAGTGTGCATACAGATAATGAAAATACTGCACATTGCATCAGATTTGTGAAGTTGTTGTGTATTGTATCATGCGTTTGTATATTTATGTGAAATTGCCATGTGGGAGCACGGGTGACGCTTGTGTGGCTTTTGTATATTACCCCCTCTTTAACTGTCATTTTCCCAAGTGGCATTGCTGCCTTTATATTAGGGGCTTCAAACACAAATCCTCAAAATAACTTCATGCTGCAAAACCATTCAAACATTTTTTAAAAAAAGTAATATTTGAAAAGTTACTTAGGAGTAGCACATCTTTGAAAAGCTTATTTTAAAGTGATCCAATTTTGGAAAACATACTTAATTTTTTGGACGTATTACGACCTCACTTTGGGAACACCTGCTCAATATAATAAAAAGGATGTGTTAAATTTTTTTTTTTTTTTTTCATGATTGGGAAAGTAGGTTATAGGGGACTTTTTGAAGAGAATAAAATATATGCATCCATGACACAATGCAATGTAAGACACTGGTGAATAATACGAAAGATAAATCTCATATTGGAGATGGATGAGGACTGTATGAACTCTAGTGACATGCAACTGTTACAAAGAATCATCATCAGACTGTACAAACGCAAAACGGCTCTCCATTCTGTACTTTGGCTTTTTTTTTTTTTTTTTTTTTTTTGGTTGGAAAACAACAAAAACATGTTCATAAATATAAATATGTGCTGGGCCATCACTTCAGCAGTACAGATAAACATGATTCTTTTCTACACTGTAAACCACCAAACACCGATTTAGGAAAATATTACTTTTGACCAACAACTAGTCTTTTACAAAATTCTATTTTCATGAGAGCTTTTTGTTATAAAACATGGTGCGTAAAAACCTCATGGCACTCACATGTGACCCAGGTCTACCCAGGAACCTACATCAACAGAATACTTTGTGTGCGTACAGGCTAAGTACTGTGTGCATCTGAAGAAAACTGGGCCAAACCACAGCTGTTTCACTGAGAGGGGTTTGGGGTCAGAGAAGAGTTTCTGTGAATATGTGGAGATGGATATATACGGTTGAAGTGTACCCACCTGACCCAAAAGAAAAAAACTAGACCCAACCTGACCCAAGCCAAACCAACCCAAATGACCAACACAACCTGATACAAGTTGACAAAGCAAGATAAACCAACCTAACCTGTCACAAGCCGAACCGACCCAAACCAATCTGACCCAACCTGGCCCAAGCAGAACCTACCCGAACCAACCTGACCCAACCTGACCCAAGCCGATGCAAGACCAACCCAACACAACTAAACACCAACCAACCCAAGCCAACACAACTAGGCCCAACGTGACCCAAGGTGACACAACCTGATCCAAGACAAACCAACCCAAACTGACCCAAGCTGAACCAACCTAAGAATTTGACTGGCAGGATAGCTATAACTAGACTTCAGTCTGACTGGAAATCATGAGGAGAAACTAATAATAAAACATTTCGAAAGCCTCAGCAATATTCAAATGGAGGAAAAGCTCAGTTCACAAAAACTTATTTTTTCTGACTCCCACAGATGTCTTAGATTTACTGAAGATGTTCCAACATTAGATTTGTATTCAACCTTCTGGCTCAGACTGCACATGGAGCTGCAGTGGTGGAGAGGCCGCAAGAATTCCAAAGCATCTTATAGAGCTCTGCTGAATTCTGGTGGGAGTCTATTTTCATTGGATGCTGCAGTGTTCCTTCATAACTGGTTAATTATCTTGTGTACTGCAAGAGCACAGCAGCGAATACCACCCCAGCACAGCAGTCACAGGTGGTCTGTGTGCAGTCCCTCATGAACATGTATGCAACATGTTCTTCTGCTACAGGGGCCAAACTTTGTCAGAATAATGGAAGCACTCTGAATAATATCCACACAGCATTAGGACCATGGCTGCATACTGACCTTCTGCTACACTGAAAACAAAATGCTACACTGTTGATGACATACTCCTCAGGCAGGATTCAAATTCACTTGGACACATATTTTGGGCAGTATGCTAGCCTTAGCTCTGAAAGTACAAATGCTTATGCGAGGAGCAAGTGCAAGTAGACAGATTTTGAACTCAAATAATATTGTGCATAAAAAGTGAATGATTTGTTCAGTGAACACAAAAGTACAGCCTGAATAACAGAGAACTTCCCCGCGCACCGTAGCGTTAGTTTTTGGCAGTGACATTGAGAGCAGTTAGAATCAGAATTGTCAGCTACATTTCATATCAAACATTTTTGGAAATGTGTGTGTATAAAAAGCTGTTTCTACAGGTCTGTATTTCAGGACAGTGCACAGACAGGTTAGCATCACGCAGCTCAGTGCAGTCACAGCATTTTGGACTTCATCGCTACAGGAGGAGGCTAAGCACACTTATGGTTCCAACAGTATCTCCATTGTGCACTAGTACATAAAGACTGTACAAAACATCAGCTATCCACATAAAGAACTCCACACGGTGTCTTCAACAGCACCTTTTATCTTTTTAAATAAGTATTAGGGAGTGGAGAGCAAGGTCACACACAGGGGCTAGCCTAACCTGCTACTATGTTTGCTTCTGCCCTGTCCTGTTTTTTTTTTTCTTCTTCTTTTTTTTTTCTTCAGGGCCCTGCTGTGGTTTTTGGGAGGAGCTAACACAGTGATTGTTCAGACTACACATGGAGGTTGTGCTTTGGTGTAAACATACAAAATCATGCTCATCACATATATGTACACGAACCGCTCCATTTGGCTACAGCAGGGATCGCACTGCTCCACAGGGAATATGGGCTCAGAATGTACAAATCAACCACAAGCTGAGCACCTTTGTTCAGCTATAGTCAACTGTGGGTCTTCTATTTAGCTGCAAATTTACTAGAACTGACAGTGGCTCATTTCTACCAGGTTTTTAGTGCAACAGTTACCGCCATAAACCTGTTCATTTCCTTTTATTAAATCCATATTCCAAGACGTGCGGCTACAGTTACTCCTTGAAAGCCGGAGTTAAGGACGTGCCCTTGTAGAAGATATTGCGGGTGCTGTCTGGACTGTTGGCCCTCTCGGGGATGAGGATCACGTTGTTGGCCTTCCTCCGGAGCGTGGACTCTCGACTGGACGTGACTGAGGGGGTCTCAGAGGCACTCTCTCCCCCTGCTCCTGCTATAGACCCCCCATCTCCTGGAGTCACTCGTATGGTGGAGAGTCCGGCAGGATGGGGCCTTTGCTCAGCCTGGCCCGAGGTGCTCTGTGTGTGCACCGTCACCACAGGAGGGGTGCAGGCCGCAGCGGAGGTGGTGATTACGTGATTAGGCCGTTTCCTGTCCATAGAGCCCGACTCGCAGCTCTCAGAGTCGCGGTTCAGATCGTTCATCTCAAAGGACTGCCTGAGACCTGCAGGGCATCCTCCGGGCTCCAGGGTGGCCCCGCCCCGATTGCCTGTGCCGTGGTCCAGAGAACGCCACCTCCACGACCCGCTCCCATCTGTCGAAGGGGGCTGGATCACGGGTTTGGTGTTTTCTGGATGGGCCTCTATTCGGACAATGGCGCCTGTGCTTCCGGACATGCTGGAGCTGTCTTGGTCAGTGAGTGCTCTGTATCGTGGGGGGCCCTGACAGGGTGTGGTGGTGCCTATACTGCTCTCGTCTAGGCTCTTGGAGGTCTGGAGCAGGCCCTGCTGTTTGGACATGGCGATCACCTGCATGATCCTGGGTGGGGCATCAGTAGTCCGACAGGTCTTCTCAGCAGCCTTCTGCCAGTTGGCCTGCCCTGCACCAGCGCTGTCGCCTGGTGCTCCTCCGGGCATTGACCTCGGGGAGGAGTTGTAGTTCTCATGAGCCTCTTCTGGAATGTGAACAAGCTGAGAAGATCCTGGCCGGGACTGCATGGCAATCCTGGCACCTCCCGTGATGCCACTGCAGTTACTAGGTAAGGTTGTGCTAGTGCCTGCAGCTAGCTTGGACATGTATGAATGACAGTCAAAGCCTCCATTTAGGCCCATCGTGGGCGGCTCTGAGCCGGGGTGGAGGTGGTCCATGCTGCCGTGGTGAGGGGGGTGCTGCGAGGACTGCCCTGAGGACGAGTCCAGGGAGGAGGAGAAAGAATCAGGAACCTGCAGGGAGCACTTGTGGTTCTTGCTCTTCCACTGAGACAGGAGCTGTTTGGAGCGGCTGGAGTCCATGGAGGCGTGGTGGAGGGTGGCAGCATGCCGGCGGGCGGCCTCCTCGTATGCGGCAATGGCCTGGGGTGTGTGCACGCGGGGCAGGGTGTGGCTGAAGGCCATGTAGGCCTCTTTACTCTGAGTGCTGCGGGGGGACAGAGCGCCTCCTTCAGGGTGAGTTTTGAGCCCGTCGTCAGGCCGCTGCTGGGGGAGGCCTCGGTGGAGCAGACCCTCAGAGTGAGAGGTGGGCAGTAGAGCTTCTCCGGCCATGGCCTTCAACTGCATGTGGTGCATGACGGCCTCCTGGCTGATGTGGGGCAGGGAGCAGGGGGGTCTCTGGGGCTGCACAGGAGCAGGGCAGCTGTCGTCACTGGGCTGGAAGTTTCCCACAGCAAACACTCCCTGTCAAAAAGGACACATTGGATTAGAGGACACATGTGGTCAGGTACAGTCCTCTCAGAGGTTATCTTTACCTCATCTGAAGTAAAGGAGCATCGGATGGTGAGTAATAAAAACTTTTAATAGCAAGTTTATCAGAGTTATCCTTTTCACTTTGAACTTAAACACGGGATGACGAATTGCGGAAATACACAAAAGTGCCCGTGCTTGTTGCATCGGAGCGATGCAGAGACAGGGATGCACGTCAAACCTCATCAAGGATCTTTGTACAACACGAGACTGGACCCCGCAGTTTCCCATTTAGGATATGGGATAGACACTTACCCGCTAAACAACTTAATTTGCATTTCCTCCGCCTAAACATCTGCACATATTGGCAAAAAATGCCCCATTTTGCATATTCAAAAAACTGCAAATTGTACAGCATCTTCTTTAGCGTCTCTGTGAGAAATTGTGTTGGATTTTTGCTCCACTTTTAGGGTGATTAGCTGTTACCCTTGGCCCTTTGTTTACTTTAATCCCGTTCTGGTTCCACACACACGCACACAGAGCCGTACCAGGTACACGGCGATGGCTCCTCCCAGCAGGAAGCCCAGGTAGACATCCACCGCGTGGTTTTTGTACTGGATGATCCGGGTCAGGCCGCAGATGATGGCGCTGATGATGAAGGAGAAGACCAGCAGAGGCTTGAGCAGCTTGGACGAGTCAGTCAGGGTGCTGTTAAAGTACATCTGCACACAACACAACAACAGGGTCTGATCTGTGGAGTCAACATCATGATGATTACTTTATCGGTCAATATATGATAGATAGAACAGGGGGGGGTGTTTCAATATTTATCATCTATACTTTTTCTTTGCACTCCGGGGAAATTATTTTGTTATTTTTTTGACAATATATAAGATTTGAGCCATAGAAGGTTGAATTAATAATTTCGGTGACTCATTACAGATGCAAACTAATTACTTAAGTGTTTCATTGTGTTATTTATTTATTGCAGCTCTTTTTTTTTTTTTATAATATTGTAGATTTAGATTTGTAGATTTGTTTGGCATAAATCTGCCGCTGGATTACTATGTCAGAATTTTTTTTTTCCTATACTGATCTCTAAATCTCAATTTTTATTTGATTTTCTTCCACCTTATTGAAAACATAGACAGGGGGACTTCAAGCATAAAGAGAAGGTTGCCAGGATCACTTTTTTTTATTTTGTGCTGATAGTACGAATAATTATAAATAAATTAATTATTGATTATTATCAGCAGAAACATGTGCAATGGCCAAGTGCTAAACTGAGCTCCTAAACAGTGAGGAAATAGTTGTTTACTTTCCGTAACTTGGATTATAATGATAAGAAGCACAAGAGAAGAGAAAAAAGCGGAAAAAAGGTGAGGAGCTGAGACTAGATCAGAGAGAGAGAGGGAGCAGGGCCAGACTGCACTGCACACACAGAGGCACACGCGAGAGACTGGCCTTTTAGTCAAATTGTGCACATTTAAGTCAAAACTTGTGAAACTTGAAACTTGGACATGTGAGGAGATATAAAGAGACTGTAGCTCTGATTCAGAGCTTTAAAGAATAAAGCGTAACTTTTTTTCAGTGCTACACGCTCTTACTGCCATAGGATTGGCTGTAGACCTCGATTAAACGCACTTGCCTTTTCATCGACTTCAGATTGTGATGTATTGATCTTTCGAGTTCTGGCACAGCCCTAAAGCCCCAGAAGAGGCTAAATACTCAAACATGCATGGATGACATCTAAAACCTCTTCAAGCATTTGATGAGGGAACAACATATTTTATATAATACCCTCTATTTAATGACAAGCAGACATGTTTCAGCTTCAAATCTTTTTTCTCAGCTCATTGATAAGAAAGTGGTTCTTACCGAAACATAAACAGCTGCGAACGATGCAAGCGTGGCATGTTGAGAAGGGAAGGACTTCCTGTAAGAGAAAACAACGGTGAAGAAATTTATGATACAGAGATCGCTTAAGAGCAAAAATGAAATTTAAAAACAAGAGTATAATGTGAATGGTGGTAAAGCATGACAATGGTTCTGCTGCTGCAGTGGAGATTATATGAAGAATAAGAGTCTTTTTTAATGAAGGTCTTGAAACTTGATTCGTCAGATATTGCAAGATAAAAAAGTCAGTTTGTGGAAAATGATCTTGTGGTATATTATGAAAAGCTGTTCTTCTGAAAAGCAGTCCTGTAATAATAATAGCAAAAAAATATTAAATAAAATAAATCGGCAGTAAGTAAGTTATAAAAAATTGCGTCAAAATCTCTTCTTCATGGACTCAGTCTGGTGTCTTATGCCATCTCTAGTAGCATGCTCTGACTGGCTTAGGGTGAGTGCGTTTGTATGTTCTTGAGTATTCCAGTTGAGCTTTATCCTGGTTAAGACAATATCGTGGTATGAGGTTTTCATGCATTCAAAGAAAACAGGACACTCATCTCCCTGTATACATGAGGAATCAGAGAGGTAACTAGGGCACAGATATGGCAAGGAGCTAAATATCTTAGCAATATCGCAAACGTAAGGCTTTTAACATGTTTCTAACAAAAAAGGAACAAGATATACATTCATAATTCATACAGGCTGTCACAGTTTCGGTAAAAGACTGTTGAAAAATACAACCGAGTCCCACGGCATCAGTTTAGTCCAAGAGTAACACAGACAGTCACAGAGGTTAGTCTGGTGTTAAAACGGTTGTATTAAACAGTAAACAGCTTTAAGTCCTGGAAGACGTTTGAGTCGTTTTGGGAAAGTTGCAGCTCCTACTCTATCTGTAACTTTATTTGCACGTGCTCAGTACAGCACCAGTGGTGAGATATTGCGTCTACATGCCACAGTATCCTGAAGACTATGAGAATGTCTCATTGTCTCCTGGTTTCTCATAACATGAAATCAGGAAATCTGCGTATATATGGCACACAAAAAACAGAATTCTGAAATAAAAAAAAAAAAACCCCCTGATCATAACCGGGATATTCATACGTATGTGTGACAGCAGGGAGGAGCACAGAGGAAATCTAGTCTTTATGGATGAATTATGCAGAACAAACCAGGCTAGCACAGATAGATCCTGCTGTATTAATAATTGTAAATATTAGCTGCTCCTTGTTTAACCGCTAGTCTTGACCAAATCTTTGCCCCTCTTTAGCCCAGGCTCGTCAGCAGGCGTACCCAGCTCTCCCCCTCTCCCTCTGGGCAGAGCAGAGCCGAGCGCTGGCCTCTTCTTCTCTGAGCTCCATGACCTACTTCTGCTGTGCTCCCCCACTCCCTCCTGACAGCAGCTCCCATCAGCTCCACTCCACACAACACTCCCAGCTTCACACACTAACTATGGAGGAGATGTACAAAGCGCCGGGGCTAAACTGTTTTACTGCTTTTCTGTGTAAATTCTGTGGATGTTCTGAGGTTAGCTGAAAATGGGATCTTAGTGTATCTTATTACAATATCATAGTAGTTCTTGTTAAAATACCATAACGGATACAGGAATACTGGTTTCTTCCCTCATTAGCCTACTGCTGGGTTTCAGATGACATCACAACATTCTATTGGCCAGTAATAATTTAATACAGATGGAGGCAGCTAAAATACAGATTTGTACAGAGTTCTTGGGTCTAGACGCTAAAGAAATGATCAGGTTCAACATTTGTGAATTTGCCTTTTAGATAGTTCAAATTAAAGTATAATGTATTCAATTAATACTTGGCATGAAGTGGCATCTTGATGGGAGGGTTCTTCATGTATGTCTATGGCAGAATGTCAGCAGTTACCATGGTGACAACCTTGCCAAATAGGTTTTGATGATCTGAAAATTGATTTAAACAGCAAACCGATTTTAAACAGCACCGTTTAAGGAGCCTGTGATATAATATGAGTGTCCGTGGTCCTGTTTAGGCATTTAATTTTCAACAAAAACGCGGAGCGGGACTAAGTGAAAAACTGTTGCTAATGCTAGCTAGCTTGTGACTGTAATATTATCTGAGAGGGACTTGTTTAACAGTAGAAATCAGCTGATCTGTTGTAGTTCTTCACAGTCAGATTGTGAGTAACAGAGCTACAGACAGAGCAGTGCCCCCAGTTAGCATCACAACCCCTGGGAATGTTGATGACATCAGCTGCAAAGTATTAATAGGGAAAAATCCATCTTCAGATTTGACTCGTTTCTGTGTAAACTCTGCACATGGGCGACAGGTGCGTAGGAGGAGAAGCACTTTGTCTGAAAAGAAAAGGAAACTCCCGCACACTGTCTCACTCTTGATGCAATTTTATTCTACAACGTTACGGTCGCTCTCGATACCTGAGGAGGGTCAGAGCGACCGAAACGTTGTAGAATAAAATTGCTTCAAGAGTGAGACAGTGTGCGGGAGTTTCCTTTTCTTTTCAGACAAAGTGGTTTTCAGATTGTAGAATGTGATGATGTTGTACTCCCAGATGGAGGCAGGAGTCAGTTTTTCTACTTCTACACCTGACTAGACCTTATAAAGCCCTATAAAGTTATATAGAGCGTTGGAGGGCAGCGCTCTTTATAACTTTACGGGAGATTCACTGTTTTTGAAATAAATATCCAACCTTAAAGTCCACAAATGCTGAACGTTACCATTATTTGTCTGGGCTGGCTCCACAAACTTGCCATATAAATATTGTGGCTTTTTGGAATAATGGCATCACTTTCTGAAGATATTTCTGAGAAGACATTGAACTTTGTGCCAGTTTTTGTTCCATGCGGATAGGCTCAGTAATTACAGAGATATTAACCATAAACCAGGTCAATAAATCTGCAATCTGACAGTTAAACGTGTCCTCCAGCTCCGTTTAAACCACAGGGACGCTACAAAATTGAGATGTCACGTGAACCTCATATTCTTCTATCTGAACCCAATGGCTCTAAGGACTAAGAAATGCAATTTAGAGATATAAATGAGAATAAACACAAGGCCCTAATATTTTACAGAGAACGTGAAACTGTAAGCTTTAAATACCACTGAATCGTCCCATTATAATGAATGTGTTCCATAACTACAGCTGCCCCACAGACTCTGCATAAGTAATGATTTGTGTTGAACTAGAAACATTGTTTTCCAGAGCCACAGAACAGAGCTGTGCCAAAAGCATGAGGCTAATTATAGTCCATCACAATCTGCAGCCAAACCCGCACTGCACTCACTACTGCCCCCTACTGACACATCAGGTTTAGCTGGAGGACAGGTCTGTGGTGGAGTTTGCTGTTTAACACATCGTCGCATTAGTCAACCTGGTTTATGGTTAATGGTTTATTGTCTCTGCCATTACTGGGACTATCCACATGAAACAAAAACTGGTGCAAAGTTCAAAGTCTTCTCCGTCAGTATAAATAAAACATCGTCTTTTTTTAGCTTCAAAAAGTGGTGCCATTATTCAACACCAAAAACGTGATTCTTCTTATTTGAAAGAACTTAAAAGGTGTATTCTGCAACTTTTCTGGTTAAGAGTCAGTTACCTGCTCTCCATGGAAATGTTATAGCTTCGTCTAGAATGCTCCACAGTATGGCCTTAAACACACCTATCTCCAAGGAGCAAAAACTCCACTAGGCTGTAACCAAGTTACAAGTCAAATCTATGGAGAGGCAACCCCCGCTCACAGTAACTATAATCTGTAATTGAATAAATCAAGATAATTAAATCTAATGCCGTGCAGAGGAACATTCCAGACAGCAGTAACATCTCTATGGTGATGGACCCTTCACCAGAAAAGTTACATAGTGCACCTTTGCGGCATTGGATTAATATTACAAGTTTATGGGGTCTGCAGTATTCATCTGATTTCAGAAACTCAGAGATAATAACATAAAAATCAACGTGCTACTGCAACAAGCTTAACAAACATGTGCATTGGGAAGGTTTATTGTAACTTTGCTTATAATAAACCATGTGAGGGGTTGTCACAATGTTGCTTCTTTACTTCAATAAATATGTTTGTATGTTTGGCTTAAATGTGTTTAATGTGAGAAAACCATCAGTGTAATATAAAACTGAATCCCTCTGTATCGATGTTGGCCTGTTATTGTGACAAACTCAGGAACTCGCGCTTCCACACAGTTTCCCGGTTGAAATTCGAACTATAGTTAGTGTTCAATTCATAGACAGAAGTGATCATTTACACTGAAGAATTGTCACTCCTCCCTCTGTAATTGCAGCAGTGAGCCTCATCATTTTGGTCGTAAAATGTTCATATTAACCCGCTCTACATGACTCTGGTGTGTCGCCATGAATCAAAATATGAACAATAATAACAGATAAGTGCCCGTTCCCTGCTAAACCAATGATGAGGTGAGGGTGGGAAGGGGCATTACTTTCAACAGCCTTGCTCCGGATTGGCTCGTTGGTTGCTATGATACTCGTGGTCGCAATTCCAAATGTGGAACTCGCCTCTAAATTTGCTCTTATAACCGCTCTAGCCTCAATGAGCTTCATTTGACAGGAACCGAGCGCTATGGGTGCCGTCACACTCACTTAGTCCACTTCTTTATACAGTCTGTGATTCAAGCCTGTTTTTCCGATCTTCAGAGTTTCCGAGATCACATGAATGAGGCAATAATCCTTAATAAGAGCTGACAAGATTCAACATTTGTGGATCATACATATAGATAACAGCGAATCTCCAATAGAGTTATATAGGCCCCTGCCCTCAATCTGTAAGTATGATTTAAACACATTGCATGAAGTGGGATGTATTTACCAAGTACCAAGATCTGCATAGTGTTTTAGTTTTCTGTCAGTATTTGAGTCTGACCTGCCCTGTGTGATGGCGGCCGGGTCGGGCCCAGAGCAGATGTCCTCCAGGACGTAGGGGTTGTGCTCGCAGCTCACGTTCAGACTGGTGTAGTTTGGTTTGCACACGGTCAGGAAGTAAGGGGCGGGACTTCCTGTCATCAGCTGCAGTACGTCTGTGATGAGGGCTGTCGCACACAAGCCAAACGCATGCACTCCTGGGGAAGACAGGTGGAAAAGAGAGGGAGAGGAGGTGGGAGAGGGAGGGTAAGAGAGGGAGGAAGGGTGTGTAGAGAGGGAGGAAGAGGGGCGTGAGTGAGAGGGGAAGGGGGATGAAAGAGGGAGGGGGGGTGGTTGAGGGAGACAGGGTGGGACAGATAGATAGTGAGAAAAAGAGAGAAAAGTGAGGGATGGATAGACAAAGAAGGGAGAGGTGAGAAAGATAGACAGAGAGAGAAAAAAGAGGGAGTGTGAGACGGGGAGATGGAGGGGCAGGACAGGCAGAGAGATTGAGATGTGAGATGGGAAAGAGAGAGAAATGGAGGGAGGGAGAGAAAGAAAAAGAAAGGCAGGTGAGCCAGATATACTATACATGCTAAACCCTATTAGCTGAGAGCAGAGATAGTACTGAGACTACTAAAGAGAGTGTAAAGAGAATCTGTACCGACGAATCGCACGGCCCGGCGGATGAAGGAGTTGAAGTTACACCCTGCTGCGTTGATGTTAGCCTCGGCCCCTCCTCTCCTCCGAGATACACAGCAGAACAAGATGGCCTCCCCGATCATGATCTGCAACACACAAGCTAGCTTTAACTTTGTACACACGTTTAAACATTTCACCAAGAAAGACACAAACAGAGACAAACCACTGAAGGAGCTGTGATGAACATGCGTCACAACAGGTAAAGAGGTCCAAAAAGAACCAAATGTAGTGTTCCTTATTAAGACATATACTATGATTAAAACAGTTTAGGAACAGAAACGGGTGCAAACTTCCTGTTCAAAACATGGAGTTAATAGGAGCGACCGAGATTCGGGAGCAGGACCACGCCTCAACCTCCTCCTGCCCCCCTCCAGCGAACCACAGCTCACCTCAACCACACCTCTAGTTACCCAGAAGCTCTATTTATACAAGCCTATCCCGACAACACCGTCTGTCTCCGCTCTCTCTTCCCACCCATGTGTCTTGTTCATCTTTCAGCCCAAAGACCTCACCATCTACACAGAGGGGAGGTCTTGAATCAGCTGGGCTAACCCCCTGAGACAGAGCCGCCATCCTGAGTCTCTACCCAGCCTCCACATCTCTTCATATCATCAAATATCTTTATCATACTATTGTTTTGGCGTGGTCCTTGCAGGTGAATGCAGAAGTGAGAGGCCCCACGTCCTCTCGAGCAGCAGATTTTCATTAATGTGTTTTTATTGTTGAAAAATTGTTACGTGACATTTTTTAATTCTACAGGTATGATCCGGAGTCAGAATTTCTTGAATAATTCCAAGTACAGCACAGAAAAGTAAGTTGAGGTAGGTGAAAACGGGATTTTAAACGCAAAACAATAAAACATGATTCTTTTGAGTTCGAATTACCTAAACCTGAATAATCCACATTTATATCAATTTGTGTTATGAACGCTGTAACTTTTCCACTGCAGGACCCAGTTTCCATGGAGATGTTATTATGTTTTATCCATCTCTGCGGTGTTAATTGGTTCAAGTCACATGTCAAATCTGAAGGTGACCTCGCTAACAACAATGCATGTTTTTGAAGATATTTTGGAGCAGTAGAACACCCATAACTGAATAGATAGATTGAGCTTAATGCCATACTGTGGAACATTGACCAACTAGAAAGTAAAACTAAACAGAAAGAAATTAAAATTAAAGATTTGTTGTGTGGTTTGTGCCTACGGTGATGGCAGGTCCAGCGAAGGCCAGGCTCAGCAGCATGAGCAGGGGGATGACCTCATGCGTGGGCTCGATGTATGGCAGGCTCAGGCTCCTGTCGTGGCAGGTGAACCCCGACTTGGCCGGTTTGAAGACATCGGTCCATTCCAGGAAGTACAGGCTGACCACGAACGACACCAGGATGGGCAGCTGGGACACATAGAAAACTGCAGCGTCAGACATGTGTGGTGGTCAACATTCTTCTCTCACTGTCGGATGATCTTGAAAACGAGCATTTCTGAAAGGAGTTAGTTTTCTATATCTCTAGGCAAGTTTCCTTTGGATTCAAGGTTTTCTAAAACATGAAAAAGTTGTAGAAAACAGCATAAGGGGAAAAGTACTCTGGGCACTGACGTATCAAATACCAGGAAAAGTATACTCTGATGTCACTTGGAACACTCCTCCAACAGGCCAACCTCCGTCTAGCTCTGAGTGAAATCGAAATTGTGATATTTTGTGAATATATTTTGGCATATCGCCCACCCCTGCCTGGAACTACTGAATCTAACTCATGATATACAAAACGACCCTCTCTGTGTGAACAGGGCTGCACAATGAACAAGCTACTACCTCAGATCATATGTCGTCCACCTGTAGTAATCACAGTAACAGTAATCACACCCCCCACTAACTACATTACTACTCCATTTACTACATTTTACTATTTCTACACTTTATAGTTTTTATGATCTGAATACAAGATCCAAAGCCTATTTTGGTCCCCTGGGATCCAGAATACTCACTGCTCCAATACTTTACAAAAATTCAGATGGATGTAATTGAGGTGGATTAGCCAATTAGGGACACGTATGGTCTGACTGTATCAAACAAATATGGTTGTATTGCCCTAATTCTATGGCAAAATGCTGTCAGGAGCAACTACTGACCAAGGACCTTGATATCCTCCAGCTGCCTGAACTTTTGTCAGCCAGCTGGAGGATATCACCTAGTGTCATTATTTCAGGTTTATACAGGCAACCAGAGACCTGAAAAGTGCTCACATAATGTTTATTTTGCAGGCTCTTTAATACGTTGAGACAAAGAGCTTCTAACCAAATAATAAAACATATACTGACAGGTTGAGCAGAGGAACAGGTCAGACAAAGCAGAGGATGGAGAGCAGAGCATCAGATGGAGCAGAGCAGAGGAGAGGGTCAGATGGAAGAGAGGATGCAGAGGAGAGGGTCAGATGGAGCAAAGGAGAGGGTCAGATGGAGAAGAGGATGCAGAGGAGAGGGTCAGGTGGAGCAGAGGATGCAGAGAAGATGGTCAGATGGAGAAGAAATTGCAGAGAAGAGGGTCAGCTGGAGCAGAGGAGAGGGTCAGATGGAGCAGAGGATGCAGAGGAGAGGGTCAGTTGAAGGAGAGGAGAGGGTCAGATGGAGCAAAGAAGAGGGTCAGATGGAGAAAAGGATGCAGAGAAGATGGTCAGATGGAGAAGAAATTGCAGAGAAGAGGGTCAGCTGGAGCAGAGGATGCAGAGGAGAGGGTCAGATGGAGAAGAAATTGCAGAGAAGAGGGTCAGCTGGAGCAGAGGATGCAGAGGAGAGGGTCAGATGTAGCAGAGGAGAGGGTCAGATGTAGTAGAGAGGAGAGGGTCAGATGGAGAAGAGATTGTAGAGGAGCGGGTCAGTTGGAGCAGAGGATGCAGAGAAGAGGGCTATAACCACATAAAGATGCAGATATCGCTGTAACTGTCCCTGGGTGCGTGTGGTTCACTGAGCAGACTAATACAGTTGGATGGGGACAGAGGGAATGGCAGTGTGGCTGATGGAACATGTCACAGAGAATTCATGATCCCCATAAACAAATGAAGAGCTCACGGGCAGATGGTCAGGGCTGTGGTCAGACATAACAACAACATGGGGCTGAGGAGATACTATGGTGGGGTTCAGGTGACGTTTTGTATCTCTATAAGGCTTAAAGAGGGGGTATTTTACTTCTATGGGGAATTAACTGCTAACACATAACATATTTAGATCAACATGTTACCTTTTATTGTTCTGAAAATGCTACATTCATTTTCAGAGCTTTTAACCATGTTATAGTTGTTTCTTCTCATCATTTACTCACGTGAAGTTGTATTTGGAGTGATTCATGCAAGTTTGAGCAATCTTTAATCGCTTATTTTCACTTATTACCAATCAATCCGCTGTCATTTTAGATTAATATTGCGATTTAAACTGCAGATTATAACATAAGAATCCATGGGTATCATAGATTATAGCCATATAGCAGATAAAAAACAGGTCTTCTTTAATTGCAATCGTTTTGGTATAAAGAGAATACTGGAGCCCCTAACCCTTGTAAAAGCACTTGCCTATGATACAATATTCCACATTCACTTGTACTGTCCCACAGGAATACTGGGCTGTATGAAGAGTCTGCATTTTCTCAAAGTTGGACCAATGAGTGGAGGGCTGGAGGTGATTCCACGAACACTCAGCTGAATAAAACATGCCTGAAAATAGAGGAATCGCTCCACTGGGATTCTGCTGCTGCTATTTTTGGTGAAGCAGAGCGAAAACCGATCAAGACGAGTAAAACCAGTGAGTCTGTAGTGGAGAGTTTTACCTGAGAATCCAGACATAAAGCTCTCACAGCCTCTCTCTTTGTAAACTTGCAGACGGCCCACGTAGATCGTTAGCATGTAGTGCAAATAGCAAATTAGCTTCTTGTGATATCTCTCTCGGAAGGTTTGAGTTCCATTCCCTATTTCTGGGGCCTGTCTGCGTGGAGCTGTGTAAAACTGAATGCCAAAAATAGATAAGCGCAATGTGGAACTTTTCTTGCGAACCAGTCCACCATGAGAAGGCTTGAAATGCTTCGAAGTACGGCATTACACTTATCTATCTCCATGGAGACAAGCAGAAGAAGTTCTTAGCAATAAAAGCACCTGCAATTGAATAAAGCAAGTGTTGTAACCACCAATTAAAAAGGTTACATATTGCACCTTTAATCTGCACAGAAAAAAATCAACTATATTTTTTATAAATACTTGAATGGACAGACCTATTATTCTGAATACTATTTTTAAAAATTTATCAGCACAGTAATTATAATCACAATGAAAATTATGTCCTACTTGTGACCCTTAGGACTCAATGTTGTACAATAAGATCAGTCTAATGCAGAAGAAATTTCTCCATCTTCAGATTTACCCAGAAATTCACTCTTGTTGATTTATCCTCACAGAGAAGATGTTGAAGATGTTTGTGATAGTTTTTGATTCATGTGGTTCGGCCCAGTAAAATACAGAAGATGGAAAAAAGAACAGGTCAACAAATCTGCAGCACAGAATTTCCACCACAGAATTCTAACCTGTTCTGCAACTCGGTTTGAAGTTATGAGCAGTCTCTAATGCCGTGCATGTCACGTCAATCCAAATTATTATGTAACTTTGCACACTGATATAGACTATTGTTTTCTGGTCTGTGTAATCCCTCAGTCATCCAGGTATGCTCCAAAGCAGAAGAAAAAAAAATCAAGTTTTAGAGTGAAGTAACTGGAACAGAAGTGAAGAAGCCGCTTAGATGAGCAGTGAAGCATTTCACTCCAAAACCTTTGAGCAGTTGACAGAACTGATTTGGTTTTTTTTTTGCTATTGTGATACACATGTAAAGATATGGCCTTTCACCAAACCCACCAACAGTATAAACAAGACAATCTAAAGTGAGAACCTTCTGTTTATGGGTCAACTGCTCTGTCCTCCTGTGCCATCACATAAGTTGCTGTCCTGAGCAGACCTGCAACCTGCGTGACGTGTTAAGGGGCCGTGTGTAACTGCAGTACTGTGCTGGCGCCTCTCTGCGCTGTACTGAATAGACCCTACATGATGTGTTCAGGGGCCGTGTGTAACTGCAGTACTGTGCTTGTGCGTCTCTGCTGTACTGTGGACTAGGGCTGACTCTCCTCCTCACAGGCTCAGCTAAAGTAGCTGACCTACTTTACACAGCTGCTCTGGACCTCCACACTCAGGGAAACTACACTTTTATGACAGCTCAGCGTTCCCTATCGCTCATGTCACCACCTCACCACTCTGTCTCACCTCAGTGTTCCTCATTACAGAGATTAGTGGACACTAGTGCTGCAAAATTCAGCGCAACTGAATCAAATTGCAATTTGAATGGACATAATTAGTGAATTTCAAAGGCCATAGTTTTTCAAGTTCTAAAATTTCCTCCACAAACAACAAAATCTCCTGTCGTATTCTGCATAAAACCAACACTGTAGTTTCTGCAATATGATTCTTCCATTAGTTTTGATTAGTTATTAGTTCAGTTCAGATTTTAGTCTTTTTGTCAGTTCTTCTGGACATGTTTAAAAGGTGAAGAGAATCCTGTCATTACAGGTTCCATATTGTGCAACATTGACTCTTGTGAGCTCTAAGCCATGTTATAATGTTGTTACCTCATCAGAAACATAGGGGTTGTGTTTTGTTTCATACACATGTTTCTGCAATCCTTTTTTATTAGTCAAGTTAACAAATACCTTTTACCTTATATTAGGGTATATTCAAAATTGAAGGACTGGAAGTATCCAAGTGATTCTAGTGACGGTTCATGGAGTTTAAAAACACAGTGAAGCAATTCTTGTACTACCATATGGCATCACAAGGTGGAACAGTGTTTTCAGTTTGAGAGAAGAACTCTAAATATGCAGGGTTTGTGTGGTACACATGGGTGAATGAAACAAAACACTCCAAATATGTTTTTGATGAGGAAACATTATAATATATATCAGAAAAGAGCGCAATATGGGCCCTTTAAAACTTGAATTGCAATCACAATGGGGTAAACGGAACGCCTGGAGGAAACTCATCCAGACCAAGGGAGAACATGCAAACTCCACATAGAAAGGCCTGGGCCAGCGAGAGTTAAACCTTTGACTTTCTTGCTGTGAAGTGTGTGTGAGTGTTAATCACTCAGGCCTTTACCACACTGTCATCACCTCCTAATCACCCTCACCTCACCCCCTCTGTACCCTCAACATTCTCACCACCACAGTTCACCTTACATCTCCGCATCTCTGCATCTCCACATATCCGCCGCGACTTCTACAGGCCAAGATAGATAGATAGATACATTATTGACCCAGAGGGACAAACTTAGCTGCAGCAACATATTGCACTTTTCAGTTCCCTTTGTAAGTCAAAGGTCTCAGAGCAGTTTAACAGGAGGACTGGTCAGGCAGGGTCAGCAGATCCTGTGTCAAGGCAGTTTGAGGTGAGTAACAGCCCTCTCGACAAAAGTGTCCCTTCACTGTGTCCTGCAGTCTAAGTATCACAGAAATGTGTCCAGTGTTCACCAAGCTCCTCCTGGACACCCAAAAAGAAATCCTCTTTTAAGCTTCATACTTCCTCCGCTCTGTTGTTTCAGTTGATGTGATTGGACATTGACTTGAAGTAAATTGGGAAGGCCTTGAACTATTTCTAGTGGAAACATTTGCTGCCACATTTTTTTTGTAAAAAGACTGTAGCATCTCAGAGATCCGTTCTTAGCTCTTAGGTAGCTTCTTGCATGGTATTCATGGATACAGGAAAAACAAACATCTCATTTCACACAATCTAACAGTCCCTTACTTGTGTCCTCTGAACTGCACTAGCTGCACTTTTTGCTTGGTTAAGATCCCATATTATGATGTTTAAAGCTCAAAAGCTCAAAAAACAAAAAAAAGTTTTAAAACTGCTAGCTACAAGAGCAGCCAACTATCATCATTCATCGTAACTCACCCTAACCACACCATATCACCAACTGAGCACCCCTACACCCTCACTTCACTTCTCCATCACCACTGCTCCCATCATCCCCTCAGCACCCTCACCCCATCACCTCCTTCCCTTCACCTTGCCCCTGCCCTTCACCACACTTCTAACACCCTCACCACACCCCACCACCTTACCCACTCCTCTCATGATCACCTCAGCCACAGACATGCAGAGACGCAAAATTCTTTACATCTGCCCGTTGCTGCAACTCGATCACTTCTGCTAGCTGCTACTACCCAGAGTTACGTCAAATCGAACGTTCCTTCACATATAAAAGAATGGTGAAGCCAATCCCCCAAGAATAAAAATGTTTAGCTCATGATATTTATGTCATTTATCTAGTCTCCTACAGTAATATGTAAAAGAGGATGTTTAATGGTCACTAGATGCTTACCGGACACACAAAATCAGAAACAACTAAAATGCTCAGATGCCACTTTTAAAAATTATTATCTAAAATGAGACATTAAAAGGTTTACACACTCAGCAATGGCTTCAAACGAGACTTTGTCCTCACCTTAATGTGGTTAGTACCATCTGGATTATTCTGATTTTTTTTATTTTTTTGGAGCAAATGCTAAAGGCTTTGGAAAACAATACAGGGGACTGGCTCCAGTGTTCTAAAATATCTCACCCTCTCTGTCCTCTCACTCCCTCTGTCCTCCCACCCTCTTTGTCGTGTCCGCCTCTGTCCACACCCCTCTGTCCTCTCACCCCCTCTGTCCTCTCACCCCCTCTGTCCTCTCATCCCCTCTGTCCTCTCATCCCCTCTGTCCTCTCACCCCCTCTCTCTCACCCCCTCCCTCTCACCCCTCTGTCCCTCTCTGTCCTCTCACACCCCCTCTCTCTGTCCTCTCTCACCCCCAGCCTCTCTCTGCCTCTCACCCCCTCTGTCCTCTCACCCTCTCTGTCCTCTCATCCCCTCTGTCCTCTCATCCCCTCTGTCCTCTCATTCACCCCCTCGGCCCTCTGTCCTCTCATCCCCTCTGTCCTCTTACTCCCTCGGCCCTCTCACCCCCTCTGTCCCCTCTGTCCTCTCACTACCTCGGCCCTCTCACCCCATCTGTCCTCTCACCCTGTCTACCCTCTCACACACATGCTCCCTTCACAGATACAGTTTTCATGGGTGTGGTTAATTGCTGGATGCCGTGGGCCTCTGGTGAACTGGAGCATGGATAAGGAGCACAGTCGCACCCACACGCATGTGACTTCTATGGGTGTCTACATGGGTGCTGTTGGAGCGTCCCCATGGTTGGATGTATGATCACAGTGTGTCAGATAAAATCGATCCATGGATGTGAGGAGGGAGGGTGATCCAGTTAGCAAGTCTCAGTGTGAAAAGTGGTGTTTAGTTCTTCACAGCAAAATTACTTTTTTTTAGCTTGAAATGAGGATGTCTGTCTTAAGTAGGTTGTGCAAAAATACTGAAATATCGACATATCGAGTCATTTAATTTGTTGATACAATGTCGATATTGTAGGCAGCTGTATCAATATATATTGCCATGAGTTTAACAAAGACGTTTAGTATCACAGCCATGATTAACAAGCTTCGTCACAATCTTTTAGAGCAGTTAAACTTCTTATGTAAACTGGCAGCCTCGCTTCCGTCAGTCTACCCCAGGGCAGCTGTGGCTACAATAGTAGTTTACCATCACCAAGTGTGGAGTGAATGAATAATGACTTCAATGTAGCGCTTTGAGAGGCTTAGATAAAGCGCATTACAAGTGTAAGGCATTATTATTATAATTAGTGAATATTACTCAAATGGAGTTTAGAGAATATTTAAGTCATGTTAACTCATGTTTGATTGTGCACATATACCAGAACAAACAGCACTCTTCAAGAGGAAACCCCATCACATACAGGCGGTGAGCCCAGAGCATCTATCTGCTTTCTTTTGTAAAAAACACAGGTCTCCATTAAGGGATGACTCAGAATTCAACATATAAGTAGAGTATATGTTAATCAATGAGACCTGCTTTGTTGCCATTCTTGCGAACCAATAGCATGCCTGATGCATTTTGACCATGAACCAATCAGTGAACAGCACCACACAGCTGTTCACTCAGAACAAAACAGACAGCGGCTGGAGGTCGGCTTCATAAGAATAATGTGAGTGTCAGAAGATGGTGCGTATTTGCAGACAACAAAGCTGTAGTTTTTTTAGTTAAAGATTTCCTGAAATGACGCGATTACAAGATACATCCACACAAAATAATATTATTCTGTTGTTTTCCCTCTTCCGTGGAAGCTTTTGGACTTGGTTATTATATCAGTAAAGTTGCATACAGTGCAGACATGTTACAATAGATCCATAGTAGAGAGAGTCTATGGCAGAGACGCAAAAGATGAATCTAAAAAAGTATGACAGCACTGCTGCAAGTACCCAACTTACACCACACCCCACACAGCACATCTTCGCTCATGGTTGGAAGCATGGCAAAAGTTGGAGCAGGTGGGCAGAGATTGAGGCATTAGAATATTTCCAGGGTACGTAACACACTGCACCTCAATAAATGTCCGAGAAAAGTTGCCATTTACCAAAAAGACGTGCGAGAAATACTTACAGTGACAACTTGATTTCGATTCCCTGATAAATGCAGATCATGTCAGCAGAAAACAGAGTCCTCCCTCAATAGAGAAAAAGACTGTTGGCCCACTGTTTAATATTTTCTTAACCTCCTAGCCACGACAAGAATGCCACAATCTCAAAAAGCAGTGTTATTACTGAGAAAAAAAAAAAAAAAATCCCCCCAAAAAACAACTTGAGATTTCAATAATAATATAAGTGTAAGCCTTTCTCTTTCACTCACAGTGTTCCTTCTGAAATTCCTATTAAAATCCTTACAGTGCTGCCATTCACAATCTGCTACACCCTCCATCTGTGACACTGCAACATCATCACAGACTTATTTGGGCCACCACAACTTGTAATACTGAAATATAAATCTCATTATGAATTGACTCAACCTATTATAATTTTAGAACAGATTATGATGGAATGTGACTTTACATCTTCCATTTATGAATAATAATAATAATAATGAACTTGTAATGCCTTGAAGCCTCCCAAAGCGTTCCTCTGTAGTTATCATTCAATTACGCACACACCACTTTCATACTAGGCAAAGGTGGGTGCAGTGTCTTGCCTAAGGACACAACGACAGAACTTGGTCCGAGTGGAAATTGAGCCTCCTTTGAGTTGGGGCACCGCTGCTCTAACCACTGAGCCCCCGGTGCACCACTATACATAAACTGTACACTATATAGCCTAATAAACACAAGTTTTTATTTAGACACTGATTTTTTTTTTTCTTTTCGGAAGACATATCGGACCATGTTTGTTGCTGGGTTTACTTTCTTTATTGTTTCTTTGTCAAGGGCCATGTACAAATTCATTAATCTTACAAAAGAAAAGATGATTTGTACTAGATTTGGCAACTGCTACTTTCCACCTGCAGTCCCTGGGTACTAGGGTACTACTACTACTACTACTACTGTAACAACAAATATTTCAACACTGAGCTACAAGCCATACACATTTACTCCAAAATAATTGTTGTTTGGCATTTTTTCTCTTCCACAATATAGCTAATAGAGGATATTTGTCATAAAAATCCATGTTAAGCACATTTGTTACACTGTACATCCATTTCCACAGCATCAATCTTTTCAATTTCTGATGCAGTCCTTTCACTTTCAGACAGTTCATCAAATATATGGTGTCAATTATGTCAGAAGATGTCTCTACCACATCAGAGAGCAGTCTACTGTGATAGCTGGAGTCTATGGGCATTTTCTTGATAAGCGCTCGGACTGACGGTCTAATCCAGGGAAGTCCAAGAACCAAACAGTTTTAACCAAGTGACATTCTTATTCTTTGCGTTCTGGATATCGCGTTTGTGTTGTATAATGCACAAATCCTGACTCAGAGTCGCTTCTCCGCCCGTTTTCATGCACATTACTTTTGCACAGCCTTGACCTATATACGCTGCGTGGATCAGCACCAGCGAAACCCGCCACTTTTACGCACGGACACAATTACGCCTGGATAACCGGAATTCGGTCATTTATTATCCAAATGTGTGACTGTGATGCCCACTCACCTCCACGAAATAGAAGCAGGGCAGCAGGCTGACACTGTCTTTGGTCAGGATCCTCTTGTCTCGCGCGGACATGTTGTTGGGCCCTCTCGGTACGCGCGCGCGCACACGGATGGAGAAGCGGTGGTGAAGAGCGGCGGCGGCGGCGGCGGGAACCAGGAGGAGGGAGGGGGCGGGGGGCCGGCGGGAGGCTGCTGGGGGGGAAGATCAAGGCCGAAGCATGGCGACGGGAGAGCGGCTGTCCTCCACACGAAGCCCCGGGAGCTGCGTCACGGGCGGTGCGGCTCCGCGGTACCGGCAGCAGCGCGGGCTCTGAGCGGGGAGGCGCGTCTGAGCATGTCCTCTTCGGAGCGGCGGCAGGTATGATGAGAGGAGGAGGAGGAGGAGGAGGAGGAAAGGCGCATGCGCAGTGCAGTGGAGAGGAGAGGGACGCTGTCTGAGAGTAGGGCAGCGGTTTGGGAGATGGAAGGATTAAAGAGAAGGTGTTTTACTTGTTAACCTGGGTTTAACAATGAGGCCAGTGCAGAGGCAGCCAAAATTTGTTCTCAAATAAGAGTAACTTCGCTTCAGTGGTCCAAGAAATCATTACTACAGTAACTTAAAGCCTCTGATCACTCCTTTGAAGATAGCGAAGTTCAGATATTAGCCAGAGAAAAGAAATGGTCTGAAGGGAAGTTAAAGAAGCTACTTTTGTTATAGAAAGACAAGGAATGGGGGCCTTAGACATCATCTCTCACAGATCTATGATTCCAACTTCAGACCCAAAGCAAACTAAAAGAACAATAGGAGGGCCCTTAAAGTCTGAATAGGGTCGTTAAGGCTGAAACTGGAGACAATAGCTGTTTACAGTTTCAGATAGATATAAGGCAGTGTCCACCAGCAATCTGACCGGAACTGAAGAAGCGGCTTGGATGAGCAGCGAAACATCTTCACTCCTACAACGATTTGTCCAGATGACAGATTTAAACTTCGTCTTTTGCTTAGTAACTTAAAGAGTAACTGCTGGGACGTAACATCTGATTTATAATATGAAGTGAATGCAATTTGAACAATAAAACATTAAATAATTCACAAAATCGTGTATTTTCAAAGGATAGACACAAAAATGAGACAAACTAAATCATATCTGAAGGAGAGCTGCAAGAAACACAAATATTCAAATCATTTCATATTGTCAACGACAAAGATTTTGTAGACTTACTCAAAATGGGAAGAGTCACCACAACTTTTACTGCAATAAAAATATTATAAGTAGGAGTAAAAGTATTCCAGTAGAACAGCACTTTGAAAAGTACAATTTCTTTAAGTCTCAAGTAAATGTAACTGAGTAAATGTAACCCACCTTTGTACAAGTGTATAAGTGCTGTAGTACTTTATAGCCGCCTCTCCTTTTTACTACTGTACAGTAAGGTCACACTTGCTACAGTGTCATGGACAGTTCACGTAATGTGTGGTACAGGTGTAGAACGACTAATCTCTCTGTCATATATGATTCAGACTTAGCGCTTGGAGACCTGTATGGTTTCTAAATGTGCAATAAACCAAGTAATATGAAGGAACAGGCCCGATGCTCAATTAAAGTCTCGGTTCTGATACCATTTTAGACAATAGGATGCGATTTTCAACATTAAATCACCGTACCTTGTTTTATATTATCATGTGGGCCAAGTAGGTTCGTACTGGTCCATGGGCGTATATTAGTCTATGTGTCTTATACTTGTTCTGATTCAGCTCAAGATCATTCTAAATCTATTCAGAAAAGGTTCATTTTTGTCCTGTGAATGTGACTCAGTACTTGATCAGATGAGTATCTTGTTTCGATACTAGTTTTTGTATCATTATTGTCTGATTTTCGATACTTTTGGCATCCCTAATGTGGGTATTGCACTCTCAACCTGACCACTGCCACACGTTACACCAGGTTTAGTCTGATTTTGGTCCAAGGTTTACTGCAGTTAGGCCACTGACACAACCCTGACGCAGGAATATCTCAAAAAAAAAAAAAAAAGTACAATATAAGTACAACATAAAAATAGCTACTATAAATAAATAACAATGAAACATGTAATTTTGTGTTTAATGAGTCAGTTAAGTTATTCATTCAGCAGTCAACAGCTCAAATCTTATTGTAATACAGGAAAATAGCAAAAAGAGCACCACTAGTACAAAGAAAAAGTACCTACGATAAATACTGCCCCCAAAAAGTGATCAGTCCATCTATCATTGATGCAGCGATATAGAAGTTATTGTGACATCTGGAGCTAAACCTGGACCAAACCATGCAAACTCCAGGTCAAACCCGCGGCTCAAGGAGGCAGGACATATGCTTAAAATAATCTTACAATCAGAGAACACTGTGTGCGATATGTTTCATACAGCCTATATTCATCTCACTGATATACTCTTTGTGTTCAAATGCCAAGGATCTTCTAAACCCCTTTAAACCATCTCACACTGACACTGACACTAATACAGAAAGGTCTGACACAAATCCAAGCGTTCAAAAGGACAGTGGCTTGCAGCTAGAGCTTTGCAATTAATCAAATTTTATGGTCAGTGATCAGCTTGGATCTGTTTAATGGAGAGTAATACAGTAATCCTCTGTCAGTACAAGACGGTGATTTGGAGCAGAGATCAGAATTAGTGCTGGAAGGAAAAAAAAAAAAGATAGAAGAAGATGTGTTTGCTTTAAATGGCAATAATTAAAAGCCTGGGTTGTTTCTGTTCAGAGAATCATTCTGAGAGCCATTTTTAAAAATTTTGTTAGGACAATATTAAATTGAATTGAAAATTGTGATTGATCAGTTTGATGATCATAATGCATAATGCTTTGGATTTGCATAACACGATTCAAGACACTCTAGGTGCTTTACAGTGCATTTATTCATTCACTCCACATTCAGTGATGGTAAGACACTCTTCAGCCTCAGCTGCCCAGGAACAGACTAACAGAGGCTGCTTCCACTCACATTGCCTCATTACAGGCTTTGTGTTAAATCCTGGTAATACTGGTGCACTCTGCAGCTCTGGTTTCTGCAGTGTTCATAACATGTGGGTAAACAGACACCGGAGCGTCCTGCACTAGGGTTACTGCTCCAGGAAATCCCTCGTGAGGCGTTCAGGGACCTCAGGTTATCTCACCTCAGATGTGTGAGAGACAGGAGCAAACTCAAGTTCAAATGTCTGTGTCCACTTCAGCACTGCCCCTGGAAGAAAGAGCCGCTGCTCCTCCAGGTGCAGAGGAGCAGCTGAGGTGGCTCGGGCATCTGTTCGGGGCGCCTTCTGGATGCCTCCCTGGGGAGTTGTTCCAGGCACGTCCCACTAGGAGGAGGCCCCGGGAAGACCCAAGACACACTGACGGGACTATATCTCTCGGCTGACCTGCGAATGCATAAGTGGTAAAGGTTGTTTAAATAATTCAATCACCTCTTGGATCAGCGGCGAAACATCTTCCTTCCAAAACTTTTGTCCAGGTGATAGAATTGAATTTCCTTTTGTTATGGAACCTGCCTGGAAGATTGAGGGATTACACACTTGACCGGATTACAGACATTTGACCGGGTTAACTAAATCGATGATGGGGTAATAAGTAATGGGAGTAATCCCATGTTTTTCCTGTTGCCAGCCATCGTACATCCATCCATCCTTGATATACTCAGTTAGTCTTACAGGTTTACATCCCAGCAAACTTACAACTTTTTTTTTTTTTTTTTTCCCCAAATGTTTTTATTAGAAATACCAATAGAAACACAGGTTACATTGAAATACAGTTTAGTTGTCCCCGTTGTTTTCTTTTTTTTTTTTTTTTTTTTTTTGTCCAAAAGCACAAGCAGAGTGTGGTAGAATTGTACAAAATATGAGTGCATAGATATGGAAATATATATGTAATAATATGAGTGCTAAAACAAACAAACAAACAAACAAACAAACAAACAAATAAACAAATAAATAAATAAATAAATAAATACATAAATAAATAAATTAAAATTAAAATTAAAATTAAAATTAAATGAACATCCCATCTCAGCCCAACATATAGAGCACATACCACCAATTAAGTATTCACAAATATTACAGACATCACAACAGCTAGGTACTGGCACACATTCATAACCACAACACCAGCAAATTTGGGAAATAAAAACTTTCAACTTTTTAAACTATTTTTTATGTTAATTTTCCCCATCACCTGAAGCAGCCACCTGAGCCGCCGGTGTCGTGTGCGCATGCGCCAGTAGAGTAAGTCCCGTTAGGCTCCATGACCGTGCGCTGGAGCTATCCTCTGAAAATGCGCACTGGAAACAAAACGCGCGGGTGACATGAGGTGAAAGCGGAGGTGAGGAAAAGCTACAAGGAGCTCCCTGTCCCGCTGACACACTGACCTGGAGCTGTCCCCGGGGGTACGTGCACGGGGCGTCCATGCTCCTAGAACACGAGGTGACACCGAGGCGCGCGCAACAGGTAGCGGGTTGGAAGAGGAGGCATGAGCGCGCGTCCCTGAGCTCCAGAGGTGAGTGCGGGAGGCTGAGCAGAGCAAAGACTACACCTGTGGGCTTTATTTATGTTCAAAGTCATTTTAAAGTAGATTATAATTTCACCCACAAACAAAATCTCCGCTGTTATTCTGCGTAAAAACATGTAACCCTGTAGTTTAGATATGTACAGTTCTGAAATGTGCTTCTTGTATCAGTTTATAAGTTCAAATTTCAGTCTTTTTTTATCAGTTCTCCTATTATTACAACATATATAGACATTTTATTCGCAGTGAAGTACATTTACAGTGGACGCAGACACTCTGTACACTAATATTCCACGTTTATCGCGGTAGTAGCGGATGGTGAAGTTGTCTGTGGTTGTCTTTGGCTTCCAGTGTCACTGTGGCTCTAGTTCTTATTACTCCAGAGAGCTCTGCTGCAACCTTATCTGCCCAAACTGACGCACACGGCCCTCTGCTCCAGACACCAGCACTGTGCGCAGTCTCTGCTGTGCGCCATCCCTAAGCACAGTCTCTGCTGGTTTATAGGAACATCTGAGCAGTGAATCCTGATTTTTGTAACAATTAAATAAAAAATAAAAAGTTAAGGGAAAGGTTGAATATTCTTGATATAATAATAAATTAATGATCTCATCCCTGTGTCCTGCTGTTTTGATAAAATAGGCAAAAGCATTGTGATTTACATAGTGACATTTACACAAATCATGAAAAGGTAATTAAAAGTCCTATATTATGCAAAACTGACTTTTGAGAGCTTTAAGTGATGTTATAATGTTTTTTTCTCCTCAAAAACATACCTGGAGTTGTGTTTTGTATCATCCACACATGTTGGCATAATCCTGGATGATTGACTGCATCCCCACAGCTCAAAATGCTCTGTTCCACTTTGTGATGTCACTTCGCCACAACCGAACAGCTTTACCCTTCAGTACTATAGAATAATCTTAAGTGGTGATTTTTCTTTTTGAATATTTTCGTTTTACTTTTAGCAGAGCCGAGATGGTCAATAGAAAGTTTGTGATATCTGCTGGTTCACAGAGGAGTGAAGCAGTTTCAATGAGGCTAAAACAGTAGATGCAAATACAAAGGTAGGCAAATCCAGCACTAAAACGATCAAAATGATTCTAAATATGCAGGATTTGTGTGTTAAACATGTGCGAATGAAACAAAACACAACTCCAGGTCTGTTTTTGATGAGGAAACAACATTATAACATAGATCAGAAAATAGTGTATCGGCTCTTTAAGGGGATTTGTCAATTGTCTAAATCAACCTTTTTTTTTTTTTTTTACCCTTGCTCTCTGCGATTATAAACTAAAAAGTCAACAAAATGTATTCTTCAGAGTCACATTTCTGTTACATTAGTCTAAGTAGATTTTTTTTACTGGTCTAAACCATGATGGGGCAGTGTTTTGTTTATTGTCCTCTACTGACCCCGTGTGGACAAACTTTGCACTGCAGTGTAAAGTTTGCAGTTTGTACTCATATGAAGTCATATTGCTTCAGATGTCACATGCTTTTCCATCTCTATAAGGCTCTCAGACAACGAGGAATCATCACACCCTCAATCACGGCAAATATAATAATAATAATAATAATATAATAAAAAAAGAAACAACAATAATACAAATTGCATTACATCGGTATATTCACTAAAACATGGTTGTAAATGTCATGAAAAGTGCATGTGGCAAAATTAACCACAAAAATGCAGAAATCTTGGTGTACACCCCTCTATCAAAGATTACTCTGCAAGTACTGTGTTCCTTTATTATAAACGGATCCTCTAATTTTTAATTTTCATAACAACCAGTTAGTTATTGTCATGCCCAAGGACACAACAGCAGCATTCATCTGTGGGAGTAATCGCACTGTTAAACTTTGGGTCAGTGGGATTCGAACTGGCAAACTTTGGATCAGTGAACAGCTACTTTCGCTGCACACTTTTATGTATGATGACAATTAAAGAATGTAACTCAGCTGCAGAGGACACATCTCCAAACAGATGTAGTAAAGTGAGCATGACCTTATCCACTCACCCCCTGTGTGTGTGTATGTGTGTGTGTGTTTTCAGATAAGAAGCATGGCTAAAGTGAAGCTGAGCAGGAAAGAGAGAAACAAACACCTGAAGCAGTTGGCCAAAGAGGTAATGTCTGCTCTACACGCGTGTGTCTAAAATGTGTCAGGTAAACTTTTACATGCAAACTTCACCTCACTCACAGCACTGCAGGGTAAAGGCCTATACAGGATTATGCTATTTTCTGATCTATGTTATAATGTTTCCTCCTCACAAACAGACCTGGAGTTGTGTTTTGTTTCATTCGCACATGTTTAACACTCAAACCCTCCATATTAAGGCTGTGTTTTTCTCTCAAACTAAAAACACTCTGTTCCACCTTGTGATGTCATGTGGTAATACAGGAAGTGCTCATCTTCACTAGAATCATTTGGATAATTTCAGCCAATCTTGCCAATCTCCACTGAGCTAAAGGTAAAAGTTAAGGTCGCTTCATGACATCACAAGGTGGAACAGAGCATTTTGAGGTTTGGAGATGTAGACAAAGTAATATTAAAGTGTCAGTCAAATGTGTGGATGAAACAAAACACAACTTCAGGTATATTTCTCATGTGATAACAGCATTATAACATGGCTTAACGATCACAAGAGTCAATTTTGTGTAATATAGAACTTTAAAAGGTGAATTGTGTAATTATTCTGGTAGGGTGCTCATTACCTGCTTGTCTTAATCGATGCTATTCCATCGCCTGAATGTCCCACTGTATTAAACATAATAAAAAAAAGCTTACTAAGTGTGTAGCCACCAGAAAAGTTACTTAGTACAACTTTAACCTCTATTCCCAGTTTAAAAAAAGTCACACCACAATAATTTGAATGACACTTCTGTGTAGTAAATTAAAGTACCACCGGAGGGCGCTGCAGTCTTCTTCACTACTTCAGTCCCTGCCTACGGGAAAGATTTGAATGGGAAGTTGGTCTGTCACTATGGCACATTTTTAAGCACAATTTATTGCTTCAGAGAAATACTGCGATGAACGATAATGTTGAAACTAATTTATGCCACTGACACAAATCAGGATAATCTCAATAAACCTGTTTTTTTTTTTTTTTTTTAAATGTACCGTATCATTAAAAGGTCTGAGCTATAACAAATATCTTACCATTATTGCAAAGAAATTGAGCCCCAAAGATATTGTTCCAGCTAACATGTATTGAACCATAAGTCGTGAGTAATAATCATGACAGACCTGGTGGTAATGTCTGTGAAAGAGGGAGGCACCGATCCAGCTTTTTCAATTCTGATCCCAATTCTGACACTATAGCTTTATCTGGACAATTAGTTTTTTTTCCACCTGAAAGCCTGTATGTTGAGAGACCAAACTGAGCAAAAATACAAAGTAATAAACTACAGGTTTCGCTTGTAATGTCTTATCTTAATTTAAAAGTATGAATATTTCTGAGCCAGAATCAGTCAATATTTAGCTATTTTTCCAGCCGCCCATCACTAGTCAGGATTATTCAGGTCTCAATCTAATTTTGTTTTACCCTTCCTATGATAGTTTATATAACCAGATGATTATTTTATAACTTTATGGGCTCTGTCACAGTACAGTATTTATTTATTAACTGTAGATAAATGGTATGAGCCGCTTTTCAGGTCAAAATAAGTCAACTGTGTACTCTTTGCATCTAATTATAAAGCGTTTTATTGTCCCAAAGTCCCAGTAAGTGTGCAGTTTACATGCTAGCTTATGTCTGTGTTACTGTGACACAAAACTCTGCACCGTTCTCTGAGTAGTTTGCAAAGCACTTATAAACTCATCATGGTGAATAATCAGGATGCTCGGAATGCATAAGGTAAATAAGGAATAACTTTGGATCACTGCAAACTAGATAGATCAAATTTAATGCCATAGTGTGACACAGTCCAGCCAAAACAATAAGGTCTCCATGGAAACAGGAAGGTCGAACCCTCCACTATGAAAGTTACATAGTGCAGCTTTTTTCTTTTGAATCACCTTCTTGAAAATGAAAACCACCAGCTGAGTGTGAGGTCACAGATTAAAAACTGTGATCTTAAGAGCTTGCAACCATCTTATGCGTTTTCCCCCCTTTGATTCATGCACGTTTAAGTAATCTTTATTTTTCCGCTGGCACAAATGAAAAAGAATCTGCTGCTCGCTACTATAATCTGTGGCTGTCCATAGGGGGGGCCGACAGCTTGTGGTGCTTCGCTGTAAAGACATTTAGTGTGACAAACCCTAAAGGGACAGGCGGGAATCTGCTCCTAATACCTCATCGGGCCCTGCAATTTTCCAACCTGGACTTGTTTCTTTTATTTTAGATCAATATTGCTGTTTAAAATGTCCAAATGATAATATAATGATCCACGGGTGTCATAGATTATAACTATAACAGACACAAGCACAGTGTGACTTCTTTAAATCAAATCATCAATGCTTTAGCCTTCTGCCCTGAGTGTGTATCTTCACTTCTTGTATCTCTCCCTTAGATCCCAGGTTTGCATCAGCAGCTACAGAAGTAGCATATGAATTTCTTATGATGTGTGACACCAGGGATGAGCTAGCGCAGCCTGCTCTTCTCCACTTTGAAGTTAGCTCCTCGCTCTCTCTCTCTCTTACTCCTGCAGTCCAGTGATGCCCACTCTCTCTCTCTCACTCCTGCAGTCCAGTGATGCCTACTCCCTCTCTCTCACTCCTGCAGTCTGGTGATGCCCACTCTCTCTCTCTCGCTCACTCCTGCAGTCTTGTGATGCCCACTCTCTCTCTCTCTCTCACTCCTGCAGTCCGGTGATGCCCACTCTCTCTCTCTCGCTCACTCCTGCAGTCTGGTGATGCCCCTCTCTCTCTCTCTCTCTCTCCTCACTCCTGATGCCCACTCTCTCTCACTCCTGCAGTCTGATGCCCACTCTCTCTCTCTCTCACTCCTGCAGTCTGGTGATGCCCACTCTCTCTCTCTTACTCCTGCAGTCTGGTGATGCCCACTCTCTCTCTCTTACTCCTGCAGTCTGGTGATGCCCACTCTCTCTCTCTTACTCCTGTAGTCCAGTGATGCCCTCTCTCTCTCTCTCACTCCTGCAGTCTGGTGATGCCCACTCTCTCTCTCTCTCTCACACACATTGCCTCTCACTCCTGCAGATTGGTGCAGGACTCCTAACTCCTCTCTCTCATTGATGCCCCACCTCTCTCTCTCACTTTCTCTCACTGCTAAAGCCTGGTGATGCCACCCTCGCCGTCTCTCTCTGTCTCTCTTTCTCTCATGCCTAAAATCTTGTGATGCACCCCACCTCTCACTCTCTCATTCCAGCAATCTTGTAATGCCCCACCCCTCTTGCAGTCAGCCTCTCTCTGTCTCTTTCTCTCACTCACCTGCAGTCTTGTGATGCAAACCCCCCCCCCCCCCCCCCCCCCGCCTCTCTCTCTCACTCGCTCATTCCTACAGTCTGATGCCCCCTCTTTGTTACTCTCTCTTACGCCTGCAGTCTTGTGATGCCTGCTGTCACTCTTTTTAGCTCACTCCTGCAGTCTGATGCCCCCTCTCTGTTACTCTCTCTCTATCTCACTCCTGCCGTTGCATTTGGGCATCATCTCTAAGCATCTAATTGGGTTGAACACTTTATTTGTACACTTGGAAGAAGCAAATCCCATGTTTCCTCTGAACATAATTCTAGTGGAGCCTAGAATATCCCCGTTTGTTTGTCTTAATTACTGTATACTTACTTCCTTCATGTTGTCTTTATGAGTTAACTTCTCACATTCACATATAACTGTGCTCAAAGGCTGACAGAGGCTGACCAATATGAGTGGGTGGAGAAAAGTCCCTTTTTTTAGCATAGAGCTAAACAGGGAAGCTCTGTATCACAATTATGATGAGCAGTGTACAGGGAGATGCAGACACATTGATTTTTTTTTAGCTTATTTACCATGTAATAACATTGTTCCCTCGTCAAAAACATGCCCCGAAGAGGTTTTAGATGTCATCCATGCATGTCTGAGTATTTTAGCGATCTCTCCAGGGCCCTATTCGAACCCTCCTTTATGATTAGCCGTACGATTTTGTGCAATGCTCAGCCTACGTCACTCATGCTCCCACATGACAATCCATAAATCTACAAAAACATGATACACAGCAGCTTAACAAATCTGATGCAATGTGCAGTAGTTTCATTAGTGGGATGCACACTGATTGTGTTGTGACTGCGCTCTGAAGGGGGAGTGACTTAGCATGGCGAGCAAAGGGAGGGGAGACTCAAGAGTGTCAAAAATAACTTAAATTTATAAAACATGTTAATACGTTGTTTTTGGTGAATACTGTATAGCATTTTCAAAAAAAGGTAAGGTAAGGTAACATGGTGATCTAAATATGTTATGTGATAGCAGTTACCATAGAAGTAAAATACCCCCTCTTTAATCATGGGCTACAGGTGCTGAGGTATAGTGCAGATTCAGACCAAAGAGTCCTTTTAGTTCAAACAAACTGGATTAGACATCAAACTACATTTTAGCCACACTGGCTTGACACAGTTTGTGATATAACTGTCTATGGTTCACAAGGTCGACTCTTCTCAGTGCGTGTCTGATTTTGTATTTACTTCAAAGTTCTTGAGCATAAAAAACGCAGCTGTCAGTGCTGTAGTTGGCTTTAAATGGAGTGTCCGTGGAGATAATGTGATTATTGTACCTACTCAGGATGATTTGTTTCTTACAAGAACGATGGATGTGTAGTTCTCAGGGCTGCCCATTTCCCCTGCTTTATCTTTATCACTAACAGCACAGTCTGGAACAAAACAAAGACACAAGGGCACATGGCAAGGAGAGGTGCCTACAGCAGACATATGATCCATTCTTGTGGATCATATGGATCATTTGTGACACAGTTTTGATTGCTTGATGTAGCTCATGACTTGTGATAGTTTGAACATAGTCGGCATCATCAACAGTGTATGGTTCACTTGAGACACAGTAAAAGATCATTTTTGGGAGTTTTCTACCATGTTATAACATTCTTCCCACATCACTACTACATGCCTGAAGGGTTTATATGTCATCCTTATAAAACAGTAATAAACAATAACAGTTTCAGTAATTCTGAAATCTTTCCTGGGCCCTATTCAAACCTCCTTTACAGCTGGCTGTAAGATTCTGTCCAAAGCTCAACCCACAAAGCTACATTATCCACGCTCCCACACCACAAGCCTCCATAAATATACAAAAACATGAAACAAAACTGTACATAGCAACATGACAGACCTGATGCTATGCAGTACTTTCATTAGCGAGATGCCCACTGATTGTGTTATGATATCGCTCTGAAGGGGGAGCACAGGAGGCAAAGCGAGGAGGGACTCAGAGAGTCAAAAACAAAAGTGAAACTTGTAATGTTTTCAGCTAATATAGCATTTTCAGAAGAATAAAAGGTAACATGGTGGTCCATAGTTTATAACCATATAGCAGACAAAAGCACAATAGGTCTTCTTTAAAACAAACCAGTGTATTCCACCAGTGTGGGTCACGTAAAAGGAGCCGCCCTCCATCTCCCTCTGTGGTGTTATCATTGAACCATGTCTTGACATTCACATCTTAATTATTCCTTTATAAGTTACATTACTATGCATAATGCGTCTCCTTTGACATCTCTTTCACTCTGAGTAGGGATGTCAAAATTAGAATTGATAATTGTAATTATTCAGGTGACAATGTAATCATAAGAACAAAAAAATATAATTGTGGCCATTTTAGAAGCAAAATTAAGTCATTTCCATAAAATTTTTACAAAAAAAACTACGATTCATGTGAACGTTTTTTTTAATTGTTTATGTCACCTCAGCTTTACTTTATCTTTCAGAAAGTTTAAGTTCATTAAACTGGTCACATACTGTCACATGTTGAAAATGATTTCACTGTGGTTCATTATATCAATAATCGTGAATAATCTTTAAAAGGTCCATATTACACTACTTTCTGTTTCTGATGTATGTTATAATATTGATTCCTCATCCAAAAAATACCCGTAGTTGCATTTAGCTTCATTCACACATGTTTGGGCTGAGTTGTTCTCTGAGACAGAAAACACTCCACGTTGTGATGTCATGTGGTACTACAGGAAGTGCTCCACTGTGTTATTAAACTTCATACACCGTCACAAAAAAGTACTAAAAAGTTTGTAGAGCTAGAGACGAGTTAGACAAAACCTACTTCCTCCTTCTGTGCTGTGAAAATCATGTAACCCACCTTTAACAAACCAGGAGCTCCAGATGTGTGTGTCGGATTAAAAAATAAACAGCACTTCTAACCTCAATGGCTGTTCCCAGGAAAAATACATCTGTATGCATTTCTGTAGTCGCGCCCTAGCATATTTCCACAGGCACATAGAGAAGAACATTGTGAAGAACATTGTGAGCTTTGTGCAGATGAAGGGGCTGGTATATGGGTCACCGTGTTGCCTCTGGCTCTGTCTCTGGAGCCTCTCCTCACCCAGCCCCTGCACCAGGAGCTTAGGCCTGGGAGGGACTGCAGGGGGCTGGCTCTGTGCAGGAATGCCCATAAGAGTTCATATACTGTAGAGGCTGCATTCACACTCTGGCATTTGATGGTGTCATGATTTCAGATGGAGGGCAAGGGTCTAAATAACTCTATGAGAGATTTGCTGCTTTTGAAAGAGGTATCCAAACTTATGATCCACAAATTTTGAACCTTATCAAGATTTGCTCTACAAACTCGCCATTTAATCTTATGGATTTAAGCTCTTTCAAGTGCCAAAATCACATTTTTAAGGTTGAAGCTATTATGTACAATTCATTTCACTTTTGTACAAAAAACACTGAAAGTTGAAAAAAATTCATAACTCTTTTGTTTCTAATATTTTTATTTTATTTTTTCAGAGCATTTAGAACGAACGAACGATGACATTAATATGAGCAAATTAAGCACCGAGGAGCGAACCCTCATTGTACAGTGGTACTTTCAGTCACATGAGTCAAATTCAGAAACCCAGCGGTGTTACCGTCGACATTTTAATACCAGAGATGCCCCAAGCATAAATTAAAGGAATAATAAGTGGTTTTCAAAGACAGGGGGCAGTATGTGATCTCCACAGACCTGACTAGTCCCGATTTCTTCCTGTGGGGCGATCTTAAAAAAAAAGGTGTTTGTAAATACACATCAGACAATAAAAGACTTAAAATATAATATTGAGGATCAAATAAGAGCCATAAGCCCAGAAATGCTTTAAATGTTATGTAAAGTGTGTTGGATCGGGCTATTCAGTGCAAACCCAAAAATGGTGGACACTTATAAAACATTATTTAAAAAAAATAGGTCTTTTTTACTTCCCCTAGTTTAAGTAGTGATAAGTTCAAGTGTAAGTGAACAATTATAACCGTATATATTGCCAAAAATCTCAGAAGGTTCAGTTTATCTACTGCTACAATTTGGTGAGTATAACTTAAGAATTATAGGAGCTACTGAAGATTTAAAAGTGTCAGTGACTTTTGGGCTTTTGTATATTCATATATTGCTGCTGGCAGAGAAGACACTGAACTTTGTGGCAGTTTCTGTTTCATGTGGATAGACTCAGTAATTACAGAGATATTCACCCTAAACCAGGTCAACAAATCAGTAGTCTGACAGTTAAACAGAAGTTTCCACCGTAAAATTATGTCTCCAGCTCATTTTAAACTATTCAAACTATTCAAACAAGGTCATGTTTATAGGTCTATATAGTTTAGACCTACAAAAACATGTTCTGAAATGCACAATTCTTGTATTAGTTTATCAGTTCTCTTCTTTTTATCAGTCATGTTTATTTCAGTGCTCTTGGATGTGCTTAAAATGTGCACAGCAAACAGAATCCTACATTGATAATAAATCACAATTCTATTTACAATTGCAAGGGTTTTTTTTCAGGAAAATCATGCAGAAAATCCTGCAGCCCTGTTACTAAATGAAGGGCATGAGCTGGTTTCAATTCAATATCATTTTTACAAGACATGACATTCAAGTGAAAGATATATATTTTCACATTTTCCTTTCCATTTAAACTGATTTGCTGTTGCTCTGAAGGCATTTGACCCCAGTGCTCTGCCTGGGACTGATATGTGAGACAGACAGCAGTGTCAGAGCTTCTACCCGGGTAGCACAGATGGAGGAGGCCTAGCTTCTGCTCCACTGCTCCATCGCACATACCGGGGCTGTGCTTCCACTGGGACCACTGTACAAGCATTTTAATCACCTAAAGAGCGAATTTGGGAAATTTCCTTTCTCTAAACATGCAACTAAATAATTTTAGTAAAAGATACCACAAAATACTATTGGTGATATATTGATGGAGCAGCCATGATTTTTAGCGCAACCCTAGTTTGTTACCAAGGAAACCAATCCATACAATACCACAATTCTAGTGGATTGGGCATGTTTTTCCCATCTCTGTGGAGATTTCCTTTGAGAGCTTTGACCAGTGGAACAATTCTACTTACATAAAGATGTAGGCCTGTCACCACAATTACTGTTGATGTTAACTTGTTGACTTAATACTATAATGATACTTCTGAAGTGTA
The DNA here is from genome assembly GCA_019594935.1 of Periophthalmus modestus. Taxonomy (NCBI): domain Eukaryota; kingdom Metazoa; phylum Chordata; class Actinopteri; order Gobiiformes; family Gobiidae; genus Periophthalmus; species Periophthalmus modestus. The sequence continues at coordinate 10,087,252 of JAIEZT010000021.1, forward strand.
GCAGTAGCACTCTTTCAGCAATATGTTAGATTTACAATCATTTTGGGGGTATACTGCTGCTTTAGGGTTATTGTGTCAGGGGCGTAAATTTGTTTCAATATTATTATTTCTCCTCTACATTTTCCTCACCATCAAATCGCTCTTGAAAATGTGTTTGGGATGGGCCTATGAGGTGTTCTGTTGCTGACAGAGGAGAAGCAGGAGGGATTTGTCAAGGATGTCCCCTGAGCCCCTCTTATTAGTTGTGGTGATGGACAGGCTGACAGATGAGGTCACAGAGGAGTAGCGTTCTTTTCATTTTATCCTTGAATTGTTATGTTTGCAGATTACTAAGAACTGGACATGGATGAAATAGCTTGGACATGTACGATTAGATATTAATTAAATGGCAAAACCCAAAGTTGTGGGTTGGTTGGAGAGGATGGGTTTAGGATGGAGGCAAATTATGACAATTATTTAACAAACATATTATGCAAATGAAGCGTTTAAACATGTTATATCATTGTTCCTTCATCAAAAACACATCTGGAGTTGTATTTAGCTGTATTGTTTCATGAAGCTTGTTCCAGGATTGTTACATCATAGGCAAAAGTCCTGCGCTGCTTTAAGTCCATTAATCATCGTTAGACACATTATTAAGCATTTCTGCCATCTGATGGCTTTCGTTACAACCGCGCGCTTGTGTTAGCATGGTCCCAAAGTTTGCTAAAGTAAGATATTGTTTGATTTTTCAGTTGCAATTCCCTCTGCTGCCAGTAGGTGACATGCTGACCCCAGATCCCAGTATCCCAGCACACCTGTAGGAACATGGTGTCTATTATCTGCAGGTAGTCATTATTCAAAGTTCTAAAACATGAGATGCCAAAGTAAAAGGATGTTTAAAGGCTAATAACAACACAAATAATGCATAATATGTGAGCTTTCAACCAGTACAGCCTTTAATGAGAACTTATGACTCTAGACTACTGCAGGCAGAGGTGTCAGTCATGTGATAGACGGTTGTAGCTGACACATCTGTAAATGGTGGAAAGAGAGAGTGCAGTTACAGTACCACATTTTTACCCATGTCTGTATTTGTCCAGGCCCAGAATGACTGTGCTACAAGAGCCAGGCTAGAGGAAGATAAAGCTCCACGATGCGCACAGAGAAATGAGGTCAACGCGCCATGCTAGGAATAATAAACAGACACAAAGAATATATTAGCTCCAACAGCCTTGATCTGACAGTGTGTGGGGAGCACAGCCTGGGATAGACTGGAGAGCAGGGTCCAGTACACAGAAGGATGCTGTGTGTTTGATAGGATAACACGAACGAGTATTATAATTCATTTGATCTAACTAACCTGGAAAGCTCGGAATATTACTCTCCTGGGCCCTGTTCCTGACTCTTATATTTTCTGGTTCATATTGTCCTGAATGCTAAACATTTAAAAATAATAATAATGCATTTGAATTATATATCTTTTTTCTTTAAAACACTCGAAGTTGCTTTACAGTTTTGTGATGGAAGTGAGGTTAACAACACACCATATTCATACTAGGCAATGGGCATGAAGTGTGTTGCCAAAGGACACAATAACAGTTTATGACACTGGCGCCCCGCTCTGGCACCCAATTTTTCCAGTGGCCTCCTTTCTAAGTACTAACCAGGCCCGGTCTTGCTTAGACGAGGTCAGGCTTTTTGTATGATTTTGATTTACAGTCATACTTTTTATGAATTTCAGAATTAATTTCTAAGTCCCTGAACAGGGAAGTGGAGATGCTCATGGCAAATGGCTCCACCCGTCTGCGGCTGTTAGGCAGGCTAACTCTGCTCTGGCTGTAGAACTTGTGGCAAGTAAATTACATTTTAATTGCATTTTGTTCAGATTTCAACCAACTGTGTGTTGTCATGGGCTTCTTCCACAGGCAGGTCAGGTCACTATATCCAGTGGAAAATAGTATAATCCAAAAGGTTGGTAGTCCAACTTTGCAAAGGCAAAGTAAACATCCACAATAATGACCCAAACAGTGAGGCACAAGTCTGCTTCTCCCAGTGTCCTGCTCATACACTGGTGTTTTCCGTTTTACTTTCCCCAAGGTTTTTTACCTTGCTGTTTAGGCTATGGTCAAAAAATCTGAAAATAAAATAACATTTTGAGGAAACCAATTTAAAGGCCTAGTGCATAAGTGAAGTCCTGTTTCTACCTTTAATGTTGAGTCCTGATGCTTTCAGTTGTGGGAAAACAGGGCTGAACCGAATACTTCAACATGTTAAATCCATATGACGAAAGCTAAATGCCTGAATATGTTCCTTTTGTTCCAGTCCCACTGTTCTCCTTAACGGCCTCTATTTTCACTGCAGAGCCATGGGTCTCAAACTGGCCAGCGATAGACCATGTAATAGGTTATGTTTTAGTTTAGAGTCAGATTGTTTCTCTACAGGCCAAAGTCACAACAGCAGTCGCCTCGCAGGGCTTAAAGTAAGTAAACTATTCACATCTGATAATCTGGTGCCCAAAGATAATTATCCTGTTCCTCTAGAGATTATCCCATGGCCATGTGTTAGTATTGTTTTGCCTTGTGACATCTGCAGGCTCCATCATATAATAATTTTTTTTCGTTGAGAACTATACAGAAGCAACCTCTCAGAAATGTTGTTTAGACTGTCCCCATCAGATGTTTCTCTGTTATGGTTCATGATTACAGTGAAAGAAAAGACTCCTACATCACCTTTAAGAAAAAATGCCAGTTAAAATGTATTATAGTTATTGAAAAAGAAAATAAACAAAATAAACAGTCTCCTTGAAAAGCTAGTCAAAACATTTCATAAGACAACCTGTTCTCGGCGTTTGTCCTGTCCTTTACTACGTCAGAGAAATCTTGATCTGGAATACCTAGGTGGAGGTCACAAGAGGAGATGTACTGTCTCACGTTGCAAATATGTCCTCTGCATTTGACCCATCCAGTTTAGCCCTGAAGAACTTCTCCAGATCTCGAAGTATTGCGATTAGGAGTACTACATATGTATACAAATGTTATCACAATGATCCATGCGAGTGCATTCGGGGACCGTGCGGTAGCTATCATCAGAGTACCAAGCTCTCGTCCATCGCCGGGAGTAGGGCTGTAACGATTAATCGACTAATCGTGTCTAATAATCATAGTCGTATTTTGAGTTTTGTAATAATTATCTGGACTATACAGACTCCCATACAGACAGACACCTTTTGTAACAAAGACAGTGGCATTATTAAATAAAAATGTAAGAAAAAATAATAAACTATTTTGGATTTTCATCAATAATAGAGATTATATGTAAATATGTTCTATTCAGTCACTATATTTCAACCTACATTTGGTTGATAATGCATTTTAAAAAGTTGACCAGACTAGTCGACCAAAAAAAAAAAAAAACCCAAAAAAAAAAAAAAAATTTAGTTGATTAGTACTAAAATTATTGTTAGTTACAGCCCTAACCAGGAGTACCTCACTGAAGTGTAATGTGCTTTGTCGACCTATTTGTATGATGTTTATTGTTTTATATCTTGTTTTTAATGTTGTACAGCAGTTTGGTTGGCTTTGGTTGTTGGAAAGTGCCTTAGAAATAACGTTTGATTGATTGATTGGTTATAAGTACAAGACAAACTTAGTAGCTCATACAGCGTGTTGCTCTTGCAGTAGGTGACCCTGCATTTGTCTCATGTCTAAACCCTTTTCCCATCCATGTGAGCGCTGTCTGTAGAGATGTGTGTGTGTTGTGTCAGATGAACCACTCCACCCTCCCCCTCTCCTCTCTCCTGTCTCCCATCCCCGTCTGCCCCTCACGTGTGTCGCTCCTGTGTGTCCACTCCCATTCACGCCCATTCACACTCTCTTCTTTCTCTCTCTCTTCTCCCCTCCCTCTCCTGCTCCTGTCTTCTCCGAGCTGGGGGTGTGGCCATCCTCTTACTCGCTCTTCTCCCTCCCTCTCTCACACACACTCTTCCACTGCAGCGCTTCGGCACACACGGCACGGCACAAATCAGCACTCGGGCTTGTAGCGAGGACATGCGGCTCTCGCTTGGACCAGGAGGAGGGGGGCGCGGCGGGCACACGGAGGAGCCACGGAGAGGCTAGGGGCCCTGGGACCCACGCATTAGCTTTGGGGCATTGGGAACGCTGTCTGCCTCTGCCTCTCCCACACCTCCCTCGCTCACCACTACCATGCTTTACTTCCAGATGGTGATCATGGCCGGGACTATCATGCTGGCCTATTACTTCGAGTACACGGATACCTTCAGCGTGCACGTGCAAGGATTCTTCTGCTATGACACCACGTACACAAAGCCGTACCTGGGCCCAGAGGACAACAGCGCGGTACCCCCGGTCCTGTTGTACGCGCTGGTAGCTGGGTTGCCCACGTTGCTGGTGAGTGCATGGCTGATACACACCTCATATAAGCATGGAGCACCTGGAGAACCTTGGCTGCTAAAGAAGGGTATAGACATACATAGGCCTATCATGATAATTACTATATCAACTTACAGTTTAAAGGGCCTGTGATACACTATTTTGTGATCTATGTTATAATGTTGTTTCCTCATCAAAAACATACCTGGAGTTGTGTTTTGTTTCATTCACACAGTTTAACACACAAACCCTGCATATTTAGTCTGCGTCTGTTATCATGTGGTACACGAGGTGCTCCACTGCGTTTTTAAGCTCCATACACCTTCACTACAATCGTTTGGATAATTTCGTCCCTGGAATTGACCACCATAAAAAAGAGGCACATGTTGAAAATGAGTATGAATTTTAGTTTTTATCAGTTGTATTGAATGTACATAGAGAGTGGAAAAACAAATGGTCCTAACAAGAACTGAAATGAATGCCATGCACTAAGACTTGCTTTTTGTGAGAAAAATATATTATCATGTATGTAAGTCTCATGTTTTATAATTGATTCTGTAAATAAGTGAAACAAGGGACAGGGGTCTAAATAACCAAGAGCTATACCTAGTTTTCAAGGGTGAATACGACCACGTTTTATTCATAAAGAATCACTGACATAAAATGATAACAATCAGCATGTGAAGATTTGCTATTATTTTTACGTTTTGTTTTTTTATGTTAAAGGAATTGTATTTATCTGTTATAAATCCCAACTGAAGCTGGGTTTGAACCTTCAGTATTCACTCACTGAGCTGCAGAGGCTGCACTAGCACTGATTAATGATGGGCTGCAGTTGTTGGGGTTTAGTTAGTGATGATTCAGATCATAGAGAGTCTTTTTACATTTAAGCCAACTGGATTTCAGCTTTGAAATTGGCAACAAAATGAGAGACTTACATGAGGCTAATTCTGCTTTCTGATTTGTTAATCACCCTGAGAGCTAGAAAATCTAATTATAACAAAATAAAATAATAATTATGTCCAATGTTTTTGTCATTAAAAGCTATATTTGATTTGAACATGTTTACCTCATCACAGATTTCAAATAAAAATCTACAGACAGTTCCTTTAGATCATAGAACAACACTGTCTGTCTATGGGTTTCAAGTGATGAAAAAGTAAAATAGTTGGCAAATCAATAAACAATCATTTTCAATATGTATTTTGTCCGTTATATGTCTTCAAACACAAGGAGGAGTCATGTAGGGCAGCTGTGAGTGTATCCGGCCCATGTGCTGTGTCACACAGTCAGACAGAAGGTCTGACACTTCCTCTGGGCCTGGACACAGTATATAACCTCCACAAGAACAGAGGGAGCCGTAGACTGAGAACATCTGACATCTGACACGATATGACTGTAATTCTATGTGTTCATTCATGACCAATACCAAGAAACAACATTATATGAACTAAAGTGTGATGATTATGTAATAAATGACAACCCTGTTAGGTGACTGTTGTTATCTTACTTTCATACAACAACACATTAAAATGTAACGGAACAAAACATTCATGTGATACACCCGTAATCACAACATTTGTTGGAAAGTTGAAAGCTCCTTCAATTTTTAAACTGACAACTGAGGTCAAGGGCACATTCATATGGGCAAAAAAGAAAATATTTTATATTAAAACATAGCACATTAAATTATATATTAAAGGAGCACTATGTCTGCCTATAATACAGGTGATTTATTCAGCTCAATAAGATCTTGAAAAACATCTTAAGGGTTGTCTTTCCACAAATCTAACCTGTAACTTGGAGTTTTGGCATCATCTGCCTGTCTATATGGAGATAGATATATATATTGCCATACTGTGGAACATTCCAAGCAAAGCATTAACATCTCCATGGATACAAGCAGACAGTTCATCAGAAAGTTACGCGGAGCACCTTTAATATTAATGGATAAACGTCATTGATATGCAGTACTTAATGTGAGGTTTTCTATTGTGATAGACACATGGTACTATCTCGAAGTCTGTGAACTTCTTAAGAACCATCCTGTTTATTGTTCACTTAAATAGAGCACCCTCTGCTAGTTTTATGTAAAGTGAAATTTTACATAATGTTACATAATGGTGATGTACAAACTGTGATCACATTGGGTTGTTGACATAAGGATCTCTCCCTGACGTGCTCTGTCTTATGATACAGAATATTTCCTCTGTGCTGTCTGCTGCCCCCTGAGGCGGCGCTGAGACGAGCATGTGTGAAAAGGCCATTGTCACTTTGTACAAACACTGTCTGATAGTTGCCCCTCTGGGAGTGAGCTGAGGGCCGCAGAGGTGCACATCACGACACAGAGGTGTGTTTGGGGCCTGGGCTGCGCTAAATAAGGGCCCCGTGGGGAGCTCAGCTGAAGGAGGGGCCAGTTAGCCGTCAGGTTCATTTAGCCGTCAGCTCCGGTTAGCCGCGTCAGAGAAAGTGGGACACAAGGCCCCCGGCACAGGCACCGAGCTGCCAAGGTCTGCTGAGCTCCTGAGCGAGTCAAGCCAGGGCTGTACTGGAGAGGGTGCACTCGACAAATATGGATTTAAACTGGCCTCCGAAGAATACAGTAAATTGATTGATTGATTTTGTTTTCAGTTTTGCATCAATGAAAACATAGTTAAGTTGAAAATACCTGCTTATCAAAATATGTTAAAACATTTAGAATTGTAACCAACATTGCAGTGATTTCACCCTGGAGGTGTTCCACATGCACCTCTATGGTAGAATGTTTAGCAGTTAATATGGCGACACAATACACACATTACACTGCCAAAAAAGTTTTAACATGGATTTAAACAGCACATTTTCAATAAACAAACAACAAAAGGTAACAAGGTAATCTAAATATCTTATGTGCTAGCAGTTAATACCCCATAGAAACTTACTCCTGTCTTTTTAGCATTGGCTCTCCACTTTGCATCAGCAGCAGTAGTTATCAGTATTAGCAGCTAAATGCTAACACAATGATTCCGTACTGCTAAGTCCTCTGTGGTTGTCCAGGCTGCTCCAGTCCCTGCCCTCCGCCCTTAGCCCCTCTGTGGTTCTAAGCTGGTTAAGTGGAGTCTTATCTTTGGCTCCAGCTGACCCCAGGGAACCTTCGACAAGACTTCTAAACTACAACTAATCCCATTCATCACATTAACATGGACTAAGCACCTCAGAGCTGCCCAGTAACTGGCCACAAAACCTGAAGAACCATTGGATCACCAACAAATTAAATGTATTTTTGTATAGGCAAAATTGGGACTGAACTAGGACTGAAGTAGGACTCAAACAGGACTCAATCAGAACTAAACCAGGACTAAACCAGGACTAAACCAGGACTGAACCAGGACTGAACCAGGACTGAACCAGGACTGAACCAGGACTGAACCAGGACTGAACCAGTATGGACAGCAGATGTGAACAAGACTGACGGGCATCCATTTGCAGATAGAATTCAATTCTGTAGACTAAAGACCCCAATTTTCTCCTACCCCACATATGATCCTGAGACCATGTGTGGATTTTGCATGTTCTCCCTCTCTGCATGGCCATGCATAATAAACTCCTAGTTTAGTCCTGGCTCTGATCTGGAGAAGTGCTATTAGATTACCTGAGCTATATTGTGACTTTCTGTGCTTGTGTTGTTTGTGGCAGTGGAGTGTAAACAGAAAATAGGGTTAAGTCGAGGTCAAAATGTCCCGGTCCAGGTGTCAGATGTCAGGTCTTAGAGCAGTAATCCCCTGGTTGGTGTCATGGGGTCAGCAGGGTGGGCGCGGGGCTGGAGGAGCTCAGGTGCTAAGCTCCAAACTGTACAAGTATTGTAACTCCATCATTATTGTCACTGCATTGCTTTTCCCAATCTGAAAAGTTACATAGTGCACCTTTATCATAATCTTTTACTGTATAATTTATTTAAGGGGAGACTATTAGTCCATGGGTCAGACGCCAGAATTTTGCCTGTTGGTTTCACTCGAAGTGTATTTTTTTGGACACTTGGTTTGTAAACTCCATAACTGTGATACTGCTGAAACTCTGTTACACCAGACTTAGATATGGACCTTTTCAAAAATCACTGACAGCCCATGGCACCAGCGCGGTACAGATTTTTTTGTCTGACCCATGAGCAATATAGCCAAAACTAATTTTGTCAGTTTGGTCTCTTGGCATTAAAGTTCTCATGTGGAAACAACAAAATTGTCTAAACTGCAGCAAAATCTGTTTTTATTATTCATTATTTTATTTCAACCCACATCCACAGAGGGAAAGGCTTTTTTATGTATATTTCTCCCATGGTGCAGACATAGGTTTTGTTTATTTTTAAGTCTATTTCTTAAATTATTTCAAGCTATTTATCTTTTATCTTGTTTTATTGCATGTACAATTTTCCTTCTGTTGTTTAACTGTGTGGTGCAATATTGGAATTTCCCCACTGTGGGACTAATAAAGGCATATCTTATCTTATCTTATCTTATATAGAATCACCTCTTAAAGTTGCACCTACATACACCAGACTTTATAATCTTGTACTTAACAAGATTTTGAAGGATTGTGCAGAAAGATTTGTTGATAAATAAACCTGATTTATTGAAGTTTTAACTCCAAAAACATGTCCAAAATCCCCTCTGTATAGTTTTTAAGTATCTAATATGACATCAAAATTAAGCACAAAAAAAATACACCTGGCTCCATCTACTTTTCAGATTCAAATGTTCTAAAAATTGTCAATTTTGCCTGTTTTTACACACAAATGCCTTATTTTTATATGCACCCATTACATCGTATAACCCATCATACATCTCGTCTTAAAACCTTCTGCACTGGACTAACAAACACATACTGGCACATCGTAGGGTATCATGTAAGCATTGTCTAAACCAGACCATCCATGTATAATAATTGTAGCAGTATTTTTCTTTGTTTTACCTCCCACCAGTCTTGTTCACACTTTCACTCTCACATAAACACTTTCTGTTTCTGTCTGGCACATGGTCTGTAAATACAGTGAGGACTATAATATACATTATAGTTCATCATTCATCAGGTAGTGCATAATGAGGGTCTTCAGTATGCACCATCAGCCACTGTTCTCACATAAATGCTGATTTTTGGAGACATTTGTTATGTGTTAAATCACACCTATCATTATATTAAGTGTTCAATACTAAAATATACAATCAATACTAAAATTGTGATCAATCAATGCAAGTTAGAAAGTGTGAAAGCGTCTAATTTTACTGTTAGGGTTGACCTTGGTTAGTTTTGGGTAGTCCTGCTTTAGTCCTGGTTCAGACCTGGTTTAGTTCTGGTTTAATTCTGGTTTAATTCTGGTTTAGTCCTGGTTCAGTCCTAGTTCAGTCCTGGTTCAGTCCTGGTTCAGTCCTGGCTTAGGCCTGGTTTAGTGATGGTTTAGACTCAGTTTTGTCCTGCTTTAGTCCTGGTTCAGACCTCATTTAATCCTGTTTTAGTCCTGGTTCAGTCTAGATTTAGACATGTTTCAGACCTGGTTTAGTCCTGGTTAAGTCCTGGTTCAAGCTTGGTTTAGACATGGTTTAGTCCTGGTTTAGTCCTGGTTCAAGCTTGGTTTAGACATGGTTTAGTCCTGGCTTAGTTCTGGCTTAGTTCTGGCTTAGTCCTGGCTTAGTCCTGGCGTAGTCCTGGCGTAGTCCTGGCGTAGTCTTGGTTCAGACCTGGCCTAGACCTGGTTCAGACCTGGCCTAGACCTGGTTCAGACCTGGCCTAGACCTGGTTCAGACTTGATTTAGTCTTGGTTTAGTCCTGTTTCAGTAGAAAAGAAAAAAAAAACAAAACAGATGTGCACTGCAGTTCTTTGGAGCTTTTTTATATTTTAATGGCCCCACAATGTGACATTTCAGGGTCAAGATCTTCTTCAGATAAGTCTTAGCTCAGACCTGGTTTAGTCCTGGTTTAAACCTGTTTTTGTTCTGGTTTTCTACCTCCTGATGTGTACCTCCCTCTGTTTTCAGATCACGGTGACGGAGACTGCCTTGTTCCTGGTCCAGTACACGTCCAAAGAGTTCGACCGCTCAGAAAAGTCAGTGGCCATTGGGGACTGCTGCTACCTCAACCCTCTGGTCCGCCGCACCGTGCGCTTCCTGGGTGAGACTGCACACACACCCAGGGAGTTACAGTATTTTGTAGTGTTACATGCACTATGTAACTCTCGGGGTGGAGGGTCCACCACATACTTGCATCCATGTAGATTTTATTTATTAGTTAGAATGTTTCAAAATATTGCCTTAAACGTATGGATATTATATTCAATCAGTTATACATGTGTCTAGAATACATGGATTCTTACTGTTTGTGGGGTTGCCTCTACACAGATCTGACCTGTAACTTGGCCTTGTTGCGTCACCTGCTTGTCTCTATGTAGGTAGACACGTTTAATGCCATACTGTGGAACATTTCAGGCAATGCAATAACATCTCCATGGAGAAAAACAGGTGCGTCACCCCTTACCAAAAGTTGCATTAAAAAAATTGTACCCTTTTCATAATAATAATTTGGATTTATATAACTCGTTTCAAGACACTGAATTGAGGTTGTCAATCCACTCCACCGGCCCCTCCGACCACTACCTATCACACACTCACATATCACCTTGAATCATACTAGACTATGTGGGTAAAGTGTGTTGCTTAATGACACAACGGCAGTACAAACTAGAGCCACTGTCACTTCACTGTGGCACCTGGTCTTCCCAGCGGACTCCCATCCAAATACTGACCAAGCTTAGTTTCAGAGACCAGACAAGATTGGGCATTCTCAAAGTAGTATGGTGTAATACTGGGATCATACTGCAAATTACATTGTGCTGTTTGGTTAAGTGTAGACTCTGAATTAGTGCCGTTTCCATGTTTAGATGCCAACCCATGTCCCATCTGTTCTGTCCTCTCTCCCCCCTCCTCAGCCCCTCACCCCTCCGGCCCAGGGCGGCTCTCTGCTTCATGACTCATAGGCCCATGTGTGTATTATTACATTATTAAAAGTACTCTGCAGTAGCTCTAGGCTTGTCACATGGAACAAACACACTCCAGATTCACATGGTCCATTCACACAGAGCAGACCAGAGGAAAGGATCAGAGGGAGCAGAGAATGCAGAGGAGAGGATCACAGGTGCAGAGGAGAGGGTCAAATGGAGCAGAGAATGCAGAAGAAGGGTCAGATGGAGTAGAGGATGTAGTGGAGAGGGTCAGAGGAGCAGAGGATGCAGAGGAAGGGGAGGTTCAAAAGACAGGATTCAGAGGAATGCAGAGGCTCAGGTCAGAGGATCAGAGGAGAGGCTTAGATGGAGCAGAGGATGTTGAGGAAGGGTCAGATGGAGCAGATGAGAAGGTCAGATGGAGCAGAGGATGCAGAGGAGAGCATCAGATGGAGTAGAAGAGAAGGTCACAAGGAGCAGTGGTTGCAGAGGAGAGGGTCAGATGAAACAGAGTAGAGTCAGATGGAGCAGATGATGCAGAGGAGAAGATCAAAGGAGCACAGGATGAACGTTCTGTCTGTATAATGCGATTAGACAGAATGTCATATAGAGTGCAGATATGGCAATGCTCTTGATGCAATGGTTTCATTGGAGGAGTGGTTGTGGTAATGGTGGCCCCAGGCAGCAGAAACATCTGTGCAGCTATAAAACATACGCTTCTTCCACACAGTTATTATAGTCATTATATTCACTCATAGAGAGGAGCCAATTCATTCTACCAGATAATATCCAGAGTTCCAGAGTATAGTTATAGGCAGATAGGCCAAAATACAATGCAGAGTTTGTCAACTTAATTTTAGAAACCAATCAAAGAGCTGTAAAAATTTTATTCTCAAAGACATCAACCTAAATAATTGTTGTTAAAGGAACTATATGTAGCCACACAACTGAAACTGGGTTGCCAGTACCTTAGCCTGCAGATAGAGGACACATACAAATGTTTTTCGTGCCACATGCATGTTATAAGAGTTTCTAGTAAAACATGAAGTCATTTCTTTTGTAAATGTTAGTTAAAACCATAGACTATATAAAGAAGTGGACTAAGTGCGAGTATGACGTCACCCATAGTGTTCGGCTCCAGTAAGATGACTATTAGCAAGGCTAGCAGTTATAGGGGCGAAACTGGAGCCAACACCCTTATTTGGAAATCTGACTGCAAGTTGATTTAGGGACAAAAATAGCAAAACAAAAACATCAGGATCATGTAGAGCGGATTAATATGAACATTTTAACACCAAAATGATGAGCCTGACATCAACATTTACAGAGAGTAGAGCAATGTTTTTTCAATAGAAAATTCATTGGAGCCAGAGCCGATGAATACAGAAACGTGGTATTTGAAACCTAGAGGTTAGCCATGTCCAGAGATACTGTACAGTCTATGGTCAAGACAAAAAAATAATGCATGCAACCTTTAGCCAACCTGAAAAAAAACAACATAAAACTTGTATTGTAATTGGCAAATATTGCTGGGATGTCCTGATACCTACCAATACTGCTACTCAAAATTTAGTTCACACGTCATTGCAGTTGGTTAAATCCACCTGTCACTCACTCAGTAACACACTCAAAGATTTGCAGAGGATGACCACTAGGAAGTGTGGTGTCAAAGTCATATTACAGTTACGTTTTTATAACCTTATCGACCAGCCCTAAACCAAAGTATCAATATTGGAACTGAAAAATCTGTGCAGTCATCGTTTTTTTACAACAGACGCCCTTCCAGTATTAACCATCCAACCACTAAGTTCTCAATAATTGTGTACATTATTGCCTTAGATGAGACCAGGTGTTGTCAAAAGTATCGAAAATCAGATACTAATCCATATTAAAACTAGCATTGAAACTAGATACTCATTTGAGCAGGTATACATACTAAAAAGTCACATTAACAGGACAGAAATTAACCTTTCCTGAATAGCTTTAGAATGATCTTGAGCTATGGACCACTATGGAACCTACCCGGACGTAGGTTACGCACAATTTAATGCAATTTAATGAAAATCACACTCTATTGTCATTGTGGCATTTAAATCGGTATTGACTATAGGCTAGTATAAAATTTTGAAATAACAAATTGTATTATGTATCCATTGATCCCATCCGTGTGGAGCTATGTCTGTATGTGTGCTGCTAATTGTCCGTAAAGTGCATGTCGGGGAATGAAAACAGATTGTAGGGGAGGTAGTGATTGGACGCTGATGTACGACATATTGATTTGAGGTCTGAGCTGCGAGCAGGCTGGAGCATTGATTTAAACTGACGCAGGCTTGTGTGGATGATTTACACTGGCGGAGACTTGTGTGGCTGGGGATACACATTGATCCCGTGTAGTGACTGTGTGTTCGGTCATTTAGTCTGCTCATTATTCTAACAAAGCCTTCACTGGACATGTGTCAGGAGCATAGACTGTATAACAGAAGTGGAGTAAGGGAGTGTGACATCACCCTCAGCGCCCGGTTACAACCAAATTAAGCTAATCGAGGCAAGCAGTTATAGCAGCTAATCTGCAACCAGGGAGCATATTTGGAAATCTGTGTGTGCAACCGAAGTACCAGTCCGGAGTGAGGTTGCTGAAGGTGCTCTCCCCCTCCTGCCTGTACTGTTGGTATATCTTATAGTTCAATATATGAAAGCTGGAACAATGTATATATATTTTTATTTTTTTATCATGAGTGATTTTTCTTTGCACTACTGGGACATTTTTGGTTATTTTTTGGCTATATGACAAGATTTAAGCCGTAAAAGGTTGAATTAATAACTTCTACGACTCATTACAGTTGCAAACTAAGTACTAAAGTGTTTTAATTGGCTGTTTATTTACTGCAGCTCATTTAAATTTTCTCTTGGGTTATTGTGTCAGTGGCATAAATTAGTTTCAATATTATAAGTTTATCGTCTACATCTACTTCAGCGGTATATTGCACTTAAAGTTTGAGTTTAATCTGCCTTTATACATATAGCAAAGACAAAAGTTTTAGAGTGTTTTAAGTTTTATTTCTTTTGGCTAAGATGTACCTCACTATGTTCAAAGGAGTGGTTAGTGGTTTTGAGATAGAAATGCACAGCAGATTGGGATCCCGAGCTGCTCTTGTGACTGTGTCGGTACATCCTCTTACAGAGTGGCTGTTTTGTTTCTCAAATGTAACGCTCATTGCGCTATTCACTACGCTGAATGTAGTAGACCACATTGCTTTGTTTGTGGCTTGTAGTTTTGTCCTTTGGGTGAACCAGTTTCTGTCTTAGTGTTTGTAGGTTTGAAATACACTGGGATTTCTTGCTGTTTGAAAATCCTCTGAAGCTTTGAAGACACACCAGCTGTGTAAGGAATAGTTGCACCTTTTCTTCTAGGTTCAAATTCCCTGTTGTCCTGTCTTTAGCTCTCTTAGATCTATTGAAGGCACATTTTGGTTATCCACAAGACGAGAGGGTTTCCTGCACGTGTTGTTCTTCTTTCATTTTTCCCTCTGTGCTTGTAGAAACCACTTGAGCCAGTGCAATTCTGCAAAATATGATGGTGCACTTAGTCTAGTTCAATAGACCTAGCTAACAAATAGAAACTGTAAACAAATAGGTGTATTAGTTTCAGTGTAGTTGGCTTGTCCCTTCAGATAGATATAAAGCAGTGTGCAACATCCAACAGCAATTTGACCAGAACTGAAGCCTCTTGGATGAGCGGTGAAACCTCTTCACTCAAACTTTTGTCCAGTTGACAGAATTGAATTTTTCTTTTGCTATGGATCCTATCTGGGCGACTAAGGGATTATACATCGTTTTGCGTATCAATACCAAAAAATACCAAATCTTCAGCTAACTCTCATTCACTAACTCCTCCTTTCTGCTGTTGTGCTGTATAAATCCTTATAATCTAAATAATACAAATGAATCGACTAAAACTCCACTGACTGATTAATCGACTAAACGACTTAAGGCCCTAGTGTTCTCAGAGTTTGACTTACTACTCTCCAAGCAACGCTGTAGAGAAGCCCGATATAAGACCAATCCATAAAAAAATACATTTATTCTGTCAGTCATAACTCTGCTGAACAAACTGAAGCAGCAGTAATGTTGTGCAGTGTCACTGCCTTGTATTATGTATTTTCTATGATGCATGTCCCTGTGTTACCGTTGTGTTTGCAGCTGTCTGTACTCCGCCAAGACACATTTACCTCTGAGACAATAAAGTTCATTCTGATTTTGAATTCCATCCACGTTTAAAATTGACTTGACTCTTTATTCATTGTTGTAATAAGTTGGTTATTTGCATTTTCAGTGATGGAATGCTACTAGTGTTGCCCAGGCATAGACTGGTTTGAGTTTTGTTCTAACCACCAGCCTTTAGGTTAACAGGCATTACGATAAGATAAGATAATGATGAGCTGCAATCAAGAGAAAATTTGTGTATTGCAATATTGCGATTTTACCAAAATAGCTGATTGCCTCAGGTATGAGCTCACGATGTGATTTTTATCGACATATCACCCAGCTCTACGCCTACGGAGAAGTTGGTTTTGGGACAGGGGTGACATGCTTTAACACAGAGAAAAAAAACCCATTGCAACAACAGAAGCCCATACAAACAAATCCAGGATTGAACAAAAAATAGAAAAGAGACCAAGAATAACCACAAGAGGTTTCCCATCAGGGAAACTTTAGGTCAGACAAGCACTTTACAGTCTAATAAATTCTGTTATTAACTGGACACTTCCTACAGTCTATGCATGCAGGTTTAATTGCACATTTCCTGGATCTGATAGTAACTGATATTGTTATACCTTTCTCTGACTGACTGGCTGTGTGTGTTCCAGGCGTGTACGTGTTCGGCCTCTTCACTGTGGACATCTTTGTGAATGCGGGACAGGTGGTCACCGGGAACCTGGCGCCATATTTCTTGACCGTGTGCAAACCCAACTACACTGCACTGGGCTGTCAGCAGGCACTACGTTACATCAGCCACCAGGAGGCGTGCACAGGCAACCAGGACGACATCCTGCGAGCGAGGAAGAGCTTCCCATCCAAGGAGGCGGCTCTCAGTGTGTACGGAGCGCTCTATCTGGCTGTGAGTGAATGATAACATAACAACATAACAACAACTAACTTAAAGTGGTACCAAACACTCAACGCTTTTGTATATAGTGTTTGAATAGCGTTATCTAATCACTTTTTGGCAACTGTAGTGCAAACTAAGTATATTTGCAGCTTTCTGGCCAAAAATGGCTAAATCTAAGTTTGTGCTGCCTTCAGTTACCTCTGCAATGTCAAGTAGTTGGTGACATCACACATGTCTGCCCTGATTACAGTCAGTGTTTCTGATCTGGCTGTAGGGGCAGAGTGGATATTTATATATTTATTTACCAATCACACTGTTCATCATTTGTCCAGACTCCGTCCCTCCTCCTCTGCCTCTTTACTTTAATCCTGCCCAGTTTAACAGCTCTATTTGAAATGTGAATATGGAGTTCAGGTGTTTAGTCCCACTTTAAATGCTCTAACTGGCTGTGACTTCTTTTAAGTACCTATGATTGATGATAACTTACAACTACTTTATCTGTGTCAAGTAAAAAATACAGCCAATGTGGACGTTTTAAAAAAAATACTAGCCACAGCTGATAAAAAGCCCATCTTCTTATTACCATCCTGCTTGGTTTAATAGTTACCATTATCCCACTTTACAGATGATGTCACAACCTTAGACTAACTAACTGGCACAATCACTGATCAATCCGAGAAGTGGTTGGAGGAATGTAATCGTGATTTTTTTTTTTTTAATGTATCAATCAATCATAATTGTTCGATCAATCACAGTTCTTTGAGTTAGTTTAATTTTGTCCTATTAGAAACAAATAAAAATGGGTCTGAGCTCCGAACCACATGCTTTTACTGACAGAGGATTAGCTGTGAACATCTCTAATAGAAAGACCCAAACTGATCACTGACCAGAGATTAATGAAGTTCACTCTCCATTAAAATTTGATTAATAACCTTTGTCTTGTGTTTTGTGAAATTACTGTTAAAAACTTTTCTTGACCACTGGAGCATCTTGACCACTTTTCTTCCTCCCGCAGCCTCTTTTATATTTGATATGTTGTTTTATGGGTTCTGTTGGATGCGCCCTCAGCCTCTTTCACATTTCAGATGTTGTTTTGTGGGTGCAGATGGCCATGGGGCAGACAGGAAATCAGAAGCTTCACTGGGCTTTAAGGTGTAATTGGACTGCACATTGGAATCCTGTGCTCTCTTATGGACAAATACACACTTTTATAACTCTGTGGGTTTGACACTGGCAGCTTGTTTGGTCGTAAGGTTGAATTGTTGTAGTATTTAAAAGGCTATATTGAGTCTCTTTGGTTTCTCATCACAAAAATTTGGACATTAACATCTAAAATCTAGGGAAGCATGTTACCGTGCACTTAGGGTCTTTTTATCTGTCAATGCCACTAGGGTCTCGAGCACTGCACAACAGTTGCTCTGTGCTCATGACAGGTTGCCCATCTCCAGATCTTGAGCTAGTCTTGGTCAGGATTACGTTAATTGGAGGATTTGACCTATTATGCATGTTTTGGGTTGATGGGGGTAACGGGAGCGCCTGGAGGAAACCCACCCAGACACAGGCAGAACATGCAAACTCCACACAGAAAGAGGGGAGTCGAACGTAGAACCCTCTCTTCATAGGCAAGATGCTAGCTCTTCAGCCACTGTGTATGATATGTTAAGTAGTACTACTACTATAGTACTATGGAGTAAGGGAAGTATTCATGAGAGAGTTTTGAGTATAGTTTAATTTATTTATTTATTCAGATGGAGACAGTGCATAAATGGCTTTGTAAGGACCAGACTATTTTAAAAGTTCTGTAACATCATTCACATCCAGTTCTCTCAGCAACATGAAGTCATCATCCATCATCCAAAAGCATCCATCAAGTCATTCAGTTCAGAACATCACGCCCTCTCCTGACACACATCAGTCCACATTACGGGAGTGGGTTTGGTTTGAGAGGTGCTCAATGTTTCGCCAGGCGTGAAAATGCGCCACAGTTCGTACATGTTATCAGCTCTGTTGGTAACGTATTCCACTGACGTTTCCAAATTTTGTCCCACATTTAGGGATCCAGTTGAGCAAGTAGATCAGAAGGTGGTTTAAGAACTTAGAGGAGGAGCAGCAGTATTATGGATGATCTTATAGAGCAGACAAATGTTTGAATGATATTGAGAAGAAACTGCTGTAGCTGTTCTCTTTGTGTATGCTGGATTTGTGTAAGAAATATGTGAGGGGGAGGAGCTGTGTGTTGGTCTAATGCCGTTTCCTGATTGGACATCCTCACTGTGACTGGAAAAGCTAGTTACGGACACGTTTGCAGAAGAAGCATCTCTCTCTTCCTTTTTTTTTTCTTTCTCCATATTTCTCTCATGTTCTCTCCCCATCCCCCCTCTCTCTTTTTCTCTCTGTAGCTTACTCTGCCTTTCTGTGTCTGTCTAGTTTCTCTGTATGTCTTGTTTTCCTGCTCATTCATTCTCTCCCCTTGCAATTCTCACTCTCTGCCACCACTCCTACCTCCCTTTTCTCTTTTTCACTCCTCTCTCCCTCCTTCTAACCCTACCCCCTCTCTCCCTCTGTCTGCCTGCCTTCCCCCTCTCTCCTCTTTCTCTCTCCCCTCTCTTTCTCCCCTATCTCCACTTACTTCTGTCTTCTTCGATTTACCCCTTTTTCTCTCTCCTTCCTATTCCCCACCCCCTCTACCTCTCTTCCCCTCTGTTTCTTCCTCTCCCTCTCTCTCCCCTCACTGCTCACACCCTCTCTTTTTCTCACTCTCCCCACTTAGTCCCTTCTTCTTTCCCCCCTCTCTCCTCTCTCCCTTGCTTTCTCCCAGTCTTGCGGTCCAAAGTGTTTCTTATGCTAATCCCTGTAGGGCTGTAGGCTGTGGTCAGAGGAGCTGCCTCAGCTCAGAGTCTCTTCTGTTTCTTCTTATCCAATCAGCAGTTTATCACCTTACCACTTTACACGGCTGGAGACTTAGTTACTGAATGCACCACTCAATGTCCACCTCATCTCATAGATATACAGTTTATGTAAAAATCCTACAGTTTCAGGCAGCTTTAACCCTGTATACTTATTATACTTTACCTAAGGTAGTGTATAATAAGCAAACCTTACACTACCTTAGGTATGTGCACGTGAGGTATGTGCTTGCAACTTTTCTGATACAGCATGTGTTATCTGCTAGTTTCCATGGAGATGTTAATGCTTTGTCTGCATGTTCCACAGTATGGCAATGAACTTATCTTTTATGTCAGCTATTGCAGGTGTTTTCATTGCTCAAAAACACTTTGAAAAAATTGTATTCTTACTATAAGTGGGTGCTTCTTCAAAGGTCTGACCTGTAACCTCTCTTGCTTGTCTCCATGGAGATGATTTAAACATTTAAAATCATACTGTCATACACTTCATATTGTAGTCAATCAGCTAATTATGTTGGTTGTCACTGATACGCATGACCTGGCTTACCGCTTGTTAAGATTTTTGGACATTCCTTAAAACACACACATTGTCTGCATATTGAGTCCTTGTACATGTCCATCCTAATATAAGAGTAGAGGAGGAAATCTGTAGCGTAGATAGTCTCCGAGCCATGGACACTCCTCAGTAGTTGCTCCCTGTGTCCCTCACTCCCCTGCGCTGACAGCCACATCTGCACCGGACCATTACACTGGATTTATGAGGCTCAGATGAGAGAGAGGAGATGAGAAATGGTTCACCCCATACTCGGGTCATTCGCACTCCCTCATCCATCCTGTAGGGGCTGTGCTGAGGCCATGGGACAGACAGGACTATTAGCACGCTACACTGGAGACCTGGACAGACTATAGCTGGGTTTCAGATCACATCTATACATTCTATAGGCTAGTCCTAGTTAAAGACGGATGTTACACCTCTATGGGGTATCAACGGCTAACACATAACATTTATATCACCATGTTACTTTTTTATTGTTTTTAAAATGCTATATTCACATTAACATGTTTTATAATTTCACTTGCGTTTTTGCTCTGAGCCCCCTCCTCCCTTTGCTCCTCGCATTAAATCACTCCCCTTTCAGAGAGCCATCACAACACACAGCTCAGAGAGCCATCATGATTTTGTATATTTCTGGAAAATTGCTGTGTGGGAGCATGGGTGACGTAGGCTTGTGGGCTGCACATTGGACAGAATCTTACTGCTAACCATAAGAAGGGTTTGAATAGTGCTCAGGAGAGATCGCTAGATTATGCAAACATGAATGGATGACAGCAAAAACCTGTTCAGGCATGTTCTATGTTTTTTTTTTTGGGGGGGGGGGGGGGGGGGGGCCCCACTTTAATACAGATGGGGGGACAACACAAATAATGATTTACACCAGTCATAATAACACATTTTGAAGAAAGTATAGATCATAAGCATAATACTGAAACTAACTTCCCCATTTGTACAAGGAAAAAAAAAGTACTTGTGATAAATATTGACCACTAAAAATGCTTGTTCCATCTGTGCAACCCCCCACCATGGGGTAAATGGACTGGGGTAAATATGAGAACTGCCCCCTGCTATCTGGGAATGTCTGATCTATCACATCATATCATTTGGATATATTTGTCTCTTTAAGTGACTGTATCTTTTTCATTATGTTTTGACATAAAAATAAAGCCCACAGTTAAACTGA
Organism: Periophthalmus modestus; assembly: GCA_019594935.1. Lineage (NCBI taxonomy): Eukaryota > Metazoa > Chordata > Actinopteri > Gobiiformes > Gobiidae > Periophthalmus > Periophthalmus modestus. Next base: position 10,108,341 of record JAIEZT010000021.1, read on the forward strand.
ACATTTTGTACAAATAAAATGTTCTTAATGTCTCCCTTTAGAGATAATTTTAGCCTGTGCAGCTCCCCAATCTTCCCAAACAGCCTCTTGTATAAATCTGACTGCAGTCTCTCAAAAAAAAAAAAAAACAAAATAAAAAAAAAAAATAAAAAAAACTTGTGGAAAAATGTTTAATTGTTGATCTAGAGTGTTAGACGGCAGTGGAGGAATCAGTAGCTTCAGTCCGCCATTCCGCTCTCTCTTCTGCGTGTTGCTGGCGGCACATCCGCCCTGTGCACTTAGACTAAGCTTGTCCTTGTTGAATGACAGCTGGTTCAGACAAAAGACTCAGACCATTGATATAAGTTCACTACCGCAAAATCTGAACGTGGGAAAACAGACCGAATAGGGAATTAAAGAACCTGTACCTGATTTTTTCCAATGTATTTGAAAGAAATATGTCTTGCCCCAGCACAGACATATTGTATAAGCAGTTCTTAAGGTCAAAATAAGAATATTGACTAAAAATCAGGAAGTGCAGGGTTAGCCTGATAGTTGTTGTTAGCAGTACCATGATGGCAAACTCTCTCTGCTCTTGCCTCTGACAGTTGGGAAAAGTGCTTATGAATAATTTGGATGCTCAGAATATAATATACATGAGGAGTAACTTTGGACCACTCCAAACCGTTTAAAATGAACTGGTTCTGCCTTTCAATTTTTAAGACAGGCACAGTGCTTGTAGTAATCTTTCCATATAATATTTAGTGGTCAAAATATTAATTATAATTTATTTTTCTGTCTCTTTAATTAAATCAGCATTACATGAACCAAACCTGTGTTGTGTGCTCAGTCAGTGCTCTGGTAAACACGCAGCGAGAGCAGGACTGTCGACATACTGCTGTCTCCAGGCTCATCATGTGACCACTGCTACCTCACACAGACTTCACCTTGACCCCAGTGAGGACACACATATCACATGTCCACAGTCACATGACCCGGGTCATGTGATGACTGGGTCTGTGGAGCAGTCAGGATCACAGAACATGAAGCGGCACAGAAGTCTCAGACCAAATGAATTTCAGTACAATAATTCACACAGACCCATTGCATTTGGTGCAGAATGTTTACAAATGTGATAAAACTGAAATAGCTACAATTAGTTGAAATGACTGGGACAATGATCATGTAAATAAAGAGTGTGGGATTTCAGGACCATGGACAGCTACACCAGAAACAAATCTTTGCCATGAAGTATTGCTCCTTAAAGCCACAGTATATATTGTTTTAGCCTAAAAGTGTACTCGAATAAAAGCATATTGGGTGTTTTTTATGCACCTTTTAAATACATGTGCCCTTACTCTGAGCGGGCTTGCATTTCCACAAACCTGACTCTTATTTGGTCTCCTCCTGCTTGTCTCCAAGCAACATTCTTCCTTTGGCTATAATATTCCACAGTATGGTATAAAACTCATCTATCTCTATGGAGAATGTTCCAAAGTATGATTTTAATTTTCTCTTTCCATGGAATCATGCAGGTAATGTGCCGCCTCCAGAAAGTTACATAGAGTACATGTAAAAAAAAAAAAACACAAACCCAAACTCTTCCTGTTTATCTGTTGGCTTAGCACTTCATTTTCCTGAGATCCAGATCACACTTCTTCAATACTTCACGAAGATGAGTGTTTGGTCACTGTTGAATCTCCCCATTTTCAAAAGGGCCGTGATTGACAGGTGGATTAGTATCTTTACTTACTTTTTCTCTTTAACTTTTTCCTCCCAAAAAAAAAAAAAAAAAAAAAAGTATTCTATATAAATAATTTATTCCCAAACCCCTGACCTGGGTCTCTCTGCCTGTGCACAGATGTACGTGACGTGTGTGGTGAAATCCAAAGGCACCCGTCTGGCCTCTCCGGTGATGTCTCTGGGGCTCATGTGCCTGGCCTTCCTCACTGGACTCAACCGTGTGGCCGAGTACCGCAACCACTGGTCTGACGTGATTGCAGGGTACATCATTGGGACAGCCATCGCCACTTTCCTGGTACGTCATTATATCACCATGCGCACATGCTAACACGCTATCACCATGCACACATGCTAACACGCTATCACCATGCGCACATGCTAACACGCCATCACCATAAGCACATGCTAACACGCCATCACCATGCGCACATGCTAACACGCTATCACCATACATGCTAACATGACACAGCCATGCAAGGTACGTCATCGGGACAGCCATCGGTACTTTCTCTGTACTTCATTATATCACCATACAGACATGCTAACACGCTATCACCACGCACTCATGCTAACACGGTAGCGCCATACACATATGCTAACATGCTATCACCATACATGCTAACATGCCACAACCATGCAGGGCACACCATTGGAACAGCTATCGCCACTTTCCTGGTAGGCCACATCACCATACACACACACACAGTATTTTTACAACTTGTACAACATTAGCTCCACCTGCTTGTTTCCATGGTACTGTTGTTCCTTTGGCTGTAATCTTCTACAGTATCGTATAACATCAGAGAATGTTCCAAAGTATGGATTTAAATTTCTATTTCACTAGTTTCATGCAGGCGACGTACCACCTCCATAAACTAGTTAAATGATAGTTCAGTTCATCCTAACTGCATCGACTAGATGGGGCGCTAACGCCAAATCCCAACAGAGGGAGCGGAACTGATACAAAATAATGTGTGTTTTCTATACGTAAGCATAGAAAACTTGTTTTAAGTTCCAAAACATGAAAAAAAGAGTATGCAGATCTGAACATGTCTGCATTTGTATATGCCAACACTGGGTGACAGATATAGACGTGGATCTTGTGATCGTATGCTAACACTGGCGAAACAGATGTAGACGTGGCTGTTGTGAATGTATGCTAACACTGGGAGACAGATATAGACGTGGCTGTTGTGAATGTATGCTAACACTGGGAGACAGATATAGATGTGGCTGTTGTGAATGTATGCTAACACTGAGGGATATATATGGCTGTGGCTGTTGTGAATAAATGCTAACACTGAGAGGACAGAAATGGACGTGGCGATTGTGATTATATGCTAACTTTGTGGGCATATATATGGACGTCGATCAGTGACATGTGCCTCACCTGTCATCACAGAGAAAAATAAATGAAATAGTTATATTTATCCAATAATTTGTACTATAAAGTTATTTTCTATTTAACTTTGCAATTTTATTCATTTTTTTACTCAATATCGCTGAATTTTTACGTTTACCGTTGAAATCCTGAGAAGAGACGTGCGATGAGGCACAGGCCGTTCTGACTGTGCTGTGTGCTAAGGTGCCGTTTTAACTCTTTAATGGCTGAGCACATTATAGCGGCTGTGAAAAAGCGCCGGGTGAGGCACGCAGTTACCCTTCCTCATGTTAGGTGGTGCTCGTGAGCCCAGGGATTCTTGCAACTCTCGCAGAATAGGGGCAGCAAACTACAATTGAGAGTTAGCAGGTCAACTTTAGCAATTCACTTTTTTCTTCATGTCTAGCCCTACTTTTTAAATGGAGGAAGATTACATATTAAAGCTCAATCAGTTTTCTAAACTGGAATATCAGTCGAAGCAGGAGGTTATAATTAAAGGACCGAGACCAACTCTCAGGGAGCTAAATGGTTTGCTCCAGACGACGGGACAAAAGACTCGCTCTTTTCAAACAGAGACGTACAAAATGGTAAGAAATTTAATGACTTCAATCCACTGAAAATTGGGGAACCAGAATAAGGATAAAAAAAATAATACAAAACCAGCTTGCTTTTTATTTCATATTATTAGAGCTATTTCATACGGATTTCAGAACTTTTATTTTGAAATTATTTTTTATTCTGGCCCCAAGTCACTGGGAGAGAAACTGACCCCGAGCCAAATGTACTGACACCCGGTTTATATGTTTGTAAATCTGATTGTGACGACATCAGTGCCTCACCAGCCATGAACCTCACCGCACGTCACTGACGTAGATGTTGTGAATGTATGCTAACACTGAGGGACAGATATAGACTTGGATCTTGTGATTGTATGCCAACACTGGGTGACAGATATAGATGTGGATCGTGTGATTGTATGCTAACACTGGAGGACAGATATGGATGTGGTTGTTGTGGTTGTATGCTACCACTGGCGTTGGCTATTATATGCTAACACTGGGGGACAGATATGAACGTGGCTGTTGTGATTATATGCTAATACTGAGGGATATAAGGGCGGGATCCTGTGATGGTGCAGTTATTGCCTAATGATCCAGAGTGTATTCTGAGCTGTGCTGATGAGCCAGACCTCGCCTCAGAACATTAGCCACTAATGTGTGCCCCAGCCTGGCTTTAGCTTCTGTCCTTACACACACAATACAAGGCTTATTTGAAGAAAAAAAAACAAAAAACATTGTGCTTGCGTTTGCTATATAGTTATAGTCTATGACACCTATAGATATTATGTTATATTTTGGTTTATGGACATTTTAAAACACAAATTGCAGAACCCACTGGAAGCCGATTCCCGCCTGCCCCTTTATGGTACCCATAAACACCATCACAAGAAAGTGCCACCTGCTGTCGGCCCCTCCTATGGATAGCTCTAGAAAGCAGTGGATTTATTTATTTTTTCCCATTTGTGCCAAAATGGCTAAATCACATTAGCGATTCCTATGTGTATCACCCGTTAAGGCAGTGAAAACGGAGGTTTAAAAAATACATATAACACAATCTTGTGGCTTTAACTCTTTTAAATATGCTTTTGGTCAAGTTGGGATAAATATTGCACATTTACAACTTAAAATAATGTCTTGGGAAAATATATCTTATAAACTTCACCTCTGTTTTCAATGTGCTAGGTGCTAGAGCTCCCTCTGCTGTTTGCAACGCGAATAAGCAGTTAGAAAGTAAACTAATATGAATGCTATGCTAATAGAGCCATGTGTTGTGAACACATTTTGTGACGGTTTATAGGTTTAAAAACTGTGTAAAAGTCTGGACTTTTATCTGTGATGCAACAATACTGGGAAAATGTGAACGGATCGTTTTTGAGTGCTTGAGAAGACGACTTTGGATTAATGAAATATGATGCTGACGAGAGGACATCAATATAATATGGGTAAAAGTCAATTCAATAGTCAATTTTGCATACAATGTGTTCTGTAATTCACAAATCTTTTCACACATTCGAACAAGTCCTGGACTTGAGAGAAGACTTAAGAGTAAACTTCAAAATGTATGCATTTCAGAACATGTTTGATATTACATAAATAATCACACCCTTAGCAAGCGTTGGTGATTTGTCTTGCAGCATTGTTCCTGGTTGGGTTTGACACAAGCAGCCGTAGAGTTCCCAGAATGCACTGCTTTGTCTGACCCTTCTGATCTTGTTAGCTAGCATCATGCCAGACTCACAGCTTGCTCTGCTTGTTAGAGCGCCATAGGGAGTGTGACCTACATCTTCCATTCCCCACAATCCTCTGGGGTAGCCACCATCACCAAGGGGCTGATAATACACATTTGCTTTTCATTATTACTGCATTTGAAATTAATGGTAAATTTGGATTAAAGTAATTCATTTTACGTGTGTTACTGTAGTATACGATCTTATTTATAAATAGATTATAAGACCTATTGTGTTGTTGTAAATGTCATCACAACAGAGCACCGCATGCTCTCTGACCTCCCTATGGATAGCTGCACATTACACTAGCGAGCAGTAGATTTCTTTTTTCATTTATAGCAAAATGACTACACGACACTGCCAAAGCCTGCACGTATCACTGACAAAGGAAAAAAAAATGGAGAAAGAAGTAAGTACAGAGCAGTGGCCATGCACCGGTGGCAGTGGGGGTAGATCAGAGCAATGACATCATGAATACAAATTTGAAGAGATAAAAGAGAAGGAAAACAATTATAACGTAATTAAAACCCTTAAGTCTGGTCTGCTCTGCACCATCTCTGCTTTGTAAATCCTAGTGCTTTTAGATTGTAGAGATAATTCAAATAGTCCTACAGTAATTATGCAAAGAGGCAAGAGAAGTTAAACCAGTGGCATGCGGTCAGAGCAATTGAGGCAAGCAGTACCAATAAAATCTTAAATCATTGCGAGTCAAAAGTATAATTAAATTGCTATGAAATATATCCAAATAATCCTGTTTTCCCTTCACTTCTGCCTGTTTGAAGCATGGTTGAAGTCACAGTGTCCTGTAGTACATCCTACTGGTCACTGCAGACTGCAGCAATCGTGGTTCCGAACGTCTCATTAACTTGTCCTTTGCTACGAAGGCCGTGCCTCGTCACGCTATCAACATGTGCTTTTACAACCAGAGAGGCCAGTTGTTTTAGAGGCTTGCACTGACGACCAAAGCAGGCTCAAACTGCGATGAATATGGAGGAATCTGAGATTTCTAGTGAGTGCACGTGTGCAGCAGGAGACGACAGCGGTGCCAACTTTCAACAAAAGTGACTGAAATAATTCACTTTTACTTTAACGCTTATAATAAAGTATGTTTAAGGAGATGTTTGTGACACATGAGAATTTATTATAGATGCACCTGTCTGACCAATCCACTGTTAGTATCTTTTCATGAATGTACATTTTGTGTACTGTAAGGATTTTTGTAGCAGTGCAGCACTACTCCAAACTGGTTTCTTGATTTACTAATGCTAGAAGTAAGTAAGTCGTGCCCAACAGTGGATATGGAATGCAGGGGGGATCACCAGGAGGCTATGGAGACCAGCTGGAGACGACAAGGACTGTGGACAAGAAGATAACACCTATGATCTGGTCTTGCAACTTCTTATCTGTAGCCCCTATTCACCAAGGGATGTGTGACCTCCACCTGAGAGGGCCATAAACAAAGACACTAAAGCAATCACATTGTTTGTTAATTGTAACAACATGCTGACCTGAAGATGACCTGCCTCACACACACACACACACACACATTGGGAGACCCTATATAAGCTGCCAACACAAACGGTTCAGGACTCTCTTTCTATCCTTTTCCTGAGAGTCCGGTGCTTCATTGTTAACTTTACCTGCGTGGAACTCATTAAACCCTTCTGACTATGTTTCAGTCTTTTGTCCTCTTTGATGCTTGCACCAGAAACGAACAATTCTTATAGTACTGTGGTACACAGTACATTCATTTTTTTGTTTTTTCTTTTTTTTTTTTTTACAGTGTATGAACGTGCACTGTGTTCTGCGTCCTGATTGGCTGAGGGACTGTAGATCTTTGTCCATCAGTCTCCTCTGTGTCTCCTGTACAGAATATGTTGATCCAAATTTACATAAATGTTCGATCGCAGTGTGACTCTGAAGTGCTGTATGTTTGTAAGTTTTCTCCCTGACAAAACCCACAATGTCGATAAAACGTTCTGCACCGACAAATTTCAGAAACACTTTGAACTTAAAAATGTTTCTGTGCACGGAGAGGCGCCTCTGAGGATATCGCTGGAGCAGAGGCACGAGAACAACACATTTAAAGCATCATCGAGGAAGAGCGATATAATATATGAAGATTTGAACTTTGTGCTTTTCTGAGACAGTCATTAATATTTTCTCACATTTCTCTCTTGTTTAAATATTCTCAAAGTGTGTGGTGAGGGGTTTTACAGCCTTAAAACATATATAATAATTGTTAAAAATAAAGCTGACTACTTTGCTGATTTTGTCTATTACGGGTTATTTTTAGAATGAAACCTCCACGATAAACAAGGGACCACTGTATTGCACATCTGTAGACCAGTCGTATGTGACTGGTTTCTAGATACATAATAATTACACACATAACAATAGTAATGAAGTCTCAGCTGCGTAAATGAGGTGTAGGGGTAGGACAAATTTGTGAAGAAATAAATAGCCCACTGACAACCCTTGCTTGAACAAACAGGGTGTAAAAGAACATTTCTGTGGATTATTTCTTTGGTCACGCAAACCCTATCCCTGTTCACTCTGTGCTCTCTTGTTCCCCCAGGTGGTGTGTGTGGTGCATAACTTCAAGGGAAAACTGCTCCTGAGCGAGGACCCACCTGTTCCCGAGCAGGTACCCAGCCCCGCTGCACTCAACTTGGGCCGCGTGGAGAGTCCTCTGGAGAAGTACATGTCCTCCCAGGTCAGAGCCACACCTATTACACTGACAAATGTACAGCTAAAATGAGGGCGAGTAGCAGAAATAACCTAGTCCTGATAAATAATGGAGCGAGCAGGGTCTGCTGCAGCGGGACATGTACACACTGTCCAGGACACAGGGCCTGTGTGTGCGTGCGCACTCTTACAAACAGCTGCGCAAAGAAGAGGCAGTTATATATAAGTATCATTTGTAGTACTGTGAATAACAGTTATTATAATGATAATGACTTACACTTGTGTAAAGTACCTTAACAAGCCTCACAAAGCACTCTAGTAGTCATTATGCTGTCCCCCCACACTCGTTGGTGGTAAGCTACAACTACAGTTTGAACTTAAGTAACAAGTCCAATGCTGGTTTTCATTTGCAGTTTTTATTATAAGATTGTGAAATGGGAAAGGGGTCATCTTTCGATTTTAGACCCATTTACAAAATAAAAATCAAATGGCTGTGAGCTACATGGAGCCATCAGCTATCTTTTAAATCCAGTTTTATGAGGTCAGACATAAGACTACCTGAGATAAATAAAAGTATAGCAGATGGAAAGGGGATAACTCACTTTGCTCCTATGCAGATGCACCGATGTATCCCCTCTACAGCTTCACCTGTGCCAGTCTGTGTGTGTGTGTGTGTGTGTGTGTGTGTGTGTGTGTGCGTGCGTGCGTGCGTGCGCACACACACCTGTGCCGGTGTTGTGACCTTCCTGAACAAGTCGGTTCTTTTGAACAGTTCCTTAGTGTGAAAATAACCGAACCTTGAAACTGATGTTGAACCAATACCAGAATCAACACAGAAATAGGCAACACAACTGAGAGCTTTGTGCACAAAAAACGCACTTTGCATTATAATGCAATAGTGCAATGTTTTATTTAGATTATGCATCCTTTCAATGGTTAAACACACTTCTACTTTGAGTTTGATCATTGATCATTTCTCTCTGTGATTAGTTTGTAGATACCATGAGTTTTCACATCGGCTTCTGTTATATAAATACATGTAAAAAGAACCAGTCTTTCGAATGGCTCTTTGAAATGGGATCTGAAGATTGAGATCCTATAAAAGAGCAGAAAGTTCCATCACTAGCACCTGTGTGCGCATGTATGAGTTTGTTTGAGGATGTGTGTGTGTGTGTGTTTGTTTGTGTAGACATGTATAAAGTGATGCTGTTCATAGGAGACAGACAGTGAGGAAACGCAGAGCTGGGACCTGAGGGGGAAGGTCATGACCTTTGTGGAGTGGCTGAGAGGCCTGGACTGGCTCTTCTGTTTCAAGAGGAAAAGGCAACCCCCCTCCCCCTTCCCCCCTCCCTGTGTGTGTGACTCTGTGTGTTGTGCTCTGCTCTACAATGAACTGACACACATGCTTCTGATGCAGACGTAATACTTTTGACAATATTGTAAGGACACATCACCACATCAGACATCCTATAACTCTATCGGTAATACATTAGAGCTGGGTATATATCTGGAATGACACACCAGGGATGTACTCGGGGGGGGCTAACTGGACGTATGGCTCATGTAATGTGATATACAAATATTTGGTGCTACAGATTACGGCAGCCACATATCAGTAAATATAATAAAAAGATCAATTCAACATGGTCACTTACATACTGCAGCCCAACTAGGACATATCTGAGTAAGGTGATGTCAGGTGGGTGCAGGGCCTCTCAGAGACATATTTCTATAACATCCTTAAGCATATGGAGCTGTGTGCCTCCAGAGCCCACAATATCGCACCTCTCATACACCTGCCCTCTGTGTCACTCAGGATTAGGCTCCCCTATTCGGAAAACTCAAAATCAAATTGTGCAATGCTGTGTTTCTTTCAGACAGTAAGTTAGGAGACGTATTTAATCACAATAAAGGCGCTGTGCCTGATTTTTACTGTCTTAAATTGGTTTGTAGCAGTCCAAGGTGATTTCCCATTTTCCAAAGGCATTCTCTGCATCCTAATTATTCACCACAATGACTTTACAAGTGCTTTTCGCAACTTTCAGAGACACCCGAGAGTGGTGTTTGGACATCACACCACTGCTAACAGCAACTAGCATGCTAACAGCACACATGCATTACTTCGTGGCTGACAAAAACCCTTTATAATTACATATTTTGACTCTATTACAATATATCTGTGCTCTGGCAAGACCACTTTTTTACTTTAGTACACACAAAAACATTGTACAGTTCCTGTTAAGATTACAGATTTTTCTGAACACAGCCAGGAGAATTAACATTTAAAACAGGACTAATCCAAGGATCACATGCATATCAGAACATGTTGCGATAATCCAATTAAAGAGGGGGTCTCATGCAAAAATGCTACTACAATGTTATAATGTTCCCTCATCAAAAACATGCCTGAAGAGGTTTTAGATGCCATCCATGTATGTTTGAGTAAATTTAGTGTGTTAATTTAGCGATCTCTCCCGGGCCTCCCCTTTCAAACCCTCCTTACAGTCAGTTGTAAGATTCGGTGCAATGCTCAGTCCGCATCAGCCTGTATCAACCTACATCATCCATGCTCACACACCACAGTTCTCCATAAATATACAAAAACATGATACAAAATGTACACAGCTTGACAAATCTGGCGTGATGTGCAGTAGTTTCATTAGTGGGATGCATGCTGATTATGTTGCGATAGCGCTCTGAAGGGGCAGTAAGGAAGGGAGAGTCAGCGCGTCAAAAACGAAAATGAAACATATAAAGCATTTTAATGTGTTCTTTTCAAAACAATAAAAAGGTAACATGTTGGTCTAACTATATTATGTGTTAGCAGGTAATGCCCCACAGAAGTAAAATACCCCCTCTTTAAACTTGCAATACAACTCCTGTTAGACCCATCATCACACCTAGAGCCAGGATTTTGAGGCAGGCTTATATAGCTGCTTTGTTCATCCACTGGTTTTAGATACACAAGCAAAGTACTATCTCACCCATGGCACTAAGGGTGAGTTACAATAGTACTTCTATAAATAAGTGCCCATTTCAGAGCAGGACCCGGCAGCAGCCCTCACACTGATCCTATATTTATTGCACCAGAGAAATGAGACGAGCACAGAAACGTTTGGGTGCTTTGGCTCAGCTCATAACGAGGTTTTAATCGCACGCCGGACTCTTTCTTGGCCTTTAGCTAAACTGTAACACGGCCCATCTGAGCGCTAATCCCCCAATCTAAATGCTAATATGTCTGCTAAAATGAGCTGTAGCGGCCGGGCAGTGGAGATTAAGACATTACAGGCATCCAAGGCTCAAGGCTGTAAACACAACAATACAGAGGCATGAGTAGAGCAAGCATTCGGATAGTCATCAGATCATAATATCACTACTACTGCAGGGCGATGGATTTTCTAAGAGTGGTTTTATTGCTGTGGTGTATTGGCTGTGTGTAGTTTCTTGTTAGTGGCAGAGGTGGGTTATAATCTGAAAAATATACTAATCTGTCAAATGCACTTTAAGTCTTAGTTGTAGGGAGTATTATAGCTCTGATGACAAAGGCCAAGATTAACACTGAGCTGGCAGTGAGTGACCTTGGTACAGACAGAAGTTCCATTGACACAAATAGCAGAAATAGAGACTCTGACTGTGTGAATCTCCTGAGCCAGTAGACGTATTACACTACAGTCAGGACTTCATCACTTAACCCTCCCCTCTGCATAATCTTTGAAACCAGGTCTTCATTTCTGCATTCAACTTTCGGGTGTGATATTGCCACCTTCCCTTTGTGCATGGGGATGTGCAGTGTGTTGCCCTAGTTTGGTCCTGTATGAAGCTCTTCCTCTGCACCTCTTCTGATTCTGGGTCTGGTTCTTCCTCTGCTCTTCTCATGGTCCTGTGTCAGGCTTTTCCTCTGCACCTCTCCTGATTCTGGGTCAGGTTCTTCCTCTGCTCCTCTCCTGGTCCTGTGTCAGGCTTTTCCTCAGCATCTCTCCTGGTCATGGCTCTTCTTCTGGCCTTCTCCTGGTCCAACTCTTCCTCCACACCTCCACTGGGTCAGACTCCTCCTCAGCACCTCTTCTGGTCCTATGTCCAAACTCTTTCTTTGCTTCTTTTCCGTCCTTCCTCTGCACCTCTCCTGGTCCAGACTCATCTTCTGCACTTCTCCTGGCCCATTATCTAATTCTTCCTCCGCACCTCTCCTTGCCCTGTATCCTGACCCTTCCTCTGCACCTCTCCTGACTCTATATCCAAACGATTCCTGTGTACCTCCACTGGGTCAGACCCCTCCTCTGCACCTCTCCTGGTCCGGTGTCCAAACTCTTCCTCAGCTCCTTTTCTGTTTCTAGTTCTTCCTCTGCATCTCTCCTTGGCCTGTATCCAGACTCTTCCTCTGCACCTCTCCTGGCTCTGTATCTACTATCCAGATCTCTTCCTGGCCTGTATCTAAACTCTTCCTCTGCACCTCTCCTGGCTCTGTATCCAGACTCTTCCTCTGCTCTTCTCCTAGTACTGTGGCAGTCTCTGCCTCTGTTTCTCTTCTGGTTTTTGGTCAGATTCTTCCTCTGCACTTTTCTGGGTCATCGTGATCCATTATGATTGACTACTAACGCCTTATTTATTTTTTGTTTGTTTTTTTTTCATGCAGAACCACATCGCCTTCGCTGAGGTCACATGACGTGGAGTCGGCAGTGTGGCAGACCCATTGGACGTCCACGCTCTTCACCATCCAATCAAACTAGCAGAACTGAGCCACGCCCCTCCCCCTCCTGTCTGCTCCTTTGCGCTCCTCTGACCTCTCCTCAGGCTGACCTCCACAAGTTCAAAAGGAGGGACAATGTTTGGGACTTGGGGGGGACATGGAGTGATGGGTGGTCATCAGATTGTACAAAGTCATTGCAAAGGTACTATATGCAGGCTTCCCCATAAATTTTAATATCAGTTATGCCTCCAGATATTAAAGGCATTGCACCTCATTTTTACTGTCTCAAAACCACGAAAACTAGTTCATTTTCAATGGTTTGCAGTACTCCAAAGTTATTCCTCACTTACTGTATGCATTCCAAGCATTCCTAATTATTCAAAATGAGTTCATAAGCGCTTTTCCCAGACTAGAGCTGAGTTTTGCCGTCGTGGTAAAGCTAACCACAAGTAGCATGCTAACCGTGCATTTCCTGATTCTTGGACAATAAAATATTTTATAATTAGATGCAGACTGTACATAGCTGACCTCGGGAACTCAAATCCATGGAGAAAAAAAAAATCACACCCTTTAAAGAACACATATCATGCCGAATTGACTTTTTTGAGCTTTTAACCATGTTAGAATATTACCCCGTCAAAGACATACCTGGAGTTGTATTTAGCTTCATTGGTCACACTGGTTTCAGTAATTCTCTAGAAAGTCCTTTGCCTCTGAGCTCTAGACTGTGCGAAATTTCCCGGGATTATGATGCCATAGATGGAAGCCCCGTGCAGTCCTTGTCTTCAAGTCCTAGACTTGTTTGAAGCACTGCTGTTGCCAAATCACACTAATTACTACTGTATCCTTATGTACATGTACATTTGTTTTTTGTTTTTTTGTTGTTTTTTTTTTATCATTAGGCATTATTTCTAGTTCCAAATCATGAAATGCCAAAGCAAAGGTACCGTTTAAAGACCAATGACAATACAAAAAAAAAAAAAAAAAATCACCATATTTGTTTCATATTCAAATAATTTTACTTGTTTTACTAAAAACCATTTCATGAGTAAAAAGTAAAATGTTTATGATTACAGATTTGATTATTTTTAAACCTGCATACAGTACCTAACAGGGACTTTGTTAGCACTGGTTACCAAACTGTCCAATCCAAGAAGATAGGACAATACAAAAAAATATTATAGTATATTTATATATATATATTCATCTAAACTTTCCAAAAGTTCTAAAAAATGTTATATAATTTTTCATCAGCACTTATGAAATGTAGTTTAATCAAAATTGATGGGATAGGGGACAAAGGCCTAACTGCCTTTCAACAAACAACCAAAACTGAGACAGTCACCGTACCCCTGAGTGCTCAAACAGCTGACCTGATGACCTTCGCACTGGACTCTCTGCTTCCTCCATCTATGCATCTCCACTGGCCCCTGCACCTCCGCTGGGCCATGCACCTCCTCCTCTGGCTTCTGACCACTGTGAACTAGCCCATCCCAGCTCTGCTTTCACCTGGACAGGCATATGCACTCAAGGAACTGCACCAAACCACAACCAGAATCCCATAGAGGAATCACACCAAAGTCTGTACAATAGACGATCTCATTTAAACATCATGCAAGAAGAAGACTGGGGAAAATGGACTTCTTTGTCAATATTGTGGGTAATGGCTAAATGACTTATATATGTATTGTTTTATTTCAGTGCTCTCCTATGAAACCCCCACCAGAAAACATGCAGTTAATGGTTTACAATACTGCAACAAATGGATAATCCTGGTTTGACTTTTTTCTGTCACATATCAAATGTGTATTCATGTGAATTTTAAAGGTTGTCATAGTCCGTGGCACACATATTTCTACAAAGATACTATCTGTTGAGTGTTATTTTATATGCTTTTCCCAAAATCTGTGTTTTTGTGTGTACAGTGCAAGGGTGCTAATTGGACCAAACCATCATAACTCTGCTGTTACAATCTTTGTTTTTAAATGAGAACACTCCAATTTTGTCTGTGCTGTTTTGGTGCAAAAAACTGTTGCAAATTCAGGTGGCAAAGTTTAAGTAAACAGAGTTCTTTAATGGAGAGGGGTCTGGCTGGAGACCTCCATCCAGAGGACCCAACCCACAGACCTCCTAATCTTAACCAGACACAGGGCCAACGGCAACACATTCACGGACAAACTACTTAATATGCCTATGTTAGTTATATTTACACCGTTGTAGGCTACATGTTCAGTTAAATATGGGTTAAGTTTGTGACAACATGTTTTAATTTGCTAGTTTCCCTACACAAGCAGAGTAGAGCAGAGACAACACACAATTTCAAATTAGAAAACTATTTTGGGTATTAAATGTAGCCTATAGTATTTGCAACTGCTACTATGTTCAAAGAATT
This sequence comes from Periophthalmus modestus, assembly GCA_019594935.1. Classification (NCBI taxonomy): domain Eukaryota; kingdom Metazoa; phylum Chordata; class Actinopteri; order Gobiiformes; family Gobiidae; genus Periophthalmus; species Periophthalmus modestus. The sequence continues at coordinate 10,123,498 of JAIEZT010000021.1, forward strand.
AAATGAGCTTCATCACCTTTAATAACCTCATAGCAAACTAAGGGAACATCTGATAAAAAAGTGTAATTACATGGCTTATAAAGTGTAAACTAATGAAAAAAGTAAGGACGCGTGGGTGCGGAGGTGCATCCTGATGGAGGTCTGCGGGATAGTGTTTTCTGGGTGGAGGTCTGCAGCCAGACTCTCTTACTTTAATCTGGTGAAAAATTAATATATGTTTAAAAGAATATTCTGTACATTTTCAGAGGTGGTAATGGTGTTATCTTGCCTGGCGACCCAGTCCTTCAGACCATGTTAGGACGGTCCAGTCACAGCTGCTTAATTGTAGCATACATCTGTCAAATACAATAGACATCTCTCAAATATCGTTGTGTCGTTCAAAATGGACTTCTTTCAAAACATTTTAACTTTTACAATTAGTGCTTCATCTTGATTATTCTCAGTCCCCTATGTCCTGGTTTTCTTAGTTGTTGTTTTTTTTTTTTTTTTTTTAACTCACAAACACAAATAGCCCATGCGTCTCTGGCTGGTTAATCCGCCTGTCAATCACTGCCTTCAGAAATCACGCAGCCTGGATATGGTTCCAGACTTAACGGCTGTAAAATATTGCAAAAGCACGTGGTCTTGGCTGGCCAGGCAAGATAAAGTGATTATAGATAACATTTCCAATGCCAAATAATGTTCAGGGTGAGACACAAGTGTAGCAGCATAGTAGTGTGAAGAATATGGTATAGCTTTGAATTTCCTTCAGGGCTCAAAAAAAAAAAAAAGTTAAATCTTAAAATGGATCCTAGAACTGAAATACTTCCCTGGGGGTGTAGTATATTCCAGGCAGTGAGCTGTGTAAATCCAGTGTCTCCTGTGGACCCAGTGGATCATGAAGTCTAAGTTTGAGCTTCAGACAATCACCTCAGAGTGTCCTGTTCTATCATTTGGGTGAATACCATGCGTTTCTCTGTGTTAACATGGTTCAGTTACTATAAAAGGGATTGCTTTCTAGTTGAGGGATGAGATGGTTTAAATTCTGAACTAAAAGAAAGACAAAAACGACGTTTAAAGAATACTGCAAAACCGTAGCATCTTTGTGAGCTGGAGTCTTACTAAGCCTGGTGCATCTTGGGACCTGTAGTTACATCACAGGATGCTTTGAAACTACATTGCCCTAATGACATTCTTGATAAATATACCTTGAGAGTTGGTAAATGACTACAAAGGAACTACAATCACAATTGAACCTGTGTTGCCGGTGCTTAAACCTGCAGATAGAGGACATATAAAAGTTTTTGCTCAGGTTTTGGTAGTGAGTATTCCTTTTAGGTTTCTTTCCAATCAGTTTACCTGGCAACCCAAATATAAAGTTTATACTGCCTTCTGATTGGATAATCATCTTGAGAACCAAAACACCAAAAGAACAACACAAACAGCATGGCCGCCATTTCTAAGGATTTAAGGACAAGTTAGAAATTACAATTACTAACAGTACAATTACAGTTATATTTAATTTGCACATATTTACATCATAATTTTGGACACAGATAGGTCAAGTTTAAAAATAAGTCACACTTCCCTTAATTTAAATACAAGTTTTTCACAATAATTTAATCTGCATAGTAAGAACTGTGCGGCATTAAATTTACTCAAAAATAATCCCCAGTTTAACCCTGGAGAACCCAAGAACCATTGTCTTCTTCAGAAAATTATGAACATTGAATTAAATTATTGCTATAAGTTCACTGAACACTGAAATGTCAACTTTTTCAAATGTAACATTCATTCATTCTTTGATCATGGCCAAATTTGACCTATTGGGGCCACTAATTCATCCAAAAAGAATATAAAACATACTTTTAGATATTCTGCAAGCTTTTACTAAAAAGGTTAACAGAAAAAACAACACAATTTTACCAACCGCTGGTTTGCTGAGAAGATGATTTTGTATTTTGTTTGGGTAGTTTTCCAGCTCAAAAAAACATGCAGGGGCCAGAAGTGGTACTCTGGGCTTTTTGAATTTTTTAAATTGAAATTTGACTTTTTTGTTTGTTTGTTTGTTTGTTTGTTCATTTTGGGTAGCAGTAATTACCTGCGGCCAAATTTGACCCCGTGGGTTCTCCAGGGTTAAAAGAACCACTTTGCTTGTCCGAGGATCACTGTACTATCTAATATCTCCAAGGTAACCCTGGACATCCAATGCAATTATCCTCTGATCCTTTCAGATGCCAGAGTGGAGTTCTGCCTTAACCACAACTAACATGCTAACCACACATTTCCTGATTCTCAGATAAATGGATGCAGACAGTACACTGCTGACTTATTTTGACCTCAAGAGCTGCTTATATGATATATCTGTACAGTGGTTAGACAAATTTCTCTCACATATAAGAAGAAAAAGTCAGCATATTCAAATAATTAGTTCAAGACACCCAATGCAGTAATTTGGGGACATTTTAAGAGATGTTACGGTCAAGCCATATTCAACGTCTACCACACAAGTTGGCGTTGCAGGTATCTGAAAGCCCGTGCCATATTCCATTCTTTTGTAGCAATAACATGGCTTTACGTGTAACCCAAATGACCCCCGCAAAGATCTATTTTTATATAGAGAAAAAAAAAGATTATATGGATTGAATCGGCACTTTAAGCTGACCTGTTTTGCCGCTGCTGGTCATTCATAACTCATAAGCATCTCAGAATCCATTCATTCTACCATGATGAAAAAAGGGAATTGTACAATATTTATGTGAAATATATCTATGAATATGTATTATGTCTAAACCTGATGTCTGGTCTCCATGACTACGGAGTATTTTCTTATGGCGTGTGGTGTTCAAGTGTAATTTCTCTGCATTAAAGGGCCAATATTGCACTATTTTTGATTTTTGTTATAATGTCGTCTCCTCGTCACAAACACACAAGGAGTTCTTTTTGGTTTTATTCACACATGTTTAACACACAAACCCTGCATATTTAGGCTGCACTTTTTTCTCAACCCAAAAACACTTTGTTCCTTCTTGTGATGTCATTAAGTGGCAATACAGGAAATACTCCACTGTGTTTTTAAACTCCATACACCTTCACTAGAATCATTTTTGCCTAAGAAGTCGCAGCTATTGTGATTCAGACCACCTAATAACAAAGGATTATTCAAATGTGTGAATGAAACAAAACAATTCCAGGTATGGTTTTGAGGAGGTAACAATATTCTAACATGGCTAAAAGCTCACATGAGTTTTGTGTAATATAGGACCTTTAACTGTATTATAGGTAGTTTGTCATATCTTTATCACTAATACTATATACGATATTATTTGTTCTATTTTCATCTTTTCTATTGAGACTCAGGTCACTAAAATATATTACTCTACATTTCATTTGATGGCAAGAATTCTGCAGATTTGTTTGAATTTGAATTGTGTTTCTCCATGCATGATTTCTACATGTGTGTTTGATATCCGTCTGATTCATTTTCTCTTCAGTACTTTGTGACCTTTTACACTGTACAAATGAAAGAAAAAATTACACCTTTGAATAAAAAATACAGAATTACATCAGACTAGTGTTTAGTTTTATATTGCATCGCATTGTACTGCATGCTACTTTTATGCATCCAAATTTATCCAAATTTAAAGAAGTTTTAAATATCATCCATGCTTGTTTCAGTATTTCTGTGATCTCTCCTATTTCAATCTGCCTACGTTAGAAGTACGATCCGGTACAAGAGTCAGCCCATAAGCCTACATCACATAGGTTCCATAAAAATACATAAATAAGATAAAAAAACAGCACACTACAACTTCAGAAACCTGATCAAATCCAAAGGGAGGGGCTAATTACATTGAAACTGTAAGATATTGTTTACAGTTTCAGCCTTAACGGTCTACATTCAACCTTTAATGGCCCTACTGGCTCGCTTTATTTATTTTGTTTCATTTGTTTGCTTTGGGTCTGAGGATGGAGTTATACATGGAGGTTAGATGATGTCTAAGGCTCCCATTCCTGTTCAAGGAAGGATTGCCTTTCCTAACAAAAAAGCTTCTTTAACTTCCCTCAAACCATTTCTTTTCTCTGGCTAAGATCTGAACCTCACTATCTTCAAAGGAGTGGTTAGTGTCTTTAAGATGGAGATGTACGGTGGACTGAGGTCCAGAGGAGCTCTCAAGCCGGTGTTGGTACATCCTCTTATGGAGTAACAGTTTCGTTTCTCCAATGTGCTCACTGCACTCTTCACGACATTGAATGGAATAGACACATTACTTTGTTTGTGGCTCGGGGTTTTGTCCTTTGGGTGAACCAGTTTCTGTCTTAAAGTGTTTGAAGGTTTGAACATGAATATATCTACTGAAAGCCCATTTCGGATATGGGCTTGGAGATTTAAGAGAGTTAAAAAAACAGGACAACAGGGAATCTGAACCTAGAAGGAAAGGTGTAACCATTCCTTACACAGTTTGTGTGTCTGAAAAACTTCGGAGAATTTTCAGACAGTTTTAGATTCCGGTCTATTTCAAGGAAACAAAGAGAACAATAGAGCGAGCCAGTAGGGCCATTAAACGTTGACTGTGGGCCATTAAGGCTGAAACTGTACACAATAGCCTTTTAAAGTTTCAGTGTAGTTAGCTCCTCCCTTCAGATAGATGTAAGGCAGTGTCCACCAGCAATCTGACCAGAACTGAAGAAGCGGCTTGGATGAGCAGCAAAACGTCTTCACTCCTACAACGATTTGTCCGGTTGACAGATTTAACTTTTGTTTTTACTACGGATCAGACCTGGGCAACTGAGGGATTACACAGACCTTTGAATACAAGTTTTTTGGCGAATATAGTATTCACAAAACAGTAAAAGGTAACATGGTGATGGAAATATGTGTTAACAACTAATACGCAATAGTGTAATACCCCGTCTTTAACTGGCCTTTGGGACTAGTCTGAGGTTGTGCTGTACCAAAGCGTTTCTCTGGCTTCTGAGTGCTGAGAAATGATCAAACATCTGCAGTTCTGAAGCACAGTGAGAACACAACTCATTCACAAGGTCTTCACTTTTGATCCAGCTCCAATGCCCAGCTTCAGTGCCCGAGCCTCACACACTGCCTGTTCTGAGCGATACAGTCTTCTGTTAAACTGGCATTTCATTTAACAACTGTGCTTTTCTGTACGCTCATCAGTGTAATGCTGTTTCTATTGAGTCTGGCTACTGCACATCTCTCTTCTTGCCTTCTTCAATATCAGATCTATAAATGAGTTACATGATTATAAGTGCTTTTCTGATGGTGAGTCTGCTACTAAATTGCCTCCATGGAGATGTTATTGCTTTGCTTAAAATGAAGGCTCCCGTCTAGGTCTGACATGGCTGCAGCACAGATTCGCCTGCACCACAGAGACCAAATTTTTTTTTTCTCAACAAGAGGATGAGTCAGATACACTACCACTGGGCAAGATGCTGTTGGATAAACTGGAAAAGTTACACAGTGAACCTTTAGTTGATTGTTTTGCTCGCAGTGTGAAATATTAGATGTGTGTTTTCCTGAGAGCAGACGATGTCCTCAGAAGCATCTGTGTTTGTATAGAGGCTAATGCAGTGCTAATGGTGTGAGGTGTGAAGGAGTCATGGAATCGATGTCTGCTGTGTACACCTCCTCATGTGAGAGCACGGTGAGTCAGACACACACCCACTGTCTACACCATATAGGCTGTATGCTGGAGTTAGCACGGAACATCGACTTTATTAACACTATCTGCAATCTCTCATGGTTTATAAGCTGGGACATATGCTGGGTTGATGTAGCAGTTTTACAATTAGGACCTGTGCGACCCTTCCGGGCCCTGCATGCATCCCCAGTGTATTTCCTGTCTCAAAGCGTATATACTGTATTTGCTTCTTCTACACATTGTTACAGTATATACCGTATTTTCTGGACTATAAGACGCACTTTACTTCATAGTTTCACCGGGGGTGTGACTTATACTCAGATGCATTTTATGTGTGAAATATGTTTTTTTCTTCATTATTATGCATTTTTTGACTGGTGCGAATTATACTCCGGTACGACTTATACTCCGGAAAATACAGTATTTAAAAAAAATCCATCCATTTTCATCCACTTATCCAGGGCCAGGTCACGAAGGCAGCAGTCTAATCAGCGACTCTCAGACTTCCCACACCCCAGACACTTCCTGCTTCACAGCTCCTTTGGTGGGACACCAAGGCGTTCACAGGCCAGCCAAGAAACATAAAAAAAATAAAATGTCTTTACAAAATACTGAAAAATATGAGGTGGATGGTGTATTAGAACCTGTAACAATTGTATCAACAGCATTATTAACTGTGACATTCTAACCTTAAAGCTGCACTACTGGAAGATCTGCCACAGGCTTGTGTCCATTGTTAGGAGTGATTCACTGCATGGCATTATCTATCTCCATGGAGGCAAGGAGGTGACATCACTAGTCCAAGTTACAGGTAAGATCTATAAAGTGTAAGGTAAGGCATAATGTACACTTTATTTATATCCTGGGAGAGAGAAATCCAATCTCTGCATTTGACCAATCCTTCTAAGCCACTGGGAGAACTCATCAGGAACAGTGAGCAATTCCATCTCCAGATTTTGAGCTACTGTCGTTTTGGTCAGGACTACTTCAGCTATTTCATATTGTGTCGATGATCAGTGATGAGCTACAGTGTCAGTGCTGTGATGAAGGGGCAGTAGGGAACATTTACCCCTCTTTCTGTTCTTGATTACGGCCTTTGTGCGAGGAAATCCATAGAGAAGGTTTGTCAGTCATGAAAGCACAGGTTTGTTTTACACATATAATTTAAATGTTGATCCGTTACCATGACGTCCTCCATTTACATGAGTGGGAGGACTGGGCAGTGACAGTGAGGATATTCTATGCAAAATTTGTTCCACAGCTTTCTACATCTCCCTCTCTCTACAATCCAGCTCTCTCCTTCACTCTCACACTCATCCTCTCACCCCTCCTCTTCCTCTCTCTCACACACACTCTTTCATCCCCCCCTCTCTTTCTTTCTCTCACACTCTTTCATCCTCTCATCCCTCCTCCTCTCTTTCTTTTGTCTCACATCCTCGCACCCCTCCTCATCCGCTCATTCCTTCTCCTCTCTCCCTTTCTCTCATATGCTCTCATCCTTTCACCCCTCCTTGTCCTCCTGTCTGTTGCTCTCACCCTCTTTCTCTCTCTTACCCCTCGTCCTCTCCTTCTTTCTCTCACACTCTCATCGTCTCTCTCATTCACACACACACACACACACACACATGCGTCCTCTCACTCCTCCTCTTTGTCATTCTCTCTCTCCCTCTCTTTCCTCCTATTCCTTTCCTCTCTCATCCTCTTTGCACCGTGCCTTTCTACACACCCTATCTCTCTTCTTTACTTTCTCTCTGGTTCAAAGCACAAACACGTGTTACTACTTGTGTGTAAAAAGGCGCTTACGAGGGGCTTTTTGCTTTATTTAAAGTATCCCTCTGAATATTTCATATGATTAAGTGTTCACAGTAACCTACTTACAGCCTCCTCAGCCCCACATGAAACAGATGCAGATTTCCACGCACTGGTACTAAAAATAGTCCTCAGATGAGTTATTTATTCTGTATGGTGTGTGTGCGGGGTGTGTGCGGGGTGTGTGCGGGGTGTGTGCGGGGTGTGTGCGGGGTGTGTGCGGGGTGTGTGCGAGGTGTGTGCGAGGTGTGTGAGCAGTATGTGCGGTACGTGTGCAGTGCGTGTGCAGTGTGTATGTTGTGTGCGGTGTGTGTGCGGTGTGTGTGTGTGCGAGGTGTGTGCGAGGTGTGTGCGAGGTGTGTGCGGGGTGTGTGCGGGGTGTGTGCGGGGTGTGTGCGGGGTGTGTGCGGGGTGTGTGCGGGGTGTGTGCGAGGTGTGTGCGAGTGTGTGTGAGCAGTGTGTGCGGTACGTGTGCAGTGCGTGTGTGTGTGCGTATGTTGTGTGCGTGTGTGTGTACGTGTGTGTGTGCGTGTGTGTGTGTGCGGTGTGTTGTGTGTGCGTGTGTGTGTGTGTGCGTGTGTGTGTGTGCGGTGTGTGTGTGTGCGGTGTGTGTGTGTGTGCGGTGTGTGACTGAAAATTCTAGAGGCTCAGAGCAGCAATAGCCACAAGTCTAACAGTATAAAAACACGTAAGGGTTTGCCAGAGAAATTTAAAATTTTGCACAGATTTTTTCTTGATTTGTAGTGTATTTTAATGTGTTCCAGTTGACTAAAGTGGGCTTACATTTATCAATTCTTTATGTCATAAAATGCAGAATTAGATAGAGTAGCCAAAATATGTACTTAAGCAAGAGTACACTTACTTCAACTTCATATCACTCAAGAAGTACAAAGCAGTGGTCCAGGTTAAGAGCTGCACAAGAGAAACAGTCTGGACATAACATCAGATTTATCATCATCAGATCATTTGGACTAAACATTAAATAAGACGATTTTAGGATCACATTTTTATGTTTATTGTCAGGCTTTGGATGCAGAGTGGCGTTAGGAGACATACATTTCCACAGAAAATTAGCGGAGATTTTGCGCATATTAATAAGTAGGATGCAGAGATACCGATACCAGTATCAGGTGCCAGTACTCATACTCATCAATTGGCTGTCGATACCAAGAGCCGATACCACTGTAGCTGTGCTGCCTCATGTATAGAGAACATCAGCGCAGTGTTTGTGTATAGACAGTAGCATGCTAACGTTGCCAAGTGGCGCGTTGTAACTTATGGTAATTGACAAACACGACTGAATAGAGCAGGTTCAGAGCTTTTAAAAGAGGTACATCATCCATATGTGTGAAAGTGTGGCCGTGGTAAAAGTAAGACAACACTCACTGTTATACTAACAGTGGCAGCTTAGCACTTAGCTCGTTAGCACTTAGCTCGTTAGCACTTAGCTCGTTAGCAGTTAGCTCGTTAGCAGTTAGCGCGTTAGCTCGTTAGCAGTTAGGGCAGTTGCAAAGACAAAGTGGTAAATATTAAAGCCAGGTGCTTATCTAAATGAATTATATTTGAATTATATCCGACTATAGTGATTTCAGTAGAAATTTAAAACAGTCTCATATAACTATTCTAAGATGAAAAATAGGCTATACTCAAAAAAATGAATTACATTTACCACTATAATCAAACACCAGTAAAATGACTCAAATGAAGTACTTGTTTTGCAAAACGTGGTATCTGTGCATCCCGATATGAGCATTCACAACATTCAGGAGTTGTTCACAGGTGATTCTTTCGTTCAGCAGATGTTAGAGGTTTGTGCCATAATCAACATTGTTAATGTGACACAGGAGCAGTGACACTTTAACCACACTCACATCATCTGATGTTTAGAGACAAAAGACGAGCCACAAACAAAAACAGCTTAAGTAATAAACAGACTCACCTGCTGTCCTCTGTTCCTCTGAGGTGTGTCCCGTCTGTCCTCTGTTCCTCTGAGGTGTGTCCCGTCTGTCCTCTGTTCCTCTGAGGTGTGTCCCGTCTGTCCTCTGTCCCTCTGAGGTGTGTCCCGTCTGTCCTCTGTCCCTCTGAGGTGTGTCCTCTGTCCCTCTGAGGTGTGTCCTCTGTTCCTCTGAGGTGTGTCTCCTCTGCAGAATTATACACGTCCAGCTTCACTGTTTTATCTGCAGGCCCAGTCGTGTAAAGTGGGACATATTTCGGATCTTCTCTGAAAAGTCCTGTTCCCAAAAACATCTTCCTCTGGACACTTCATGCTTTGTCCCGTACTTTAGATAAACTGCACTTCACTAACTTAAAGTCTTTTAGTTTGTAAAACACCCACTCAAACGTCCCTCTGCTTCCTCAGCGCTCCCAGAGTGCACCTGGCGGGGAGGGTCCTTCACACCTGTGTAAACATGTAGCTGTCCACACCACTGCCTGATTAAAAAACTAATGTAGGCAGAACATATCTAGCTAATGACAATAAAACACATCTAATTATTTAAGAGGCATATTTAGACTCGTATAAACACCCGAGCGCCATTTAGTTTCCAGAAAAAAACAACAACTTTCCAATCATTATTTTGAATATAAATGTATGGGCTCTTGGGGGCCCTCTGGTGGCCTCTGAGCCCTAAGCAGCTCCTTGGTCTGTTTATAGACTGGGCCGGCCCTGTGTGTGGTCTGAGTGTGACGTGAGTATGATGTGTGTGCGGTGTGTGCGGTGTGTGCGGTGTGTGCGGTGTGTGCGGTGTGTGCGGTGTGTGCGGTGTGTGCGGTGTGTACCTGTGATCAATACGAGCGTTCATGATCCTGTTTAGGTGTTTGATTTTCAACAAAAAGGTGTGAGAAACTGAAAAGCTGTTGGCGAATGCTAACTAACTTGTGAATATAATTTTATGTGTTAGAGCCTTGTTCATAACCGCACAAATCTACCCTCTGCTGTAGTTCCAATTAAATCCGTTCTTGATTGTGTTAAAACAAAGCTCAGTTTAAAGTCTAACAGAGCTTCAGACAGGGCAGTACCTACAGTTAGCTTTTCACATCCCCAGTAAATGTTGATGGCATCAGTTGCGAAGTATCAGTTATGACTTCATTATGACTATGCTTTGACAATTTTGAAGGATATTCCATGTTATATCTACCAGACGGTGGTGCATGGCGGAGTTTACATGTTCTGCCTGTGTCTGGGTGGGTTTACTCCGGTTTCCCTCCTTCAACTCAAAACACGCACACTAGGTCAAATCCTCCTGCTAAGGTAGTCGCGCTCTGAAGGGGGAGAGACTTAGCGTGAAGAGCAAAGAAAGAGGAGACTTGGATCATCAAAAAAAAAAAAAACAATAGCAAAACAGCACCAGTCCTTTAGTGTCTTTATTACGTCAACACAATCGTCTGCATCATTTTACAAAAAAACACACTGAACAATCACATCAGTACAAAAGGATTACTCTTAAATAGGAAACAAGGCACCGCTCAAACCGTACCCCCCTTTGGCACTCCCAACAGTTAATCACATGAGGATTATTGTAAGTAATTCAAATAATCAAGCTACAGTACTTGTTCATGATCCCTCGTCTGATTAAAGAGTAAGTCAAGTTGTGTTTTACATTACACAATCGTAATCTATAAACTGCATTTTAAAATCAGGGCAGGTCAGACTAATATGGGCCGGTAAACTGACTTAACAAAGGGCCCATATTACGCCAATTTTTGATCTTGTGGAGTTCTGGAGTTGTGTTTTTCTTTCACACGCTTCAAACACTCCGTTCCACCTTGTGATGTCATGTAGTAATACAGGAAGTACTCCACTGTCTTTTTTTTCGGCGCACCAGCAGATATTAGAGACATTCTGCGGCAATCTCTACCTAACAATTTATGGTTATACTAGTGTACTGTAGAGTGAATCTCTTTGAGCGAGGTCAAAAATGAGCTGTTAACTACCACTTGATGACATCACAAGGTGGAAGATAGCATTTTGAGCTTGAGGGTTACTCAAACGTGCGTGAATGCAACAAAACACAGCTCCAAGTATGTTTCTGAGGAGGTAACGTGGACTTAAAGCTCGCAGGAGTCAATTTTGCGTAACACAGAACCTTTAACAACTCCTACCGAAGAATACTAACCTGTCTTATAACCAAATTTAAGGTGCAAATGTTGAGAAATGCATCACCATGTAGATAGATTTGACAGAAAGTAAAGTACTGCCAAACCTCAAGCCTTTTCTGTGGATGACTGTATCATGGCAACTATTCACGATTTCAGCTTCCTGTTAGATGGTGCCATTTTGAGGACGGCTGGCCATACAAAAGATGTAATATTTGGTTCTGAATTGTTAGTTGCTATGGCGACAGTCCTAACTTTTGATCAGTCTGAAGCCCATGGATACGCTTTAGATATAGCACATTAGGCAGAGCGGGAATACCATTTTGGATTATTTCTGCATGTATTTGGTTCATGTTCCCAAAAGAATCATTCCATTGTTCTCGCTGTGAAACAAAAATGTCTTGGGCCTCACTTAAGAGGAATGGTCCATTACAAGGGTCAGTTTTGGCTTAAGTACAGACCCTAACTCTAATGGAGCTCAACGGGTACTACCCGCTCCAAAAATACATTTTCCATTCATTTTTCCCGTAGACTTTTCAAAAATTTCAAATATTAAAAGTTCAAAACCACTGTGGAAGCCAATATCCATAACACGGCTGTTTTAAGTCCAAAAAGCACATTTAAAAGCTTGATTCGGTAAAATGTTTTAATAACTCTGTGGTTTGTAAAGTTTCAGAAACAGATTTGAAATAAAATAGTTCTCGAGATCATTAGTTACCACAGAGCTGACGAGTCCTGAGCTTTCAGCATTTAATATTATTATTTTTTGGAGCGTCTATGGGAAAAATGGATGTAAACTGTACTTGTGGAAGTGGCAGGGGATGGACGGTCACGGTTGAGCTCCATATGGCAAAAAGAGAAAGTGTAAGTGTGTGTTTTTTTTGCTCAAAATATTCACATAAAGCTCTCAAGTCTTTGGAAAAATAGGTAATGTAAACTTCACTATTATTATTATTATCAACTTTTCTTCAAATTCTGCAGCAATAATGAAAAGCCAGTCCCTTTATTTATCAATGCAGTGTTAATTATTAGCTAGTAGAATTTGTCTCAGGTTGTGGGTTCAATTCCTGCATTAATTTTATCTATATTATTTTTTATCAACGAAGGCACATTCGGTGAAATGTATATAAGCTGAAATGTTACGCAGACACCTGAGAATGTCCAGGCCGAAAGTGACATTTGGGAAGAAAAAATATGTATTATTTAAATGTATCAAATGAAAAAAAAAAAAGAGGATATTTTATGATTCAAGAAGGAATGTGATTTTTAAGAAGTGTGAAGAATTATGTCAAAATTGTGCATGTTTTTTCACTGCTGTAGTTAGTCCCTTATAAAAAAATAATTTCCAAAATGCTAAATGTGAAATCTGTAAATCTAGACTAATTATTACCATAAAACTAGTAATCTAAGTTATCTAAAGTGCAGTGGCTTGCATATTGATCGGTCACCACAGGGTTGCCGGTTCAAAAACCTAACCAAGCACCCACCCACATAGTGTCAAGCTCGTGCCCACTTGAGTCATACAAAAGTTACTGCTGTTATGGTTGCTAATAGTAACAAGTGCTGTGTTTTGACATCTTGGTGAAAGTAAAACTTAAACTTAGAATTATTTTAGTAAACAAAGGTCCATTCAAAGTATCTGTATAGTCAGAACATGCCTTAAAGTGCATATGACAGGTTAGACTACTCACCTCATTAAATCATAATTAACAATATTATGTTTAAGAGTTGACTAAAAATCTTGGTCATTAGGCCGAGTGTCAGAAGCTGGCGAGGGCATCTTAGCATCATAGGGCTGAGGTTATTTTAGTGAAGTTGATCATTTTACTTCCTGGTTGCACACAGACAGCAGATATGACATGTGTAGAGGTAATTCCATAATTGCTGACACCACCTTTATTTTGTTAAATTAATGTTTAAACTGCCAAAAAATGCTTTCCTAGCGTGTAAATTGTCCCTGCATTTTGGAAGGAATTTTCCGTGTTCTTGACAGAGACATAGGGATTCTCTTCCTGTTTCTAGAAACTGCCACTTAACTGATGTAAAACTGTGGTAAATATATATAATACGAAACCAAGCCAGAAATAGAAAAACATGAAAACCTGTCATATGCACTTTAAGCCCCTCAGAACTCTAGTGTTGTGGAATGCTCCCTTTTTGGTCTCTTGTTTTAGTATGGCAGCTGAGAGGGGCGCCATGTGCACTTCAGGGACCCTCTGGCAGTGGGACATTTGGCTCTTCTTAAAGGCCCTGTACCTGATTTTTTCCCATGTATTTGATCAAAATGTGTAAGCTGCAATGCAGACTTGCATTGAGTCTGCAGCACAGAGACTCAATGCAAGTCTGCTATGTGCTGCATCTAATTATAAAAAAGTTTTCGACAACAATCAGGAAGTGTGTGTTAGCATGCTAGTTGTTCTTAGCTTTACCATCACTGCAGAACTCTCGTCTGCTCGGAATGCATAAGGTAAAGAATTTAAAATGAACTAGTTCTGCTAGTAACAAAAATCAGGTACGGTGTCTTTAAAGGGGAGGGGTCATGTGCACTTCAGGGCCCCTCTGGTGGTGGGATGTTTGGCACTTCTTCAAGAGGAGGGCTCTTGGTTCTGGTGTTGAGCTGGGTCCACCTTCTGAGACAGCAGGAAGGACTCCCATATGGCCAGGCACTGCAACACACACACACTTCAACTTTAGTACAAAACATTTGCCTGTCAAATCCAGACTGATATCTCTGTATTTTTGTTACACAGACTGACATCAGTCTCGTCCCCACTCCCTTCGTTGCGTCTCAGTCCCAGTCACACATGACTATCCAATCAATTTTATTTTTTTTTCCCCAGTGATGATTGTGAAATGAAGGAGCTCCTATGTAGAAGACAGGGAGTGGCTTAAGGGTAACAAAGTCAATGTTTTGAGAGGTCATCACAAAGCCCTGATCTCAATCCTATTGAAAATTTATGGTCAGACCTGAAAAGGCAAGTGCGAGCAAGGCGGCCTACAAACTTGGCTCAGTTACACCAGTTCTGTCAGGGGGACTGGATCAAAATTCCTACCAACTATTGTGAGAAGTTTGTGGAAGGATATCCAAAACATGTGACCCACGTCATACAGTTTAAAGGCAATGGTACCAAATACTAATGAAATGTATGTAAACGTCTGACTTACTCTGGTATTTATTAAATAGAAATAATTTTGTTAATCATAGTTGACCTAAAACAGGAAAAGTTTAGTCTGATTTCAAGTCAAACACTTTTTATATATTGTATGTAAAATTCTGGTTTCAAGTGTTTTAGATGAGGTAACAGCATTATAACATGACTTAAAAATCAAAAGTGAAACCAGAATATTGCAAATGACCCCCCTCCCAAACCCCTATTTACATATTACTAATTGTTTTATATATTTGTTTGCTAATTTAGTACGTATGCATTTATTAAGAGGCGGACAGGAGCAGGGCCGGGGCAGACAGGAGCAATTCATAACCACAAACTCAGGAGTGGAGTTGTTACATTTCATCCTGGTATTTTGCTTTAAGAAAATTTATAAAGTGCTATAGTGCATTGACCTAAAAATGAGCTGACATATTGCAGATGCCCTAAAGTGCTGTAAAAAAAAAAAAAAAAAAAAAAAAAGCCAACAAACTTACTTCCCACTCTGCTACAAATCTCCCAAACCAGACCATAAAAGACTGTAGCATATACTCATATACTCCAGGCTCCTAAATGCCTTTGAAAACTGCATAGCGCTTTCTTTGAAATTCTACCTACTCCTTTTGAGTACAAATCTATTGTCCTATATCTTGCTAATAATTTTGACAGATTAACCTTTTTTGTGAGCTGCATGAATCAGTGTGAGACAATACACATTTAATCTCATAACAGCACGTGATAATAGTGATGTATTGTCTCATAAGTCTCGGAAATGATTATTGAGTAGCACATAATCCAATATGTCTGCAGAGGTCTAGTGAACACACAGAGAATACAAACCTACTTTTTCAGACCGCACTGAAGGTCAGCGTAGGGAGGGCCAAAATGACAAAAAGTATTACGTATTTTTATCATATATATTTATTTTTTTCTAAATTCATAATCACTGCTTTAAATCTTGACTCTACTCCTGATTATAGGTGTGAAATCACTCATTAGGGGCTTGAATGGCTATGCTAAGTGGGACTCACAGTGCACACTTAGGGTAGCACTAAAGAGCTAACCTACAAACTGAACTGAACATACTTTTTCATACTTGTACTACAGCTGTATCTCTTTCCACCATGTTATAATGTTCTTCCCACATCGAAAACATGCCTGAAAGTGTTGCAGATGACATCCATGCATGCTTGAATATTTTAGCTCTCCTACGCCCTATACGAACCCTCCTTATGGTTAGCTGTAAGATTCTGTGCAATGCTCCACCCACAAGCCATCCGTGCTCCCACATGACAATTCTCCGTAAATCTCCAAAAACATGATACAAAACTGCACACAACAACTTGACAAACCTATTATAAAATATTGTATCCCAGTAAGAAACTAGAGATTTGAAGTAGTTGAGGGGTAAATGCTGTCACTGAATAAGTCACAGCACCAGGAGTCTCCAGTTGAGTTTTTATGGTAACTATGGTGTCCATCTTGCAGGCTGCAGGTCCATTCAATAAGTACATGTATGAAGTGTGTGCTGTTACTATGGGCAACCGCATCCAGCCCGGTCTCTCCTCAGTGTGAGAGCGGATGAGAGAAATGACCCTCTGCAGCTCCCTTAGCGATTGTGTATATGATCGCCTTCACCGTAAAACATATTACACATCCGCTCATGGGTCCAGGTTGGACTTTAGCACCAAAGAAGACATGTTATACTTTTTTTGTATTATTAAAGCAGATCTTTTTTGCTTTTAACCACGTCATAGTTGTTTCCCTTCGCCACTTACACACCTGAAGTTGTATTTGGAGTGATTCATGCATGTTTGAGCAATCTTTAATCGCTTATTTTCCAGACATTGCCATTCAACTCCTGTTTCACCGCCACTGGCACTGTGTAGTAACTTCGATTTCCAATTAAATTTTCTTATTCGGTGATACACGGTACAAATGAAAAAACAAAAAAATCCACTACTCGCTTGCTTAATCTGCAGCTACCCACAGAAGGGGTCGACAGTACGCAACACTTTCTTAAGATGAGGTTAACGGCATGTCAAAGATTATAACTATATAGCAGACACAAGCATAATAGGTCTTTTTTAAAGGGCCTGTAACTGATTTCAAACCATGAGTCAGGAAAATGCTTTAGTTTGAACTTTTAGCCCCCGCCCACTTAGTCCTTTCTGCAACTGTCTGGGAGAGTGTTATGTGGTTGTTTTCCTTATAGTTCCTCAGTCTCCGCCAACTATTTGCTTCTGTCGCTCTTGAAAATGCACCGTGACAGAGACTCAAGAGTGTGGGATAGTGTCAAGCAGATGGTTTCCCATGATTCTTAGTAACAACGTGCCTGATTGTTTGAAAAAAGGTGATCATCGGTAGCTTCTGTATTAGTTCTTACCAGAGAAAATACTTTGTAAAATGAACAGATTATATTTTACAGTCTCAGAGTTTTTCTTATTTATCAGTTTGTACCAATGCATGATGAAAAGAGCACTTATCCTGAGTAAAACAAAGTAAAATCAAGTACAGGGCCCTTTATAGAACAATATTCATATACAACTCATTAATTAATAAAAGTGTATTCCGTTGATCCAGTATCATTTATGTGATGTTGTTGAAAAAGAGCGATGTTTAATATTCTTTTAACAGATGCGAGAAAGTAAAGACAAGTGGGCGGGGATAGGGGGTAGGATGAAAATGTTCTGAGCACTCGAGCCTCAAAAACAAAACGATACAGACTGCTCAAACATGTATAAATCAATAAAAATAAAACTCCAATAAGATAAACGATGTGGGAGAACTGTAATGACTAGATTAAATCTCCTTAAATATTGTGCTTCCTTCTGTTAATTGCCAGGAAGAGTTACTCCAAATGCTCCTGCCTTAGACTGGCCCCGAGGCAGGAGAGAAGGAGCGAGGAAGAGAGAGAGAGAGAGAGGGTGTGAGAAAGAGGGAGAGACAGTGAGAGAAAGAGGGAGAAAGAGAGAGAGAGAGGGGGGAAGGGTACAAAGACAGACAGAGTGTGAAGTGTTTTCTCTTCCATTTCACAGCAGCTACAGCACACAGGCTCATCATGGGGGTAATGACACAATAATACTTCTCAAAATAGCATGATGTAAAGCACTGCACACAGAGAGGAGGAGTGTTTAGAGAGAGAGAGAGGATTGTAGCTCTGGGTGCAAGTATAACACATAATTGTTTGAGTAGCCTAGCGATCTCTCTTTGGTCCTATTTGAACCCTCCTCAGGCTTAGCTGTATGATTCTGTCCAATGCTCACCCCCACGAGCCTACGTCACTCATGCTCCTGCATCTTTTGAATTAAAAAAAAAAAGTCCTAAAAATGTTGCATATAACAGGAAACTGAAAAACACAAATATTATATAATAGCTGTTAAGTATCTAAAAAGCTGCAGGTTAATTCTCAGACGTGGGCAGGAGCTGTATCAAGTAAGTCCAAATTTATTTTGATAAGAAATGTTTAGACAAAAAAATCAAAAACTGTTAAAACCTGATTTTTGTCACTGACAAGGTCCAAATAGATTTCTGATGCACTGCTGCCCTCTGGTGGTATAACTGAAGCATCAAGGTGCACCAGAGATTTGTGTGACATATATGTGGCCTTTTTTCCAGTAAAAATAATAATTGTCTGATGCCTACAAATGCAGTGAAACCAAGTAAAAATATGGCAGGGCAATTAATCAAATTAATTTAATAGATTATTTTTCAGAGTTTAGTTTGTTTTCATGCCTGACTGTTTCGACTGCTCACTAGTGTTCTTCTTCAGAGCGGTTATTCAGTGCTTTTTTGTTTTTTTTTTCTTTGCGGTCCAACAAATTAATCAAATTAATCTGATTAATTTGTGTTTGTAAATATTAGATTTGGTAAAATAGCAAAATTATTAAATTGAGGAATATTATGAAACAAGTTCACTCCTGACTTTCTTATGAACTGCAACTAAAGAATCCACATTGTACTCAGTTTACAAGTTCTTAAAAAGAATGAAAATGTAAAGACCTTCTCCTGTTTGAAACACTAGGAGTCCTTCCTCTGACTTTGATTAAAACGATTAAAATCTTTCAGTGTCTGCAGAAAAAAAAAAAAAAAATCTAGATTTTATTTTTGGCAAAACCCTAACACTAAAACATTAATTACTAAGTGTGCACTGCAACTGTAAAACCAGCAGATTTCCCAGGATATGAACCCGTTTAAGACCAGTGGGTAATACAAACAGTCTGACAGGAAAGCCACAGTCGGTTCAGATGAAATATTACCCATAATCCTTAGTTTATGAGCTTCAAGTCAATATTCTCCTAGAGACCTGCTCCAACAGAAGAAAAGGAGCATACAGGACCAGAGAGATGGCACTTAATGAAGACATATGTGTTTGTCTGCTTTATAGTTATAATCTGCGACACCCATGGACATTTTAAATCACAATATTAAACTAAAACAACTTAATATAAGAAACAAGTCCTGCTGCCGAGCCCTTCTGTCAGGCTATGGATAGCTACAGCTCACAGTAATAGCAGTTTTAGTATGTGCCAAAATGTCTACATGCCGCCAAGCACAGAGCAGAGGGAGTTTATAGAGAAAGAACATAATAATCACCAATAATGTAATAACTATGCTGAGCCAGTAACATAATAATATCTTGCCAATAATATAACAAGTCAATCTCTCTCAAACTTTTCACACTAAATAACACTACAGAAAAGATTTGGCTATCCGAGTACCACCAAATCTAAGCCAGGTCTATAACAGGACTACTGCAGGTCTAATCCAGGACTAAAAGTCGACTACATCAATTCAAGCAGGAAATTATTCAAAGGAGGACAGACAGTTTGGCAAATCACCTGAAGGAGCCCACACTGAGAAATCCTTTAACACTATAATAAGTATGCTCAGGTCCTGACTAGAACCAGGAAGTACTTCACACATGTGTCCTGTGCTCAGGTCTCTGCACTGGCTCCTGTGGCTCATAGAAAAGACTTTAAAGCAGCTCTGCTTGTGAACAAGTCTCCATGGCACCAAAGTACATCTCCCACATGTTAGTGCCATATGAACCATCTCACACTCTGAGGACTTCAGGGACCGGCCTCCTGCTGGTCCCAGAGTCAGGACTAAACATGGAGAATCAGCTTTTCAGTTTTATGCAGCTAAAACCTGGGACTGTCTTCCTGAAGATGTGAGACAGGCCTCTACTTTGGCAATGTTTAAATCCAGGCTCAAAACGGCTTAGCTGTGCATATGACTGAAAGGTTTTTATTCTGCACTCTTCTCTTTTAATGGTAATTTTATGATGATTATTTATGTTTTGATTTGTTTGTATTCTGATTTTAATAATTACGATATTATTGGCTGCAGTTATTACATTATTTGTCTGTTGTTATGTTTCTGCAAGGAGCAATGATGTCTTGAATACAGGAGAATAAAGACTACTCATGTATGAATCATTCTAAATACTTTAAGTAGGTAAGTAAATAAGAAAGAAACGATTATAACATGGTAAAAAGCTCGAAAAAGTGAAATAATCTTATCACATAATGAAAATAGATGCATTCATTTGGGGAGAAAAATGTTTAAGGACACACAAAAAACTGTTTATACCATAATCATACTGCAGGGGGCGCAGTGTTTCCTTACAAAGTACAAGCAGCCCACAGTACACCACTCAGAACTTCTAATGGAACTTCCACATAGACAAGGGCAGTGTCTAAATCCACGCACTTGTGTAGACTTTGTGTGCTTGTGGACTTGTGAAACGTGACCCTCTGCAACCCAAGTCCTGTTCTAATTGAAATCTACAGTTTACAGTATCCAATAATATGAAAGTAATGCAGGACAAATGCAGAAGGCTTTTAAAAACAGCATAATAATTAATCTTGGCCTAAATGTGCATGGTCAGTCAAATAAGCTAATTACATAATATTTATTGTAGCTTGTATGGCTCCAATCAGAGTACACCATGTATTCCCTTGATTTTAAAAAGCAACTCTATTCTGAATACCATTAAATGAAACTGTACCGGAATAGCTTACAGTTACTCAAAATATCTATGCATTTTTAAGCGATCTTTAATCACTTTTCAAGACGCCATGTTTTAGATTAAACCCCCTTTTCACCTCCACCTGCAAACGCCAATGCGCTAGCTCCCACTGAGAAGCACAAGTCAGTGAACTTGTTTCTTTTATTAAGTTGTTGTAGACAAATATTGCAATTTAAAATGTGCAAATTATAACAATGATCTATGAGTGTCGTAGATTATAACTGTACAGCATACTCAAACACAATCTGTCTTTAAATATTATAGCCAAAGGCACAACATTTCCATGGAAATGAAGCGTCGGGTTTGAGGTAAATCCTAACTATTAGATCAACAACATGGTGTAAAGTTCAGATGGGTAAATGTCAGTGGTGGAGCGTAACTACATAAAAGTAGGTAAGGACTGTACTAAATGGAAACAATGTGAAGTATCTGTACTTTACTGTACATTTTAAAGTGCTTAGTTTAGACTTTTACTTCACTACATTTGAGAGAAGGTATCTGTACTTTCATGTGATACTTTTTCTTTATTTTTATTTTTTGCTTAATATTCTGTACTTTTACTTAAGTAACAAAATTTAGTACTTCTTCCACCAGTGGTAAATGCAGGTAAAGGTTAGGCAAGTCGTAACTATGGTTACGGTTAGTCATCAGTAAATGAAAGAATGAAGTCAATGTAATATTTACAAAAAGCAACACAAAGTGTGTGTGCGTGCATGTGTGTGTGTGTGTGCGTGTGTGTGTGCGTGCAAATGTGTGTGTGTGCATGTGTGTGTGCGTATGTGTATGTGTGTGTGTGTGCATATGTGTGTGCGTGCATGTGTGTGTGTGCATGTGTGTGTGCATGTGCTTGTGTGCATGTGTGCATGTGTGTGTGCATGTGTGTACGTGCATGTGTGTGCATGTGTGTGTGCATGTGTGTGTGTGCATGTGTGTGTGCGTGCATATGTGCGTGCGTGTCCGTGCATGTCCGTGTGTGTGCATGCGTGTGCATGTGTGTGTGCATGGGTGTGCATGTGCTTGTGTGCATGTGTGTGTGTGTGTGTGCGCGTGTGTGTGCGCGCGTGTGTGTGTGTGTGTGAGTGCATGTGTGCATGTGTGCATGTGTGTGTGTGTGTGTGTGTTATCTACATTGTAGATTGAACAATTATTTTTGGGGGTCAATATTCATCATGGGGACTAATCGGCCTAATTGGGCCTAATTGGGCCTAATCTTCATTGGGGAGTTTTTGTTATTTTTCTATTCTGCTTTTTGATTTGAGATTTGAGCTTTAGTGGGTTGAATAAATATCTTCTATGATTGAAGAGTTTTATGTATTTATTGCAGCACATGTTCATTAAAGGTCCTATATTATACAAAACTGACTTTTATGAGATTTAAGCCGTGTTATAATGTTGTTACCTGATCAAACACAAACCTTTGCTTCATTAACCCATGTTTGAGTTACTCTTTATTATTAGTCTGTCCACATCTCCAAAGGGCAAAATGCTCTGTTCCAGAAGTGTCATGAAGTGGTAGTTTTCAAACAGTTACCTTTTACCTTTAGTTCAGTAGTGATGAGCAATTCGTGAAATTATTCAAATGATTCTAGTGAAGGTGTGTGGAGTTTAAAAACACAGTGGAGCACTTCCTGTTTTGCCACATGACAACACAAGATGGAACAGAGTGTTTTCTGTTTGAGAGAAGAACTCAGTCTAAATATGAAGGATTTGTGAGTTAAACATGTGTGAATGAAACAAAAACACAACTCCAGGTGTGTTTTTGATGAGGAAACGACATTATAACATAGATCAGAAAACAGTGTAACAAGGGCCTTTAACAATACTCTACATATACTATATATGTACTGCTTTAAAGCTGTTGTGTCATTGACAAAATGGCATTAAATATTATTGTTTAAATTCTCTTCACCAGTATGTCACACTTTAAAATATGTTATCGTGACAGGCCTGAGTGTGTGTGTATTGGATGCTCACCTTCTCATAGTACTGCACGTTCCTCTCAGCCGTGGACACCAGAGATGCTTGGACGTCTGTCCTCAGGCTGCTCCTCCAGTGCCTCCAGTCCGCTCTCAGAGCCACGTTAGCCTGCTCCAAGCGGTCAGCTAGAGAATCCACCTCCTCCTGCAACTGCACCACACAGACACCAGGAGGCGTTACAACATGTACCAGAACCAGAGTCCACCTCCTACTGCGACTGCATAACATACCACCAGGGGGCGTTATAGCAGGCCTGGAGGTACAAAGGCCTAGTCTAGAGGCGACTGGCATGTGCTTTGTAAAGTACAAATACAAACAAATACAGAACAAGAGCAACACTGGTACCAAATGTTCCTTTTCCCGACTACAATAAAGCCGGGCAGAAGTCACACTGATGTGTGCAGTTTGAGTTAAACCGTACACATTACAATCTCAGAATACTGTTGTAAACATATGGGAAGCGGTGCAACAGTAACAAAACAACAAAGTCTGAATTTTGGTTTAACTAGTCAATTGCAGCCTGTTTATGTCAGAATCACCATGTTTATTTGGGTTCGTTTGGGTGCTTGACCTTTGGCTTCCATCTAACCCACGATGCTGCGCTGTCGGATCCACACGTGGACTCAAAGTTATCACAGGGAGTGGCTCATTTGTGAATTTGCAAAAAAAACAAACAATGTCTGTCAAAAGGACAGAATGAACAATCCAGTCAATTACATGTTTAGCAGAAGCACGTTCTTTGCTCCATTACCTGAAATGTGACTCTATGTAAATATAATAATTATGATGATAGTTTTCCAAAGAGACTTCTAAACTCCAGTACTTGCACTATATTAGACAGCAGCTGATGTATCACTAAGTATTGCTTTATCTGTGCAAAGGTTAGCTAAACCACACTGTGCCTGCTGCACATCCCTAGCCCAGCCTAATTAAAAGTGGAGTGCATATCGTTGGGAGCCTTCTCCTTAATTAAAGCTCTTATAGATCCCCATATGATCTGCACCTGAACGGTGCGCTCCAAATATAGCCCTGTCCTTTACTCTGATAACTTCTCATTCCGCGCTCTCCGTCTCCTGACATTTTGAATCCAGCGAGCCCCTGCGGAGGGGATGGGAATTTTCATTAGCTGCGATTAGAGCGTGGGTTTACACAGGAGCAGTGTTGACGCTGGGATTCCCGTGGAGCAGGGCAGGAGCACAGCTGGGGGACTTGGTGCTTGGGTAATCTGAACGGAGATTTTTTTTTAGCTGAAACGAGCATGAGGAGTGTGTGAGTTATTAAGACTGAGCTCCAGGAGAACTGATGCTAACACACACAGACCGATCAGACAGATCAGAGACCGATCAGAGACAGATCAGAGATGAGATCAGGGCTGGAACAATGCCCTTTTCTATAGTTCCTCCTTTGCACTCTACTTACTAATACTACTATTAGTGAACTCTACTCATCACGTGAGTTTTTCTACATCAGCACAATGGGCAGAGTCTAGGGTTGTCCATCAATACTAAAGCTAGTGAATTATTATTATTATTATTATTATTATTATTATTATTTATTTTATTTGGTTGGGACAGTGCATGTTAATGAACAGACATGACAGACATGACAGACATGAATGTAAACACGCCGGGTTATAGCCAGAGGCTAATTTCCACCCGTTGTCCCAAGGGCTGGGGTAGGTGGGTTAAGTGTCTATGCCCAAGGACACAACGACAGCATTCATCTGTGAGGGCTGGAATTGCACACCGCCAACCTTCGAGTCAGTGGATCTAACCACTCAACCAATGATGTTTATGTAGAGAGTCTAGGATTTGAACCGCCAACCTTCGGATCAGTGGACAAACACTCAACCTACTGAGCTACTGTCGCCCTAATAGTAGTATAACCATTGCCTGGAAAATCCAATCTCTGAACTCGGAATCAAACATGATCGTGCAATCACATTTGTATATTTATTTATTCAGTTCAGTGATGCATTTGAAGAAGGAGCTCACTGGTCACCCATCACTTTGAACAAAATGACATTTTTTTCACTGCAGATGAACAGAGTTTAGTGCTTCACCAATTAATTCTGCAGAAATCTGCCATGTTTTTCAGTCCCTAACCCTAGGCCAGAAAGAAAGACAGAAAGAAACAAACAAAGAGTAAGTAAGTAAAAACAATAGTTGCGCATCTCAGCTTTAAGTATTGTATTTTAAATGGCCTGGACATGTGTCTAAAACTGCAGACACTGTAGCTCTAAAAGATATTTTTGTCTCATACTTCTGGAGTTAAGTCTAATCTCCAGCTGTTCTTTCTCTAAGTGAAGAAAAACACTGCACATGTCACTGTAGTCATTCCTCTGGCTGGTTCACTCTGTGCTTTCTGTTAGTCTCCTCCGTAACTTTCAAACCAGGCAGTATCAGGCAGCTCTCTGTGGATGTGACTCCCCAAAACCCCTTTTGACTCAGGCTGCAGTATTTAGTAGATAACATTAGTACATAACATTTGTATCTTTTTGGTTCAAGTACTTTTTTCCACTAAAACATAATTAACACAATTATAAGATTTTGTTGAAGTTGTGTCCAGTGTTGTAATTCTAGTGCAGTTATGATTTCATGTACTGGTTGGACAGGGGCAGCAGGTCTGACATATGCAGAAGTACTTTCATATCTGTTACCTAGCAACCATAACGTTAACAAGGGACAAAGCCTGTCGTACGGTTATGATTAGACCAATAAAAACGAATTACATCACCTTTATTTTGTTAAATCTGGCAGAAAAATGCCATAATTGTGTGTACATTTCATTTTGGGTGGAGTTTTCTGTGTTAATGACATAGTTAGAAGGATTCTGTTTGGAAACTCACTGCTACTTCCTGTATTTTTGTACTTTTCTTCTTTTATTCCACAAACAGCCACTTAACTCATATAAAACTAGGATAAATGTTCACAACAGGTACTATCCCACCAAACAGAGAAATAATTAGAAAAACATGAAAACATCTCATATGCACTTTAAGTCCACACACACTCTCACGCGCGCACACACACACATATACAGACACACACACACACATGCACACACACACACACACACACACACTCACCGTTTCCTGCTCCACTTTCCTTGTAGCCATTGCCTCGTTCTTCACCTCAAAGTCTGCCTGGATGTTGTCTCTGCGCCTCAGCACCGTCTGCGTTTTGAAAGATCATTTACAAGATTGAATTCTGTGTTACAAAAATATTATTCTGTAATTTTTTGGAGTATCCCAATATATGTACTTCAGTGTAAAAGTGCATTAGTTTTACCTTGAGCGTATCGGCAGACAGCACATACTCGTGCAGCACTGGTACCAGCACCTCGGACAGCTCCTGGACCTGCCCTTCTGTCTCCTGACCAATCAGATCCAGGCTCCTGGCCACACCCTTCAGAGTCTCCGATAGGCCCGCCTCCAGCTCCGCCCACTGGCTGTAGGTGGGGCTATACTGCCGCAGCTCATCCAGATACTCTGCACACATTTGGATACACATTAGCATATGGAGAACTTCTGGGTTAAAAATCAGGGGCAGTAGTTTGATTATGTTGAAACGGCAATAAAACTGAATGAATGAAACAACGGCACTTACAGACTCGTCAGGGTATTATTTTTTGAGAATGTAATGTCCGAATTACATATCATAAATAAAAGGAAATGCCTGGAGAAAAAGCAACTAATTAAAACAAAGTATTTTATCCTTTGAATAGTCAGAACTACAACAGCACAATTTGGGAAAAAATATGTAATAGCGGTTTTCCTGAGAACACTGCAATTATAATATACGCTTAAAAAATAGTATTCAGGATTACGAGTGCTGACTGTAAACAACTATAGAAGCATTAAAATTGGCTTGTCAAGTTCAGATACTAATCAATACCAAGTAGTATTGAAAGTTAGACACTCATTTCAGCAGGTATACTGAAAAAACATCACATTCTTTTTTTAATTTACCATCGTGGTATCGGTATTGTGTATTGAGCCTATTCCTTAGTATCAAAATCGAGTTGTATTGCAGTAACACTACCCCGGAATGTCCTGAATGTGTGTGTTTGTGTTTCATGTGTGCACCTCTCTGCTCCCGGATGACCCTCTGCGTGACCCTGTCCACGGAGCAGATGGTGGAGTTGAAGCGGTCGGTGTAGTCCTGGAGGGAGGAGAACTCTTCAGCTCGGCCCCTCACGCCCCTCATAGACTGGGCCACGGAGCGCATCGTGTCCCCCATGCGACTCAGCAGCCCCGGGCCCTGCTTCTTATGGGGAGTCAGGTCCTGTAAAACATCGACACTCAGCACCACAGTCTGCAGGTGTCTGTGCTGTGGAGAGTATAAGTCTCATAAGGTTTCCCCCCAGTAGGTTTAAAGAGACATTTCTGATGCGCTACAGCAGGTTTTTCCATTTCTGTTTGGTGCAACTTACCTCCAAAATGTCTTAACAATAACATTTCAATTTGTAATTCAGTTATTCTGAAAATTTGCACCATTTGTCCATTTTTACGTGAAGTTGTATTTTGTTTCATAACACATAAATCCTGCATATTTAGGCTGACTTCTTTTCTCAAACGGAAAACACTGTGTTTATTTTGTTCAAAAAGGACACACAGAATATTGATCAGTTGATACCAGTATGAACAACCTGAATCACTATCGCCACATACCGTTAATGAAACCAATATATCACCCATCTCTATTAATTTAACAAAAAACATGATTATATTTAAGATTTTTTACAAAAAAAGAAAAACTCCTACCAAGATTTTTCTATTGTTTTTAATTTTGCTTTTAATTACTTCCTGGTTGGCAGCAGATGTGACAAACTCAGAGGTAATATATAACTGTTACCTAGCAACCATAATGTAAGGAAGGGTCAAAACTCTTTTAAATTACACAAAAGTTATGATTAGATTAATAAAATAAATGACAACAACTTAATTTTGTTCAATAAAGAAGAAAAAAATTAAAAAAAGTCTTCCTCGCACATAAATGGTCCCAGACTTTTCAACGATGATGCCAAAGATGGAGGGAATCCATTTTACAACCCTGAAACTTAACTGATGTAAAACTATGATAAATATTGACCACATGTACAATCCCACCGGGCCAAGTCAGAATGAGGAAACCCTGTGCCCCCTCCCCTGCTCCTCCTCCCTGTACCTGTGCAGTGAGGAAGGCCTTGAGATGGGGGCTGTGGGACAGGACTGGGTGGACAGAGAGCTTCTGGAGGAACCTGTGCAGAGCTTTCTTCCTGGTCTCGATGAAGTCCTCATTGAAGCGCTCCACCATGCCCTTCATCACAAACTTCTCCGGCAGAGGCTGTAACACACATACACAGGCGAGTACACTGGGCTTTAGACTCAAATCACATTTTTAGTCAGTGGTCTAGATATGAGATGAGGACAAGTAGAGACACGGGACGAAACGATATCCAAATCTCACAGTACGATATTTATTGTGATACTGAGCTTATACTTACAATATTAAGCGCAATAATAAGCATAACAGCCGTGTCATTTGTATTCAGTTTCAATGATACTTTTTCTGAAGTGCAAAATACCAATTTATATTAAAACAACTACAATGTGAACAGCCTGGTGGAGTAGTAAAAAAATAAAAATGTTTAATTACAACTTAATAGTTCTAAACAATTGTTCTGTAAAGCACTTCAAATAAGGCTCTACTTTGTGCTCTACAAACAAATCCCCTTGCCTACCCAATAAATGAAACTGTGCAGTAAATTCTAGTAGTATATTCTAGTCCTTTTTGCCAGTATCTGAAAACATAGGTGAATCCCTGGCTTGTGTATACTGGCAAAACCAAAATACTTCTGGGAGTTAAAAGCAGCGGGGGGCAGGCAGGGTCTTTGCTCAGCTTTCCTCTGTCCATTCTCCCTTCTTCACAAACGCCGCCATCCACGTGCCTCTGTGTTCTGTTGTTAATGCGAGTGTAGAAAGTGTGCAGCGTGTGATCGGCTCAAACTGAGGATCTGACGGGTGACGTGGCACAAACGATCATAGTGTGTGGAGTTATACTGTATTATATTTTTTCAGCTGACACAAACTCAAAACTATTATTCTGAACACAAATAAATGTCGTTTAATACAGAAAAGAGACCACGACCATATCGAGGCAATTTTGCTGCCACAACATCACAATATCACCAATATCATCACATGGTACAGACTGTTCCTGAATGATTTACATTAATATATCAAATTGTGTCAATCAAGTGTTTAGGTGTTTTGTTTTTTAGGCAGAGCAGTCAGTCCTGTAGTGGTAAATGTTCATTATTTGTGGAGTGTGGATTCAATTTACGCTACCAGTCAAAAGTTTGGACTTTTCCATGATTATTGACATTGTAGATTCTCACTGAAGGACTCAAAACTATCAATGACACATGGAATGTAGCAAACAGAAATGAACTCAAGATAACTCCACTTGTTTTAGATTTTTAAAAATAGCCACCCTTTGGTTTGATTTGCTAACAGGAAATTTGGTATTTCTTGACCCTAACAAGGCATCTGTGAAGCGAAAAACATTTCAAACTTCATTTTATTTTTCTTTGTTACATAACTCCATATATCTTTTCTCATAAATAAATAAAATCATTGAATGACATTTGTGTCCAAACTTTTGACTGGTACTATATATCAGGTATTTATGATGATAATGATTATAATCTGATTATAAAGACTATAATATATGATATATTCGCCAAAAACATATTAACATGTTTTATAAGTTTATACTCGGAGTCCCACCTCCCTCTGCTCTCTGTGGTGTCATTGCCCTTTCAGAGTGACATGTGCACAATCTCCATGCATCACACTAATGAAACTACTGCACATTGGATCAGGTTTGTGAAGTTGTAGTGTATTTTTTGTATATTT
Source organism: Periophthalmus modestus (assembly GCA_019594935.1). Classification (NCBI taxonomy): domain Eukaryota; kingdom Metazoa; phylum Chordata; class Actinopteri; order Gobiiformes; family Gobiidae; genus Periophthalmus; species Periophthalmus modestus. The sequence goes on from JAIEZT010000021.1 coordinate 10,153,102, forward strand.
ATGGAAAATTGATGTGTGGGAACATAAGGCTTGTAGGTTGAGCTTTGGACAGAAATCTCAAAACTGTGCGGAGGGTCCAAATAGTGTCAGGAGAGATCACTAGATTACTCAAACATGCATGGATGACATCAAAAACTTCTCTTCAGGCATGTTTTTGATGTGGGAGTAACATTATAGCATGATAGCATGTGCCAAAATGTCAATTTTGCATAACATACTTGCAGCACAACTCATCTTCTCTCCTTGAGCGGAAAGTGTTTTTTGGTTGTAATAAAATGTTGCTGCAGGTTCCGGAGAGGAGAATGAGACGTCCTTTGCTGCGATGTGGGTGAGTAACAGTAGTAGTAATGGGACTCACAGGGATAATGAGAGTAGGGTGGCTCTCCTCCAGCTTGCTCCGGAGCCACGAGAACTCCTGGTACCTCCTCTTGACCTCCACCTCACTGGAGTCAAAGTCCCCCCGCGTGGTCTTCACACAGAGCACACACAAAGCTCAAATTATACAGGATAAAAGATATATTAATTAAAGTAACGTAACAAGATTGTAGAAATCTAACAATTTTAACATATGGACGGCAATAATAATGTATGTATCTCATAAAGGCAGTATTTATGAACTAATATTAATCAAACATTATTTATTTAACTGTCTGAGATGAGAAGCTATTGATCGGTTAAGTGCTCAAGTGAAGGTAAATGGCTAATCATAGCAACTTTACACCATAAGGGATTTTATAAAGTCACAATCGCTGGACAGGAGTGAATCTTTCCTTAATAGCTTTACAATGATGAGCTGTATAAGACACAGAGACTAGTATACGCCCATGGACCACTATGGAAACGATAATAGATATAAGGTAGTACTACCATTTAATGTTGAAAATTACATTCTATTGTCTAAATAAAGAGGGTTTTTTTAATCATTGTGGTATCAGAATCAGTATTGAGTATAAAGTCTATTCCTTAGAATCCAAATTTAGTTTGAAATGTTGGTATTATGACAACGCTAGACAGTAATGGGCAATAGTGGACAATATCGAACACAGTGCTGGACAGTAGTGGACAGTCTTACCCTGGTGAGCACTCTGTACATGATGAAGGTCTCGATGGCGGTCACCTGACTCTCGGGGTTGTCCACCGTGATGAAGAGGTCTCTCTCACTCTCCTCTGGGTTCTGCTCCAGGCTCTCCTCGGGGTCCTCGCGGTCCAGGTGGTACTGGTTGGTCATGGAGCTGGGAGAGGTGGGCAGAGGGCTTCCATCAGCCACAGAGGTGTTCTGAAACAGGGCCATTCATCCAAGTCAGCAGTGGGTTCTTTTATAGGGTATTGACTGCTAACACATGAGTCATGTGTTGGGAATAACGGCGTTAAACAATAACGGCGTTAGTAACGTTTTGTTTTTTCACTAACGGAGTAATTTAACTAATTACTTTTCCCAGCGTCCCAACGCCGTTACCGTTACTGACAGTAAAATGTGGCGCGTTACTATTACTTCAGTTCACTCTGCTCTTCATCAGAGTCTCTCAGACCAGGAGCTGCAGCTGTTGTGTTTCTTTGGTGAAAGAGGCTCGGGGTGAGAGGCTTGTTTGAGATGAGCGAGGCGGGCGCAGAAAATCTCGTGAGAGCGAGTCCGACGCAGGCCGTGTCTCAATTAACCAAAGTGCCGCCGCTCGAACGGGGCATTTAAGCCGCGCGGTACTTCGACCCGCACTTCGAACAGTTCATGGTGCATTTGGCGAATTGGGACACGGCCGCAATTTTTGAGCGAGGCGAGCGCAGCAGCTCTCCACCGACTGCGGCCGCCTGCATGGACTACAAATGCTCAATGCATGATGGGAAATGGTGTCTGTCACACGTGCATTGACAGCTGATTGGGTCCGAGTTGAGTTTTGATCAGAAACGTGACGCCCTGACGCACAGCTGCCTCCTCCTCCAACTTTACACAAACTACTGCCACATATTTGATATGGACATATGTTTTAAATGTGACTGAAAGTGTCCAGGCTGGTGTCAGATATGGATCACTTTTAAACATATGCAATATAATTGCAATCTAATTGCAATAAATGTTAAAGGTTCACATCTGTTTTTTTTTTTTACATAGTAACGGCATAGTTACTTTGCCTAGTAACGAGTTACTTCTCCCAAAAAGTAACTGAGATGCTAACTCAGTTACTTTTTGAGAGAAGTAACTTGTAACTATAACTAATTACATTTTTGAAGTAAGATTCCCAACACTGCACATGACATATTATATTTGGTACTGAAATTACGATGTTACTTTTTATTGTTTTTAAAATGCATATTTGCTGAAAACAACATAATAACATAAGCTTCAATTTCGTTGTTGATGCTTTCCCCTCCCATTGCCCTCTGTGTGAAGTTTTCTCAGCATATAATATGATGATAATGATGATTTGTTTGAAGATGCTCTATGTAACCTTTTATGGTGTTAGTCTGTCATGTGCTTGTCTCCATGGAGATTTTATTGCTTTGCCTGGTGGTAATAAATGTGCGGTAATACATGTACCCATGTAATATATGTAATGCTGCATTTATTCAATTACCCATGCTGCATTTATTCAATTACAGGTGCGTTCTTATTGTCAGTGGGCTGGCCTCTCCACAGATCTGACCAGTAATTTTCTAATATCAGACTGATGCCATAAATGACAAAATGACCCTGATGTCACTGACACTGAGGCTGTGCAATTAATCACCTTTTTAAAAGAGATTCCAGTCATCTCTAATTGTCAATAATATGATCTTTTTAGGTCTGCAGCTGGTCCCAAGTATGAGCACGTTTGGAGCAGAGGTCAAACTTTGGACGAACACAATGTACATTTTTGTTTTAGTGACAATTATTTAAAATATGTCTTGTTTATGTTGAGGAAAATAAAAATGAAATGCATTTTATCAGGTTTTAATAACACAAAATCATTCCCTGGTTTCCATGGTTGTGGCTGGCTGCTCTTGTAGCCGTCTGGCTGTCAAACTGAGCAGCTATTCAACTTTTTTATGTTACATTTTGACCAACTAAGAAGTGCAGCCTGTGCAGTTCAAAAGACAGAAGTTAAGGACTATTGGATTGTGTGATTTGAGCAGTTTATTTTTCTTGTATCCATCGTGACCCTGCCTGGAAATAGCTACACTAGCCAGCTAGCTCTGAAATGCTACAGACTTTATACAACAATGCAAACAGCACTGACACTGGATCTGCTGACTCTACCTGTTGCACTGAGGCTTTTGTTTGAACTTTATTCATTAATACATTTTACTGGTGCTTAAACTGCCCTTCAGGGACAAATAAAGTGATTTTGATTGATCGATATCACTCAGCCCTCACTGATACCGTTACTTCCTCATTAGCTGATCACCAACATCTCCAGACCCTATGGAGACTTTTATAGCAGAGAACATCAAGTTTCAGCATTTTACAAGGCAATATACAGGCCTACATACAACTGTAGAGAAATGATTCAACCTACAGACCCACATTACAACTCTCAGTACGACAGATGGCATTGATAGACAGATCAATCATGATGAATAGCTCATATTGCCCAGTCCTAGTTTGGCATAATGAGGGACTCAGCTCTGTGTGGAGCTTGTCATTGAGAGGTGAGCAGGTCTCAACAAGTCCAGCTCAAATGTCCAGGTAATGACACACAGGTAATGACAGGGAAACCATCAGCCGTCAGACTACACGCTTTACTGCACACAGATGTATAGTCTGGAACAGTGTCCGGTCTCCATGGTGTTCAAAGGGTGTGATTGACAGGTGGATTAACCAATCAGAGAAACACAAGATTAGTATATGTAAAAAAAAAAAAAACATGGTGGCTTTACATCGGGGGGGAAAAAAAACATATAAGACTGAGAAACAGCGAGGACTTCTACAGAATAAACAAGTGAAGGACTAAACTCTCATTTCTATTGTACAGAGATTTAGTTTTACCAAATAAAAAATGGTTGAAATATTATTATTATTATTATTTTTTTTTTATTTGTTCTAAAAGGCTTCATGGCGTGTGTTTTACTGTCTGAATAGTCCAAAATACGATTTGTTCTGATTAATTGTTGCAGCCCTGGTTCTGAATTCTTGCCCATAAGACACGCCGTGGTTGGACTGTCCCAGAGCTGGATGGTGTCTGACTTAGGATGACTTTGTTTCAGACCCTGCTGCATTTAAACAGGAAGTACAAGGGTCTGGAGAGTCAGGTAAAGTAAATCAGGTGACACACATGTGAGAGAGAGGGATGAGAGAGAGAGAGAGAGAGAGAGAGAGAGAAAGAGAGAGAGACAGAGAGAGAAAGAGAGAGAGAGAGAGAGGGAGAGAGAGAAAGAGAGAGAGAGGGCCGGAGAGAGAGAAAGAGAGACAGAGAGAGGAAGAGAGAGAGGGAGAGACAGAGACACAGAGAGAAAGAGAGAGACAGAGAGAGAGAGCGACAGAGAGCAAGGGAAAGAAAGAGAGAAAAAAGAGAGAGAGAGGGAGAGAGGAAGAAAGAGTGAGAGACAGAGACACAGAGAGAAAAAGAGAGAGAGAGACAAAGAGAGAGAGAGGGTGGGAGAGAGAGAAAGAGGGAGAGAGACAGAGAAAGAGAGAGAAAAAGAGAGAGAGATAGAGAGAGGAGAGAGACACAGAGAGACAGAGAGAAAGAGAGAGAGAGACAGAGAGAGAGAGCGACAGAGAGCAAGAGAAAGAGAGGGAGAGAAAGAGAGAGGGAGAGAGGAAGAAAGAGTGAGAGACAGAGAGACAGAGAGAAAAAGAGAGAGAGACAAAGAGGGAAAGAGAGAGAGAGACAAAGAAGAGAGACAGAGAGCAAGAGAGAGAGAGAGAGAGAGAGAGAGACAGAGAGGGAAAGAGGGAGAAAGAGTGAGACAGAGAGACAGAGAGAGAGAGACAGAGAGACAGACACAGAGAGAAAAAAAGACAGTGAGAGAGAGAGAGAGACAGAGAGACAGAGAGGGAAAGAGAGAAAAAAAGACAGAGAGAGAGAGAGAGAGACAGAGAGAGAGAGACAGTGAGAGAGAGAGAGAGAGAGAGAGAGAGAGAGAGAGGGGACAGAGAGAGAAAGAGAGAAAGCGAGAGAGAGGAATAGCGAAAGACTGACAGAGACAGAAACAGAGGCAGAGAGAGAGATGAAATGTAGAAGCAGACAACCTGTTCCAGACCACAGACGGTCTGTGTGAACAGTGCACCTGGGTCATGTGATCAACTGAATAAGGAAGTAACCAGGTTCAACACCACTGCCCCGTTTATTAGTATTAGTATTTGGGAAATCTACTACTTAAGTGAGAATATAGTAACTGGAAGTAACATCTGATTTATAATTTAAGGTGTGGTATGCTTTTGTTCAGACAGGGACGACATTACATTGACCTTAAAAAACAGGAAAGATGCACAGTATGGTGCCAGGTTATAGTAAAAATACTAATTTGCACGTGTAGTCCCCGGACAGGCTGATGTTAAGTAAGAAGAACAGTTTGGTGCAGATGGATGAAAGACTTGTAAACATATGTTACAAACATTTCGCCCCTCAAATACTTTACTCTTTCTAAAAAAAAAAAAAACACACACAAAATCTCTCAATTTCATACATAGAAATCCTCTTTCTTTCACACTCATTCACTAAAGAGTGCAAACTTGCTCTTATATTAGCCATCTTTTGCCACATGTGCAAACTTTGGACAACTCGTGCACGTTATTATCATGTTATAAAGTGAATGTAATTTGAAGGAGGAAACATTAAATCATGCACAAAATCTGATATTTTCACCAAAAATGAGAAATCATCTGCGAAGGAGCGGCACAAGAAACACAAATGTTCAAATCATTTCTTTTTTTTTCACGTAAAGCTTTTGTCACTTGTAGATTTACTCACACACAGAAGAGGAACCAAGTAAGAGTACTGTTACTTGAATAAAAATATACTCAAGTAGGAGTAAAAATATGCAGCTAGGAAAGTAAAATTTCTTTCAAAAGTTACTCAAGTGAAAGTAACTGAGTAGTACCCACCTCTCCTGGCAGGATAGAGTTATTATTACAGTATTATTATTATAGCTGACTATGTGGAGACCTGACTGCAGCTACTTTATCAATACAGGCTATAATTAATTGGTTCATTTACTTGAAAGGAAACCATCTTTCTTTTAAAAGCTCATAATCCACACGTTCACACTCTGATCTGATCTGATCGTCTCTGTCCATCTCACTCACTGCATCACTTCCTACTTCACTGCTGAGGTCACATGCCCATATTTCCACAGTTCTTCCAGAGGGAGTGCCTTGAGAAATGCGCAGCGAAAAGACCAAAAAAAGCGCTTAAACAACTTTCCCCCTCTACAACAAATCACCGGGACAGACTCGGTTTACTGTGAGAAGTTCTGGAGACGCGCGCTGTCCACGTAGGAGCGCGCACTCTGGGTTAGTTGGTGTTTACGCTTACCTTTGAGAAAACTTCCAAATCATCGTCCTCTTCCAAATCCAGCACGGGCACAGAGAGGTCAGCGGCGGATCCCTGCACGGCCATCGTCCTCAGTGCGCCCCGCGGATCGCTCCACGCACAGCCGGGGGGAAACTGACGCTCTGTACGCGCACTGCAGCGGCCAGCGGGACGGAAACCGCGCTCCTCTGGCACCGCCTCACCGGGCTGTGGCTGAGGCAGTGGCGAGCCGTGAGCGCTCTCTGCTGCTCCGGAATGTGGACTGGGATAGGCCTGCGTAAAGTCCACCCAGCTCTACTTTGGCATTAAGCTTTACCAAGTTTTTAAACAGAAAATGAAGCTAGAGAACGCTGATATAGGCTCCGGTGCTATTTTTAGTGTAGGCACATGCGGTCCTTAAAAGTCATAGGCCTAGGATGTCAACTTTTGGAGATTGCACGTCACCTGCATGATTCTACGGAAATATAAACTTCGGAACCGTGTACATGGAGATAGACCGAGTTTTATGCCATACTGTGGGATATTAAATCTAAAGGAACAACATTTCCACGGAAACAAACAGGAAGAAGCCCTCCTCCATGGCAAATAAGAGTCAGGTTTGTGGAGATGCAAGCTTGCTCAAACCTGATGCATGTTTTCAAACGTTTTCAGTGCAATAAACACAACCAAAATGGAAAGCCCATATTTCTTCATATGCATAACCTTCAGGGTTATGTAAAAAGTCTTCTTTGCTCACTACTGCAGTCCACCTCACCTTCAGTGGATTAGAGACTGGGTGACCATCATTAATATGAAGTCTAAGGATGACATGATCAGCAGCTCATTGAATAAGAGTAAAGATCCTTCTCCATATGATCATATTACTGTGTGTAACAATCAGGGCCGGCCCAGCCTATAAGCAGACTAAGCAGCTGCTTAGGGCCCCGAGGCCAGCAGAGGGCCCCCAAGAGCCCATACATTTATATTGAAAATAATATATCAAGTTTTATTGGACACATGGCTTGTGTGTTTATAGCTGCCTAAATATCCGTCTATTCTAAAACAACAATGTTTGTTTTATATCTATAGTAGCAAAAAATCTCTTTGTTTTTGAGTCGGGCAGAGGTGAGGGCAGCTATGTGTTTACACCGCTGCAAGGACCTTTATAATGTAAATTTAAGCCCACTGTCGCCAACTGGAACACATTAAAATCCACCAGAAACAAAGAAAAAATGTCATGACCCCCTTTATGTTTGTCTCGTGTTCTTGTGACTGTGGTAGTTGTGACATTCTGGATGTTTTCAGTCTGATGTCGGTCATATAAACACAAATACAACTGGTCAAGGTGATGAGAGCAGAGTCATAATGTGTCAAATGTGAATCACCAATAGCTGAGCCAGGAGGCATTCACTGTCAGGGGCCCCAGAGACAAATTCAGCTTAGGGCCCCCTGAAAGCTCGGGCCGGCCCTGGTAACAATAAAGCTCTGAGTGGGGACATAAATTGTAATCATGGAAGAATCAGAATCGCTTTTATTGCTATTGTCGGCTTGCTTGGCGTCACGATGCAACATTAAACAGAGAATAATAATACAAAAACTATGATCAAATAAAATAAGGGCATTTATTATTCATGACAGGGGTTATAACGTGACATGTCTCATAAAGTGACAGTTGTTATGAGCCCCATGTCAGAGGGGAAGAAACTGTTCTTGTAGCGAGAGGTTCTGTAGCCTCCTGTTCAAGAGGGGTGGCTCAAAAAGTCCATGTCCAGGGTGAGAAGCACGGCCCATGATCTTACAATAATCCCAAATTTACTGTTGTGTGTTGCACTCTACCTGAGAGAAGCAAGAGGAGCAGGTCTTTTAGGGAAACAGGAGGAGCACATCTTCTTTTGGAGGAGCAGAAGGAGCAGGTCCAGAGCGCAGATGTTCTCCTCATGTGAGTAATACACAGCCCAGCCACTAGATGTCCTCATTGCACAGCCCTCAGACTCCAGCTCAGTGTTTGTGGCATAAAACACATCTACCTCCATGGAGAATGTTCCAAAGTAAGGTTTTAATTTTGTATTTCCATGGAATCGTGCAGGTGACGTGCTATCTCCTGCAAATTACATACCGTACCTTTAAAGTGGGTCATGCAAAATCAACTCGTCAGAGCGTTTCTCTTTCTCATTTCCCTCTCGAAGTTGAATTTGGCGTGATTCGTGCATGTTCAGTCTTTGATCACTTATTTTCAAGACGCCATTTTGCAGATCAACTCCAATTTCCACCTCCACCGCTGCTCCGTCTTTACTTCCTTCTCCAATTTTATTTCCTTAATCATCAGCTCCCATTGGGCACTGCCGTTTTCTAATGCGTGGACTTGTTTGATTAAGTAATTTTAGATCAATAACGCAGTTTAAAATATGCAAACTATAATATAATGATCCACGAGTGTCATTTATTATAACTCTATCTATAAACTCACTTGAAAATACTGAACGGTACCAAGATGCAACAGGAATAAGTCGTTTTTTGGGTTTTTTTTCTGTAGCATGGAGATCACTGGGAATTGCAGGTACCACAGTGGGGCATCGGAGGCAAAAACTGCAGTTGTGTCCTTAGGTACTTCACCCACATTGCTTATTATGAAAGTAGTGTGTGTGTGTGTGTTGGTCAGCGGGGCCAGTAGCGCAGATTGGCAGCTTCACTTCCGTCAGTCTGCCCCACATGGCGTCTGAACCCCCGAGTCTGGACTGAATGAATGCAAAGTGCTGCAAAGTGCTGTAAAGTGCTCCAGGTGTCATGAAAACTGCTCCATAAATCAAAAGATGAATTAATTCCCGTGTAAGGCAGCGCTCAATGAATAAGCCACGTTAAGACAAACTCCAGCCGCTCCACCTGAACGCTGTCCGCACCTCTCCCTCCTCATGTGACAGTCAGATAACCTCACTGCTGTTTCGCTGCTGTCGATGTGTGTTCACCATCACATCACCGTTACCCGGACAACCTGGATAGCCCATAATCCATACTCCGCGTGCACACTCATACACACGCACTCTCATTATTTCTCTCTATCTCCCATCCCTCTCTTTTCCTCCCTCTGTCTCACCCTCTACTTCTCTCTCTCTACCTCTCTCTTTTCTCTCTTCTCTCTCTGCCACTCCCCATCTACCCCCCTTCTCTCTCTCTCTTTCTCCCATTCTCTCTCTCTTTTACCCACACACCTCTCTCCATTTGTCTCTCCATATCTCTCATTCTTTCTCTCACTCTCTTCCTCTCTTTTCCTCCCTCTGTCTCACCCTCTACCACCCTCCGTCTCCCTTGCTTTCTGCCTCCCTCCCTCTCTCTACCACACCCCATCTACCCCCCTTCTCTCTCTCTTTCTCCCACCCTCTTCTTTTAACCACACACCTCTCTCCATTTGTCTCTCCATATCTCTCCTTTTTCTCCCACTCTCCCTCTCTTTTTCTCCCTGTCTCACCCTCTACCATCCTCCCTCCCTACCTCTCTCTTGCTCTTCCGCCTCTCTCTCTGCCACTTTCTTCCTCCCTCTCTCTACCACACCCCATCTACCCCCCTCTCTCGCTCTTTCTTTCACTCTTTCTTCTTTTATACAAATACCTCTCTCCATCTGTCTCTCGTTTTCTCTCATTCTCTTTCTCCCATTATCTCCCTCTGTCTTTCCTTTTTCTCGCTTCCACTCTGTCTCCCTTTCTCTCTCTCCCTTTTATTTTCTCCTCTTTCCCTTTTTTGCTTTCTCTCCCTTCCTCTCACTCATTTCCCCTGCTCTCTCTCCTTCTCTCTCTTCAGTCTCTCTGTCTATCTCTCTACCCCTCTCTCTCCCTACTTACTCCTCTTTCCTTTTCCCTCTCTCCCTCTCCTCCCTAACTCTCTCTCTCTCATCCTGTCTTGTCTTCCCCTTTTTCTCTTCCCCTCTCTTCCCCTCGGTCTCCCTTTCTCTCTCTCCCTTTTCTTTTTTGTTCTTTCCCCTTCTCGCTGTCTCTCCCTTCCTCTCTTCTCTCTCTCTCTCCCTGTCTACCCACTCTCTACCCCTTTCTTTCTCTTCTCCCTCCTCCCTCACACTCTCTCTTCAGTCTCTCTCTCTACCCTCTCTCTTGCCCTTTACTTCTCTTCTTTCCTTCTCTGTCCCTCGTTCTCTCTCACTCTCTTCAGTCTCTCTGTCTACCCTCTCTCTCTCCCTTTCCTTCTCTCTCCCTCGTTCTCTCTCTCTCTCTCTTCAGTCTCTCTGTCTACCCTCTCTCTCACCCTTTCCTTCTCTCTCCCTCCCTCACTCTCTCTCTTCAGTCTCTCTGTCTACCTCTCTTTTCTTTTTTCCTCCCGTTCTCGCTGTCACTCCCTTCCTCTCTTCAGTCTCTCTGTCTACCCTCTCCCTCGCTCTTTCCTTCCCCCTCCCTCCCTCCCTCCCTCTCTCCATGTATGTTCTCCTTTCTCTGAATGTGCCAATAGCATTTACAAACAATGCACCGCTCCACTTTTGGTGTTTTGCAATTCAAAACGGCCCAAGCGCAGGATCCAGGAGTACGAGGCGAGGCGGAGGCTCAGGTCTTTGTGTGTGCTGTGTGCATATTTCTATCTGATTACATGTATCTGCACTATGCTCTCTGCTAATAGGCAACACTACACTGGCTTTGATGGGGGCAGGGGCCATGATTTCTGTTACATTTATAAAATATTGAATTAATCGAAAATTGTTAGAATTGTATACAGTATTGGATGAAAAATGTGAATCTATTGTCTAATCGATCACACTCACAGGGCAAATTACCCTTTCCTGAACAGCTTTAGAATGATATTGAGCTGTATCAGAACAAGTATAAGACACATAGACTAGTACACGCCCATGGACCACTATGATACAGATATAAGGCCACGTGGTAATATAAAAGAGAGTAAAACGATTACACGCTGAAAATCACATTCTGTTGTCTGATTACACTGAGTATTGGCTCTATTCCTTAGTATTACTTTTAGTATTGTAGTACAGTATTGTTAGTACAGTATATAGTAGGTAAAGTAAGAATACATGCATGTTTTAACATAAAAAACACTCTACAAATGAAAGCAAGCTGGATGAGTAAATGCCATGCTGTGAAACATTCCAGGTTAAAGATCCATTTTGTGATCTATGTTATAAAGGTATTTTCCCAGCAAAAACATGCCTGGAGTTATACAAGTTAAATGCTTATACAAAACCTAACATTAGAGAGTATCAGGTTTTCTATAAGAGGCTATACCGACCCAGTTTTGAGTAAGATCAGAAATATTGATCCTTCACTTATCTCACAGGAGCAGTGGTACTACTACTTCAGTGGGTAGTATTATATGTATATTTTTTCCATATATATTTTCTGGGGTTTTAAAAAAAAAAAAAAAAAAAAAAGAAGTAATGTTTTGAAACTGTATTCCTAATCGAATGCTTAATAAAAACACATAGAAAAAAAACCACAAAAAAAAACATGCGTGGAGTTTGTTTTTTTCATTCACACGTTTATCCCACCAGCAGATTTAGGCTGAGTTCTTCTCTCAAACAGAAAACACTGTGTTCCACCGTGTGATGTCATGAGGTAATACAGGACATGCTCCACTTCCTCTACACATCTTCACCAGAATCATTTGGATGATTTCAGCCCTGGAATTGTCAATCTCTACTGAACTGAAGGTAAAATGACCTGTTAACTTGAAAACTACCACTTCATGACATCACAAGGTGCAACAGAGCGTTTTGTGCTTTGGAGATATAAACAGCTTTACTCAATTTACAGAATCCATGTATTTTTTGGATTAGGTAACAGCATTATAGCATGGTGCAAAGCTCACAAGAATACATTTTGTGCAATATAGGACCTTTAAACATCTTCATGGAAACAAGCAGGTAGCAGAAAAGCTACGTAATGCGGCTTTAAATGCTATATTCCTTCAGCTGCTCACCGCTTGCATCAGACATTCATCAGATCAGAATTTGGACACGGTTGCAGATAATTCTTCGCATAAACGTGCTTCTCTTCCTCGGTCCCGCCTTTGTTTTGGCGCAGGGGTATCTTCATATGCGCGTAAGGCGATGGTGCAGATGGAGGTTGCGGTAATGGCTCCACAAAGGTTAGGATTCGGGGGGCAGGATGTAACATGTGCGACGCTTAAAGGTCACCCCACTGCACTATCACATTATCTCGCTGCCATTTCACAACACTTTGTCTGTCTGATTGATTTTTCAAAATAAAACCTTCTCCTCCTCTTTGCCGTTCATCAGGGGGAGGGGACTCATTTGACTCAGAATGATTCCACCTGACTGTTACAGCTGCGTTACCTGAGCAATGTAAGTTTCATTATGTGCTGGAAATTGCCTGGTGCTGCTTGGTTTGAAGTTAATCACAGAACCAGCAGTGAAGTGGGGCGATGGTTGCTCAGTTGGTGGAGTGTTTGTTAACTGATCCTGAAGGTTGAAGGTTCAAATCCCGTTCTTGGCATAAACGTCACTGGTTGAGCGGTCAGATCCACTGACCTACAGGTTGGTGGTGCGAGTTGGATAGGTAATGTTGAAGTGTGTATTCTGCATCCCAGGCAAGGGACAGGCACATGGTACATTTGCAATCAATCAGAAATGTGCTAAATGTGTCTTGGGTGAGGTTCAAGTAAAATAAAATGGTGAATGTACTGTAAGATTAAAAGTAGGGAGCATTCAGATCCGTCTATTTATGTTTAAACTGGATTTCAGCATTGGAACTGGCAACCCAAATGAGAAACAGATGTGAGGCTCATTTTGCTTTCTGATTGGATGATCTGCTTTCTGATTGGATGATCGCTTTATTTTGACACACTTTCTTTGGATAATATATGAGTAGAAGGAGAATGTACATGGATTTTCAAAACTCTAAAGTAGTTAAATGTCTTTTTCTCTGTCTTTTCTATGTCTTTATTTGAAGTAAAAACAAATAAAATACTACACAATAGTGGCACAATCTGCTACACAATCTGCAATCTGTCATTTTAATTCAAATGTCATCTCACATCTCAGTATTAAGACATTAGGAATTGTAAAACCACAACTTGCAGGGTAGAATGTATCTTTAATTTTTGGTATGGGGGGAACTTCATGGCACCAGCTTAACTTTTTATCTCAAACAAGCCTATTAACAACTTGGCCATTATGTAGATTACAGTTGTTATCAATAAGACCATTTGATTTGAATCTGGTTTCTGTCAAATCTAAATCTTCCTTTAAACATAAAACTGCACAAATTCCCTTTTGATGCTGTGTTGTTTTTATCTGCGGTTTTTGCAGCACTTATTCTATTATAATGTTACCTACTCAGTTTTTTTTTTTCCACTCTGAGAAAGCCCTCCGGATTTCTTTTTCCATTTTCACAGGCCATGAAAGTACAATTTGTGACAAGATGAATAGAATTGATTTAAAAAGCAAAGTACTGCCCTGAACTATGTCTAAAAAGATGATCTGCAACAAACAATTTGCAATAATTTGAAAATCAAAATCTTATGATGACCAAACAAAAAAAGAACAAAAAAAACAAAGACCAGGAAGATGTCCAGGATATGTGCTGGGCATTAGAGGGTCCCAGACAATAAGCTGAGTGGTCTAGGCTGCCAAGTTTAGAGAAGACGTATCAAACTACAGGCCCGTGGACCAGATTTGGACCCCAATGGACCCCAATGTGTCCTGAATGTGCAGTTGCTTGGTCCTGCATATTTTTGAGCCTTTAATGAAATACAAGATGGATAAGCTTGTCATACTTTTTTTTTTATTGCTATGATATTAAAACCAGTATGATCCATCAAGCCTTTGCCTTTGTATCAAAATCAACTATGTAATATTAATATTGTGACAGTACTACAGCACATAGTATGGTCTTATGTCGAGTTTTAACATGTTAGTCGTAGAGTGATTGATACATGTTTGAGTAATCTTTATTCTCCTGTATTCAAGATGTCACTGCTCTGATCTACCTCCATTTTCACACTCACTGTTCCGGTTACAGGAGCTGACACCATGCACGGCTTTGTTGTGATGACATTTATGGAAACATACCGTAAAGAGGCAGGCGAAAAAGCAAATCTACAGTTTTCAACCCGGAATCAGCAGATATGTTTCTTTTTAGGTCATTTTAGCTACAATACTTCAATTTTAAATGTCCAAAACATAACATAATATGAGATAGACAGATTCTAACTATATACTCTCTTTAGGTCACGATTCTGTTCAGTGCTCCGCCCAGAAGCCTTCATCAACCCATCCTCCTGCTCGACAATTCTCCATAAATATACAAAAGCATGATACAAAACAACACGCTACAACTATATAAAACTGATGCGATGTGCTGTAGTTTCATCAGAGAAATGCTCCCCAGTTGTTCCGTGATAGCGCTGTCAAGGGGGAGTGACTAAAACTTTATGCTGCTGATTTTTACTTCTGTGTGGAGCACGATTGCAATGAAATTCCATTCTTTGTATCTGTATGACAGTAAAGTTTAAGTCTAAGCAAAGGGAGGGGGGTTGGACAAATTGATGTAATGAGACTATTTACTGGTCATACTTGGCCCAGAAAGTCTCATAATGTTTGAACTTTTAGTCATACAAAGTTGCTCAGCTGTTACTTGAGGTATGAATAACAGCTGCATAACACATTTGAATCTATTTGTCTTATATTAAACTTGTTTTAAGAAAATAAATGTGGTTTTCAGTCCCTGCTCTGGTATTGGTTGATATCCGCAAATACTTAAAGTGACAGTATGGAATCAGTATGGGAAATGAAAAAGCTGGATTGGTTCATCTCGACCTCAGAGCATCCAAAACTACACTGAAACTGTTTTCTGCGAATATAACCCTTTCGAAATATGAGTTAATATGATTGACTGAGATTCAGGAGCAGAGCCACGCCTCCTCTTCAGCTCACCTCAACTACACCTCTAATTACTCAGAAGCCTAATTCTACTGGTCCATTCCTTCAACACAGATTGTCTCAGATATCTCGACCCCACCATGTCCCCATTTTGTTTGTCTTTCAACCTTAAGACATCTACAGAGGGTGTTTCCTGTATTGGCTGGACTGACCACCTGAGACGGAGCCATCATGTCATCCATCAGTAAATACCCTGCCTGGCCAAAAAAAAGTCATCACAATAAAAAAAAAGTCACACACTCCAATATTCAGTTGAACCGCCTTTCGCTTCTGCAATGTCACAAGATTTATTTCCATCCACTGTTGCATTCATTTTTCACCAAGATCTTGCATTGATGATGGTCGAGTCTGACGCTGCACAAAGCTTCTCCAGCAAATCCCAAAGATTCTCAATGAGGTTAAGGTCTAGACTCTGTGGAGGCCAATCCATGTGTGAAAGTAGGCAGTGTATCTTCATTGCATATATTGTTGCGGCGTGATTCTTGCTACAGCTGGGACACTCTGTTGGACCTCATTCATAAAGGCGATGGACTTTCAGAGGACTTGTTGTTGGGTTGTAAAACGGTCCTTAAAGAGCGGAAGGTGGTACTTGGTCTCATGTCGAAATGTGAGACGATTTCTTCAAATCTGATCAAGCAGGTCTCACAGGTGATGAAGAGTGACACACGCCCTAATCAGCCTAAACTACTCGACCCAGCTCATTGGTCTTAAGTGGCGAATGCTTTTGAATGAAGACAAACCGAGCTGTATCCTGGTCGATGAAATGGGTTTGGGGGAAACTATTCAGGCCATAGCGTTTCTCTACATAAAAGGTAACATAGTGATCTAAATATGTTATGCGTTTGCAGTTAATACCCCATAATACCCCCTTATTTAGAATGCTGAAACCCAGTCCGAAAGAAACGTTACACTCCCCTAACACCAACACAGCTGCCACCTATTTTCTACTCCGATTTCTACTAGTACTACCACCTTCTTTGACTTTTGTGTGTAAAGCGTTCTCACCAGTCTCTTTCCTTCCCTAGATATGTCACTCTAAGCACTACAATCCCACCACCTTCTCCAGCAGTTTAGCTCTCCACCCTCACTTAACCAAACTTGATCGGCACCACCAACAAACTGCTTTTCTGGTGCATTAGCTGCGTGGACCGCCTCGGCACACCGCAACCCACCACACGTGTCCAAACCCACCTAAATGGAAGTCACCGGGACTGTCTGCTTGGCCCGCTCCTCGCTTCCAAATGACTAAAGTAGAAAAGCATTACTGACAATTACGGTGCAATTCTGAATCTCACGCGCTGGCTTCCCTTTGGCGCCGGCCCGTAATGCTCACCAATCGCTCTGTTTCGGGAAATTGCCGCTAACCATGGCAAGCATCTCGCGGCACTTAAGCTTGGGGAAACGGGCGCGCCGAGAACACACCGCCACCTGGGCCGATGCAGCAGCGCAACAATTAAAAATCAATTTACTGTCAAAAAGCAGCGGTAACTAATTAGCGTCAGCGTGGGCCAGAGGAGCTTTCTGTGCACCCCTCCCAACCCTGAAGCATTGTTTTTCATCCACGGCTTACAAGCTCACGAAATGGTAATGCGCCGGTAAATAGACCATTATGCAGGCAGCCTTGGTGGAATGGATTTGCCCAAATGGAGGCAGAGGAGGTGTTTGTGGGCAGGTGTAACGACAGTTGTGTGAGGGGCAGAGGACGGCGATGACCACGGGACAGGGGAATATTGATGGATCTGCTATGAAAACATGGGTCTTTTTTGACTAATATACCCAGAGCGTGGTGTCAGATATGAGGCTGTGGAGAGGCAAAGGCTGTGCTAATCTAGATATGAGCAAGTCGCAGTTAAAACATGAAATATTCAACATGAAAATGACAAACATACTGGATTTTTGTGGTACACTAGTAGAGGTTTCTGTTTCTTTACAGTCAGACACAGGGCCTTTGAAGAAGACACATGTACATATTGTGCTTTTTTTAGTTAATATGATCTAAGACCCACATAGATTGTTTTACTTTTTGATCAATTTAAACTACATTGTTGATCTAAAACAATTAAAGCTATGATATACAAGTTGATTTATTTATTCCATCATTTTTTTGTACTAGTAGATGGGTGTGAAACCTGTTCTCCTTCCTCCCCTCACCTGGCTCCTCTCCTCATTCCTCATCAGACCCCTCCTCCCTCCCCTATTACTGAAGCCCCTGACCAGGCTCCTCCCCCTTCTGGCTCATTCCCCACCCCTCAACCGGCTCCTCCCCCCTCCCTTCGCCTGGCCTTGGTTCAGGTTCAGGTTTGTCTGTGGTCTCCCTGCTCTTCTTGTGTTCGGGTGGTGAATACAACAGGGTCGGTTAATCTCTTTGCAAACTGGGACTTCAACAAAAGAAATGGATCCTTTGACTTTCAGTTCAAATCTGCACGTTTCCCCATCATCGTTACAACAAAACACCTGTGGATAGCTACAGTTCCCTCAGAAGTGGACTGTGTCTGACTTCAGAGGTGTGTGATGTCATATATCTCTTGAAATGCAGAGCCGGAGTTTAACCACAGGTGGCAGCACACACACTTTTTTTGGACTGTTTCAAACCACAAAGCTGGTAATGAACTTGCAGTAAAAGTTTATTTGCAGAAAAAAGTAGAGTAAAGCAGGACCTCAACCTTTATCAAAACGACAAAGGATGGTTATGGGCGTCAAATGGGGCAAACAGCTCTTGGGCTTTGAATCCGCTATATACTTGTTTTAGAAGGAATAAGAAAAGAGAGTGAATAAAGGAGACAAAGAGAGGCAGATAAATAGTATAAGCAGCTCAAAGGTCTGCTGTGTTCTGTCTGCATTTAATAATCATTACCGTGTCAGCAAAACTCCGCTGACAAGTGAACAGGAGATGCATCCCAGCTCTGTAAATGCTAAAATGACCACAAATTGTCTAACAAAGTTTAGCTGTAGAACTTTATTCCTAGCGGAGGTCAACAGCACATGACCCAGAACAGTACATCTTCATGTTTTCAGGAAGTGGTGTCAGCATGTAAGATTACTCAAACATGCAAAAACTTAGCAGCAGAGTATAAAATTGATTCAGTCCATCCCCTCGTCTCTGGAAGCTTGTGACAGTTGTCTTAAAAGCGTCTCAAAAACCAGCAAGTAGCGATCGGCACCTGTATTTTCTCACATTAGGAGCTCCGGTCCACACATGTCTTAATTGGAGCAGGTTTGTGGCAGATGGAGATTGTAGCACTTTCCAACTGAGCTTTTCTGTCTTTTTAAAATGTCCCAAATGTTCAGCAGCTGACATCTTTCCTCAGGCTCAGGCTTCTGCTCTGAAATGATGCTCTGATCATTCTTTAAAAGCTAATCGCCATGTTTGACTATGAGGGACTCATACTAGGACAGGGCAATTCATTAATGTGATTAATTTGACTTTTGAAAAAAATGAGCAAGTTTTGTTTTGCCAACATGTCAGTTCAATATATGAATGTCCATCACTGGAAATAGAGTGGTTTATGACAAGATCTAGTCAGTGTTTGGTGAGATTATTATTTTCTCTTTATATCTGTTTTTTGCCATGTTATTTTTGAGTCTGCTTTCTCTCTTATCCAATCATCTTGCTCTGCTGTGTAGCTTCTCCTTAAGCTAAACTGATCCAGGAACCCAAAGCTCAAATAGGCCGTCACACGTCCCCAGATCACTCAAGTAGAAACACTTTGAGACCATACCACTCCAAAGTGACCCAGGAAAAAACAGATTTAGTGGCTCAGATAGGTCAGAGTGCACACCCAGTGCAGGAGCTGCTGCCTAAGACCAGAGGCAATGGAACAAGGACCAGAGTTAAAACTATAAGTGTCAGACTCGGGCAGTCTGCAGTGCAGCAGCAGTCACTGTGATGTGTCTAACTGTAGATGACTCAGCAGCATGGTAAGTGTGGCTGTGTTTGTGCACAGTCCATTTGTTGAGGAGATAATCCTGCTGAATGAGCCTGGACTAAACCCAGTCCCTGTGAAGCTGGAGCAGTCCTGAGTCAGGGCAGCGTAAGTCCACAGACACAGCTCTATGAGACACTGTACTGTGTGGAACATGGTCTGTGTGCCGCAGGGCTGTTGTGGGAACTGTATGGACTAGTTTAGTTTAGCAATTTAGCACTAAAGCATGATGTAAATGACCACTACCAAAATAGTGTTTATACTCAGACATATTATTGCTCCTCTAAAAATCATGTAGATGGAAATGTATCATACAAAATGGACGTATAACTGAAGCTTATGACCATATTATCAAGGTTCTTTTATTATGAAATAGATTTCAGTCAGTCTGTGTTGATTGTTTATAGTATACATATGTGTAACAAATTATGGCCAAATACCAAACAAAAGTTTAAATAGTCTTGTTACATTGTCTTCATTATGGCAATATTAATGTTATGACACTTAACAATAACATCCACATCACCCATAATGCCCCTGGTCCAGCAGGTGGCACTGATGCCTGCTCAAGTGTAAAGCACATCTGATTGACATCTGATGACTTCATCCTGATGTGAGTATTGAAACACCACTCACATCACTGCTGAGTCATAGGGATAAGAGGCTCGTCCTGGAGCAGAGGGCAGGGCCGCTCTGAGTCTGTCCCCAGTGAGGCCCACCCTCCCCTGGCTGCTCCTCCATTAACTCAGCCCCCAGCCTCCAAGGCCCATCCACTCAACCAGCTGCTTCCCCATCGCGGCTCTGCTCACAAGTGTCTGACAAACACTGGCACAATTTTCTTTCATTCAGACAGTTTTGACCTTGGTTGTGTTTAAAATCAGATGTCAGCTCCAAAATGAACCAGTCGAAGTACAGGAACACTGTTTGTCTTCATAGTAGTTTGCAGTTCACATTTTAGTTATTAGTATAATGTTAGTTTTAGTTCTAGTTTCAGTTTTATATTATGGTTTTTCCAGACACTCAGTCACTTTATCATTTTGTGCAATATTCATTTACCCCAGGGAGTAGACTGACAGAAGTGAGGTTGCCAAACTGCGCCATCGGCAATAAGGCCAATGATATGAGCTGGAGTTAGTTCAAAGCCAGAAAATGTTGCAGACAAACTTTAGAGATGTGTTTTTATATCTTGGGAAAATGCCCACTGTGCCATGTCCTAATTTAACCACACTATCTGTATGCTGACTTCATCTAAAGAATCCTCAGGAGCTCATTTAATTAAAGCCCAGGTCTGCAACCTATAGCAGCAAAACAGTTTCAAACCAAATGAAAGTCAGAAAAGAGACAAACGGATTAATAAAATTAATTCAAACAAAGTATGCTCCTGATCAAAATTTTAAGACCAGTTGAAAAATTGCAAGAATTCACATTTTGCACTGTTAGATCTTAAGAAGGTTCTAAGCAGTGATTCAAAATGCAAAAAGAAGAAATGGGAGTCAGGCAAAAATAAATTGTAGTAAGTAATTTATTAACAACCATTAAACTGAAATAGGCTATTCATCAGCTGATCAAAAGTTTAAGACCACATCTAAAAAAAAAAACTTAAAACCCCCTAAAATAGGAATACAATTTTCAAAAAAGGAGTCAGTAATGAGTAGCTGGGCCATTCCTGTTAATCACTTCAAAAATGTGTTGGCATGCTTGTTGCTAGTGTTTCCAAGAGGCTAGTGGGAATGTTACTCCGGGTGGTGAAAATGGCTTCATGGAGGGCATCCACTGTCTGGAATTGGTGTCCATTTTTGTAAACGTACCTTGCCATTCAACACCAAAATGTTCTCAATTGAATTTAGATCAGGGGAACACACAGAATGATTCAAATGAGTGATGTTATGTTTCTGGAAGAAGTCCTTTGTCAGGTGGGCATTGTGAACTGCAGTGTTGTCCCGTTGAAAAACCCTGTCGATGGCCTTCAGTCCCGAGGGATGCCCCCTGCAACATCTCCACAGCCAGCTGCCGTTTGATGCCTCTGCACAACCTGAAGATCCATTGTTCCATTGAAGCAAAAAGCCCCCGGATCATAATGGCGCCCCTCCACTGTGCTGTGTATAAAACATCTCAGGTAGGATCTCCTTGTCATGCCAGTAATGTTGGAAGCCATCAGGACTGTCAAGGTTAAATTTTTTCTCATCAGAGAATAAAACTTTCTTCCAACTTTCAGTGTCCCATGTTTGGTGCTCTCGTGCAAACTCCAAACGGGCAATTTTGTTCTGTTGAAGGAGATGAGGTCTTTGAAGACGTTTTTTGTTGTTAAAACCCTTCTCTCACAGATGCTGTCAAATGGTTATGGTTTGGGCCAAGGATCGTACCGTGTCTTGACGGACAACCACTCGGATCCTCCGGCTCAGGGCCGGTGACCTTTTTTTGCGTCTACTACTTGACTTTTTTTTCATAACCCTCAGTATCTTTTTAGAATTTTAAAATGACAGTCTTACTGTGTCCAAACTCAGCAGCAATGGCACGCTGCGAGAGGCCTTGCTGATGCAGCTCAACAATCTGCCCACGTTCAAAGAGAGAAAGCTCTTTTGCCTTGGCCATCAGGAGGTCGTGACAGTGTTGATACCTGACAGAAAATGACACTGAATCCACATTTTTGCAAAGATTTGGGCTTTTAAAGGCTGTGCTTTTAAACTTTTGATCAGCTGATGAACAGCCTATTTCAGTTTAATGGTTGTTGTTTTTTTGTTTGTCTCACGCCCATTTCTTCTTTTGGCATTTTGAAACACTACCTAGAATCTTCTTAAGATCCAACAGTGCAAAATGTGAATTCTTGCAGTTTTTCAACTGGTCTTGAAATTTTGATCAGAAGTGCAAAAACAAATGTTTCACCTATTGATCCACTGTAAAGTGAATGTAACATTTTGCATTTATCAACTTTGTGTATCTGGGGGAAACCTTTGATTATGTACTTATGATTATGTTTTCTGCATTCTAGTGCATTTTATGCATAAAATGAAACTAAGCAACATACAAAATAATCTTTATTCTGACCAGTCTTGGACTTCATTTGAAATGAATGAAACATGAACAGTCTGTATGAACAAGTCTGTACTGCCACCTAATGCTCCTTCTGATTGGTCACCTTTACAGACGATCTCTCTTTTAGCCCATCACTGTCTCTAATCCCTCATCTCAGTCTTGTTTACTTCCCAAAAGAAAGGTAAAACTTTGCAACTCCTCTGAATGAGACGAGCGAGCTGAGTCTGATCAGTCACTGCTGCTGAGATTCTCAGTAAAATAACGAGCCCCATTATATTGGCAGTATCTACTGTACTGCATTACAGCAGAGGAATTAGTTAGATTACTCATTACTAACACTGTTATACTTAAGCAGCATTATTCCCAGCACTGCCTGGGGCACACCAATACTGGTCCTTCACACCTGGTACTGCTCCTCCACACCTGGTACTGGTCCTTCACACCTGGTACTGCTCCTCCACACCTGGTACTGGTCCTAAACACCTGGTACTGCTCCTCCACACCTGATACTGGTCCTCCACACCTGGTACTGCTCCTCCACACCTGGTACTGGTCCTAAACACCTGGTACTGCTCCTCCACACCTGGTACTGGTCCTAAACACCTGGTACTGCTCCTCCACACCTGATACTGGTCCTTCACACCTGGTACTGCTGATGATGCTGAGGAGCTTTAATCGGCCTCAGTTTCATCTCTACATCACCAGACTTGATTCCTCACTGAATTATCTCGATTAAAATGTGAACAGCACCACAGCTTTTATTTTCTTATACACAAAGCAATTAAAAGTGCAAGACATTAAAGATGCACTTCATAACTTTTCTGGTCCAGGGTTCGACATTAAACTTATCTATCTTGCATTTATTTAACAGGTCTTTTTTTTGCTGATGATTTCATCTGCTTATCTCCATGGAGACAGCAAAACATTGTGTCAAAACTGTGGAATATTCCAGGCAAAGAAATGTGATCTCCATAGAGACAATTAAGCGGTACCTTTAAAATCATCATTGTTTGAGTCTTAAAGGATACGATACAGTACAGTAGCGAGTATGTGCAGCTCCCCTCCTCCTCCTCCTCCCTGAGCTGTAGGTGGGTGGTACTGTGGAGTGAAGCAACCTGTCCACGCTTACAGGAATCCCCATTAGCCCCCCGCTGGGCCCCTCCCTCCCTCGCCTTGTACCAGCGCTCTAATTGTCATGGAAATGTGTGTTTATGTCAGGCGGATCCCAGCACCTGTCTCTCCGACTCTGGCAGGAGAAAAACATGTGCATTTTGTGATAATGAAGTGTTGACACTGTGTTACCGTGCTGCAGGTGTGCTGTTGGTTTAAAGGAGTTATTAACATTACACAAACCAGTGGAATGGTTATAGCGAATATGTGAACTGGTGACACGAGTAAGAGCATTCTCAGGACTCGTTCGGTTCATTTCAGTCAGTCTTACATGCACGCCAGGAAAACCAGACAATAGGCCAAGTCCAATTTAAAAAGAATTTTCAAAATGCATGTAAACCCGGGAACTGAGGACTGAGGTGGATCAAATATCAAAGCTGGTACATACTCACTCATGCCCGCTCCACTTAAGAGCGCAGTCCGGTTCACATTAGGCACAGACTAGGAGAGGCATTCAACTGCGCAAGGTAAGAAACAGCCAGGAAAATATCAGAATTGTGCGTGTTATTGTTAGCCTTACCGTGACAGCAAAACGTTTGCTCTAGTCTCTGAGAGTTCTCAAAAACACTTATGAACTCATCAGGGTGAATCATTTGGATGCTCGAATGGATAAGGCAAGTAGGAAATAACATTGGATCAACTAATCTTGTTTTTCATGTTTTTAAGGCAGTGGTAAAGTGCCTGTAACTGAATTCACTTACATAACTATCCATGCTGTGATTGCATTTACAATCCAGCTTTTGGTGACAGTTTTATGTGAACTGATTTGTCTTCCTCCAGCTTTAACTTCGTCCACACTTGTGCACAAATGCCTGTGTTTGCTCAGAGTAAGTGGTTGTATCACCCCAGACAAATGCTAGCAGACACTTACCTGATCAGCTGCAACAAGCTACCTGTGTGTGCGTGGGACTGGAACGCACGCACAAACTCACACACACAGCCTAATGATCAATGAGCCACAGCAGAGGATCACCAGCGGGGCTCGTTAGCTGCTCCTCTCTAACAAACATGCAAACCGCTCCCATGAAACAGCTCATCATCAAACACGCACCGAGCTCCGCCGCTGTCCACCGCTGATCCTGTAGACAGCAGGTATCCGAGCCTCCAGCCCCCACACAGGAGGACGCGCTGCTGTGCTGTACTGTGAACAGGGCCAGGTACCGGTACATGAGAGGTCAGTGAGCTGCTCAGGAGGACTCAAACTCAGTAGTTATAGCAAACCAGTTTGTTCTAAGGCTATAATGTAAGTATAGTTATGAGTATAGGACCTTTTTTGTATAAGGAATTGGTTAAGGTTAAGGGTTAGGATTGAATGGTTGTAAAGTTACGGAAAAGATTAGGACCTGGTATTGAGAGTGTTACAAAGAACTATAGGAACATACAGGTACACTCCCATACATACATGCGCACTGTGGAGTAACGTACAGTATACTTATACATGCTTCAATCTATACAGTTGTGTATACCTCCTGTATAGTGTGCAGAGGAGCCGTGACAGGGGTTAGCACTGGATTATTGTCTACTTTCTTGTACAGTAATAAATATACTTGTAGATACTTTGTGATACAGTAATATATATACTTGTAGATACTTTGCGGTACAGTAGTATACAGTATATACTTGAAGACTTTGTGGTACGGTAGTAAATATACTAGTAGATACAGTAGTACAGTCTATAGAAAATGTAGATACTTTGTGGTTCAGTAGTATATATACTTGTAGGTACTTTGTGGTACAGTAGTATATATACTTGTAGGTACTTTGTGGTACAGTGTGCATGGGAGCCATGGCGGCGGTTAGCTCTGGCCTTTGTGGGTATGACATTCAGCAGTTGGACTTAATTAGCAGTGTGAGCCTGTCACTGACCTTTGTCATGGAGCTGTCAGGGACAACCTTTGTGTTGTCCTCACTGCACAGGCTGTTTGTTCCTGTTATCACAGTCTCTGTTGTGTGGCTGCACATAGAGCCTCACTGCACGGCTCACTGCTCACATCACTTACACTGGTGTATGTGTAAGACTCTCACCTGCAGTCACTCTGCAGCAGGCTTCAGTCCGTGCTCCTCAAACACAGTCCTACAGTCCTCAGCCACAGGTGCAGTACAGTGTGTGCATGTGCTTGGACACAACAGAAGCCACAGTGTCAAAGAGGGTTGTAGGTCAAACTTGTGTTCTGAGTTCAGGGAAGAGGTTTCTCTTTAGGCATGTTTTTGATGCCATCCACACACGTTTGAGTAATTTAGCAATTTCTCAAGATTCTGTGTAATTCTCACCCTTCAAGCGCTCATCCCTGCTCCCACGTGACTATTCTGCATAAATATACAAAAACATGATACGACACTGTACACAGCAATTTGATGCAAAGTGCAGTAGATTTATAAGCAGATGCTCGCTGCTTGTGTTGTGATGTCACTCTGAAGAGGGAGTGACTTAGCTCTGCACTTTACAGACTTTGCCAAAGCCTGTCAAGGTACTGCACTGTAGTCATTATTCATTCACCCCATATTCAGTGGCTGTAAGGTAATATTGTTGCCACAGCTGACAGAAGCACCATCACCATGACACCATCATTCATTCACTCACACACCACTTTCACATTAGGTGGGGGAAGGGTCTTCCCTAAGGACACAACGACAAACCTTGGTGCGAGGAGGAATCAATTCTCCGGCGTTCAGGTTGGGGACCACTACTATACCCACTGAGCCACTGTCGCCCCTTAACACACCTAGCGGCGTCACCTTGTCTTGTGGAACATTTCAGGCAACACAATGCCATATCCAAGCAGACAAGCAGCAGGAGGACCTTCCCAAAAATGTTCATTTGGTCTTCTTTTCTTCAAATTAGAGTCACGTGATGTTGCTGCGACAGGTCCTGCAGCCTGGCAAGCGTTCACTATTTGAAAGAAAGAACATAGACAAAAATAAACATCAGGAACATGCACACGAGCTCAAGAACAACTGAAGTCTGCCATTTTAGACCACTACAAAAGGGAGAATCACGTTATGTATTGGGATAGAGCCCCAGTTATTGGGACAGAGGACAATAAATGCCATCGCTGGAGAACAGACCCTAGAGTAAATCCAGAAATGTGCCCATAATACACAAAACCGAGACGAGGGGGCGTTCTTGCTTTCTCACACCTGGCATATTGTTCTGGAGAAGTTGGACTGCAGAGGGCGCTGTTGTCCTTCCCCTTCTCACCAAAGACAGTGAAAAATCAGCCATGAGACACATCATAGCGACATCACGTGACTCTTCTGAGGATGACAACAGACAATAGTCAAGGTAACTAAACAAAAAAAGTAAAACTAAGGACTTTACACTTGAGAATTTCCGCAGTGCACCTTTAAAACCAACCACAACATAGTCCTACATGTTTCACAGGAATATGCATGCTTGTCTCCAGCATTATTTCACGTTATTTGAAATGAGACTGAACTTGAGCATGTGCCATTGGAGCAGATATTGGGCTGCAGAAGGATGGAAATGCCACAGCGGCTGACTGAGTGGATTTGTGGTGATTTTCCAAAAGGCCGTTGCGGTGTAACGGATGGCTCTGTCTCGCTCTCTCTGCTGTAACTGTGTTAGGCGCCAGGTTAACCACGCGCATTTACATTCCCGACAATCTGCCTCTATCCCAGTATTTGTCTGGATTGCTTCATTCAGAGAAATCCCCTAGACGATCGGGCTTGGCACACTTAAGAATGATGCAGAGGTCCAAATCGTACTCCCTCGGCTCACAGTGTGGGGCTTTGGGCTGTATTTGTTATAGTGTAATAGTCTCAGCTTCTATTCGTGTCAAAGTAAATCAATATCTCTTTTCATTAGGAGACAACTGTGCTTGTAAATGATAAATTTCCACTAATATGTTTTAAGTAGACATGTGCCAGCCAATAATGAAGATATAGATATGTTGTGTGTGAAAAATAATGTGGAGAGAGTGTGCCTGGAAAAAAAAAAATTTCAGAAGTATCAAGAAACAACATGTTGGAGGCAAATCATGTTCATATATTTTCTACTTGTCTCTCAGTAAAGAATTATTGGGCAGAGCTAAAGAAACGTGTACATAACACTGACCTCCCTTATATGTTTGAATTGTTTTATTTGGGCAAACATAATGCAAATTGTAAAAAGAACTTGAATGTCACAGTGTTTAGGATCATGTTGTTAGCGGGGGAAAAGGGTATTACGTGGAAATGGTTAAGGGCAGAGGCACCAAAAATGGAAAACAGGAATGATGTGATGCATGACATTTATAATATGGAGAAACTGACTTATACTTTAAGTATATCTACTTTAGAAACAGGGAAATGTGAGAGTATGTGGAGTATTGGCTGGACTTTGTAGAACCAATAAGATCTGATTTTATCTAACTGTCTTTATTCCCATATTTTATGTTCTGTTCAAGCTAGAAATTTAGGGGTAATAATGGACTCAGACTTGAACTTTAACAGCCACATCAAATCAATAACATCTGCAGCTTTTTACCATCTAAAACACATTGCAAAAATTAAAGCTATACTGTCAAAGCCAGACTTAGAGAGACTTATCCTGCATTTGTCTCCAGTAGGTTAGACTACAGTAACAGCCTGCTCACTGGTCTCTCCAAACGAGCCTTAAGACAGCTGCAGTACATCCAGAACACTGCTGCTCGGGTCCTGACCAGAACCAGGAAGTACGAGCACATGTGTCCTGTGCTCAGGTCTCTGCACTGGCTCCTGTGGCTCAGAGAATAGACTTTAAAGCAGCTCTGCTTGTGTACAAGTCTCTCCATGGCCTAGGTCTAAAGTACATCTCTGACATGTTAGTGCCATATGAACCATCTCGCACTCTGAGGACTTCAGGGACCGGCCTCCTGCTGGTGCCCAGAGTCAGGATTAAACATGGGGAGTCAGTGTTTCACTTTTATGCAGCTAAAACCTGCACCTTCCCGAAGATGTGAGACAGGCCTCAACTTTGACAATATTTAAATCCAGGCTCAAAACGGTTCTGTTTATCTGTGCATATGACTGAAAAGTTGTTATTCTGCACTTTTGTTTTAATGTTTTACAGGTTTGAATTGTATTGTTTTGATTTGTGTGATTTCAATGTCTTTCTTATTCTGTAAAGCACTTTGAATTACCTTGTGTATAAATTGTGCTATACAAATAAACTTGCCTTGCCTTGGTCAGCAGCAGACTTAAACCAGTGCAGATGTGACCTGCATAACTTACAGAGGTGTGATAAACCCCCTACTCCAACTCAGAGCATCAAAAATAAAAGTAAAACTTATAAAACATGTTAATACATTGTTTTGGTTGAATATACCTTTTTCAAATAATAAAAGGTAGCCTGGTGATTTAAATGTGTAATGTCTTAGCAATAAATACCCCATAGAAGTGTAATAATCCCCTCTTTAACGCTGCCTCTTAAACTCTAAAAGCTTTCTCCTGCTGTGCTTCACTGTGCTGCTTTACATTTGCGCTTTTATTTTCCTCAAATGTGAAAACTTTCCCAGTACCCACTTGTACCACTGTGTCACTGTCTAGACTCCCTGTCCCTGTCTGTGAATGTCTGACTATATACGTCACTGTGATCCCTCTTCCCAGTGTACCTTGTGGACATTAGTAATGCGACGTTCATGAATGATTCGGCTCTTTTGAACATCTCTTTAACGTGAACGGCTGGAAACAGATCTCATTTTTGAAAAGAGATGAATTTTGTTTATTCTAATTTGTACGTATTTTTGCAAGAATCAGCACCGAAGCAGATATTGTAACACAAAAAACTTATTTTACATCATAATGACAGTTAGTTTTCAAATTATTTTTAATATTATTGTAGATTATGCATCATTTCAATGGGTAAACACACTCCCACTCTCAGTTTGAACCATTTTAAACACATCTGAGCCTCGTCTTTTCTCTCAGTGTTTAGAGAAAATTAGTTCTCACATTGGTTTCTGTCATATAAATAAATCTGAAAAGAGCCAGTCTTTTGAACAGCTTCAGAAAAGATTCGGATCCCATAAAAGAGCCAAAAGTTCCATAGCTACTGTACATCTGGTAAATAACTACAGATGGAAACAAGCCTCTTGGGGAATAATAAATACACCCTTAAAGGTCCAGTTTCCTCTTCTGCTTGCATGTCCAAAAATGTTTTCCCCTTCACATTGATTGATTAGAGTCTCAAATTTATATGTTTCTTGATTAAAACTAATAAAATGCCCTTCAGTCTTCAGTCTTCACTAACATAATCAGCGCCAATGTGAACTCTGCTCAAACCACATGCTTTTCCTGACAGAAGACTGGCTGTAGATGTGTTGATTAAAAAGACCCAAGCTTATTATTGACGATTTGAAATTATTGTCTCAAATTGATTACAATTCAATGAACAGCACAGGCCTATCCTCCGCGCTAATATCCCTCCCAGGCAGCGCCGGGTGCATCCCCCGTCTCTCCAGCCGCTCCTTGTTAGCCTGTGTTTGCTGTGCCAATAATAAAGATTTCTTTGGACCGGGCCACTTTTAGATTTGGTGAAAATTGCATTGAACCAGCGCAGCCTGTGGGTTTAAATGTTTAATTAGGAGGGCTGTGAGGAGCAGATCAATCAGAGTGTGTGCAGAGTGGGGCTAATAGAGCTGCGCGTGTGTACTACTGCCTCCTCTGCCCTTTGCATTAGCATGTGGCATTTGTGTAGCGCTGTGATCCCATCTCATCACCGGCTCTATGCAAAGCAGCTAACCACGTGGAAGTGTGGCATTATAACACGGGAGGAGCTGAGACGCACGCCTGCAATGTACACGGCCTACAGCGGGGTCGTCTGCACCCTCCTACACACTGCTGTATATACTGTCACTAACATGTCAGGGTGTACTTTTACCCACACATTTTTTTCAAGGATTATGTGTACAGTGGTCCCTCGCTATATCGCGGTTCATCTTTTGTAGTCTCGCTGTTTCGCGGATTCTTTTTTTTTTACATTGTATGAACGCATTGTGTTCTGCGTCCTGATTGGCTGAGTGACTGTAGACCATTGTCCATCAGTCTCCTCCGTGTCTCCTGTACAGTACAGAATGTGTTCAGACAAATTTACATAAATGTTCAATCGCAGTGTGACTTTGAAGTGCTGTATGTTTGAAAGTTTTCTCCTCGACAAAACCAACAATGTCGATAAAACGTTCTGCATCGACAAATTTCAGAAACGCTTTGGGCTTAAAAGTGTTTCTCTGCACAGAGAGGCGCCTCTGTGGATACAGCTGGAGCAGAGACATGAGAACAACACATTTAAAGCATCATCAAGGAAGAGGGATATAATATACGAAGGTCTGAACTTTGAGTGTTTAAACAAGAGAAATGTGAGAAAATGTTAATGCCTGTCTCAGAAAAGTGTATAAAGTGTGTGGTGAGGGGTTTTACAGCCTTAAAACATATGTAATTGTAAAAAAGAAAGCTGACTATGCAGATTTTGCCTACTGTGGGTTATTAGAACGTAAACCCGTGATAAACGAGGGACCACTGTATATTTTATGCACAACTATCTACTCCTATTCATAATAGAGTCTTAACAGATGATTCTGCAAA
The DNA here is from genome assembly GCA_019594935.1 of Periophthalmus modestus. Taxonomy (NCBI): domain Eukaryota; kingdom Metazoa; phylum Chordata; class Actinopteri; order Gobiiformes; family Gobiidae; genus Periophthalmus; species Periophthalmus modestus. The sequence goes on from JAIEZT010000021.1 coordinate 10,184,127, forward strand.
CAGATTTTTTATACAGTCATCGGGTTGCTCAGGTCACTCCTGATGCCCCTGGAGGGTGATATATCTGTCATTTTTGGGCCCATCCACATGAAACCAAGACTGGCACAAAGTTCAGTGTCAAAGTGGTGCCATTATTCAACTCAAAAGATATGATATTTGTCAGTTGCCATCCATCTGAATAATCAGGAGTCCAGATCTGGATGCTCCTGAAAATCCGTACACTCTGCTGTCTGTTTCTAGAGGGTTGAATGATTTTAATACTGTCTCCATCTCATCCACACTGACACCAGTGTTTACCCTGTAAAACCCAGAGCATATCAGATGGAGCAGACCTTTACAGGAAGCAGAGAAAGTGCTTTTTCTCTGCTGACTGCTGATGGGAGCCTGGGGACATAGCTCGGGTGGTGTGTGGCTGGCTGCGGCCCCTGGGAGCCGTGCGGCTAAATGGATGAAAATGGAGGTAGCACAGAGCTGAGTGTCATTAAAAACAGGAAGACACATTTGGTCAAGAAGCACCTACGGCAGCTGGCGAGGGTCAATCTTCTCTGTCAATATGTGGTCAGTTAAGACACAAATAAGCAGCACAAACTCCCCTGCGGCTGCTCTCTCAGAAGCCCATCTCCGTCAGACTGGAAATACACTGATGTAAGCCACTGAGCACTGTGAGCATGTGTCTGTGCTTTCACCAGTCTACTGGAGTGTGGCTTTGATCCATTAATAGACATAAATACACTGACTGCATTTAATTGAGCTTATTCCAAAGACACATAAAGAGTGGCAGTGACAGACCCATGGGTAGTATAATAATAAATAATGCTTTAGTCTTATATAGAGCTTTTCCAGACACTTTACAGTTTCATGCATTATTCATTCACTCCACATTCTGTGGTGGTAAGCTACTATTGTAGCCACAGCTGCCCTGGGGCAGACTGACAGAAGTGAGGCTGGTAATCTGCTTCATCAGCCACCCCAAACACCCAAGTGTTTTCCCAGCAGTCTCTCATCCAAGAACTAACCAGGCCCAGCTCTGCTTAGCTTCTGAGATCTGACGAGATCAGGCTTTGACAAGGAGGTCTGACCTTTGGAAACATGTTGGGATCCAAAAGATGTTCCGCATTTGAAGTCAATCCACATCTTAGTCACAGAAAAGCAAGAAGAAGAGGTGATGACTCTATACATCGGTACATTAAACAGAGTGAGTCACTGCCACTATCCACAGCAATGGATTCGTGTCCAAATCTCATTTGAATTGTTACAGAAGTACCACAATGAGGGCAGGAGTCTGGACAAATGATTTAGACTTAACTGTTGTCTGCAGCGTGTGTCCACAGTCCAGTGTGAGGCTGCAGCTCACAGATAGTGGAACACTCTGGTTTTGTTCAAAATGTCATGTGGGATTTCAAAACTACTAATTCAGAGTTCTATTCAGGGGCCATTCTTTTATTGAACCACTGTCTACAAAGGTCTTGACAAAGGACCCAATATTAGAATATATATTACCACGGGTGGGAGCTCAATCAGAAATCTTGCCTAGAGTGCCAAAAGAGCTAGGGCCGGTCGTCTGTCAAGTTGGTGTGCCTTGTTAAGTCATACCATATTTTCTCACAGCCAAGTTTTCTAACATTTAAAAGATATTTTTGAAAATATATCCATAACACCTACTCTCACTCAGACCTTAACCTTCAATATGATCTCAAAAACCAGGCCCTAACTCTAAAGACGACATACTGTGTTTGTGTCTGCCATATAGTTATAATCTATGACACCCGTGGATCATTTGTTATAATTTGCACTGAAATCACAAAATTCATCTAAAAATGAATAAATAACAGAAACAAGTCCACTTTCTTCTATGTTAGAAAACAGAGGTGCCCGATGGGAGCGACGTCGCCATGAACATCGTCACAACAAAGAGCCGCGCAACTGTCGACTCTGTCGACCTATGGATAGCTGTAAATCACACTAGCGAGTAGTGGACTTTTTTACTATCCTATGTGCATCACTGATTAATTAATTACCAATAAAATTGGTACATGCCGGTACACGCCCACTGTGTACCTGTGGTAATGAACACGGGTGTAGATTGGAGCAATGACCTCTTGAAAATCTCTAACACCCACATGTTTAAGAAACAACTTAAAGCAATAGCAATATAATCATACAAATTGAATAAAAAAGTATTGGAAACCAGAGAGGCCGGAGAAAACACAGGGAGAACATGCAAACTCTGCAGGGAAAAGCCCAGGAGGAGAGAGTGCAATCCACTCAGCCACTGTGCTGTCTATCAGAGCCAGCTTGTCTGAAAGAGATGCCTGTGTTTGTCTTAACTGATTCTTAGTTTTGATTGTCACATAAATATGCACCGTATTTATTAGTTCACCAGCATTTTACACCATTATAACGTTTTACCATCATCAGTGAGAGTCTAAGTGGACTACATTATTTCTGTAAAGCCACAAAGACATGTTTTAAACAATTTTGCCAATTGCTCGTGTTGGGATAAAAAACTGCTTAGCTATTTCGTATAACCTCTGCTATAGCTCCTGACTGTACTGAAGTCATGTGAAGATAAGGACTGTGACCACAGCTGTGAGGCTCAGATATATGTCAAGACAAATACATGATATTTCAGTCTATCTAAAAGCAAACTAAAAACAACGACTGATGGGGATGATGTCGTGACTTATTACCCAGACAACACCCCAGGAGGGTGCTCATCGAGGCCAAGAGGCCCAAGTCTAAACAAACCACTAGTTTGTATATAAAACTCACTGTATAGGAGTGAACACTGAGTCTGCATGGGGATGACAACACGGAGTCCTTGTGTATTGTTGCTTTCTTCATTTGATTAAGTAAATTCTCTGGACTTTATTTCTGTTTTCAGTGTATTTTTTATCTAAACAGAAGAGGATAGACTGTAAATTACAGAGCATAGACTGTATATATAAATAGACATAGCTAACGTTCCGAATCAGGAGTGACTATAGGTGCTCTTCCGGCTCCATCGGCTCACTTCACTGCACTGAAAGTAAATTCTTAGATATTAATACAATCCATTTGATCAGCATAATATGTTTCTTTAAGGTTTTGCCAAAGATTCGCACACGTTTCTGGAGATGACTGGTCCTCTTTATGGACATGCCCAAAAAAAAAATAAAAAATGTTTTTTTTAAATATAATTTTTCTTTAAAAAAAAAAAAAGCTTAAATATTATATAATTTGTTTTAAAATGATTGAATATAACAAAGAAAAGTGAATCTAATCAGAGAGCAGACCACACATGTATTTGAACACGATAAGGGGCGGGGTCTTGTGGTTATACCCATCTTATATTTGCTCTCAAATGTCAGCATTAAGTGGATTTGTTTGTCTGTCCCTCCCCCTCAGACGACCCTTAAGCCTGGGCACTGTTAGTGATGCAAAGCAGTGTGCAGGGGTCAGAGGTCGAGGATCCACATGCACCGAGCTGATTGGCTGTTGAACCTGAAGCGAGGAGAGCTGCGGAGAACAGCAGGTTTGGTGAAGATGTGAGTCTGATCATTTCTGAGAAGAAATGTCTGTATTTATGAAAGAGGCGGTACTTTACTACAGGCTATTAACTGCTAACACATAACATCTTGTCACGGTTTATGTGGTGCGGACTCAAGTGCGTCACAAAAGAGTGTCCAGAAACAGGTTTATTAACAGAAAACAGAGCCTGCATGGTCCATAACCAAAAACCAGAAACACAGATGAACAAACTGAAGACGAACCAAAGACAGGGCTAACAAAAGACAAGGATCCAGCCACTAAACATGGACTAAACAGAATATAAAGGCTGCCCCCCTGATTGGCAACAAGGAACAGGTGCGGAGCCAACCAGGGAGGCAGCAACCAAAAACAGGGAGGAACAAAGCTGGATCTGGAGTGGCGACGGGACAGGAACCAGGGAACAGGGACAGGAACAGGAACCAGGGACCACCGGCGGGGCAGACCAGGAGGGAAGGGAACAGAACCCCCCGGGGGGGCCAAACAGGAAGAACAGGAACAGAACCCCCCCGGCGGGGCAGACCAGAAGGGAAGTGGACAGAACCCCCCGGTGGTCGAAGGCAGGCAGGGTCAGGGTCCAGGCAGGGACAGGGTCCAGGCAGGGACAGGTCCGGGGCAGGGACAGGGTCCAGGCCAGGGGCCATTCAGGTCCGGGGCCACTGGGGCAGCCGGGCAGGACCGTTCAAACCATCACGCTGGGACAGAACGACCTGGCCATCCACGGACCAAGCAGACACAGGGCCGACAGAAGAACGGACTCACTCTCCACGGTCTACCAAGCAGACTCTGCCTGTTTTCCGCTCCTTGCCTGGTTCTGTCCTGACCTGTCCGCTCCGGCCCTGGACCGTTGCGGGCTCCGCTGGACATCGTCTTCCGTCCAGGGACCTCATCGCGTCTTCTCCCCTCACGGACTGTTGTTTGCTCCGCCGGACATTGTCCTCCGTCCGGGGATCGCCTCACACCCCACATTACGACACATCTTTAGATCACCATGTTACCTTTTTTGCGTTGATGATGCTACATTCACCAAAAACAAGGTATTAGCATGTTTTATAAGTTTCACTTTTTGGACGCTGTGTTCCTCCTCCCCTCTCCCTCTCCACCTTAAGTCACTCCACCTTCAGAGCTCTATCACAACACAATCAGTGAAATGAAACTACTGCACATCACATCAGGTTTGTCAAGTTGTTGTATACGGTTTTGTATCATGTATTAGTGTATTTATGGAGAACTGTCAAGTAGAAGCATGGATGACTTTCGCTTGTGGACTGAGTATTGCACAGAATCCTATAGCTAGACATAAGCATGGTTCAAAAAGGGCCCGGGAGAGATTAAATACTCACATCTTCAGGCATGTTTTTGAGGAGGGAACAACATAACATGGTAGAAAGATAAAAAAAAAAAAAAAAAAAAACATACAGCATAAATATTGGTTTTGCATAATAGCACCTCTTTAAGTGAGTCTCCATGTTGCACTGATCATGCTACAGTAGCCACATGTGGACAATAAAAATGCATATTCACTGAGGGTAATGTTACTTAAGTTAATATAATTCAAGTAGAAGAACAAGTAGTAGCCCAAACATTTACTTTATTAAGAGTAAAAAGTATTTGCAGAAACTGTATTGAGAAAGGTTGGACATAACATCAAAATTATAATTGATTGTAAATGCATTTGGACCAATAAAACACTCCTCTCTCTTTCTTTCTCTCCTTCTCATCTCCTCCCTCTCTCTTTCTTTCTCTAATCCTCGTCTCCTCCCTCTCCTCTCTCTTTCTTTCTCTCCTCTCTCTCGCCTCTCTCCCTTCCTCTTCTCTTTCTCCTCTCTTTCTGTCTCTCCTCGTCTCCTCCTCCTCTCCTCTCTCTCTTACTTTCTCTTCTCCTCCTCCTCTCGTCCCTCTCTTTCTTTCTCTCCTCCTCCTCTCCTCTCTTTCTTTCTCTCCATCTCCTCCTCCCCCCTCCTTTCTCTTTCTTTCTCTCCTCCTCTTCTCCCTCTCTTCTCTCCCTTTCTTTCTCCCTCCTCTCCTTCTCTCCCCCTTTCTTTTTCTTTCTTTCTTTCTCTCCTCCTCTCCTCCCTCTTTCTTTCTCCTCCATCTCTTTCTCTCCTCCTCTCCTTCCTCTCTTTCTCCCCTCCTCTCTCCTCTCCTCTCCTCCTCTCTCCTCTCCTCCCTCTCCTCTCTCCTCTCTCCTCTCTTCTCTCCTCCCTCTCTCCTCTCTCTCTCTCTCCTCTCTCTCTCTCTCCTCTCTCCTCCTCTCTCTCTCCTCTCCTCCTCTCTCCTCTCTCTCCTCTCTCTCTCCTCTCTCTCTCCTCTCTCCTCTCTCCTCTCTCTCTCTCTCTCTCCTCTCTCCACTCTCCTCCTCTCCTCCTCCTCTCTCCACTCTCCTCCCTCTCTCCACTCTCCTCCCTCTCTCCACTCTCCTCTCTCTCTCTCTCTCTCTCTCTCTCTCTCTCTCTCCTCTCCTCTCCTCTCTCTCTCCTCCTCATCTCCCTCTCCTCCCTCTCTCTCTCTCCTCTCCTCCTCTCCTCCCTCTCTCTCTCCTCCCTCTCTCCTCTCCTCTCTCTTCTCTCCTCTCCTCTCTCTCTCTCCTCTCCTCCCCTCCCTCTCTCCTCTCCTCCCTCCCCCCTCTCTCTCTTCTCTCTCTCCTCTCCCTCTCCTCTCCTCTCTCCCTCTCCTCTCCTCTCCTCTTTCCTCTCCTCCCTCTCTCCTCTCCTCCCTCTCTCCTCCCTCTCTCCTCTCCTCCCTCTCTCCTCCCTCTCTCTCTCTCTGTAGTGCTGCTGTGGAACATGTGGCTGGTGCGTTTGGCCTTGTGATGGAGTCTTTGTGAGAGACGGCTGCTTTCACCATACCTTGTTCTGCAGAAAAGTATTCCCTCCCTCCTCCTCTTATTCCTTCTCTTCTTCCTCCCCCTTGACTACACGCTCTTCTTTCTTTGGGCTCACTCACTACGTTGACATCCGAGTGCACTAAACAACCAAATTCAAGTTGGCTTTGCCCCAAAACATTCAGGAGTGTCTATTACATCATGGTCCCACAAACTGAAAATAGTTCAGTTTTAAATCTTGCAACCTTTGACCTGTCCGAGGATGTTCAGGGCATTAGTTATTTCATTTTTAGTTGAGGCTTGTCTCTCCTGATAGTAGTTCATCGGTTTACCCGTTGCTATGGTGACGCTCACAGTGATTAACTGTTTCTGGACAAACTGCAGTTACTGATGCTTTACAGTCACATGACGTCGGGGGTACACCACACCGTCTGAGTGTGGCATTAAAGGTGTGATCATGATTTTAGCCACAACGCCACTCGGAAAACCACAAAATCCCACACGCTCCATTTATCCGCACCGGCGTAACCAAACCAGGGACAGGAGGGAGATTCCGAAGCTAAACCAAGCATTTATTACTATTTTAATTGTTCGATATTCAAAAACAAAAGATCTTGGGGTAGACTGAACCTCCGATGGTCCAGTTCTGGGTGATGTTTAATCGCTAGGGGTATTCTACATGTATCTCTATGGTGGAATGTTCAGCAGTTACCATGGAGATACAACGCACACATTAGCAAACCCTGATTAAAAAGTTTTAAGATTGTCTGAAAACTCAAGAAAAAATACAAAATGGATTTACATTTTCAGGAGACTGTGATCAACACGAGCATGGACCTGTTCAGGAGGCTGATGTTCAACGAAAAGGTGAGAGTGACTGATTTAGCTGGAATGTGACTATAATTTTATGTCCGACAGACTTGTTTAACAGCACAAATCAGCTCACCTGTGTAACCTAACCTAACCTAAGAAACAGCTTCAGACAGAGCAGTGCCTCCATTGTGCATCTCCGCAGCAAATGCTCTGGTACTTTTTACTTTTACTTTGACATAACAGGTCAAAAACAATGAAGCGTGTGCTAGTCTGCAGTGGAGGGACTGTGGTTTGTCATTGCTGCTGATTTAAAGTGAGTGAGTACACATCCAAACACATGTCTGATAGTTTCTTACCTCGTGCAGTTGAATGCCTCTCCTAGTTTGCTCCTAATGTAAATCTGACTGTGCGGTTACCTGCGGCGGGTATCCGAGTACATAGTGGTTTCTCTAAATATGGGATATCTGCGAGATTCGATTCTCAAACACCTCAAACGAAGCTCCGAGGTTTACATGCATTTAGAAAATCGGTTTAAATTGGACTAGGTCAGTTTTCCGGTTTTCCTGATGATCATGTAAAAACTCAGTGACTGACTTTAGAGCTTCTTGGATCATGGGGCACAAAGCAGAAGTGAGATGAGACACGAGATTTGGTCCATGAGAACGGGACAAGACGAGATTCTGACTTTTTTTTCTTTCCCATTTAACTCCTTTTTAAACTGAAGCTTTTCACCAACAAAACTCACCAGCTCTTATCTTCCGGGCTTGCATCTCCACAAACCTGACTTGACCTGGAGGAGGAGGATGAGGAGGAGGCTGGTTTCCATGGAAATCTTGTTCCTTTGGCTATAATATTCCACAGTATAGCGTAAAACTCCAAGGGGAATGTTCCAAAGTATGATTTTTACTTTCTTTTTCTATCGAGTCATGCTAGTGCTGCCTTCAGAAAATTGCGTCCTGTACCTTTAAGATCTGGAAATAACCATGAAGATGTCTGGGAATAACCGTTTTAAGTAGTTGTGAGTTTATGGGCAACGCAGTTACTTCTGAGCGCTTGAGTTTTTAGTTTTATGGACAATTCCAATCAATTAAATATTCAATTCAGCCAAAATCTTGAACTCTACTTGATCTAACGCAATTATATTTGGGCTTATTCTTATACATAGCACTGTGATCATTTCCACCTGCTCTCCCCCTGTATAACCTCCCACGTGCACCACTAGGGGGCATTGCGGCGCTGTGCTTCCTGAGCTCTGGCTGGTTCTTTGTCTCGGGGCATGAGGCGGCGGCGGGAGCAGCAGCAGCAGCAGCAGCAGCAGCAGCCGTTTGGTGTGGCATTAAAGGTGTGATCATGATTTTAGCCACAACGCCCTCGGAAAACCACAAAATCCCACACACTCCATTTATCCGCACCGGTGTAACCAAACCAGGGACAGGAGGGAGATTCCAAAGCTAAACGAAGCATTTACTAGTTTCATTTTTTTGTTCGAAATTCAAAAGCAGCATATCGGGTAGCAACAGATTATAATGATAATAATCCGACTACTGTGTCAATACGACTGCTGCTTTTTACCAAACGCTTTGAAAAACATGACGACTATAAAAGCATAGTGTTTCTGTGGGGTTAAATCAGGTCTTGGGGTAGACTGAACCTCAGATGGGGCAGTTCTGGGTGATGTTTAATCTAAAAGATCTAATTAAACCTGATGCCCGAGCTGTAGAGGGCCCCGCCTACCACTAGGGGCAGTACTATTGCTAGTACACGCACTAGAGTTTGAGAACGTTTGAATGTATTTAAGTTTAATTAGGACAACAAGAGCATAAGTGAAACTGATTTATGTATTTATTTGATTTTTATTATTATTCATGTTTTTTTTTGTTTGTGAGCAAAATGTAAACTTTTTTTTTTTTTCTTGTCCCATCCCTATAAAAAAGCATCTATGCAGCTTCCTTTTATTTGTTCAAAAGCACAAGTCTATAAGAAGCACTAATCCGGATGATTACTGTTTTAATATAATCTATTTCAAATATATCCCTTTAACATAGTATAGTTAACATATTTAAAGCCCCAGTCTGTAACATTTTAGCCACAAAAAAAAAAAAAAAAAAAAAAAAAAAAAAAAAAAGAAGAAAAAGCTTTTTTTTTTTTTTTTTTTTTTTAAATTTGTGTTTTATTATTATCTCTTTATAGATATTATTCTACTAATTATATTTTTTGAATTTTTATTTTTTCATGATTATATTACATTCTATTATATGGTTTTATGGAGTAAAATAAATGTCAGTCACACACACCGACACAAAAAAAAAAAAAAAAAAAAAATAAAAAAAAACTATTCTTTTTTTTTCTTTTTTTTTTCGGCTTTAACCCAAGTCTCCATTTTTCAGTTTTGGATTTTTTTAAGATTATAAAGTCTACATTCATTATTGTCCTTTTGTTTAATGTAACGTTCTAACTGGTTTTGTTTTAAACCATCTATTGTTCAAATGCAGGATTAAGGCTGAACAATTTGGGAAAAATCTCGAATTGTGATTTTTCTGACAAGCATTAAAATTGCGATTTGACTTGCTATTTATGTTTTAATAATAGGATTCGGTTCAAAGTTCAGACTTTAAACGGGTTCAGAAGAATTGAGAAAAAGACTGAAGCTAATATGAGAACATGTTTGTACAGCTCGAAACCACAAATGTTTCGCTGTTTCGATTTGTTTGCGATTAATCATGCATCATGAGATCGACCGATAGGGTTTTTTTTTGGCTGATGCTGATGATACAGATACTTTGCGGTCAATATGTAGGGCTGATTAGGATTATTTTTCTCAAATTATGCCATTTAAATTCACCACAACCTGACCCACAGCCCTTTTTTTTTAACCACAGACCTTTAAAAGAGCAGTTTTATGCGTATGTTCTTGGCAGCAAATCCACCAAAACAAGATATCGGCCTGTGCTGGAGATTTAAGGCCGAGCTGATACGTTATTAAAGGCCAATATCGGCTCGATATATCGGCCAACAAAGATATCATGTCTAATATCAAATGGAGAGTTGTTAGTTATACCCATACTCAGGCAAGTGTATTTATGTATGCATCTATGTATTTCCTACAATTTTTTGTATTTAATTATTATTTTATTTCATTTCCAACATGGTTTTTACTATTTTGTAGCTATAAAAACTGCAAATGACATATGTGGTACTTAAAAAGACCTGTAAAGAACTGGCTGCACACACTCTCTGATTATTGGTTCTGGTCATTTTACATTTGTGTTGTGTATTTTCTCTTTTGTACCTCAGTGAATAGTCTCCATGTACAGCAGTTATAAAGTGTGATGGGTAAGATGAACACTAGAGTAACAGGAACTACAAGGATAAGAATGAAAATGTGAGAGAATGTTATATTTATTAAAACTACACTGCATTACATTTACTCTTTTGATGCTAAATATATGATGTTTGTTACATTTTCTATCACAAATGTAATTGCTGTGCCAAGCTTCGACATTTGTGGATTTTCTGGTGTTATTTATTTCATAAACAGTAGATTTCCAATTAAGTTGTACTGTATATGTCATCGTTTACTATATGAATACTTCTTATTAGGCGACTGTACCAAATTACCATAAAGAGAACATGCAAACTCCACATTGTAAAACACCAGTTGGTCTTTGGACCAGCTCACCATGTGATGAGAACATATCACCCTACTGTCAAAAAGCAATTCTTGCTTCTGAATACATGTTATACACTTATGAAGATTTTGCAATTTTTTTTTTTTTTTTTTTTTTTTTTTTTTTAGGTTTGTAAGAGCAAAAAATAAATAAAACAAAATTAGAAATCTCACTTTCATTGAACTTCAACCTCAGTGACTGTTTCCATGTGTATAAAATGCTCATATTTCAAAGATTCACATCTTAAACGCACATAACAAATGTAACTTCATGGGAGTTTCCATCAAAGCGTTGGAGCACATAACTGTGTGTTACCTGGTTACAGGAGCTGCGGTGTTCTGTGTCATGACGCCGTTAATCCTACAGTCTGTTTGGTTTGGCCATAGACGCACTTCATCTGTTACTTAGCTGTTCACTGTACACATTTGTGTCGTGAACAGGTTCTTTAGCTTGTAATAGTGCTAGAGACATGTTTTGCCACCGAGCTAAAGGCTGCTGCCTCAGTCTTTGCCAAAGTACTGCACTGAAGATGAAAAAGAATGAGCACTGACGTCCAGCAGCTTGTGCACAGCGCTGGACAAGCTGAAACTTTCCCTGAGTCACTAATGAAGATTAGACAGTGTGCATGTGTCTCGGGAAAGTTATTATTTGGCTAACGTCTTTTGTTTTTAGCTTGAACCTCAAAAATTGTGCGGTGCTACAAAGTTTGTTTGGCTGTGGTCCTCTGGAGGATTTTGGACCAAAAACAACCAACATGGTGGTATCATTTTGGCTTTGTTCATCACCTGTGTCCACTGTGACTGAGCCAGCGTGGTACGGTACGGCTCCAGTCGAGGTTAAAACGACAAAAACAAAGTGAACGCAGACTCGGGTGAGAACAGGCAAAAAGCATATATAAATATAAAATAATCATTTAACAACAAACACTGATTAGATCTTGTGATAAACACCATATTTTCAGTCATGTGACTCATATGTTGAGCTAATATGCTTTGCAAAACAAAGCTAGCACGTTAGCAACAGCTGTTTCCTGTTTATCAGTGTAAATGCACAGTGCATCTGACATGAGCCAAAGCCAAGGCATTACATAAAGAGAGGTTTAAACGTGATGTAGAGGAGCAGGGAGCTGAAATAAATACAAATTTGATGATAAACCGGACATACTTTAGTGTTTACACTTGCTTTAGCCACGTCTCACAGCACCACAAACTTGGAATTACCAAACATGTCTTTGTGAATCTCTGAGATCGGCCTCATGATTTAAAGTTTAATTCAGAGATGATTTAGATTTATTCATAAAGAAAACATGAGTTATGTTTGTGTGACATCTGTGTCTTACACAGCAGAGCCCCTGGGATCAGACCTGGGATCAGACCTGGGATCAGACCTGGGATCAGACCTGGGATCAGACCTGGGATCAGATCTGGGATCAGATCTGGGATCAGATCTGGGATCAGACCTGGGATCAGATCTGGGATCAGACCTGGGATCAGATCTGGGATCAGACCTGGGATCAGATCTGGGATCAGACCTGGGGTCAGACCTGGGATCCGTCAGTCTCCGTCACTCTCATTCAACATTGTAGAATCCCAATAGTTTAAAACTGAGCTGGAGAACAGGTCAGAATTCTGAAAGTAAAATCAATTTTTTTCACAATAGCCTCAGAAAGTGGTGCCGTTATTCAGCCCCACAGACATGATTGTTGTCAGTCTTTAAACCTTGAGTTTAACATTGCAGGTTTAACCCAATCTTAAAGAAATATTATAGGTTAAATGATTTAATGATTTGATAATTCTTAAAAAAAAAAAAAAAAAAGTAAATCTCCCTTAGAGTTATACAGGCCGCCCGTCTGAGATCATGACATCACCAGATTCTTGAACAGGAGCACAACCTACAATACGCTTGAACCCTGACCACTGTATTATCTTAACATTATGAATCTGGCTGTGCGATACTCCACGCCACACGGGGGACGACTTGTTAAAGGGCATGTTATGAGCTGTAACATTTTAAAGCTCATTTCTGATTCCTTAGACGTGCGTCGTGTTTGCATAATTATGTGAGGACAAAAAAAGTCTGGTTTCATCTCATCTCCTGTGAAGTTCTTTGGTTTTATTTCACTAATGATTGCATAGTTATAATACTAGCATGTTCACTGTGCAAATGTAATATTTCAAAGACAGTTTTTACCCAGAAAATATTGACCATCTTTTATAGAAATGTATAATCTTCAGCCTATTAAGAGGAGCATTAGGATTAATTACTAAGATACCTTTTATATTTATAGCTTTGGCATTATTGAGATTAACTTAAAAAAAAAAAAAAAAAAAAAAAAAAAAGGAAAAAAGATAAAATAAATGAATAAAATAAATTAAAAAAAAATAATAATAAATAATAATAATAATAATAATAATAATAATAATAATAATAATAATAATAATAATAAAAAATTCCAGAAATCTAATAATTTCCTTTCAAGCTAAACTGAAAACCTGATTTTATTTGATTTTTTCCCCAATTCAAGTATGGATGGTCATCAGACTCTGCCCCTTCTGAACTCCTCTGACCCCTCCCCTTTGGACTCCACTGCCCAGCCCTCTCCTCTGATTGGACAGCTGCAGGAAGTGCTGTGTCACGATGACCAGGCCTGTTCAGTGCAGGGCTTGCATGACCTCATCGGTAATCACATTTCATCCTCTGTCTACTGCCTCTGCCTCTGCCTCACACGACTCTATCTGCACATCACGAGCACGTTACCTCACAACACTGCAGAATACAGTAATACAATATACAAGCACTATGGAAACCGAAATAACACTAACATCATAAGTACGCCTTGTCTGTGCGACCCCTCAGTCGTCCAGGTATGATCCATAGTGAAAGAAAAATTGAAAATGTGTCAACTGGACAAAACGTTGCAGCAGTGAAGACGTCTCGCTGCTCATCCAAGCCGCTTCTTCAGTTCATGCCTTGTATAATGTTAGCGAGTTGTCCTTATCTGGTCCTGCTATATAAGACTTCTTCTTCTTCTTGCAAATAGCTGCTTTGACATTAAACTTTAAGAGAGAGAAAAAGGTAGAAGAAAAAATGTATGGTATTGCCTATTCAATTTAAAATGTATTCAGACCTATTCTGCAAAATGGACTTTTCAGAGCTTTTAGCCATGTTATAGTTGTTTCCCCTCACCATTTATCTGGAGTGATTCGTGTATGTTTGAGTAATCTTTAAACGTTTCGCCGATCAACCCGTGTTTTTACTGCCACCAAGCAAATACTCACTCCTCTGTACTTGGTTGTTTTCCAGTTTTCTTAATCGGTGATACATGTAGGATTTGGCAGCATTTCGTAGTTATTTTGGTACAAATTAAAAAAATCCATCCGCAGCTCTTTGTTGTGATGATGTTTGCGGTGACGTCAGATTGGGCATCGCGGTTTTATAACTTTTTTTCTTTTATGAAGTAATTTTAGATCAATATTGCGATTTGAAATGTGCAAAGTATAACATAATGATCCACGGGTGTCATAGATTATAACTATACAGCCGACACAAGCACAATAGGTTGAACACATCTGGGACACATTTTATTTAATCAGAGACGTTATTAGTTGAGAGATGTGAACTGACATAAAAAAAAAAATAATAAAAAAATAAAATCGAATCAAAGGTAATATTTTGAAATGTGTTACAGCAGCACACACACACACACACACACACACACACACAAACAGAGAATAACATAACCCAGGGGCAGTAGATTTTTCAAATGGCACTCAGCAGAACGCCTCGTGTTAAGTGCACTGACATTTGAGTTTCACTTTCACTTTCAGTTCATTTTCTAATGGCTGTATTGTACTCACATTTGCTTCGCAGCGTTGTAAAACATAGAAAGTGTTTGAATGAGTGTTGGTATTTTCTAGTAAAATGAAGCCAAAATATGGGCATTTCTTCACTGTTCCATTTTTTTATTTGGAAAATACATACATAAATTATTATCATTATTATTATTATTATTATTATTATTATTATTTATTATTATTATTATTATTATTATTATTATTATTATTATTATATTATTATTATTATTATTATTATTGTTGTTGTTTTATTTTATTATCTTTATTTATACATGGGAACCCATTGAGAGTACTTGGGCTCTTTTTTTCATGGGGGCCCTTTTAAAAAAATATACAATACAAACAGAAAAACAAGCAAAATAAATGTATACACGTCCATATAAAACATTAAAAACAGGTGCAGGTGTGTGGAAGAGTTTGTTACCAGATTATTATATTGCGATGTCACCAAAGTATCCAGTTTTGCATTTCCTTGAAGTGTTATTATTACAACAACTAATAATACTACTACTAATAATAATGCAGCAATAATAATAATAATAATAATAATAATATAAATCTATTTCAAAGACTCTGTAAATTTCTGTTTTTTCTTTTTATTTATTTTTATTTTTTTACAATTTATTATTATTGTTATTATTAATCAAAAGAAATCCCAATTAAAATGCAAAAATCACACTTAAAATCATCATGGGTTCACACATACAGATTCCCCCATTCAGCTGAAGGATTCGTCATGGAAATGGCCCCCCATTGTTAAAGCTATAAGACGGTTCAAGGGCCTTACCCATCTTCTGAACGGGGGGGGGAAAGGCCCTCGCTAATTCCTTCATACCAGGGAAATGGGCACGAGCCTGAAACTCATGAGTGTCATTTACAATTTATTAAGAGAAGATTTGTAGAAACTGTTTAATAAAGGGGGCAAAAAGGGGAAATACAACTATGTTTATGTCGCCTGGTGCGTCAGTCCCTCCTACTTTCTGTTTGATGCAGGAGAGTTTGGAACCAGGTCATAAAGTGTGACAAAAACGGTCCAATCACAGACGCTAACTTGCAGCACTGGCTCGTCTGCTGCTACTACTGTACGCCGCCATGTTTGTTTTGACATGGATGGAGCTGTGTTTCTCTGATGGGTTAAGATGAGTTGTCATTATCATTATTGAATTATATATTTAAGTTATTTTATTGAATATTTATTTACAGGCAGCACTCAATTTTTAAAAGTACATTTTAAAACAACAAAATCCTAACATTAACTGATAAAAGCATGTTAAGATTCATATACATTTGATCTATGTCTGTAGCTATAGTGACAATTTTCTAATTTTGGAACTTTTTAACCAAAATATAAACTAGAAAAATACAATATAAGTGTTTTTTCTTCTTTCATTTTGGATGTTTTTTTTTATTGGCCTTCTCCTGCTCGTTTCCATGGAGACGTTGTTCCTTTGGCTATAATATTCCACAGTACGCCACAAATTGTATCTGTCGCTATGGAGAATATTCCGAAATATGGTTTTAACTTTCTATTTCCTTGGAATTATGCAGGTGATCGACCAGCTCCAGAAAGTGACAGTGTTGCATTATGGGCCTATTCACACGAAACAGAAACTGACACAATTTCAGCGTCTTCTCTGTCAGTATAAAAGCACTGCATTCATTTTGAACTTTTAACTTTAGCAGTGAGAGAGGAAAGGATAACATTGTCATTATATACAACACACAATATTATTCAGTTTGTGGACATCTTGAAATACATCAGGTATTAATCAAAATGTAGAAAACGAGCCCATTGTGTGGATAAAACTGCAGTGAAGGATTGAGGGATGCTTGGAGCTTTCTGATTGGCTGTGGGCTTCTCTCTCTCTCCTCCGCTCTGCATCCTGCTCCTCCCCCCATCCTTCTCTCCTCTCTCACCGCTCCACCATTTTTTTTTTTTTTTTTTTTTTTTACCTTATTGTACTTAATCCAATATAACCAATCCGTAATATGATAAAATAAGAACAAAAAATTTGAAAACGAGATTACAGACTGTACTATTGCAGGTTTGTCCAGTGTTAAAAGTGCTTTTTCATTCATTGATATTAGAAAAAAAATGCCCAAATCAAATTTAAAAAACGGAAAAAATTATAATAATCTCTTTTTTTGTTTTAAACATAGATATTTGTTTTATTTTACATTTTTTACCTGTATTTCTGTATTTATTTTTAAACAGGTGGCTATATCTGACGGTGCTACGGAATCCGTTGACTCCCCGACCTAAAATTGAAATTTCCCGAAACCCATCCCATTATGGTGTCAGTGAATGGCTCTGGAGCAACAAATAGTCGAGATGAGGCAGCGGAGCGAGAGCCACCGCTTCCTGTCGTCCCATTGGCCCCTCTCTCTCCTCATCTCCTCCGCTCTGCATCCCTGCTCCTCCCTCCATCCCTCTCTCCTCCTCCCCTCCGCCCCCCATCGCCTCTACCTCCGAAGGCTCTCTGCTCGCTCCATCACTCCCAAGCTGGTGCCACGACGCGCCGCTAGCCTCTTCCTCCTCCTCCTCCTCCTCCTCCTCTTCCTCATTGACTTACCCATCATCGCTGCGGTCGCGTTGGCTTTTGCGTCTTCCGTCTCGCACTGGGACCACTGCGTCTGCTGAGGAGGGGGGTGGGCGCTCGCTGTATTCTCTCCCTGCTCGATGAGGACCCACCCAGCCGGGGTTAGCCAGCGCAGAGGGTAAGAGGCCAAGCCAGTGGAGCTGTTGTCTGTTGTCTGAGCGTGCTTCGTCTCTCCCTGGAGCCGGGATGGGTGCTGTGTTTTCGGGGGGGACATGTCCTGGTGTGTCCCCCTCCCTCTTGTGTCTTCTGTCCGTGTTTTGTGTGGGACTATAGACCATGGGCGTTCGGAGCAGTGCGGTGGAGTAAAAAGGCGGAAGTCCACAATCTGAGGAGAACGCTGCTACATGTAAGATATTATAGCGTTATTCTAGAAAACTCAAACATGGGGACAGCAACTAGCAAATCAGAGCTCATAATCTATATATTTGAGTTTAAACGAATTTTGAGTCTCAGTTCAAATGATCGTATTGAGTTTTTATTCTTCTTATTCAAATTTGCTTAATGAAATACCTGTTGGAGTCACTCATTTGAGCAGAAACTTCCATTTGACGTTAGTGTCAGAAAATTTGATCAAAATTTGCATTCCTCTTTTCCATTCATATGCATATTTGGACTGAACAATGCTTTAATGTGCTTTTTCAAAAATACATTTTCAAAAAACAAGCACACAAAAAAAAACCTAAATTTTTTTCACTGATTCTAAACATTGGCATTTAAGGTGGAGCACATGCGCAAAATGTAAAAAAAAAAAAAAAAAAAAAAGGAAAAAACCCATTTTTCAAAACATAATTTTTGATAATTTGATGACTGGATAATAACAGATGGGATATTTCTATTTTAAATCCATTTGAATGGTTTGGGTCGGTTGCTGTTCCTCTGTGCTTGGGAGTTCTCTGCTCCGTCGCATCGCTGCAACAACCTGTGGTGCTGAGCCTGTTGCATGTGGAAGTTTAGTGAGCGTCTCCATGGCGATGAGGCGGGGAGGCAGAGGGTGGGGTGGGGGTTTTATGGGTGTATGGGCGGAGGGGGGGGGGGGCTCATCTGCACCCCCCCCCCCCCCCCCCCACCTCTCCTGATGTCCCCCCCCGTGTCTCCTCCTGTCCTCGTCCCTTATAGAGATGTCCACAGGCATTATAGCATCATGTAGTGACAACAAAAGGAGGGAGCACAATGCGACCTGACAAAGAAAAAGGCGGGGGATATAAGTGGAGTTATTGATATTACAACTGTGACTAATGTTTTTTTATTATAATATTATGACCATATTTTTGCTATGAAACAGGAGTGGGCACGTTTTAAGAATGGACGTAGAAAACCGAAACCATGCCGTGTTTTTTTTTTTTTTCGTTTTTTTTTTTTTTTTTTGCATTCACGCATTTTGCAGATAAGACAATCAACTACAGTGATTTCTATATTTGAGCATATGCCAGGTTAAGATTTGTAAAGAAAAAAAAAAAAAAAAAAAAAGAAAGAAAGAAAAAATTTAAAATCACAAAAAAAAAAATCACACACAAGAATCATAAATAAATTACCAAAAAAAAAAAAAATCACAAAAAAAAAAAATCACAAAAAAATTCTTAAAGATAAAGATTATTAAATTTTCTTGTGCGATACATTTATCTACTTGGAATTCGAACAGACCAGGTGGACCGCATTCAAGCAAGGAAGCAAAAATTAGAATGGATGTGTGCGCGGCATCAATAGCCCCGGGACTGGGAACATGGAACAATTAACACCTCGGAACGCTTCCTCCCCCTCCCCCCCTGCGCGTACACACCCTCCCCCTCCTCCCTCACCCCTCCCCTGCGCCGGTGCCTAGCTCGCGGCTGTTGATTTAGGCGTAAATGCGCTCTCCGCCTCTGCATCTACTCAAATATGATCAACCTGCAAGCATTTACTACTCTTGGTTCTATTGTCTGTTCTAGTGAGTTTCAGCACTGGGCGGTGGAATTTTTTTTACTATTTTTATTTAATTTATTTTAACTGCGGAAAATGGTAATACTCGAGCCAACATAGCCATAGTATTGAGCGGTTTCGTGGCTCCGCTGAGACTCCCGGGTTTGCGAATATTGATTATGACTTTATGATTCCAGATTGAGTCAGACTGAGCATGCTCTGTAGCCGCTGCAATTAGAATCTCATTTGCATATTTGCATTATTAATAGTCTCTAGAGCTAAACACAACACATTTGGATTAGCAAGTATAAAATTAATGGTTTTAATAATCAACAGAGTGGAAGAACGGAGGCAGAAAAGGCCAAAAAAAGAAATAAATAAATGATGCTTGGGAATTTATTCATTTACAAAATCAGGTTTGCAGCAAAGGCTTGGAGAGCTTGTTGAATAATAATAATACAAATTGGAAAAAAAATATATATATAATATTAATATATAATATAAATAAAATATTAATATATAATATAAATAAAAAAAAAAAAACAAAAAAAGCTGAAAAACAAGGAGCAAAGAATAGTGAAAGAGATACATGTTTATTTAATTTAATTTTTAAATACAATATATATATATATATATTATATATATATATATATATCTATATATATATATATATATATATATATATATATATATATATAATTTGATATATATATAATTTTATATATAATTATATATATATATATATATAGATATATATAGAGAGAGAGATATATATATATATATATATATATAGATAGAGAGAGAGATAGATAGAGATAGAGAGATAGATAGATAGAGAGAGAGAGATAGATAGATAGATAGAGAGAGAGAGAGAGAGAGAGATAAAGCTATAGCACATGCTACAAAAAGAGAAAATAAAAACAAAACAATACAATACAATACAAAAATAAAATATTTTGGTAAACAGTCAAGAGAGAGAAAGTGAGAGAGAAAAAACTTTCACAATTTAATTTTTCTATCACCTAGAATTTATAAAACCTTTCTTTCTTCCTTTTTCACATTAAACAACATGAAAATAACACTAACATGAAAGTAACACTAAGCCTGTGTCTGTCCTGCCCCCCCCCTCCCCCCAAACCCCACAGGTCACATGAGCTGGAGGAGGAGGGGCCTGTGATGGTCAGCCCTGCCCACACCTCGCTGACCCCGCCTCAGGTAAGAGCCCCACCCCCTGGCTCCACAAGGTCCAAGCACTGTTAGCTTAGCCACGTTAGCGCCAGTTTCACTGGGGTCACTCAAATAACCACAATTATTTTAAAAATCAATGTAATCACAAAAAACAGAATAAAATACCAAGAAATGATTGATCAGAGATAATACTAGGTCTCCTTGTTCACGTCCTTGTTTAGACTAACTTATAATATGGATTTAAAAAAATACATTTGTTATATAGTTTATTTATTTTATTTTCTTTTTACCCTACCCCTATAAAACACAAAAATAAACTACAGTGAAAAAGAGAAAAATAGAATAACATAGAATAAAATACATAAAATACTGATTATAATGTAAATATATTACACTGTAGACTTTTACAAACACTCCGTACAAGACTCCATTTATTACACTGACATTACAAATTGTGAATAGTGGTAATAATTAATTTCAGGCTTGAATTGTAGAGATACAATTGTGTTATCCTTTTTGCTATTATAGATAGTGTACACATAATATATACTATCATATTTTGATAAAGTCCAAGCCAACACAAATCTCTTTTAAAATAAACAGTATTTTTTTAAATTGAATGAATCTGAATGTAATTAATTAGTGGACTCTGTGTGCACCTCCCCAGAGCAGCGTCCCCACGCTCTCAGGGTTAGCTTCTCAGGGTCAGTTTCTCAGGGTTAGCTACACTTTAGCAGCTGTTAAATGGAGAGCTTTTTTTAGCCTATCCTGGGACACAGGAGGATTCCCGTACAAAAAAGAATGCACATGTACACATTATAGAGCCACATGCACACACGCTCTTATTATAGAGCCACATGCACACACACCTATACACTCCTGTTATAGAGCCACGTGCACACACACACACCTATACACTATACACCTGTTATAGAGCCACGTGCACACACACCTATACACTCCTGTATTAGCCACGTGCACACACATCTATACACTCCTGTTATAGAGCCACGTGCACACACCCTATACACTCCTGTTATAGAGCACATGCACACACACCTATACACTCCTGTTATAGAGCCACGTGCACACACATCTATACACTCCTGTTATACAGCCACGTGCACACACACCTAAACACTCCTGTTATAGAGCCACGTGCACACACATCTATACACTCCTGTTATACAGCCACGTGCACACACATCTAAACACTCTGTTTATAGAGCCACGTGCACACACATCTATACACTCCTGTTATACAGCCACGTGCACACACATCTATACACTCCTGTTACAGCCAGCCACTCCTGTTATACAGCCACACACTCCAGCCACTATACACTCCTGTTATACAGCCACGTGCACACACATCTATACACTCCTGTTATAGAGCCACGTGCACACACATCTATACACTCCTGTTATAGAGCCACGTGCACACACATCTATACACTCCTGTTATAGAGCCACGTGCACACACATCTATACACTCCTGTTATAGAGCCACGTGCACACACATCTATACACTCCTGTTATAGAGCCACGTGCACACACATCTATACACTCCTGTTATAGAGCCACGTGCACACACATCTATACACTCCTGTTATAGAGCCACGTGCACACATCTATATCTATACACTTATACTTTATAGAGCCACGTGCACACACATCTATACACTCCTGTTATAGAGCCACGTGCACACACATCTATATACTTCAGTTATACAGCCACGTGCACACACATCTATACACCCCTGTTATAGAGCCACATGCCCATGCATGTACACACGCCCTTATAGACGCATGCACATACATCAAAACATTTCTGTTTTAGAGCCACGTGCACACTCATGTAGGCTCCTGTTATAGAGCCACGTGCACACACTCCTGTTATAGAGCCACGTGCACACACTCCTGTTATAGAGCCACGTGCACACACTCCTGTTATAGAGCCACGTGCACACACTCCTGTTATAGAGCCACGTGCACACACTCCTGTTATAGAGCCACGTGCACACACTGCTGTTATAGAGCCACGTGCACACACTGCTGTTATAGAGCCACGTGCACACACTCCTGTTATAGAGCCACATGCACAGAGTCACTCCTTAGCCCCAGAGATGTGAGGTGACACAGGTGGTCCAGGCTGAGGTTGTGAGGGGGGCTGCTGTAGGATCATGTATATACAGTCTATGCTACAGGGATTTTGAAAACTACAATGGCATTAGTCCAGATCTTGAGCTCTGACACACCAGGAGGTTTTAGTATTCATGCATAAATTAAACAAGCAATGCGGTGTAGGATTATGGCAGAAAGTAAGAAAGTGAAACTCCTGTTATGATGTAAAGCAAAAAGACCCAAAGTAGCATATGTCAGGCCAGTCCTGAGGCTTGTGCTCAGCAGCTCGGACTGTTCAGAGGTAAATGTCTGTACTTTGTGGGGTATTCTCCAAAACCTTGGTCAATTCAAATGCACTGAGGTGTATTCAGGCAAGAAGCTAAGATTGGTACAGATGACAGACATATTTAAGTTATATTAATGCAATTTTCCTCCCTACGAGTTTTCCTGCTTAAAGTGAGATAAATTAGCCACAAATGTATAATGCTGCTTCAAGAGAACAGCAAGAGAATTCATTATGTTTAGAATTTCAAATGGCATATTAATATTAGACTGAGCTGTTGTGTTTGATGTGTGATTTATTGATGCATCTAAGAATTCACAGTGTAACATTTGCTCTTTGGGAGTGGTTCACCTCCAAAAAGTTTTAGAATTTAAGATTTTAAAAGAATAAACATAAATTAAAGGCAGAGTTTGATGCAGCTGGTAATGAAATTATGTATACAATATTTCAACAATGTTCCATACAAGGCTTTGTATTAAAATGAGCAGAAACATAACATATTCTTACAGTACCTTGATAGTTATAATAGTATTGACTTCAGTTAATGCTAGAAAGATCAAAATCAGATCAAGTCATTCTCTGGAGCCAACAGGGCCTGTTTCATAGATCATAAATGATATTCATTAATATGACTGGTATAGTCACTACATTATGATGTCATATGATACAATAAAGATGTAACCATTTTTAACAATTTTTGTTTCATGTGGAATTTACTAGTAAATATAGGAATATTAAGCCAAAAAGCAAAATAGACTAAAATAATTCAGATTAAAGATAATAATGGTTGTGTCCTCCACAAACCTGATCTCCTCCTGCTTTTTTTCCATGGATATGACATTCCTTTGGCTCTATATGTCAAAGTATGGCTTGCAATGTATATAACTTCATGGAGAACTTTCCAACGTATGGTTTTATATATCTATTTCCATGGAATCATGCAGGTGATGTGCCACCTTTAGAAAGTTACATACTGTCCCTTTAACCAAACCATGAACCATTAAAAATTAACACCTGCATTTACCACATCCCCACATAAGCCATAAACTAAAGAATCCAAGTCTAAAGATGATACGTGAAGAATTCCAGTCCTAATACAGAAAAAATGGGCGTGATCCTGGTGCTCCATGGTTATAGGGCAGTGCTTGGACCGTGCTGCCCCAGACGGAGGGCCTGTTGCTGGACTCACACACCTCCGCTGTCCCTTCTCTCCTTTTGCAGAGGAGCCATTGATGGAACCGTGCCTTCGATCAATGCCACGCGGGCCAGTGCTGCCGCGGGTGATGTGTGTGTGCTGTGTGTAAGCCCGCCCCCTGCTGCTGACCCCGCCCCCTCACCACGCTGGCCCCGCCCCCGCTGCTGTGCTCTGCTGCTGGGTGACGGGCCTTGTGTTTGGGCTGTTGGAGTTCGACTCTCTTCGGTGACGGGTATTCTTGGGTGGATAATACGGATGACGTTGTTATTGCTTAAGAATACGCGTAGTCGAGGAGAGTCCCGTCTGCGCCCCAGCACCACCCCATCCCCTCCACACACACCTCCACTGCACCCTCCACCCCTCAGCCTCCGCCCGGGACAGGGAGCTCTGGGACAGGGAGCTCAGGCAGTCTGACACTGCTTTGGGGACTGTAGATGTGTCTCAGGTTGTCCTCGTAGTCTGCTGTCCCTTCTGTGTGTTCGCTGGTCTGTCCCCTGGTGTCTCTGTCCATGCGTGTGTCTCTGTGGACAGCTGTGGGGAGTGTTTTGGTTTTCTGTGGCCTTGGGTCCAGTGCTGATCGGACCCAGGATGTGTAGTCAGGCTTGTACACATTCACTAGACTCTACTAGCACGGTATGGTTAAGCGCAATGAGAAAGTGTTTTCCAATACTTCATGTCCAGGGAACCAGGTTTGTCACATCAACAACTGCAGTAACAATCACAGGACATTTGTTTTGAAGTAAAATGAGTGAATTGTACTGTAGAGGTGCACTGTACCTCCCCAGTGGAAATGTACCACTCGGTATGCCTTGTCGAGATGATGTGCCAGTATGTCAAACTGAAGGCTAGCTAATACATGATAGATACATGTGTTTACCTGAGTTTATTCAATATTTTATATTGTAACATCATATTACAACATTATAACTTTATGTATGTAAGTGTACTTCAAGGTAAGGATAACTCAGGGTTCTGGACACTTGGCTATCCAGAACCCTGTTCCTAACCTTAACAAAACTCAAACCTTATTTATAACCCTTTTCCTAAACTTAATTTCTTTTAATGACAATTGTATCTGCAGGCCACTGTTTAGCACCAACCTAGTAACTACATGCACATATTTCTGGATTAGCGCAGAGTGTCTGTGCACATGAGTTCGATGTGTGCATCCACTCCTCTGGACACTGGTATAGTCACTTGGTTGCCCTTTGCGGGTTAATGCAATTGAGCTGAGTACTGGGATTAAAAGGATTGCCAGGTTTGTGCCATCAAGATATTTTAATCTTATTCAATAATTATGTTGAATGTTTCTGTGATTATATGAAATACATAAAAGTTAAAGCTAAGATTCTGGTTTGTCCCAAAATGTTTGTCCTAAAGGTATGTCCACTGGTGTCCCAGTTAGTGTGGACTGAATTTGGGGTGTAGCTGTTCTTGTCTTCTCCCTCATTGTGGACTGGATGTGGGGTGTAGCGGTGTCTTGTTTCCTTCTTCACTGTGGACTGGATGTGGGGTATAGCTGTTTGTGTCTCCCCCTCACTATGGATTGGATGTGGAGTGTAGCTGTTCTTATCTCCCCTCACTGTGGATTGGATGTGGGGTGAAGCTGTGTCTTGTTTCCTTCTTCACTGTGGACTGGATGTGGAGTGTAGCAGTCCCCCATGTCTCCCCTCTTACTGTGGACTGGATGTGGAGTGTAGCGGTGGCTTGTCTCCCCCTTATCTGTCCAGCCAGAACCACACGCTTTGACAAAACTTTACAAAGATGAGTGGGTCTAAAACCATTACCTGTCTCCCCAAATCCAGATGGCATGATTGACAGGCAGATTAACCAATCAGAGAGAGACGCATGCTCTGTTCCAGTAAAAACATAGAGGTTTAGAAGTAAAAACAAAACTAAGAAACAGCGCAGCGTCAACAATCGAAGCACCAAATGTTATTTATCTCAGGGAAAAGAAGTTTTACAACTTTTTCTGAATGATATAAGAATTTTGGAGAGGAGATGTCTTATGCATTTGAGAGACACGTGATACAAATTAGCAGCTATGGTTGGATCATCTCAAGTTAGGAGGTTTGACATGCTCTATGGTCTCATTCCAGATTCAAAAACAATGTAGAAGGGACTGGCTGATCAGGCAAGGCCCCCCCCCTCACTGTGGATGTGGGGTGTGTAGTCCCCTCTGTCTCCCCCTCACTTTTGGCTGGATGTGGTGTGTAGATGTGTCTTCTGTCCTCCCCCTCTCTGTGGACTGGATGTGGGGTGTAGATGTGTCTTCTGTCCCCCTCTCTGTGGACTGGATGTGGGGTGTAGGTGTGTCTTCTCCCCCTCTCTGTGGACTGGATGTGGGGTGTTCTGTCCTGTGGGTTCACACACACTATGCATCCTTCTGTTCATGTTTTGGTTTCAAACATAACTTTCTCTTAACAGATGCATTCTCTTTTTCTGTAATATTTTGTATTTACTTTGTATACGTGGACATTTTATGCATTTATATTTTTATTTAATTTTGAAATCCAAACTAATATGTTTATGTGAGACCTTACAATGACAATAATGAATAAAATGCAATATGAAACAATTTGGTATTTGAATCATATATTTTTTCATTAAAACATTTTTTTTTTTTTTTTTTTAAAAGAAAAAAGCCTATGAAAGCTAGCTTGTAAAAGGATTTGTTAGTTTATCTGAATGGCATTTTTGTAACATAAGTATGCACAATATTTCCTCTTTAACCCTTCTACATCCATCAAAAAGTGTTACACAAACTCCCCCTGCATTTAAAAAAAAGTACCAGGCAAAAGTATCTCTATTGTTGTTTTTTTTTATAGATTTGGTATTTTCTCCAGATTTGTTTTTTTTTTCCCCTGTGTTTTACATACAAATCAAATACTTCATACTTGTTTTCGAAAATTGAACCCCTTAAATCTAAGATTTAAAAGTTTCCATTTTTTTGAGGGGTGAAAATGAAAAAAAAAAATCATTTCTATCCTTGTGAAGTATTGTCATATTTTTATGAGAGCCAGGGAGGGTCAAAAATGACACCAACCACAATTATTATTTTTTTATTAAGAAAAAAAAAGAAAGAAAGAAAGAAAGAAAGAAAAAAAAAAAAAAAAATATATATTATAATAATATTACATAACATTTAAAATGGTGACGCTTTTTTTTTTTACAGGGGGAATTATCAGAGTCTCAGATGGGCCTGGACCAAATTTGATTTACATTTTTCCCCCAAAAAATCCCTTTTCTCCCTTTTGTGCTGTTACTGCTCCACTGACTTCCATTATAATCGTGCATTGAGGACTTAATGTTTTTTTTTTTTTCCAGTTGACAAAAGGTAAAATTTGTAAATTTTACAGTTAAAACCCACCGAGCCCTTGAATAGGGCTGTAGAAACAGACATGCTTCTCCAATACTTTTCTATGGAGGTGTATGAGATTTGTTTGCAGATAACAGTGAGATGCACTCACACACAGGCACACACAAACTCACACAAATTCACACTTTCACTGCACTCTGAGACGACTCTAGAATACACCCATATCATTTTAACCTTAAATATATATGTGATTGGCCTTCAGTGTTTTCTAATATGTAGAAATATCTTTCTAATGATATAACTTTAAAATGGCAAAGTAAAGTAAAACAAAAGAAAGAGAAAAAACAAATCAAAAGGACATCAAAACATGATTTTGAAAAGGGTTTTCAACACCAACAGTGGTATAATACATAAAATTTTTTAAATGTAATGGGTATGTGTACAGGAATTCAAAGAAGGCATTTTGAATGGAAGTCAATGAGGCAAATTTTAAAATTACTAGTTTTTGGTACATTGAAAAAAAAAAAAAAAAAAAAACATAGCATAGCATGGCATTCTAAAAACAAGTTATAAGCATGAAAGTTTGAAGGGTTTTCAACAGTAAAGAATGAAAAACGTATACGTCATATAAATACATTTTGTAAGAATTTAGATTAGTGTTCACGTACTCATTTTAATTAAACATATACATCTCAAATGAAAACGCATCGCAAAATAAATAAAAATTAAATCTAAAAAAAAAGTTTATTTTTAAAAGTTTTATATTAACATGTATTGTAATGTAATTTGAGGTTAGTGCTCGATAATCAGCTCCAGAGGGACAGAGCAAAGACTAACCCTGTTCCTAATGACATAAACTAACTGTAACATAACCTTATGTATGACTCTGTTGCTAAACTTCATTCCTTTAATGACCATTTGTAGCAGATCATCTGTATAGACACAGCTTCACTGCTATAGCTGCTATAGGCCGCTGGTTGTCAGTTGGGTTTAATGAAATATCATGTAACTGAATTGTATTGAGAAATGATTGTGTGTTATACTATGAGGCAAATTTTAATATATTAAATAATTATTCAAATTATATAATAATTAAAATAATGATATTTTATATTTTTTATGTTGCTATATCTTTTTTTAAATTTTTTTCTTTTTTTTGCTGTTTTTTTTTTATTTGCTATATATATATATATATATATATATATATATATATATATATATATATATAGATATAGATAGATAGATAGATAGATAGATATATATATATATATATATTTTTTTTTTTTTTTTTTTTTTTTTTAAGTTGCTGTATCTTGTTGTTTTGTTGTTTTTTTTTTTTGCTTTTTTTCTGTAGCGTATCTTGTTGGCACAGGTTACAATTCTTTGTATTGATATTATTCTAAATATATAGACATTTTTATTTTGGTTTATAATTTTACTTCCTTGTTGGACAGTATGTGTATTCTGCTGAGACAGGTCCAATTTTTTTTTTTTCTTTAATATTGTAACTGTGGGCAAGTTTACATTTAAACACTATGTCATATATTTTACACAATCAATAGGAATAGTATCAGTATCAGTGTCACTAGTAGTCTGTACTGACAGAAGACAATGTTAGGGGCCTATCCAAGTAAGGCCTGTTCATCTCGGCTCAGGTCTGTGTGTTCTTATTGACTCTGTACTCATTTATTTGGCCTCATCTGTCAGAGTCATAGAGCGCTGGGTGCCACTGAAAACAAGCCCTCTCTCTAGACAGATTAATGCCATTTTATGCTTTTATATGATTTTTTAAATTATTATAACATTGTTGTAGTTTGGTATTTTTGTATTTTATCATAGTTACAACAAAAATAATAAATAAAATAAAGACAAAAAAATCTCTTAATTCTAAATTGACTTAGACAAAATAAACATACATTTTTTTCCTTAGTTTTTTTTTTTTTTTTTTTTTGATCAGTCATGATAATACGTCTACAAGTATGATTAGTATTACATGTAATACTTATATTAAAATAAGACCTAGAGGGTAGATGATGTTTTATTCATGATGCTAGTCCAGCCGTGCACAGCCTTGACCCGGTGTCTGCCGCCCGAGGGCCCACACACAAGTGCTTTACAGGCTCACAGCAGAGAGCGGGAGTGGCTCAGGCAGACACCGGCCATTCACAAACATACAACAACACAAAAAACTTCTCTTTTTGTCATATTTTTGATCAAATGTTTCAGTTTATAATAACATTCAAATTGTCACACAATTTCACAATTACACCGTAGAAGTTACCTAATTTTATTTTTAAAATACCAAAGACAGGACATGTCTCACACGCAGATAAGCCTATATTGTCTCTGGTTTTGCAGATCAGTCTGAGTAATATACTGCAGCTGATTCTTGCCTGGAGCTGGTCTGGTTTTTCTCTATTCTCCTTCGCTGCATCTTAGGCCAAACTCAAACAGAGCCATCTTATTAGGTTTGTTTATTTCAGTGACATTTGGGAAACAATGGAGCTCATTGGTCATCTGTCATTTAGAACAAAATGTCTCACCTCACATTAACAGAGTTTAGTGCTTCGCTCATTGCAGAAATCTGCAATATTTTTCAGTCCTTAGTACATAGTCAAATTTGTTTTGATACAAATATGACTCTGTGTCCCTGATTGGCTAATCCACCTGTCAATCACACCCATCTTACCTTAGGGCAGACATGGGTGACTTTTTGAGACACGGGCCATGATGGTTCTGAAATATGACAGAGGGGCCTTGCCAGGATATATATTATATATGTATATATTACATTAGAGATTTGGCCTGTAACATGTAGCAAAGCATGAATATGCCAGGCTCATTGTACAAACTGTTTTCCAAAAGCACTCATTAAATTAAAAAAAAAAAGTAATAATGTATTAAATTTCCGTTAAAAACACACAACAGAAAAACGTTGAACAAGGTTTACCCTTATTTATTTTAATATAATTTGGTCATGTTCAGCAGGCCGGATTATTAAACCCAAAGAACTGTGTGTGGCCCTCTGCCTTAGGGAGTCACAACTTTGTAAAGTATTGGAGAAGTGTGTCTTAGCTGACCAGGCAAGCCAACTAAGACCAGGTTTAACAAGGTCCAACAACCACACATAGGGAGTATTCCATGAAGCGAGATTAAGCCAATACTTGACTTATTTGGACAATCCAGTCTCATCAAATCCTCACTTCCACTCCACAAACGTGGCTAACCAGTGTTGACTTTGAGTTGCCATAGGAACAAGCACTCAGGTACAAGCCTGGTCAGGACCAGGACACGATTATCTTATCTTTATCTCCAAGAATGTCTAAAGTAACACTTGAATCTGGAGTTTGAGCACGTGCCCTCCCACACCTTCACAAACATGTCTCCATCTGAATATGGTTCAAAACAGACCATATTTTTGACCAGACAGTATTCATATAAAACCTTTCATTATTTTTTTTTAGCATTGACTTTAAGCTATTGAAAATGTCCAACAACAAGAACAAAATATATCTATATGTGTCCTTGGCTGTTGGTGTGAGGGGCACAGACAGCGGTCTAGAGCTGGACTCTCGGGGGTTCTGGCTGTACATTCTGACATCTGTCTCTCTCCTCTTTCTCTCGAGTGTCTCTCACTCCCTGCTGAACCCCATTCCACATCCTCATATGCGTTTATCTCACTGGCCAGTTCTCGTTGACACTTCCCTCATGGCTTTTGTTTAGGCCACCGCACATCTGAAAATTGTGCAACTTCAACTTCATTACACACACACACCAGCCTCCTCTCTGCCCAGGGAGCGAATAGGAGAGGAGGGGGAGCAGGTCTCTCTGATCAGAATGAACTAAAAACTCCTGTGTGACAAATCCTCTGCGCCCTCATCCTCTCCTTCTCTCTGACGTATGAGGCCTACATGAAAACTGCTGTGCACTGTTGCCACGTGTATTTATGAACACTGACAGTCATTATTGGATTCGAGAGATGTTTTAAGCGGTGCTCGTATAACAACCTTAATGTATGTAGAGGCAGGCTGCAGACTGGCCCATGCATGGTTTAAGTGCATGACCCCTGGCCTTATTATCCTACACTTTCGGCTCCTAGGCCCCTCTGTTAGCATCTATGTTAGGATGTGTGTTAGGATATGAGTAATTGGCAAAATTTTCATCACATTGTGGGGACTAAAATGTGTAGCCTAAACACAGTCTCTTTAGAGTTACTTGTCTCCCTTATAAGAGCATAGATCAGGTGCCCATGATGTGATGTAAATCCTTCAGTATTAGATGATTGAGCAAGATTCAAAGTTCAGATAAGGTTTAATGTGGGTTAAGGTCAGGATTTACATTAAGGTCAGACAAGCTAGTAATTATGGTGAAGGTTAGGATCAGTCTCCAGGAAATGAATGTTCATCAATGTAATGTCCCCACAAACCATGAAACCCAAACATGACTGTTACGGTGTGTTAGCTTGTGTGTTAGCCTGAGAGTTACCTGGTGTTAGCTTGTGTGTTAGCCTGAGTGTTACCTCGCTTTAGCTTGTGTGTTAGCCTGAGTGTTACCTCGCTTTAGCTTGTGTGTTAGCCTGAGTGTTACCTTGTGCTTTAGCTTGTGTGTTAGCCTGAGTGTTACCTTGTGTTAGCTTGTGTGTTAGCCTGAGCGTTACCTTGTGTTAGCTTGTGTGTTAGCCTGAGAGTTACCTGGTGTTAGCTTGTGTGTTAGCCTGAGAGTTACCTCGCTTTAGCTTGTGTGTTAGCCTGAGCGTTACCTCGCTTTAGCTTGTGTGTTAGCCTGAGTGTTACCTTGTGTTAGCTTGTGTGTTAGCCTGAGCGTTACCTCGTGTTAGCTTGTGTGTTAGCCTGAGTGTTACCTCGTGTTAGCTTGTGTGTTAGCCTGAGTGTTACCATGTGTTAGCTTGTGTACTAACCTGAGAGTTATCTCGTGTTAGCTTGTGTGTTAGCCTGAGAGTTATCTCGTGTTAGCTTGTGTGTTAGCCTGAGTGTTACCATGTGTTAGCTTGTGTACTAACCTGAGATTAGGCAACTTCTCATAAATTTGATTTGGCAACAGTTTTAACTTGTTTATTAGCCAGTGTGTTCTGTCTGCTGTAAGCACACGTGTTTCTAACCTTAAATGCATTCATATAAAGTTTATTCTTAGAAATACTAAAAAAAAAACAATTGTCTTTGACCATAACCATCAAAGTTAGCCGTTTTAATGAAGTCAGATTTAACTCAGCTTTTCTCTGTTTTCTAACATTTATTAACAATTCAAATGCACAGTTTTCACAGAGTTTGAACAAAAAAGTATTTAGTATATTTGATCTAACGAATCTCAAAAAAATTTGATTCGTCTAAATTTGGGTTACTATAGCAACTTGTGTGCTTGCACCAAAGAGTCTGGGCATGCCAAAAAAACTACCAAATTGGGTAAGGTTCCAAACTGGTAATGAGTGTTAGCCACTGTGTTAACCTCAGTTATAGCCTGTGTGTTACCATGTGTATTAGCTTGTGTGTTAGCCAGAGTGTTACCGTGTGTTAGCTTGTGTGTTAGCCTGAGTGTTAACATGTGTATTAGCTTGTGTTTTAGCCTGAGTGTTACCGTGTGCTAGCTTGTGTGTTAGCCTGTGAGTTACCGTGTGTGTTAGCCTGTGTCTAAGGCTAGGCTTATGTCTTGCTGAGGATGCTCCTGGATGTCCCTGTCTCAGCCATGGCCAATCCACTTAAGCAGATAATGGGATCAGCAGAGGGCCTCTTGTCTCGGGGCTGGCATGTCCTGCCCCGTCACAGCGGGACAAGGAAATCATATTTACACGCCTCTACAGCAGATGTATGCAGATGGACCGCATTGTCCGCACGATGTCTCTTTTAATGACACACTAGACACACAGCACTCTGAGCCTTCACACAGGCTCGCTGCACGGACGCCTTATGATGTAACTGCTGCATGGAACAGATAATTATAGGCTAGTCCTTTTTAGACTATTCACATTTTACAAATGCACTATACAGGCCTAAGAATGAACATTCCATGGATTTATCATTATTATTATTATTATTATGTATTTTAGTTTGTTTATTCTCACATGAATATTTATTGCCTGGAAAATCCAAATCCAGATATCTCTGTACTTTTTATCCAGAAGGATATCAGTTCATAAACTGTATATATAAATGGACAAAGCTAATGCCCTAGCTACCATGTTCCAAACGGAAAGTGAGCATGGGTCCAAAGTGGTTCTTTCAGGCTCTGGTTGCAATTCACTTTCTATTGAATCTATTGAATCTATCTTCTATTGAAACGTTGCCCCCTCTCTGTATGCTGTGAGTCTTGTCATTTTGGTCCAAACATTTGCGTATTTAACCCACACTTTCCCTATTTTACTATGGACATAAAAAACAGACCAATGAGGTGCCTTCTTTCCTCGAGGTTGCTCCTGGTAGTGGTATCAACAGGTTGATTGACAGCCTCATTGCTAGATGCCAGCCCCCTGCCAAACTGGCGGTGACCAGAGCCGGTGACCAGGCTCACACCTTCATAAAGTATTGAAGAACTGTCTATTTTGGATGCCAAGCATTAGTGCTATTTACATTTTAGAGACTACTTTCTCCTTTGCCCTATTTCACTGAGCTCAAAAAGGTGCACAACATTATAGCTCCTCCACCTTATGGTAAAATTCTCTAGTGCATTCAATGGTGAACTAATACATCAAGAGCAGAGTTCCTTCACAAAGTATTTTTTCATTCATATTTTTTAACCAGAAATCGTTTTGAAACATCGCTCACAAACAGACTTGCAGTACTAGCCTTTACTACTGGATGAATATGTTGTTCCTTCATCAAAAACATGCCTGAAGAAATTTTAGATGTCAACCATGCATAACCGTAAGGGGGGCTCGAACCCTCCTTATGGTAAACTGTAATATTTTATGAAATGCTCAGCCCACAAGCCTACGTCACCCATGATCCTACACAACAGTTTTGTAAACAACTTGACAAACTGCAGTATATGCATATGCAGTATTTTCATTAGCAGAGTGCACGTGGATTGTGTTGTCAAAGCTCTGAAAGGAGAGTGACTTAACATGGGGAGCAAAACGAGTGAAAAGTGAAACTTATAAAACATTTTAATCCGTTGTTTTTGGGCGAATATAGCATTCTGTAAACAATAAAAGGTAACATGGTGATCTGTTTTATGTGTTAGCAGTTAATACCCCATAGGAGTAAAATAGACACTTTTTAAATGAAATGATAATAAGATCTGTGGGTGTGACATGTTCAAACTGAAAATATTGAACCTGTTTATTCTTCATTAGTGACAAAACTCACAATATGAAAACACGTTATATGGCGTGTCTGCTGTTCAGAACGTAGGGATGGGACAATATTAAAATGTAGGCGATTATTATGGGCAAAATAATCGCGATTAACGATATTATCATGATAATTATTAACATGCTAACGTCCCGACGGCCTACTTTACAACTCTACAGGAATGTACATGTACTTCTGCCTCACCCACACAAACAATCTACACATCAAATGAAAGCTACGAGTCTCCTCTTACCGAATATGTAAACCATTTTCACCTGGAATCACCACAGAGCTGACAGGAAATAGTTTTTTACAGAAAAGCCAAAAGTGTGTATTTGGACTTAACTCACCTTTGAGGCTCTGGTTCTGTCAAACATCAACATCTTCGGAAAGTTGGTCTCATTCGTTCCGTACAGGTGCAGAGAATATAATCCACTGAAGAAATCATGTCCACAAAATAAGTTAGATCCTCCATGTCCAATCTGCTGCAGGAAAGTATTCTAAACGTGAAATCTGCCCCGTCACTTTTTTGTATTTCTTTTATCGATTTCAGGCATAATAACTTCTAACACCACTAACGTTGCTCCTCAGAGCTAAACACACGTGTTAGCTTCTGATTGACACCAGTGTTGTCCAATAAGATGGAGGTTGTGAGTCACTGGAGCCGCAAACAGTGAATCAGGCCGTGTCCCAATTCGCCAAAATGCCCTTAAAATCACCTTTACGTCATTTCCGGCGCGACAAGGGCTGTCCATTTCCACGCACCCTACGGCCGCGTGACGAGTGCGCAGGACAAAAATGTGCCCTGCGTTTCCAGCGTTTCCATGGAGATCAGCCGTAACCAAAGCGTCCATCCATGCAGACTTCACGCACTGCTATATCCCATCATGCACCGCGCCTACGCAAAAAATAGAAGAAAACGGAGTCCGCTACGCAATACACGTTCAAATGTTCGTACTGGTTTATGTCACATACAACAATGCGACACGAAACTGTTAAATCTGAATAAAGATCTGTACAGTGAGTTTGAGGATTAAAAACCTGAGCAGCTCTGACACACTCAGGTTTATTTCACAGAACTTTCTTCAGGGCTGGTTTGAGGAAACAAAAGAAGTGACACTGAATAAAGGAATGTGCAGTTATTCCCAAACAACAAACAATAATCATAATCATGAATTATTGTCATTTAAAATATTGCAATAATAAGAATAATGTAAGAAAGTTTGTTTCTGGTGTAAGAGTCAGAGAACAACAAGAGTCTGAAACAAAGTCAGAAGATTTAATGAGATCCACAGGTAAAGTGAACAATGAAACAACAGAGTCTCAGGAAAGAATAGAAGAGTCTGAGATGTGCATGTGACAGATTTTATAATGTCCCCCAGAGTGTGCGTGTGTGTGTGTGTGGTGGCACGTGTCATTTACCTTCGCATTAGTAAATCAAGATATAAGTTTAATGTAGCGCTGCACTGCTAGAAAATACCTCACAATAATAAAATAAGATGAACTGGCCAGGCATAGAAGGACAACAGCGCCCTCTACTGGTAATAAAGTGGTTTAGCCACGGATCAAATTAAACCTGCCCAAATACCGAATCGTTGAACTGTAATATACCACTTAATGTACAACTAGTCAGTGTTCTCTGGTTTATAGACTATGAATGTATGAATTTCATTACGTTTTAAAATAACGTACGTCACGTACGTAACATACACGCAAAGACAGCGGTGGAAGTGCGGTCTGTGGTGTCGGGCTGTCCCACTTCGACAAGATGGCAGCTACACTGAGAACTACCATTCTCGGCCGGAAGTTTCGAACCATACACTTCGACAGAACATCGAACTGTGCATTTGGCGAAACGGGACACGGCCGGAGCATGACGCGTGCGTAAACGAAGCCGATTGGATCCGTGCGTAATACGCGCGCATTTTACGCACTGTTTCGTGTTCTAAACATGACAAAATGGGCAAAACAAAGGAACTGCGCAGTGACATGTTTGTGGATGCTTGTACAAGTTAAACTAGAGGCATCTCGGACCCGGAGCGGTGCGTGTCAAAGAGTGAAGATTCTTCGTGGACTCAGGAGTAGAGGAGATTATTTTTGGATGGATTGGATGCTGTTCTCGATCGGTAAGCGTGGTTTATTCTGCTATCGACATAATTGTTGGTAAAATATATTGTGCGTAATCGTTAGCCTTGCTTCTGTGCATATAGAGCGCATTTGAACCATGCACTCCG
This sequence comes from Periophthalmus modestus, assembly GCA_019594935.1. Classification (NCBI taxonomy): domain Eukaryota; kingdom Metazoa; phylum Chordata; class Actinopteri; order Gobiiformes; family Gobiidae; genus Periophthalmus; species Periophthalmus modestus. The sequence goes on from JAIEZT010000021.1 coordinate 10,220,957, forward strand.
GTACACTTGTGTTCAGCTGTATGAATGAGACTTAATTTGTTTATTATTTGAAAGGTGTTGTTTTATTCTGCAGTTTGCATTATTGTAGGTAAAAATATAAGATGTGCACACATTAGTCTCTCATTTGTGCGCATGGGTGAGGCGCGCTCTGGCACGTTTGTTTGTTTGTTTATTATTTAATGAAGGGACAGTGCATATTAAGAACAGAGGCCTGAGGTTCCTGTGGAGAGTTAAGGATCAGACTTTGTTTATTGTTGATATTTGTCAGAATATAGTTCAGACAGTGATAACTGTGCTGCCCAATGATAAACCCAAATGTTATCTTCTGATTGACACCTAATTTGATAATCATCATTGGCTTTGCAGATCACTGAAGCCCCAGATCGCAGAATGTTTAGCTCGCTCTCACTATTGTATCAACCAATTACTATGCATTACACTTTACTGATGGTTTACGCTAACAGCCAATGAGCAGCTGAACAAGACGATGTATAGTTTGGAAAGCTTTACTGTATTGTTCACATATGTGGACTCCAGGTCATAGGAGGTTATAAGTATTCATATTAATTCATGGTTGTTGTAAAACTATGCGCTGCTGCTAGCATGCTATGCAATCAGCTGTGCAAAATGCTATTTAGCTAGCGCTAAACTACAATCACTACATAAGGACCCCACTTTGACACGTTATGGCACAGTAAACACACTACATGAGGACCCCACTTTGACACGTTATTGCACAGTAAACACACTACATGAAGACCTCACTTTGACACGTTATGGCACAGTAAACACACTACATGAAGACCCCACTTTGACATGTTATGGCATAGTAAACACACTATATGAGAACCCCACTTTGACACATTATGGCACAGTAAACACACTACATGAGGACTCCACTTTGACACGTTATGGCACAGTAAACACACTACATGAGGACTCCACTTTGACATGTTATGGCATAGTAAACACACTACATGAGGACCTCACTTTGACACGTTATGGCACAGTAAACACACTATATAAGGACCCCACTTTGACATGTTATGGCATAGTGAACACATTATGTGAGGACCTCACTTTGACACGTTATGGCACAGTAAACACACTGCACGAGGACCCCACTTTGACATGTTATGGCACAGTAAATACACTACATGAAGACCCCACTTTGACATGTTATGGAATAGTAAACACACTCACGACTGATATGGAGGCTTTTCTTTGCTCTTCTGGTCATGTTTCAGGTCTTAATGAGGCTACCGCAACAGGTGCTGCGTTTAGTGCATAGACTGTATAAAGAAGTGCACTAAAGACTGTGACGTCACCCATAGCGTTCGTCTCCAGCCAAATGAAGTTCATTGAGGCTAGCAGTTATAGGATGAATTTGGAGCCATGTTTTGAATTCCAACAGCGAGTATCAGGCTGTTGAAGATAACACCCCTTCCCACCTGCACTGCTGGTTTAGCAAAGAGTGTGCACTTAGCAATGCTGTCAATCAAACCTGTTGCTAACACTAGTGGGATGCGACCTCGGGGAAAGATGGCATCTGATTTGTCTGCTATTATTGATTATATATTGATTCACGGACACAATAGTGAAATAAAAACAAGCCCAGGATTGTGTAAAGTGGGTTAATACAAACATTTTAAGACCAGAATGACAAGCCTGACAACAGCAGTGACATAGAGACAAGCGATGTTTTTTCAATAGAAAGTGAAGTGAAGCCGGAGATGATGAGCTGGAGGCGAGCCCAGGCTCACTTACTATTTGTAATGCAGCGGTTAGCAGGTTACCTATGTCCAGGAGCTGTAGGCTTCGTGACAGGTGCTCTAGTAGAGCAGTGTTTCCTAAGCAGAGGTGCCTGAATTTTTCCAGGGGTGTTTCTCTGTAAAAATGACTGCGTTTTGTGACTGTGTTTCAGCAACATCAGAGAGGAGACTCACACAGAGCAGAGTGACTGAGTGAGGAGGAAAGCACTGGTGACATGTCCCCATTACTGCGGTCATCATTAACTTGATGCAGATGTACTGGGCCACAAAGGAGCAAAGACACTGTGCTTTTTTTTATAGAAGACTTATGTTACAAAATGTAAAGGGATTTTAACCGTATTATAATGGTTCTCTCTTCTCATTTACTCACTCAATGTTGTATCTAAATTAATCTTTATTCTCCTACAATGAAGATGCTATTGCTCCAAAAATTTCTGTTTTCCCTCACCTCCCCAAACACTTCCGTTGCTCTGTACTCTGTTTAACCCTTTTTTTCCCTTAATGACATAGTATGCAAAATCATCTTTTTGGAGCTTTCTACCCTGTTATAACATTGTTCCCTCATCAAAAACATTCCATGAGGTTTAGATGTCATCCATGCATGCTGTAGTAATCTAGTGATCTCTATTGGGCCTTATTCAAACCCTCCTTAACGTTAGCTGCAAGATTCTGTGCAATTCTCCGACCACAAGCCTACAACATCCATGCTCATACACAACAGTTCTTCTTAAATATACAAAAGCATGACATAGAGGTAAAATACGCTCTCTTTAACTGTTGTACACGTAGGATTTAGCAGTGTTGCATATCCATTTAGGTACAAATGGAAACAGAAATCACCACGACAGTTCTCAATTTGAAGTCAGTGGATTTGTTTCTTTTATTAAGTCATTTTAGATCTATATAACACAATGATCCACGGGTGTCATAGATTATAACTATATAGCAGATAAAAGCATAGTATACCGTCTTTAATGTAAAACTGCATTAGGTTTTACAGCACACACTAGTAGCACCATAATAGGATGAAAATATAAGGCCCAGCAGAGGATGTACTTCCTGTGGAGGGCAGCTGAGGAAAGCCAAGCTCCAGCCCAGATGATGAAGCTGTTTTACATGGTCATCACCGAGTCCATCCTCACCTCCTCCATCACGGTGTGGTACGTCAGAGCCACATAGACAGACACAGACTGCAGCAGAGGATTGTGCGTTCTACTGAGAAGACGACTGGCTGCAGCTTCCCATCTCTCTAGGACCTGTGTGTTTCCAGGATCTGGGGGCGAGCAGGTCGGATCACAGCTGACCCTTCTCACCCTGGACACAGACGACCTCTGCTGTTGGAACACTTTATAATACATGCCTTTCATTTTCATCCTAGTTACAGGTGAACATTCACAGCACGTGCAGAGTTTGCATGTTCTTCCTGTGTCTGGGTGGGTATTATCCAGGCCACTCTGTTTTCCGGAGGTATATTTTCCTAAGTTTTATGGTGGTTCCCCTGTTCCCTGCTTTGGGGATATGGTGAAATTAGTTAACAATACTACAATATTGCCTTTGCATTATCTTCCTATTGCTTTGATTTCTGCATTTTTTTTTTTTTTGCAAGAAACATAGTCGACAGAAACCAGTACAGAAGATCATTTTAAAGCCCACTTTTATATGCATTTTTCATTGCTCTTTTCTGAAAGTTGCTGAAAAATGAAGGAATGAGAGCGCATCTGCCCTGGACAGAAAGGATTAAGGCGTCACCCAACTTTAAGAGTATATAATTGTTGCAAAGGTCTGTCATCCAAATCACAACAGCAATCATACAGGACTGAAACTGAGAGCAAAAAAACAATACAGATCACTTGAGGTCAAAATAAGTCTGCTGTGTACTGTCTGTATCATGTGTAGCATACTAGTGGTTATTATCTTTACGATCATGGTAAAACTTCGCTCGTCGGTCTCTGAGATTTGTGAAAAGTGCTTATAAACTCATTGTGGTGAATAATTAGGATGCTCAGAATGCATAATGTAAGCGAGGAATAACTTTGAACCACTGCAAACCATTTAAAATGAGCTAGACAGTGAAAATCAAGTACAGCACCTTTACCTAACCTGTAGCTTGCTGTATTTTTAGAAGACTATTGATGTTCTGTGTACTCAGTGATGCAGAGGAGTGTCCTGCTCCTGCCCAGTTAGCGCCTAAAGGATGCCCAGTTAGCACCTAAAGGATGGCTCTCGTTTCACTGCAGACACTTATTAAGTCAGAGCTTATGGAACACAAGATGGCCGCATATTCGATATCTTCATTAGACAATTACTGGGGCTTGGTTAAATTGGAGGCCTGCTAATCTCATTACTCCATTTGTCTGCAGCGGCCTGTTCTCTGCAAGGCAATACGGTTAGCTCGCAGCGCTATCAGGCTGCATGGAGTTTGGATGAGACAGACGGCATTATTAAAGTGTAATATGCTATCAGTGTATCTCCAGAGGACGCGCTGTTATTGGAGTTAACCCTGCAGCGGGCCTGGTACACAGCTCTGCTCCACTCACACACCAGTCTGTCGCTGATGGATCAATGCCGGGAGCTTGTGTGTTTGGGATGCACTGGTGAAGGCAAGTGTTGGGATTAACTCGTTCAAGCATAATGCCGTTACGTTTACCTGTAATGATTAATCTAAGTGATGACTCTTTCCTCTGCTGTAACGCTGTTATCGTTCTAGTTACTGTCGGTGTAACAGGGCCTCGTTATTTCACTGTGAGCCTCAGCAGCGGCGACAGATCCGACTCTGTTCTCGCTTCGTTCGAGCTGCAAAGTTTTTTATCTTTTGTTTTGGGAAATAAACAAGACCGAGACAAGGGATTAGAGACAGTGATTGTCTAAAAAAGAGATCGACTGTAAAAAAACACCAATCGGAAGCAGCGTTAGGCGCCGTAAAGACGTTCCTGGCATTCCATTGAATCGATACTCGCTGTTTTCAACACGCATGAGGAAATATGCCGATTCTTGTGGATTTTATGGATATACGTGGTCATTTGGTGAGTGTTTATGATGGGAGTACAAACAGACAACTACAGCGGGAGCGACTAGTGTGTCTGGAGTTTACAAAGACACCAGTCCAGCGATAGTGGACATTTATCGTAAGTGCAGCTAATATCTTTTTGATGGTTCACCTCTACTTTAGAAGTGTACAAGCGCTGTCATACGGCGTGCACATGTTTGTAATGTTCTGAAATCGTTCGGTAAATGCTGTTTGGCCACAGTCTGCTGCGTAAAGAGGGCAGTTATTTGCCCTGTGTCGTTTTGAGGAGGATAATAGCTCATAATGCAGATTCTGGGTGCATTTGGTGATTTGCAGGACAAATAAGGCTGAATAGCTGGGTGTATTTTTAAGGATTTTGTGTTTATAGTTACTTTATCTAATACATAGTTACTTTAATCACCCAGTCAGGCAATTACTTTGGGGGAAAAGTAACAGGTAACTATAGCTAATTACTTTTTCTTTAAGATTCTCCTATACGTGACACATTATGCAAAATCATCTATTAGCTGTGTCAGAGTGGTATTCTGTGTTTCTGAGTGTTTGTAGTTAACAGTTTTTGGTTTTCTATATTAGTCAATGCTGCAGATACATAGTTGCAAACGAATCTAATGAGGTGAAAGATTATCAACAAATATCGTATTTAGAGTTACACTGCATTTGGTTTGTCTTGCTTAGAACTTTCCACAGCAGGGTATTAAATATATCAATCTCCATCAGGCCAAGTTACAAGTCAGATCTGTAGAGAGTAGAGCCCACGCTCGCAGCAATAATGCATGATTTTCAAGCAAGAAAAATTACACAAAAAAGAGAACTAAGCAAAAGCTGGATAGATATGTTTTATGCCATATTGTGGAACTTTCAGGAATAGAAAAATGCAAAATGTGAACTGAATTAGTTTTGAATTAGTTTTGCTTATTTTTGCATTTGATTTAACTAAACTATACATTAATGAAGGGGTATAATGCAACATGTATTATTATTATTATTATTATTTCTTCTACCATGTTATAATGTTCCTTCATCAACAACATGCCTGATGAGGTTTTAGAGTATTTTAGCGATCTCTCCTGGTCCATATTCAAACCTCCTTCCCGGTTGTTCTGTCTTATCTGATCTTCTGATTATTTAACAAACAGACAAACAAACATTTAATAAACCCAGGTTTAGTTTGTTGTCATACCTGACCTGAGTTTCGACTGCTCACTTGTAGTCTTCCTCAGAGTGGTCACATCCTTATGCTTAGCTGTTAGATTCTCTGCGACGCTCTGCCCACAAGCCGACGTCATCCATGCTCCCACACGACAGTTCTCCATAAATATACAAAACGTGATACAAAACAACTTGACAAACTTAACGATGTGATGTAGTTGCATTAGTGGGATGCACGCTGATTGTGTTGTGATGTCAGAGAATGAAATGAACAGTGAAACCTATAAAACATGTTAATACTTTGTTTGAGCAAATATAGAATTTTTAGGTAATGAGGTAACATGGTGATCTAAATATGTTATGTGTTTGCAGTTAATACCGCAGGTGTCTCCAAACTTTTTCCTTTGGTGAGCTACTTTTACAAAACGAAAAGGCCAGAGAGCACAAGAAATTGAGTATACAAGAGCCACGGTAAGATGGGGTACAGTTAGATGCCTATGAAACATGAACCATTTATTAGTGCACAAAGGTAGACATTTAATTCATCAAATTTTAGTTATTCAGCACAATATGTATAATTCAGAAATCCCCTGGCGAGCTAATTGGAAGGAGATGGAGAACTACTGGCAGCTCCCGAGCTACAGGTTGGAAACGCCTGACATTGAAGTAAAATACCTCCTCTTTCACATTTACACATAACTAATAATTCTTAGAAATGAGATTGTGTAATCCCTCACTTCTCCAGGGGTGGTCCAAGGTACCCACTTTATAACTAATGGTATTGTGACCAAATACTTACTTTACTTCTACTTCAATGTTATTTGAAAGTAATACTGCTCTCTCCTGATTTGGAATTTCACAGCAGCAACAGTTTCACAGTTCTAAGAATAGTTTAATGAGGTCGGTACATATTACAGGTTGAGAAAATGTAATATAATATTAAGTGTTACTAAAGTTCTTGCCTATATTTTTTCATATATATATTTTTTTTTTCATTTTGGTAAAGTTTATTATTTTACTGGCCAGACATGGACAGCAGATATGTTGTTGACTAGCAATTTTAATGTTAACAAGGGCCAAAATTGTCAAAATTGTGTGTTTGTGTCCATTTACCATCAGATACTGTGTCAGGGCAGTGTGAGGAGAGTAACAGCCCTCAAGATGAAAGTGTCCCCCCTCTGTGTCCTGCGGCATCACAGCAGCATCCAGGGGGAGGTGAACTCTGGACACACAACAGGAAAGCCTCTCCTAAGCCTCACTCTCACTCCGCTCTCCACTTGGGCCATTCCCTTGAAGTGTTAACTCTGGAACATGTTCTGCCATATTTGGAATAAAAAAGCCTGTTGCATTGGTGTAAAAAAAAAAAAAAAGTCTGTAGCATGTCAGAGCTAGCTGGTTAGTATCACTAGCTCCATGCAGGGTCGCTATGCTCAAATCGCACAATCCAATAGTGCTTAACTCCCGTCCATTGAACTGCACGAGTGGCACTTCTTAGTCAGCCAAAATACAAAAATATTAAGTAAAAACGATAAGATAAAAAGTTTAAAAGCAGCGAGTCAGCCACTAGAGCATCCAACCACGACCGGGGCAACCACAGAATATACCACCAAACCAAGTCATATACAGAAAACCATGAAAACCAATTATATGCACTTTAACTGTAGAATCCGTGCAAAAGTGTACAAATCTGTTCTGTACGTGCCAAATGTCAAAAACTGCAGAAATCCATCTAAGACCAAGTTTCAGTGCAGATGATTGGCTCCTCACTGACTGTCACTGACTCCCATAGCCGCCTGCTGTGTCGTGGTTCACAAGGCCAGTGGAGTTGTTTACTGGAGCTGGGGCTCTAACAAGCCCCTGCAACACCACCCATCCCTCTGCCACCCCTCTACCGCCATACCACCACCCCCGCTGCACGGAGCCCAAACCAGTCCAGGCTCCGGGGATAATGACAAAAGCAGTAGATTTCTGTAGCCTGCACCCATAACATTATTGTTATAGTCTCGATGTGACTGAGGGAGAGGATTTGTACTCATGATAGGGAGAATACTCAAACCACTGAATGAGTTTGACTTAAAGAGGGGGTATTATGCAAAATAGATTTTTTGTTTAGCTTTCTACCATGTTATAATGTTCCCTCATCAAAAACTTACCCGAAGAGGTTTTAGATGCCATCCATGTATCTTTGAGTGTGTTAGCGATCTCTCCTGGGGCCTATTCGAACCCTCCTCATAGTTGGCTGTACAATTCTGTGCAATGCTCAAAGAGGATAGAGTTTTTCTAGCTTAGAGTTGTTTCAAGTTGGATTAGTGGCCACTCATTGACACTACAATGAACAAATCCCTCCCAAAGCACCTACAGCTTTCACAAAGGTTGATTTTTGTGGTGAGCCATCTCTTGTCTTAAAAAAAAAAAAAAGTCTCATGGGGGAGTAGCTCAACTGCACATGGTCAATGGACAGGGCAGGACCAGATGTACCTAGCTGCTAAAAGCTAAACTCGTGACATGCGCCATTGAGCACAGCCAGTTGACTTCAATGGGCAGCCATGTTTAGGTCCCGGAGTGTGTCCTCAACCCACCCAAAGGAAGGGGGGAATCAAGAGCGTCAAAAAGAAATTTGAACCATATAGAACATGTTAGTAAGGTGTTCTTGCCAATTATAGCATTTTCAAAACAAGAGAAGGTAACATAGTGGTCTAAATACAGCAGTAAATACCTCCACAGTAAAATATATATGCACAATGTAGGACACAATTTACATCGTTTACGCACTCACAGGATATAGTGCAGATAGAAGCTTTTAGGAGGCTGTGGGACTAAAGCAGCTTGAATCATGCCGGAGCGAGGAGCCTACCTGACGCAGCATGTGTGCTCTGAATGACTGTCCAGGTGAGGGGCTTTGTCTTTGCACCGTAGGGGTGTATGATCCATGACTTGCCTCGTTCACGCTGGAGTCTTGTTTGTCGAGTTCCCGTTTGTAGCTATAAAAGTGTATTGATAGTGTGTCTGCTCTGTGCGCACAGAACGTCATGTTCTTTTTTTTCCTCTTGCTGTTTTCATTTGCAGTTGATTGTGTAAGGACTAAAGTTGTCCTCATTGTGCAGCTGAATACATGCAAATACAAAAGTCATGTGTCCTTGTTTGTTTATCAGAGCTACAAAACATGCTTTAGGTGAGGTTCATTGTGCTGACTTTTCTGCCACATTATGTTTAAGCAGAGGAGCGCTGGGACCTGACCCACCTGCACCTGCTTTACTTTTTCTCATTGAACTATCCGAGTTACAGTTCAACCCACACATCTCTAATAGTTACCTTTTATTGTTTTGAAACATTGTTTTTGTTTAGTTTCAGATGTGTTTTTAATGCTCTAATTCCCCCCTCCCCTGGCTCCTTCTACGACTGCACATCGCATCAGGTTTGTGAAGTTGTAGTGTAATTTTTTGTGTATGTGCTGTAACGGAGTGTCTTCAATTGCCACATCATTCCCTGACTGGCTCAATCTCCTCTCTCTCTGGCCTGAGAGTATGGCCAAGAGCGCTCCAACTCCAACTCCGGTAAACTGTTAACACACGAGTCCCACAGGCCTGCGCTCCCATTAACTCCCCAATGCTGCACTCTGTTCTCTACCTGCTGTCATTTTCTTTCTGCTCTCTGGTTCATGCATCAAACCCGAGAACTTCTTTGTCACTCTTGATGCTGTTGGACATCATGTGACCGTGGACCACATCCTTCTTGATAATTAGTAAATTTGTTCCCTGATTCTTTTTGTGTTTATGAGTTATTAAAAGTGATGGCCATGTGGAGGACTATTTTAGTCATATATTTAACTATGTTACACATTAATTTGTTTGTCCAGGGATAGTGGGTAAGCAGATTTTAAAGGGGAGCACTGCTCACTCTGCTTACCATATTTTCTGGACTACAAGTCGCTCTGGAGTAAGTCGCACGAGCCACAAAATGCATGATAATGAAGAAAAAAATATGTAAGTCGCACTGGACTGAAAGTCGCATTTTTTGGGGGGAAAATTTACAAAATCCAAAACCAAGAACAGACATTTTATCTTTAAAGCAAGTTATAATAACAATAAAATAGAGAACAACAGGCTGAATAGCAGTACAGCACGCTAACGTAACACATTTATATTTATTCAGCTACATGAAGCATAGGGAGAACTGAACATATGTCTGGTATGTTAATGTAAGACATTAGGAGTTAATCACATAACTAAACCATAAAAACAAACTGACTTCGATCGCACTCCAAATCACTAAATCCACTGAATTCTCATCCTCTGTGTCGCTTTTGAACAACTCTGCTAACTCCAGAACATGAAGGTACATGAAGCTCCACTTCCTCTCCTGCGTGGCTGTCATCAGACTCAGCAGAAGATACGATTTTCTTTTAGTTCATTTTTGTTCAGTCTTTCTCAGGTGTTTTTCAATTTAATTTAATTTAATTTTGCGCAGTTCTCAGTGTGACAATAACAAATATGTGACATTATATATTTTAATAATTTCACATATAAGTAGCATCTGAGTATAAGTCGCACCCCGGACAAACTATGAAAAAAAGTGCGACTTATAGTCCGGAAAATGTGGTTATGTTTTTAAATAAGGCTGTTTTTATGTTCTTGGCCTGGCACTGTAGCTGCTGTCTCTGTAAGTTTTAGATTTTGTCTGCCATCTTGCACTGTAAATACTGCGCTTTGCCACTTTTTGATTTCTTTTTGGCACTGGGATATAAATAAAAACCACTGAACTGAAGTTTGTTCGACTGAGCTATCAGTTTTCCTTTTTGGCCTCAACAAACCCATGACACCTGCTCTTGTATATTGTGACAAATTGTTGTGCGGGAGCATGAGTTTCGTAGGTTTGTGAGCTGAGCTTTGAATAGACTCTTACAACTAAACATAAGGAGGGTTCAAATAGGGTCATGGAGAGATCACTAACACATTCAAACATGCATGGATGACATCTAAACCTTTTTCAGGCAGGTTTGTGATGAGGAATCAACATTATAACATAGTAGACTGCTCCAAAAAGTCAACTTTGCATAATAACCCCTCTTTAAGAAATAAGACTTTTTTTTTTTAAATTTCAAACCTTGTATCTGTGATGGTTGCAGCAGACCATGTGTTGTATCAGATGGGAGGGACAGAGGGGTGGACTGTGGGGAAAAAGGAGGCCAAAAAGCCAGCGTCAAACCTTTTATTACAGTCTTTACTCTGTAACAGGAAGACCGCAGCCTCTGCCATCTCACACTCACGTCTGGGGGACCATCTCCACCAGCAGTGCTTTTTTAATATTTTTTTTTATTTTGCCATCCCATAATAATAATGTTCATCTACAGAGCAATTAAAGCATCCACTGTGCGACCTTCACCTTGTGTCAGGCCCACATATGAAGGGCTCTTTGGTGGACACCGAGTGCTTAGTGAGCCGGGTCTGGAGAGCAGGCTGGGGTGGGGGTTAAATATGCAATATGGTTGTTAAAGAGATTTTATTTTACTTCTATTGGACTTCAACTGCTAACACAACATCATTTGATTACCTTGTTATCATTTATTGTTTTGAAAATGCTACATTCCCCCAAAACAACGTATTAACATGTTTTATAAGTTTAGTTTTTGACCCCCTGAATCTCCCTTCCCTTTGCTCTCAGCGCTAAGTCACTCCCCCTTCAGAGCACATCAGAACACAAGTGTGCATCCCGCTAATGAAACTATTGCACGTCGCATCAGGTTTGTCAAGTTGCTGTACAGTTTTGTATCATGTGTTTCTATATTTAGGGTTCGAATAGTTACGTGGCCAGTCAGAACCACACACTTTGACAAAACTTTACAAAGACGAGTGGATCTTGGGTCATGTCATGTCTCCCTGATTCCAGAGGGTGTGATTGATTTTTGTTTAGAGGCTGTGGTTGGGCCGATTCTCAAGTTTGGACAAAGGATTTTCACTCTCTGTTGTCCGGCTCCAGACCCTTCTAGATTAGGACAGAATGTAGAAGGGACTGGCAGGTCTGGGAATTCAAATAGGGCCCGGGAGAGATCAGTAAAATACTCAAACATGCATGGATGCCTAAAATCTCTTTAGACACATTTTTCAATGAGGGAACAATGTGGAAGAAGGAAAAAAATGCATAATGCTTTTCATTTATTAGTCTGTCTACATTTCCAAAGATCAAAATGCTCTGTTTCACCTTATGATGTCATGTAGTGGTGGTTTTCAAGTTAACAGCTCCTTTTACCTTTTGTTCAGTAAAGACTGGAAATTCTAGGGTTGAAACCATCCAAATGATTCTGATGAAGATGTATAGAGTTTAAAACACAGTCCTGTATTAGCACATGACATCACAAGGTGGTACAGAGTGTTTTCTGTTTGAGAGAAGAACTCAGCCTAAATATGCAGGGTTTGTGTGTTAAACATGTGTGAATGAAACAAAACACAACTCCAGGTCTGTTTTTGATGAGGAAACAACATTATTACATAGATCAGAAAATAGAATAGAAAACTATAATACTAGTTTTTGTTCTAGTTTGCCACATCTGGCGTGAAGTAGATCTGCAACTGCAGTGTTGTGTGCCTTCTTAAATAAATAAGACTTATTCAAGCACAAACCAAACAACTCTCAAAGACACATCCTCAGCCTTCATCTCCAGAAACTGCTTGATCAGTATCGATTCTATATTGATCATATTATGCTGGTAAACTTGTGATAATAAGTATTAAGGTCCCTCGCAAACAATTGTTACTATGTCATCATGGCTCACATAAATGCAGTATAGTTATGAGTATGTCATACTCATAACTATATTATTGGTAACGCTGCAAAGACACAGTCAGTGACCAATTCACAATAAGCTTGCTATTCACATACTGCAGATAAACTAAATGCATAATGTGCAGTGAATACGCCAAACCAAAACATAATATGTAGCTACACATATTCAAAGATTGGCTTCCATCTAGATTAGAATGATAAATATAAGCCTGGCACATTATTTCTTACTTTGTAACTATATGTTACTATCTCATCAGAAAAAGCCAACTCTGAGTCCCTTCTTTTACCCAGTGTAGATCTGAGCTCTCTCCTTTTATCAAATGCTGCTCCGACATTTACTCTTGTCCGAATCCAGCACCAATCGGAATCTAATTTTGCCCTTTTGGTCACACTAGACAAAACTGTTCTTTTCTTGACTTTACGTAGCATCTCTGATGGTGTTTGGGAAGCGCTGAAGGCCAGTCTCTTTCTTGACGATGTAGAATCCATCTTCCAACTCTGCTATGATCGTCAAAAAAACTCTTTCTCAATGAACCGAGGACGCACTTGCATCACTTCTACTGAGACAGAGCGTTTTTTCGTACCCGAATCACTCTCATATAATTGACTGTGTGAGCTTGTAGACGCAGCCACTGAGGAAACACAAAAACTCACTGTGTGCATCAGGCACTTGCTTAAGCAAGTATAGGAGTGAAATATAGTCATTTTGAGTATTTTAACTTGAGCAATGCATCGTTAACTAATTCATACACTGACTGGCCAAAAAAAAAAAAGGTCACACACTCTAATATTTGGTTTGATTACGGCACATTCACTGTGGCATTGTTTCGATTTCGCTTCGATTTATTTCCATCCAGTGCTGCATTCATTTTTCACCAAGATCTTGTATCGATGATGGTCGAGTCTGACGCTGCACAAAGCTTCTCCAGCACATCCCAAAGATTCTCAATGAGGTTAAGGTCTGGACTCTGTGGAGGCCAATCCATGTGTGAAAGTAATGTCTCATGCTCCTGAACCACTCTTTCACTATTTGAGCCTGATGAATCCTGGCATTGTCATCTTGAAATATCCCCGTACCATCAGGGAAGAAAAAATCCATCGATGGAATAACCTGGTCATTCAGTATATTCAGGTAGTCAGCTGACCTCATTCTTTGAGCACAGACTGTTGCTGAACCTAGACCCGACCAACTGGAGGAGGCTCGTACCTATTTGTTTATTTAAATCCAGGTGGCTACTTTTTTTTTTTTTTGGCCAGGCAGTGTAAAAACTGTATCTAACTGTTGGACGGAGAAGCCTTGTCCCCAATTTTATGCGTGTATTTAAGCAAAATTTGACTAGCCCAGTACTGATAGATTGTATTAGCAGCTCTTTAGGTCAAAATATGTTTGATGTTTACTATTTGCATCTAATTATAAAGTGTTTTATTGTCTAATAATCAAGAAGTGTGCATTAGCATACTAGTTATTGCTATAATTTCTGTGATGACAAAACGTTTGTCTCTGAAAGTTGCTCATATGTAGTGTTAAAAGAGGTGGTATAATGCAAAATCTATGTATTTATTTTGCCCTTTTATAATATTGTTCACTCATCAAAACAATACAAAAGCATGATACTAAACTGTACACAACTGAAGGGGAGTGACTTAGCATGGAGAGCAAAAGGGGAGGGGAGACTCAGAGACAAAAATTAAACTGAAACTTAAAAACAAATTAGTGTACTGTTTTTGGTGAATATAGCTCTTTTTTAGAACAATAAAAGGTAACATGGTGAGCTAAATATTCTATGTGTTTCTATGTGAAGTAACAATCGCGATATATTGTGCTTGGCCCAAGAGGGAGGGGGTCTGAGGAGCGGTGGTGGTGGGAGTGGGGGTGCAGGGGGGTTGGTGTGACAGGCCTTTTGTGTGGCCACATTAATTAGAATCCTTCTGGACGACCATTACGGCTCATTAGGACGAGCCAGGGCCGCAGAGCAAGAGACAAAGAGCCAGTCCACCCCCTCCACGTCCCTGCTCGCGTCAGACCCTGTACATACGCTGCATATGGTATACACACACCTGAGCCTATATAAAGGGACATATAGACTGCAGCAAAGTATCAAGGGTTGTATCAAAAAAGAAAAAAAAAAAAACTAAATAAAGAAAAGAAAAACAAAACTTACCTTGAGTTTCATGTTATTCACACATTTGAGGAATCCTCGCCCAGGAACCAGAATACACACTTCTTCAGTACTTTGGGAGATTCACCAGTGACCAGACTCACATCTTCATAGAGTTCAGGTGGGTGTTTGGGAAAAAAAAAAAAAAAAACTACAACAAAATCACAGAGGACTGAAAAACATGGAGGATTTCTGAAGCACTAAACTGTTCATCTGAGGTGAGACAAATGCCATTTTATTTGTAAATCATGGGTGACCACTGAGCTCCAGAAGGAAAAAAAACAAATCTGATTGTACGATCATGTTTGAGCCTGGCCTGGTTTTCCGGCCTTCGGCGACCCAACCCACACAAAAAGGTTTGAAAAACTTTATGTGGTACTGTATTTAAAAAAGTAGCACTCCATCCCCTCTCTCGTGCACAAATAGAAGTTTCACAGAGCACTACAGGCTTTGGGTATGAAGATTTGTCAACAAAATTCAGAACTATTATTAATATTATTCTAAAATCAATATGTTTTACATGGAAAATGCCTCTGGGCAAACCCGTGGACAATATTTTTCACCTGCGGCAGCTCTTAAAAAGCCGCCCAGCTCCGCGGGAAAGCCGTACCCCTGCAACACTGAGTCTGGCTCAAGGTGCAACAGAGGTGGTGGTGACCAGAATGATATCCCTCTGTATAAAAAAATACAGTTATTATTCTGGGCTTGCCAGACAAGAGGAATCCCATACAAATCTAGTCTTGCTTAAAATCACTGAGTCCTTGTAAAGTCATTAAATGTGTCTCTATGGGGATCTTTTTTTTCCACAAGGTTTCCAAGGTTCCACAGTATGGCATCAAAATGTTCTATCACAGAAATAAAAAATTTACCTCCACGGAGTCAAGCAGGTGACCCCACCAGGCCAAGTTACCAGTAAGATCTGTGAAGAGACACCCCTCCTCACAGTAACTCCTGCATCTCTGTCAAGGTTATTTTGATCAATAAAAATATACTGAATAAATGCAAGATCCATAATATGTTTATATAATACCTCCCTGCCTCAAGTTTCAGTATCTCGGGGTCTTGATCACGAGTGAGGGAAGGATGAGACTGCCAGGCAGATGAGTGCAGCTTCTGCAGTGATGTGATCACGAAAGGCAAAGCTCTTGATTTATCGGTCAAACTACGTTCCTACCGTCACCTATGATCATAAGCCTTGGGTAATGACCGGGAAAAAACAAGATTGTGGATATAAGCACTTGGAATGAGTTTCCCCCTCAGGATAACTGGGCACTCCCTTAGAGATAGGGTAAGGAGCTCAGTGACTCTGGAGGAGCTCAGAGTAGAGCTGCTGCTCCTCCTGAAGGACAGTCAGCTGAGATGGTTCAGACATCTGCTCCGAGTGCCTCCTGGATGCCACTGTGGAAAAATGTTCTACGCACATCCCAGAAGGAGACCCCAGGGAAGACCCAGGACTTGCTGGAGGGACTATATTTCTCGGCTGGCCTGGGAATGCCTTGGGATCTCACCAGAAAAGCTGGAGGAAGTGTCTGAGAGTGGGTGTATGTCGGAAGTCCAAAGCATGGATATCAAGTTTAAGAATAGCAGGTAGTATTTTACCCTTATTTAAACCGCTTCAATCTTGAGTGCACCAGCAGAGTACCTTTGCCCTCTGCTGGTCATGTGGTGGTTTGTTTGATCACAAATTAGGGCTGACTTCATATGCACTTGTTCTACTTTAAGTTTTACATCTTAAAAGTATGTACATCATAATAAAACAAGTGTCAATGTATGAATGTGGCAATGAATAAATATATCTATAAAAAGACTACACTGAAGAATCTACTTCCTTAAATGTTAACAGGTGACAGATACAAACAGCCTCTATTCCCAGGGTTTGTTAAATCTAATAGCTGTTGCCGACAGACATTTGACTTGTCTCTACTAAAATCCTTAAAAGGACACTGCTTGAGCATGAGGCATTCACATGGTTGGAGGGCCCAGTTTCCATGGTAGCAATACATTCTTCTGACTTTGTTGTGTAAATGTGCTTTCATTCTGGAAGGCTGGTTACACTGATCATATCTCTAAAGAAATGGATTATTAAAGGGTAGATTGGGCGGGTTTATGAACATGTCTCACTACAAACAGGTTAGCTTTAATGCTAGCATAGCTCTGCAGGAGAACAAAGCCTCACATAGAAGCATGTGGACATCATTATATTCCTGTGCACTTGTGTGGGTGTCACGTTGTGCATGCAGGGATGTAAATGAAGCCTTATGCTAATGCTATTTGGGCCTTTTTGGCCCCAGTCTCCACAGGCTCTGTTAACATAAGTGATGCTCCAGCAGCAGGCTGAGACTAACTCCCACAGCACATCCTCATTCATTTTGTGGAAGGGCCAGCCTGGGCCCCACACACATGATGAGAGTGTTTATGGGTGCTTATTAGGGCCCCGCGGTGGCTCCGCACTAATATACTGCTCTTGTGATTAGAGCCATGTGCAGCTGAGCTGAAACATCTGCTCTGTGAAACTTACTGTGTGCACTGTATCTGTGACTGAGCTCTTATAAGCTCATATGAGCTCACAATGACTGGTGATAGGGTCAGGAGTGCATATATATATATGTGCAGTTATATTCAAACATTAAAACATGCAAGAGTGAGCGCAGGTCAGCTCTGTACTTAGAGGATCATAGTCGGGTTCAGACAGAATGTGATGGGCTGATCTGAGTCAATCTCACATGTTTAGGCCCAGTATATGTACAGCCTCCTAAAGCCTGCGGTCCACACCTAACAGTCACTTTCACATTCTTACAATATGGGACGAGTCTCACACAAGAAGGATTGAATGGCTAACCTTCCCATTATAAGGCAATCACTCACCTAGCAAAGCCCAGTTCCCTCTCTGCAGATGTAGAGTTTCTTTTGAGTGCATGGATGTGTGTAACAGGCGCTCAGGCAGCCCTCAGCAGACTGTGAAGGAGCAGCCCTTTGGAGGAGCAGCCCATCGAAGGAGCAGCTCCTTGGAGGAGCATCTCGTGCCCATTGCCTCTGATTGTGTGGAACATCTGCTGAGTGCGTAGCAGTCCTACTGGCTCTCCTGCTGCCTCTGCTCCACTCTGCCTCTCATGGGGGCGCTGCGGGACATGAAGCCCCACATCACCACACTGGGACCACAGCACTGGTTTGGGTTCATTCAGCTGCTCTTATTTCTTGGATCATGCAAAGAGCTCTCAGGCTGAGAATTTGAAAAATGTAATTTCAATAAAGTCCTGCAATGACTTGTATTGTTTTATGAATCACACTGAATCCTGGAAAACAGTCTGACACTTGTAGTTCTCAGCCAGTCTCCATCGATCTTATTGAACAGCTCCTCCCCAACAGCCCCTATCCTAGAGCCACTGGTGCCCCACTGTGGCACCTGGTGTCCCCAGCGGTCTCCCATATTAACCAGGCCCAGCCCTGCTTAGCTTCCAAGATCTGACAACATCCCGCATCGACAAACCAGGCAATACAAAGGCAGGTATTTCCTAATTTTGAAATAATAAGGTTTAGCATTTAGTTTTTCTTTCAGAACCAGTAAATCAGTATCTAGAAACAAGGGCTTAACGAGCTTTGGCCCTTGTTTCTATGAAATTACATCTATTTCTGTCACATTTGTTGCCTATGTCCAACCAGTAAGTCAAATTCTAAACTTCACTTCAAACTTCAGACAAACTAAAATCTTAAATAGAAATGATAAGTATGTTTGAGTCAAATGTGTCGTCTAATTCAGTGGTTCTGGATTTAAGAGGTAATTAAAGCTACTGTATCTATCAGCTGTTTCTGACAGTTCACACTTCACTGTGATTGGTTAAATCCAGCAGCCTCTCACTCAGAGCATGATGGAGGCTGACCAATAAGAGAAGCAGGTGCTGAAAAGTGTCTGTTTTTGATAGAGCTGGAACAAAAAAACAGGGAATTACAATATGGTGATTTTACCAAAACAGAAGGGATGAGATCACAATTTGTTTATCACCACATCGCCCTCCCCCATAGACAAGCGACTCAGGGACAGTAATAAAATGCATCAGTATTAAACAAAAAAATTGAGATAAAATTTTAAAAAGCCAGCCCGTCAGCTACAAAAGCAGTCAACCACAGCCATGGCAACCATGAAATAATACTGGGTACTTTTGACCTTTCCAGGCATCAGTCCATTCATTAAGGGTCCCTGCATGGAATTCTGAATTGATTTTGTAGCAGTTACTTCTGAAGGCAGGGGGTCTGGGGGTTATATTTGCTATGTTTGGATAACACGGGTTGCTCACGTAGCAAACCCCTGCCTACGGACCTGGAGAAATGCCCGGAGCATAAATGCACTCCGCCATTAAAAGGTAACAGTGCCGAAGAGCTCCAAGGCAAACAGTGAAGTGTTCCTTATATGTATTCTGTATGTATTTTATGCAGTCTGCAGCCTCACAGCAGACCACTGTCCCACTGCATGAATGGCTCCGAGGCGTGTGACTGTTGCTCTTCTTCTGTCTGAACCACTTGTGCAAATACATGGACACAGACACCGCCTGCTCTCACCTGTACACCACAGTCTTATATTGATTCAGTAAGAGAGATGTAAATGCGATGTATACAACAGCAAACCAAGAAAACATGTGCATTAACCAAATCCTGTATAAAGAACTGCACTAAGGGAATGCGACGTCAGCCATTGCGTTCGGCTCCAGCCAAATGAAGCGCATCGAGGCTAGCAGTTATAGGGGCAAATTTGGACCTAACTTCCATATTTGGAATCCCAAGCATGTGTATCATAGCAACTAAAGAGCCATTCAGGAGCGAGGCTGTTGAAGGTAGTGCCCCTTTCCGCCTGCACCTCTGGGTTAGCAGGGAGTGGGAGCTTAGCAACGCTGTCAATCAAACCTGTTGCTAATGCTAGTTGGAGCGACCTCGGCGAAGGAGGGCAGGTCATTGGTCTGTTATTAATGTTCATATATTGATTTACGGACAAAATAGTTATATAAAAACATTAGGATCATGTAGAGGGAGTTAAAATGCTCTTGTATATTTATGTAAAATGGTCTTGCAAGAGTGTGGGTCACGCAGGGTTGTTTGCTGAGCTTTTGTGCATGAGGTGAGATTTGCTCTGCCAATCATAAGGAGGGTTAAACTAGTGTCCAGAAGAGATCGTTAGATATAAAACTACTTCAGGGATGTTTTTGATGAGGGAACAATGTTTTAATTTGGCTTAATTTCCATAACTCTACTGAACAAAAGGTAAAAGGTAGCTGTTAACTTCAAAAGGACCACTTCATGACATCACAAGGTGGAACAGAGCATTTTGATCTTTAGAACTATAGACAGACTGATGATAAAGAGTTACTCAAACATACGTGAATGAAACAAAACACAACTCCGGGTATGTTTTTGAGGAGGTAATAGCATTATAATATGGCTTAAAGCTCAAAAGAGCCTATTTTGTGCAATATGGGACCTTTACTTCATAGGAACAAATTAGGCAAATGTGGATAGAAATTGGGTAATTTGTGGGTACTAACTCGTAATTTGAAACCACAAATTAAATTCTAAGATCACGCTTGTCATGAACTGTGTTTCCATTCTAGTCTATACAGGATATAAATTCTCTTTGACACCCTGGACAGTTTTAACGAGGCAAATAGGCACACATATAGACAATTAAATAAATAATATCAGTGAAATGAAATGAGAGTTAGCATGGTGTATCGCTATGGCGCTCAGAACGGACGGGGTGTAAAATGACTAGCAGCTGGTCGTGGATTATCTGTTGCGTTTTAAATTCTGGTTTGGCTGGGCGGTCCTCAGTGTGGGGCCCATAACCACATCTCCAGCCAGCCTAACCATTGTCATTAGGTTTGCTCTCGCCACGATAATTGTCATGTGTGGAGGCTAATGTTTACTACCTGCTGCACAGATAGATTACCAGCGCTGAGGGCTACAGCGAAGAAGGAGATACAATTCTATAGAAGAAATACGATACAAGTTTGAGAAATATCGTCTACAGAAATTATTTTATATTTCCTTAAAGATGGTGGATGTCCATGGAGATGTTATTGCTTTGATGTTCCACATTATGACATTAAATGTATCTTATCGTATTGCAATAATTCCGTTACAGGTGTTTTTGTTGCTATACTGTGGAACATTCCTGTCAAAGCAATAACATCTCCATGGAAACAGGCAAGTGGGCAACGGACTCTCCTCATGAAAAGTTGCATAGTGAACCTTTACTGTATATTTACCAGCTATTTTGTCAGTTATTTTCGCTCTCTGAATGAATGGTCTCATCATTCAGTAAATACACAGATTTATTGTGACTCAGTCCTGACTCACTCGAGTGAGTCACTAACTTGGGTCTTCTGCATTGTTCAGGTGACAAGTTAACTAAGATACTTTACTTTTTTAAAAATAAGAGTGGCTTTGTCAAAATGAAATTTGGCAGACCCAAACTTTATCTTGACCTGCCGCCTGTGCTGAAAGAAGATACATCAAATTTCATAAAGAAAAATCAACTTTTTAGAGTGTTTAACCATGTTATAGAGGTTTTCCCTTTTGATTAATCTTTTTTCTCCGACATTCAAGACGTCATTGCTCTGATGTACCCTGTTTTCACCTCCACCAATACACACCCACTGCTTAGCCATGTTGGCACAAATTAAAAAAAAAAATACACTGCTCACTTGTGCCACTTGTGCTCACTCTGCCACATAGGAGAGGCTGTCAGCATGTGGCACTTTGTTGTGATGGAGTTTAAATTGATGTACAGGTACTGGACACCAGATTGATATGTATATCATTCTGAATTGAGTTCTATAGTTGAGTTTAGTTGCTAGAACAGCACAGACATCTTCTCTGTCCACAAATGCACAAAGCACTTACCTTCAGAATGTTTTTCACAAACAGTCTGGTTTACAGTACATCTGTCAGCTCTGCAATATGTTCTTTGGTTCACTTGGCCCTTTGGCTTGTCCACAAACCTCGATGCTGCTCTGTGATTGGTCCGCCCGCCTGATTAACCTGGCAATGGGAGTCTCTTAAGATCGACTCTTGTGAGTTTGTGATCTCACAAATATGGCAAGAATCTATCTTGCTGTGCAGGATTACAGTAAAAGGGCAGGTGTGAAGCACCTCCCTTTGGGCTCTGCAATTTTCTAACGCAGAAGTCAGCAGACTCTTTCATTAAGTTATTTTAGATCAATATTGTGATTTCAAATGTCCAGAGCGATGTGCAGGTGTCACAGTACATCTTCTTTAACAGTAATGTGCTGTATGTCCCGTTGATTGTGTATAGAGTCCTACTGAAGTATTCAAATAGTTAATATTTGTACATCATTTACGTAGCCATTATGTGAAGAAAAGAAAACTCTAGCATTTTTTTTTTTTTGTATTTTAGTTTGTGTTGCATTATCATGTTTAATATATTCCAGATATGGTCCTGGCTGGTTTCAATAAAGCAGTGATATCAAGGCCAACATATCTGCCAATGGAGTAAACCTTATTTTAAAGTAATGAAATAAGTTATACAGTCTTCATCCAGTGGCAGCTCATTTATTTAGTTCTGTACTGAGAATGTTTGTGCTGTACCTGATTTGTGCTGTCTTAAAAATATGGAAAACAGAATGTTCATTTAAACAGATTGCAATGGTCCAAAGTTTTTCCTCACTTACCTTAACCGCTTTGAGCATGCCAATAATGCATCCTGATGAGTTTATAAGCGCTTTTCACATCTCGAAGTCCAGTGGTTAGTTTTAGCGTGACAGTGACGCTGACAACAACTAGCATGCTAACTAGCATGTTTCCTAATTATCAGACAATAAAACACTTTCTAATTAAATGTAGACAGAACACAGATATTTTGACCTCTAGAACTGCTTATACAATATATCTGTATTGAGGTAGGACAAATTTTGCTCAATTTGCATTTCCTTAGAGATAGGGAGAAGAGCTTGGTCAAACGGGAGGAGCTCGGAGTAGAGCCACTGCTCCTACACATCGAGAGGAGCCAGCTGGGGTGGCTCGGGCATCTGCTCAGGATGCCTCCATGGAGGTGTTCTGGGCATGTCCCACTGGGAGGAGGCCCCGGGGAGGACCCAGGACACGCTGGAGGGACTATGTCTCTCCTGGGAACACCTTGGGGTCCCACCGGAGGAGCTGGAGGACGTGTCTGGGGTGAGGGAAGTCTGGGAGTCCCCGCTTAGACTGCTGCCCCCGCGACCCAGCCCTGGAAAAGCAGAAGAAAATGGATGGATGGAATAGACGGACATTTCGCGCAAATAAATCGGGAAAAATCTGGTACAGGCCCTTTAATGAATTGCATACATTACATTGCATTACTCTCTTTTTTTGCATTAGTAATACATGGTCATTTATACATGGCTCACTGATTATCCTTGATACATAATGAAAGTCCAATATTGTTCTCTCATGTCTGACCCTGAGTACAAACACAGTAGTGGACCAGTGCGTGTCCTCTCCCTGACCCGCTCTGGACAGCCCTGTTTTACATTACACAGCCTCTGCTCTGCGCCGCACTCCCATATCATCCATAACATTTTCATAATGCTCCTCGCGCTCCTCGGGGTGAGAGACATAACATTTTCTCAGACAGAGCACAGCCGGGCCCGTGAGGCGTTCAGGGACCTGGCATTACTGGCCCCGAGTCATGCATGTATTCATTCAGCCCCTCCATATGTGTGAAACAGTGTACGCAGAGGCCACGTGAGGACCGCTGACCTCTGTACAACAGGACAGAGTTTGTGTTGATCATCCTGTTTGATATCTCTGCACTCAGATTAACTACACACCTCATGTTCTGTCTGAGTCAAAACAGGGTCAAATAAGTTGCATTTTACTCTGCATTTACTTTGAAGAGGTGGTATAGTGCGAAATGGACTCTTTCCCTTTCCTCTTTCCTCTTCTGAGCTTTCTATGTTATTACGCTGTTCCTTTATCAGAGTAATCTGGCGAACTCTCCCGGGCACTATTCACAAGCACCTTGCCTGAGATCCAGAAAACACACTTCTTCAGTACTTTGTGAAGATGTAAGTCTGGTCACCGGTGAATGTCCCCGACTTCAGATGGGTGTGATTGACAGGTAAATTTGTGAAAAATAAAATAAATAAATAAATAAAATAAAAACGTGATTGCAAGTGTGATTCTTCCATCTCCAATTAGTGATTATTTTTTCATACGTACATTTTTTTTCATATATATGTTCTGTCTTTACACTATAATTGACTGGACCATGTATCAGAATATGTTTAGAATATATTTCAATGCAGCTATTCAGTATTCTCTAACTAAATACACTCTTAAAGTATTCCTCCCATCACTGCTTATACAATATGTTTGTACTGGGACAAATTTAGCTCAAATGCATGGGAAAAATCAGGTACAGGACCTTTAATTACATTAGTGCATTGTCCACCTCAAAAATACCGCCCCGAAACATCTTTGGACTGTAATGAATGAAAAAAAAACCCAAAAACAACATAAGATCATATCAGATGGAGATGTTTGTTGCAGCAGAGCAGGTTAGCATAGCAGTGACTGGACCTCACCGCCGGCTGGTCGCCTGCAGGGCTGCCCTTTGTCCCCTCCTCTGTTCATTTGTGAGAGGCTCAGCGAGGCCTTTGTGGGGCCGCAGGATGTCGTATGTGCTCTCTGTGCACAGTCTGCTCCTGTTGGGTAGACCACTCACAGGGAGCTCTGGCACACAGCTACTGCCACTATTGAAGAACCTGAATACAGAAGGACGTGCATTCTCAGCTCTTTGTGATGTCCTGGGGTATTTCTATTGGAGACTGGAGACATTTCCTGGGGAGGGACAAATCCTCTTGTCTGCAGCCCAGGTAAAAGGTTAAAGGGGACTCGATAGATAAATGTAATATAAACATGAAAAAATAGATGTGATTTCATTGGTGTCTGACGCTTTAGAGTGTTTGTAGAAAGATGTTTCAGACAATCCTCGATACCCAGAGCAAATATGTTTTCGTAATTATTTTTTTCTGCGTATAAAGTATAACAAACACAGATAATTATTTCGACACCCTCCTAAAACAATGGCCCAACTAATTTTTTTTCACATTTTTCAGGAAACACACACACATAACTTAAGCGTACCACACACTACTTGATTTTTCAGTCTTAAACTATTTTTAAATGTGCAACAAAAAGCACAGACCACAGATATGAGGTGAATCGTATGAGATTTTAAATCTTATGATCCTCCGAGGACAGAGTCAGCTGATTTCTGTCTATAGCAAAACGACTCACTTTGAGGCACTAAGAGTTCAAAATATCAGAGTATTGCACCTCTAGTTTAGATGTAAGTCAAAACTGTTATTTGTGAAATCTGGTGCAGTAGTTCAGATGAATACTTTTAATGCACAGGAGGCCTTGTGGCTTTAAACAGACATATGCGAGGATCTACTCCCGCCTTTTTTTACCTTTAAAGAAGGCTTCAAATCGTGCTGTTTTGTAGACTGTGTGTCATTATTTGCGCAGGACACATTCTAATGGATGCGGTGATGCAGTTTAAATTCTCAACTTGCAAGAAATGAGTAATAAAGAGTGAGTTTATGAGTTTGTATCTTACGCCTTTGTGTCCGTCACTCTGTCTGCTCGTGCTGCTACCGTATTTTTCAGACTTTTTCATAGTTTAGCTGGGGGTGTGGCTTATACTCAAATGCGACATATATGTGAAATTATTAAAATATATAATGTCACATCCTCGTTATTATCACACTGACAACCGAGCGAGGGCACTTTTAGACTTGTGTACCAGTATCTACTACTCCTGTATCACTGAGAATTTCAACATTACAGTAAAAATAAAAAAAAAAAAAGGTTATCTGATGAACTGTTAATATCTTACATTAACATACCAGACATGTATTCAGTTCATTGTCTATGTTTCATGTAGCTGAATAAATATAAATGTGTTACGTTAGCTGTACGGCTATTCAGTATTATATTTAATAGCTGGTGCAGTGGTGGTGTTTTTTACGATATGACAGAACAGAGTCGGACACCACACAATCGAATACAAAGACCCAGAATTGGGTTACGCCTCCCCTGAAGACGCGGAGCCCTGTGTAGAAGGACAGTGTTTTGCTCTTATTATATCTGTTCCAGATGTCTACCTTTACTCTGTAGGGACTCTGGGTGTGGACCTCAGACAGGTCCTCACCCAGAGACCTCAGACCTCTGAAAAAACAAAAAAGAAAAAAAAAAACTTAGGCTATTAGGCCAAGCAGTGATTCTCTGGACTCTGGGCCACTGCTAATGAAGAGGCTGTTTTTAAAGAGGAAATGTTATTACACAGATATTCATGGGTCTGGCAAATCCAGAATTATCTTTCTGTATTTTTTATACAGTGGGATATCACTATCGCATCTCAAGCCAGAACCAAACATGATCGTCCAATCAGATTTGTTTATTTCAGTGACACATGTGAAATAAAGGAGCTCATTGGTAACCCATCATTTAAAAAAAAACAAAATGACTTGTCTCTCACCTCAGATTAACAGAGTTTAATGCTTTGCTCAGTGACTCTGCAGAAATCCGCCATGTTTTTCATTCCTCTGATACATTTTTTCTTTCTTTTTCCTCGTAAACAGCTATATTTGTTTTGATACAGACATATCAAGAGTATCCCTGATTGGCTCATGCCCAGGTGAATTTGGGGAGATTTACCATATGCCATCTCAATTATAAAGTACTGGAGAAGTTTCCTTCTGGATGGAGAAGTGCCAGGACTTTGTAATTCTGGAAGTATCAACTGCTTGCTTGTCTCCATGAGTTGTAATTGGCTTTGACTTGGATCACACTCCCATCTTCATAAAGTACTGGAGAAGTGCGTATTCTGGATCCCAGGCAAACACTGTGTAACTTTTCTGGAAGTATCAACTGCTTGCTTGTCTCCATGGAGTTGTAATTGCTTTGACTTGGTTTACTCAAACATGTGTGGATGAAACAAAAAACAACTCCGGGCATGTTTTTGATGAGGTAACAACATTCTAACATGACTTAAAGCTCAGAAGAGTCAGGTTTGTGTAATATAGGACGTTTAAACTTTAATTTACACTGGCATACAGGAGGTTAGCATACTGTACACTAGAGCTCCGCACACTTAAGACTGTCACCACATGACAAATGCTCTGGTTGGGAACACTTCACAAACAAACCAGGCCTGCATAGCTCCTTTAGACACTTTCCACTCTAACAGCAGTGCTTATGAGAGGCTCGGCATTCTCCCAGCGGCTCCGGCTCTCCCCTGCATAGTCGTACCCGCCTGCAGACAATACACACACTTATTTCCCTGCTGCAAAGAGGATCAAGAAAGTAAAACAACACAAATCTCCCCCTGCTACGGCTCCACTCACCCACCTCAATTAGTCTGCGGCGTGACAGAGCGTACCGCCAGCCGGTTTGATGTGGCGCACTGGGACTCCCGGTGGGGGGGCGCGAGGTGGTGGTGGGGCGTGGGGGAAGGGGGCTGTGAGGGGGTGGGGTGGGGGGGCCGGCTCACGCTCCTCAGATTAGCGCGCTGTAATGGTTTGTTTCACAGGTGAAAAAGTGCATTTGGAAGGCTGAGCACAAACCTGGCACCACCGAAAGCGTTGGATTGAAAATGTGTTTTTTTAATTTTTCTTTTGTACCTGTATTTATTGGCATGTTAAGTGGCGCTCTCCAGGGGGAAGCTGACACTGCTGCTTCGCTAAATGTTCCAAATGCATTCGCGGGAGACAGTCGCACAAACACAGACGTATTTATAGCTTTGCACAAGAGAACATACACAGATTCATTAAAGAGGGAGTGTTTTACTTCTATGTGGTATTAATTGCTAACACATAACATATTAAGATCACTAAGTTGCCTTGGAAAACAACGAATTAACATGTTTTATAAGTCACACTTTTGTGTTTGACCCTCTGAAGGGGGAGTGACTTAACGTAGAGAACAAAGGGAGGGGGCCCTTTGCTCTCTACGTTAAGTCACTCCCCCTTCAGAGCACTGTCACAACACAATCAGTGTGCATCCCGCTAATGAAGCTACTACTGTACTGCACTGTGCACAGTTTTATATCATGTTTTTGAATATTTATGGAGAATTGTTGTGCAGGAGCATGGATGGCGTAGGCTTGTGGGCTGAGCTTTGGACAGAACCTTATAGCTAATCGTAAGGAAGGTTCAAATAGGGTACGGGTGAGATCACTAAAATACTAAAACATGCATGGGTGACATCTAAAACTTCTTTGATGAGGGAACAAAGTTATAACATGGTAGAAAGCTTAAAAAAAAAAAAAAAGATTTGCATCCTACCATCTTTTTAAAATCAAGACTGATAATAATGGCTACTGTGCGTGAATCTATTTGAAAATGTACTAAGTAATAAAAAAAAAAAAAAATCTGTAAATAAATATAAACCCCATTAACCGTGAGTATGTTAACTGCACAAACCAGTAATTTGCAGAGGAGGATAAAGTGATGCTAACTTTAATGCTATGCTTGGGATGCCATGTAAACTTTAATCAGATTCTGAACATGTTTCATTGCTACTGTCAGTGAGCATAATCATAAAACAATTAAAAATAACATAAACTATGATAAATAATATAACAAACCCACGTAAGCAATAGTTCCTTTGAAAGTCGACTTTAACTTGATTTTCTGGTCTGACTGGACTGTAGCCTCCTGGCTCCTGAGTCCATGTCCAGGGTGAGAATAATAATAATTCGATAATAATTTTAAGATGGTATATTATAATTTTTTTTTGCTTTTTGCCTCATCAAAATGTGCTTAAAGAGGTTTTAGATGTCATCCATGCATGTTTGAGTAATATAAGCCTTGTTTCCACAGGGCCGTACAATGCGGTGCGGACTCTGAGTGTTTCCACTGCATAAAACGATCCAAAGTGGACCGCTGGAGGTACTACCTTCCAAAGGGGATTCTGGGATGCTTGGGACCTGGGACTGGCTTGCAGGAGGCAGTGCTAGTCACGACCCCACACAGTCATTGGAGGACCAACTCCAGCCAAGTTGCGTTTCCATGCTGCGGGTACGGCTCCTGGTCCAGGGCTCTGCCACATGAACAACTGATGCTACCTCGACATAACTAATATTAATGTAATAAAATCTAAATGAGACCTGCAGTATACTCCCATAAGGCTGATCTCAAAGAATGTCAAAAAGGCATTTTGTATTCCAAGTTTGTGGCACTGTGAGACGAGGCTAAAGCTAAAACTAGCGTAAACATTTTGCGTTATCACCAGTTTTTATGCATTTATTTCATTTATCTGCACCTCTACGCTGTCTTAACCCCTTTTTGCATTGGGGTTTTGCTAGTGCTAGTTGCATTGTAATATTTTTTATCTTGACGAGACCTGTGTCACGCCCAAAACCGGCCTAGGTCGTTTGTAATCAAACCAAAAGTGAACCGTGCCAGTGAAAATGAACCTACCAGTAAGACTCGCACGCAATAATTCTTCATAAATACACAAAAACATGATACAAAACTGTACACAAACCTTTGCAAACCTGATACGATGTGCAGTAGTGTCGTTAGCAGGATGCACGCTGTGTTGTAATAGCACTCTGAATGGGGAGTGATTTAATGCGGGGAGCAAAGAAAGGGGAGACTCAGAGGATCAAAAATGAAAGTGAAACTTATAAAACATGTTAATACATTGTTTTCGACAAATATAGCATTTTAAAAACAATAAAAGGTAACATGGTGATCTAAATATATTATGTGTTAGCAGTTAATACCCACAAAAGTAAAATATCCCCTCTTTAATAATTAACTACCTCAATAAAAATGATGTGCAGGATCACACAGTTTAATGAAAGGAATTGGCATGCATGGTTGCACCCCCATCTTTCCCGGTGGGCCTGTAGTAGTGTGCATTAAATTGTAATTTATATAACTCTCACACAATATGGTGATGTATGAAATTTCCTGCTCACATTTTCCATACTATTATCTTCAGCCATCTTCACGATCTCCTGACCAATTAAAGGCTTTTACACAGCCTCCAGTTTCTTCAAATCTGCAATGTTTTGATATGAGATAAGCCTCTCTTTTATGCAACAACAAGCTACGTGTTCAATCTGCAGTGACAACTGGGAAAGAGGTCGTTTCTTTGAGAAGCCATTCTGTGATCTTACATTTATACTTACTTCAAAAACTGGCGCTCAAAAATGCTGTACAATGCACAGTGCTAATTCCACACGTGTCATCCTCCTGTAGTAATCATGTGCAACAATGTAACATAATGTGGATCACTACCTGTATAACACACTCACGTCACTTGACCTGCTGTTTATGCTGTTCATATACTGCACAGCACATGATAATAATAATGCTGTTCTTAAACTGTGTGTTGCAAAACCAGAATTTCCCCATTTCCCCAGATAATGTTCACTTATCTCTGATCAAGAAAATATTCTTCCAGTTGTAAACAGGTAAGTAAGATTACTTCTGCAGTAAATGCAGCACAGCGCACCTCATTGTTCACATCTAAATGCAGATAGAATTAGATGTGAATTGTTGCGTTTTCTGGACCACAGTTGTCGTATAACTTAGGCCTTAGTTTGCCTCATCGTGCAGTGTTCTCATGTAAACCTGTGGAGTGGTGCTGTGCTGTGTGTGTACATATATGTGCATGTGCGTACATGTGTGTGTGTGTGTGTGTGTGTATGTGTGTGTACACATATGTGCATATATGCACATGTGTATGCATATATGCATGTGTGTGTGTGTGTGCGCATGTGTGTGCATGTATGCTCGTGTGTGTGTGTGTGTGTACATGTGTGTGCATGTGTGTACGTGTGTGCATGTGTACACATGTGTGCACATGTGTGTGCATGTATGCACATGTGTGTGTGTACATGTGTGTGCATGTATGCACACGTGTGCCCGTGTGTGTACATGTGTGTACATGTATGCACATGTATGCACGTGTGTGTGCCCTGGCCTGAGTCTGACTGACAGAGGTCTTATCAGAGCTGCCCAGGCGCAGGCTGCAGCAGTGAGCCCGCGTTTGAACTCAGCGCACTCACATCCTCTTTGATGACGTCAGCACCTCATCTCAATGTCTTTTTTTAGCGCCATATTTTCACTCATGCGGAATACCAAACAGGTCTATAAGAACATGTGCGACGAGAGCAGGAGCCCAGCCCAGTTCAAAATGGTTGGGACATATTTGATGTGTTTGGGGAGTGGAGATATTCAAGTTTTTTGCATTTTTTGGAGCCAACTATGTTTTCCATAACTTTTAGACTATGTTCTAACATTTAACCACAGCATAAGTGCGCTGGGTGGTCCTGTAGATAGGCAGACATGACACAACTGTGAGTTGATGGTGCAGGGCTGAAATTGAAGTGGTCTTACTGTTATGTCAATGTAGCAAAGTGGAGAAGGTTGGTCAGACCTAAATAAAATATACTTTAACTGAATGCCTAAAACACCACCTTGAAACCTGCACCCAGAGAAATATTTCAGTTCACATAAATACTACCAATAAGCATGTATCATGGATGAATACAGAGACGAAAGTAGAAAAATATAGGGGTTTTATTTGACATTGCTGTTAACAGCTATATTCTTATGCAACCAATGTATCTTGAAAAATACAATAGATGCCTATGCTTATCCTAATATTTAAAGGCACAAGCAGAGTGGATATATATTGCTATGTTGAGAATACGTCTATGCTTAAATTCAGTTCACAGGCCTAACCACAGTGTACATATAGACACACAAAATATATTAACCCAACCTCAGTCCAAGTTAAAACAAACAAAACAAGCAAAAACAAGGCAGCGGTGGCTGGCTGTAACATGAAAAACACAGGTCATTACTCACCAGATCAATAGCAATAGCATTTGAAACATTACATTTAATTACATTTATCCCAGACAATTAGGTTACCTTGACTATAGCTTGTCTGCACCTCATAGAGTCTCTGTACACTCGTTCACAGCACCAGTGAAACTCACAGCATATGGCCCCTGAGTGGATCAGCAGCTGTTTGACGGGGCTCTCTGCACGTCTTCCAGGGCATCCACGCAGGACCACGCTCTGACATGGAATCTGATGTACGCTCAGACTTTTGTTTGAGGTTTCTATTATTATTGTATTTTACTGCTCAATGTGCTTAAATTACCATTCAGAGACAAATAAAGTGATATTGATTGATTGATATCAATACTCCCCAGTTACTATGAGGAAAGCAGAGGTGAGGTAAAGCTTGTTCTCATGATTTAAGTGTAAACTATTTGACAGAAAAATTCACATCGACATAGGGGATTTTAAATTCTTCCTGTGTGAAGAGTTTTTTTTTTTTTTTTTGTTTTTTTTTTTAATGTAAATAGAAAAAAAAAACACAAAAAAAAAAACATAAATACTGTTAGTAAGTCTCACGTGTGTGTGCTGCTCTTTATTTATCTCTCTGCAGACATGTGCAGAATTGTGAGTATTTTGAGTATTTTATTGTACCAATATCGGTGTAATTCACATGGATCTTTTGTACATGATTTATTGTTAATATAAAAACAAATAAATAAAATGGTCTTGGGATTAACTTGCAAAAAATGTAAACTACATATTCATACTGTAAAAACCGAAGAGATGTGTGTAATTGTGAGACCTGGAGATGCTGTATTCTGATATTTTTGTGTTTCACTCAGTAAATCACACAGTAATACAAGTCAAATAATGAAACTCTTGTCAAACCTTTTTAAGTGGAGCTCTTACATCAGTGGCTTCAAAATCTGATTATTCCCAGAATAATACAATGATATTGTATTATTAAAATGACACATAAACAGCAAAATCATCTGATTTCTTTCTGTTTATGCTCTTTCTGATTACTCACAACAGAATTTTCAGTTTGCATGAATAATCTTAAATGTCCAGAAATCAGATAATCAGATTTTGGTGTGCATGTGGACATAACCTGTGAGCGAGAAAGGCGACTGTCCAATCAGAGCTCTCCTTCAGGAATCGGGTTGAACTCAGCCACGTATCAAACTGCCTGTGTTCGGCTGACACAGCATCGACAGCTTTCACAAAGGTCGGATTTTGAAGAACAGCTTGTCTTTTTTCACAGCATGAACTTTTTAACATTTTTAAATCCTTAAAGCGCTTTAAAGTTAGTTTTGTAAGACTTAGCCCTGCTCTCTGATCACGCTGGCTTCTCTTTAGCCCACATCACACTGACTGGTCAGAACTGATCACACGGTCACATTTCTGCCACTGTTTCAATACAACACCATCTTTGATCATGGGTGTCAGACGGGGGGATAATGGGGACTCATTTACCCAGGGCCCAGTGCGGTCTACAATATGCATTTGTAATGTGCAGTGAGCAGAGGAGGGCGAGGTGAGCAGCTGAAAAATGTACTGAAGGTAAGAGTAATGTTACTTCAAACTGATATTACTGGAGTGAAGAACAGAGTAGTGGTCTAAGAAATTATTCAAATAAGAGTAACTGTCAGAACGCAACATCTGATTTATAATTAGACTTACAGTGGTCCCTCGTTTATCACAGGGGTTACATTAAAAAAAAATAACCCACAATATGAGAAATCCCCGAAGTAGTAATCAACTTTAAGCCTGTAAAACCCCTCACCACACACTTTATACACTTTTGTCAGACAGGCATTAACATTTTCTCACATTTCTCTCTGTTTAAACACTCTCAAAGTTCAGACCTTCGTATACTATATCCCTCTTCCTTGATGATGCTTTAAATGTGTTGTTCTCGTGCCTCTGCTCTAGTGGTATCTGCAGAGGGGCCTCTCTGGGCACAGAAACACTTTTAAGCCCAAAGTGTTTCTGAAATTTGTCGGTGCAGAACGTTTCATCGACATTGTGGGTTTTGTCGGGGAGAAAACTTACAAACATACAGCACTTAAGAGTCACACTGCGATCAAACATTTATCTTAATTTGTCTGAACACATTCTGTACTGCACAGGAGACACGGAGGAGACTGATGGACAATGGTCTACAGCCCTTTAGCCAATCAGGACGCAGAACACAACGCACGTTCATATGCTGTAAAAAAGCATGTAAAATTGCACAAAAAAATATGCGAAACAGCGAGACCACAAAAGGTGAACCATGATACAGCAAGGGACCACTGTATACATCAGAATATGAATGATTTCAACTGTCAATAATGCACAAAATCTGATACTTTCAAAGGATGGACACAAACATGAGACAAACTAAATCATATCTGAAGGAGCAGTGCAAGAAACACAAATATTCAAATCATTTATATTGTCGACATAAAGCTTTTGTCAGCTATATAACCACTGTTCCCTCTAAGCTGCGAGTGCGTGCACAATTATGCACTACTTCCACTGTCTCCGCGAACAGAAAATCTGCGCTGCACACAAAAAATAAAACCAATCCTTAATAAAATAAACGCATCATTTATTTTGTACCATTTTCCACATTGACAGAGAGTGACGTGTTACTGGTGGTCAGACAATAATATGATTCACATACCTGTTCGTGTGTTCACGTAGCTCACTCACGTCATGATACTGTTGGCCACCTGTGTTTATGTTGCAAAATGACAAAGGACTGAGCTCACTATAGACCAGTACAACTCACCTAGACTTTTATTATTTTTTATCCATAAAAATCATGTTAAAGTATCAGAATATACTACATATTTTTTCCACATAACTACTACCTCTATTTTACAAATCCATCCGTTTTTTTTCTTTGACACATTGAATAAGAGACTGGGAAAATCCCCGCGGCTCCTTCGCTCTTATTCGTCGTCTTCGAGGGACAGAGGCGGATTATCGTTATGACAGTAAAATATCTAAAGAGCCTCATGCCTCTGCTTTGAGACGCCGTTTGAATTTACACGAAGCGCAGTTGGTTGCGGAGTTACGATAATGGAAAGTCCACAACCGCGAGTCTATCGGCGACGACAGGACGAATACAAGCACACGAATGAGGCAACGGCGCTGACCCTTCAGAATAATGTCGAAGCGAACGGGCAGTGGCACTGACCAAGCCAGAATAAAAAAGAAATGCGGTTCATCAACTTGGATAAGGCGAAAAACTACTGCAGAAGTGAGAAGGACAGAAGGAAAAAATAAGGTGACATTAAATTCTCAGTTTGTGATTATTCTAGTGTTGATCTATTATTAAATTTTAATTTATTAAGGATAATAACCAATAAATGCTTTTACTTTGAGTAGAAGAGATGCTTATTAAAACTATAAGTCATATATTTTACAAAGTTGATGTAATTTTCAGTGTATCACGTGCTGCAGCACATGCCATTGTGCAGAATGTGAAGATTATATAATGTGAACAAAACTGTCTCTTTTAAAGATGTGCATGTCTCAATTCCTCCAGAGCAATTAAATATTGTTTCTTGTTTGAACAGTACAAATGCTAATAAAAACTGTCAAATTGTATATTTTACAGACAGAGTTACAGGAGCAGGACTCTTTCAGACCACAGCAGCAGGATTTCTCTCATTTAGACCACAGTAGGATTCTCCTTGACTATAGTGAGACTCTCTTACTCAGTGCATAGCAGGATCTTCATATAAAATAAAATAAAAAATCTAAGCATGTTTTCAAAATAGTTTCAATTGAGTTTATTTTTTGACTTGG
Organism: Periophthalmus modestus; assembly: GCA_019594935.1. Classification (NCBI taxonomy): domain Eukaryota; kingdom Metazoa; phylum Chordata; class Actinopteri; order Gobiiformes; family Gobiidae; genus Periophthalmus; species Periophthalmus modestus. The sequence continues at coordinate 10,256,511 of JAIEZT010000021.1, forward strand.
TTCAGTTGGCTGTTAATATTTTGTCATAGTTAAACTAAATATGCTTCTAACAGTGTACTAGTACTAGTAGTATGTCACAATGAGGGGGTGTGAGGCGGACCAAAGATGCGGGACTCGGGGCAAGTTTAAGGGTGTTTATTGACAGAAACAAGACACGATAGGTGATGGGAGAACATACGAGGAGCTGGGTGCAGGTCAGGGTCCAGAGGTGCAGGGAACAAACGAGACGGGAGCACAGCCGTTACTGGGAGACAGGGTCGGAAAACACAGCCAGGACACCAGGCAGGAAGCACAGCAGAGACACGAGGACCAACAGTGAGGCGAACAGCACAACGACCTGGCAAAGAGAGCTGGGTCCTGGCTCCTTTTAACCACCTGCAGATGCGTTAATTGCCCTGATGGGCTGCAGGTGTGTGTGGGAGGAGCCAGGGCTCCACCCAGCTCTGGAGTCAGGCAGGTGAGGGAGGGGGAGAGGAGACACAGGAGGCAGGAGCAAGCAGGGATCATAGCCAAAACGTTTACTCAAGTAGGAGTACTGTTACTTAAATAAAAGTAAAAGTGCTGCAAAAAAAATACTCTGAAAAGTAAATGTAACTACCCAGTACTACCCACCTCTGGTAACGAGGCCCTGCCATGATGATATGTACCAGGTCTTTTGAGATACACCTGCCTTCATTCTAAAAAAAAAAAAATACACATCTTAAAAACACGTGCGTATTATTATGAGCAATATAATTCCTCCTGTATGCTGTGTCCAGAAAAGCAGAGCGAGATGAAATATTGATATTTCCAGCACATTCCTCTGAGCTCTGAGAGATTCATAAGTGATAATCTTCTCGTCCGATAGCACAGCGAGTTCCACTTTGTGCTCGACTCTTTATTTGTCAGTCCACTCCAGCGCGCGCCGCGGTAGGACGGTATTATCCGGCCGAACAAAGCCCCGAGCCAAGAGAGAGATCTGTAATTTATGCCCTGATGCAGCACAGATTAGAGTGTCAGTGTCTGGAGATGGGCCTGTGATAGAAATCCCAATGAACCACTTAAAACAAGCTAACTTTGACTGCAGCGTTGGAGAGCAGCCTTGACCCCGTGTTCTGATCCGAATTAGTGTTTCTAATGCTTTTACAAATGTTCAACCGATTTCACATTGTTCTTAAATGAGACAAGTATTGCATATTATGATTTTTTCAGGTTTCGAAAATAAGTCATAATGGCACTTCCGGGTCCAACCAGAAGCTTCATGCGTCATTCCCCAATGCAGTTATGCCAAGACCTGGTTACTTAACACGTCCCGATGTTCTAACCTTAACCAAATTAACTGTCCCTAAACTTAATCCTAAACCAAACGTTAAGCTGATAGTGAAAAATATATTCTCAGATTCTACCAATGCAGCATGGAGGTTCTGTGACATAATCATGGATCTACAGGGTGGCCCAAAAGTCACTGACACCTTTAAATCATCAGTATCTCCTGTAATTCTTAAGTTATACTCACCAACTTTTAGCAGTAGGTAAACTAAACCTTCCAAGATTTTTGGCCATATATACGGTTATAATTGTTCACTTACACTTGAACTTATCACTACTTAAACTAGGGGAAGTAAAAATGACCTATTTTTAAAAAAATAATATTTTTTAGTGTCCACCATTTTCAGTTTCACACTGAATAGCCTGATCAACACACACTGCATAACATTTGAAAACATTTCTGGGCTTATGGTGCTTGTGTTTATTCACAAGCACCTTTTCTTTAAGATAGCCCCACAGGAAAAAATCGGGACTAGTCAGGTCTGTGGAGATCACATACTGCCCCCTTGTCTTTGAAAACCATTTATTATTCCTTTAACTGTAAATGGCATTTACAGTCTAAAATGTTACATGTAACACCGCTGGGTTTCTGAATTTGACCCATGTGACTCAAAGTACCACTGTACAATGAGGGTTCATTCCTCGGTGCTGCATTTGCTCATATTAATGTCCGAAGGATAGTTCTAAATGCTCTGAAAAAATAAAATAAAATATTCATAAACAATAGTTTGTTTTGTTTTTTTCCAACTTTCAGTGACTTCGTGACTTTGGGCCACCCTATATAATAAGAACTGGATAAGACACTCCCCCTCTGTCCTTGTGTGGGATCGATTAGTGGCCACTCCTTAGGTACTGCAGCTCTCGGGAGAATTCTACCATAGAACACAATGTATTTTTTTGGGAGTTCAAACTGCCTGTTTGGCTGACAGGGCATCCGCAGCTTTCACAAAGGTTGGGTTTTGTAGGGATTCCTCTCTATTATCACAACATTAACTTCTTTTTCAGCCAAGCCCTGCTCTGAGCTCGTGCTAGCTCCACTCTGGCTGAACTTGTTCCTGACGACTTTTTTGATAATTCGCACCAATGAGCACAGGCCATTGAAAACAATACACACCTTTTTTGGTTCATCTTCCAGATCTCATTATATACTTCCAGGGGCATAACTTGGTTGGGTAATAAAAAAAATTAGCCAAGTTTCACAGCTGAGTTCTACCTTTGCTTTGGCTCATTATTCGTCAAACAACAGACAGTTACCTTTCAAAAGTGCATGTTTAACCACAAATTGTGTCAAATATGTAAAGAACAACCATAGATCCATGTTTGCAAACTTGTTAACTTTAAACAACTGCAACCTCTTTGTAATTTCCTCTAAGAAAAAGAGATTATAATCATGTCATCACTGTTTTCAATCATCTGATGGGGATTGCTTCCAAAAATGTATGGAACTAAACTGAACTGTTTAAGGTAATATGGGCTTGATTCACCTGGAAGCTTGAGGGCCAAGAAAAATTGGTATGAAGGGATATTCGGGAATGTAAGTAAAATTGGCCTAGGCCATTTGGCCCCTGGGCCACAGTTTGGGTATGCCTGCTCTATCAGGTTTCCAACATAAGACGTCATTCTTTTTGAAAAAAAACTGGTTCATGAAGTAAGTACAGAGCAGTGGGTGTGTACCACTGAAAACGGGTGTTGAACAATATGGCATCTTGAAAATAAGTGATTGAAGATTGCTCAAACAAGCACAAATCACTCCAAATACAACTGTGAGAGGCTAAATGGGAAGGGAAACAACTATAACATGGTAAAAAAAAAACTCTGAAAAGTAAATTTTGCAGAATAAGTTCTGCTTTAAATATTTACAGTACACTGCAAGGTTAAAATATGTTTCCCTGAGCTAGACTTGTCAGACCTTTCACTTCTCACATTATATGCACAAAAGAGCAAATGCAGAAAAATAAAACATGTCACAAAGAGACAAAGGATAGTGTACCGAGGACAAGCTCACATCTGGGGCCCTTGGGTGCTCCGTGCATCATACACTCACACACTCACACACACCCGCCCCCACAACACCACAGCAGCCGGCCCCGCAGACGATCATATGTCTGTCCCTTCACTGCAGATCAGCGTCCTCCTCTGTCCACATTATGGATGAGGGTCCATTACGGAGCACGCAGGTTTATGTGTCGCCAAATCAAGCCAAATGATAGAAGTGAACACCTCTCTCCATTAGCACACGGGGACTTCAATCATGAGCTGTCAGCGTCTGGTCCAGGCAGCTTCAGTATTTAAGGGTTTCAGTGTTTGTGTTTCTTGCCCTGCTCCTTCAGATATGATTTAGAGTTTTGTTTTGGGTACACACTACACTTTAAATTATTTAGATTGTGTGCTTTGTTAAAAGGCCCTGTACCCAATTTCTTCCCATGTATTTGAGCAAAATGTGTACAGTATTGCCCCAGTACATACAGTATATATTGTATAAGCAGCTCTTGAAGTCAAAATAAGTCTGCTATGTACTGTCTGCACCTAATTGGAAAGCGTATGTTGATAGGTTTAGTGTCACGGCAAAACTTCACTCTGGAAGGTGTGAAAAGCGGTTAGAAACTCATCATGATGAATAATTAAAATGCTCTGAATGCAGAAGGTAAGAGCGGAATAACTTTAAACCACTGCAAACCGTTTAATGAACTACTTTCACATTTTTAAGAACACAAAAGTCCAACAAAATATCAAAATATCACTTCAAAATTATAAATCCGATGTTACTTACAGACAGTTACACTTAGCTCTCTACTTAAATATTAGTTTCCTCAAATACTTTTTTACTTGAATACGTTCTTGTAGCCGTACTTCTACCTGAGCAACATTTCTGAAGTAAGTCTCTTTCTGAGTGTTTTTTTGACTCAATATGAGGCTACATTTTATTTTGGTTTATTACGGACAGCCAGTCAGAAGTTGTGAGGGACTAATCTCCAGATCTGGAGGAAGGCTTGGTCTATAAAACCTAGCTGGTGGATTCAGATTGTTGCTTGCTTAGATGGAGTATAACTGCGTAACTCAGGGGCGTGTGCATAGACATTTTGAGGGCCAGGGGCTCAACTCAGATAAAAAAGCGCTTTTCCATATGGTTTAAAATTAATTTAGGTGTATATGAGGGACCAATAAAAATATAACAGAAATTACAGAGGCAGAGCCAAAAAGGACCATGTGTGGGCGGGTTGGAAAGTCCTCACCCAGCAGCTTTTTGATAAAATAAAATGTCATTTCCTCTAATCTAGGGTGTTATAGTTGAATAAATTGTATTCGTTTTAGCAATCTGAAACAGAACAATGGGATATAGGCCCATTGTTGTAGCCTACTTCTCTCCACATGCAATGTACCACTGGCCTACTTACATACTTGTCATTAACTTCCATTTTAGAAAAACTAATCACTTGTGTCTAACACCTGTGTCAGTGGTATATTTCCGCTATTGAATCTACAGATGTATTATTTCATCATCTGTTTTGCTCATAACATCGAGAATCAGAGGCAAAAAAAAAAAAAACAAAAAAAAGAAGACAAAATGGACTTAAAGCTTAGATAGTGTAGAACATCTTTATGAACTCTAAACTGCTTCTACAGTCTTTGATTTGGTGCTATGTGTTGTGAAAAGTAACACAGACAGGTGGGCTCTGGATGCAGCGACAGTCTACTGCACATGAGCGAGAGGCAGTCAGAGAGGGAGAGAAATTCTTTGAGGGCACTTAAGGCAAAGGGGCAGGTGCTGAGCTCCAGGCAGGTTCAACAATATGTCTCCAGAGCCAAGGCAGTCCAATCAGATTTGTTCATATCATATATATTTCTTTCCTTTTTCCTCGTAAGCAGCCAGTTTCTATACAGACGTGTCCATGATCATACCCATCTGAACTCATGGGGTCTTCATAATGTATTGAAAAAATGTGTAATCTAGATCCCAGCCATCTGACATCACATACCAGACCTTCTTATTGTAAGGTGAGGGTGAAAAAAAAAAGAAAAAGGGCAACTTTTGTCATGGCGTTTTTTTTCATGGTTCAGAATGGGTCAGGGGTCGGTGCTGTAGGTCCCTCTGATGTCCTCATTATATCCTGTGCAGCTCTACACCGCTCATCTCCGATCTGGCTCTTCGAAGCAGCTCTTTGTTGAAAATCGTTACATTAGATAAAAGCCCATTCTCCAGAGCAGAGTTGTATTTGAGGGATCCGTGCATGTTTGAGTAATCCTGTATTCTCCTGCATTTGCGGTGAGTGCTCTGAAAAACTGAATGAAAATCTGCTGCTTGTTACAGTGAAATGCTACTATGAAGAGGTGGGGTCTGTCAGCCCTGCAATTTTGAACAGGAAGTCAAGGGACCTGTTTATTATTAAGTTGTTTTTAAACCAATAATGTAGGTTACAATGAACAAGATGCAATATAATGAGCTATGTAAAATGTATTACTTAAAGAAGACATAGAGTGCTTTTGTCTACTATCTAGCAGTAGTGTAGTAGACTCTTATGGGGAGGCAATCAATTTAGTCGATTACAATTTAATAATGCCACTTTTTTTTTTTTTTTACAAATTGCATTTCAAATGAGTACATTTATAAATTTTTTCTGACATTAAATGCATATATAATGAGCAATCTAGAGTCAAATTAGTGAAGCCTAGATGTATAGTTTATTAATATTTTGAACTGTATTTGACCCTGTCTGTACAAACAGGGTCAGTCAGTGGACTATTTGTTTCTTCACAAATTTGTCCTACTCCTACACCTCATTTATGCAGCTGAGCCTTCAGTACTATTGTTATCTATGTAATGATCATTATGCATCTAGAAACCATATGAGTCACATATGACAGCTCTACAGATGTGCAATACACAAAATGTACATTCATGAAGAGATACTAACAACACTGCACTAGTCAGACAGGAGCACTTATAACACAGCCTCATGTGTCAGAAACGTCCTTTAAACACAGCCCTGTGTAAGAACAGCGCGATCACACTCACCTCACAGATGCAAATCAAAGCCACGTCTTTCCTGAAGAAACATCCTGTGTTCCCCTGAAGAAGAGCAAGTCCAGAACAGCCTCATGTTCCACCACACATGTGTAATAGTCCTGTTATTCCTTTAACACTGTTGCTTCATAAACACACAGGTCACACACCAGACGGGCTCCTAGCTGCCCCAGCCGCTGTCACTCCACTGCTCCATCTGGATCCTCCATTTCACTCAAACTAGCCCTGAAACTAGCTCACTGATTGATTAAATGACTGTTTGTTACTAACTAATATCTAACTGGAAACGTGAAGCTAGTGTTGAAAGTAGCTGTTGTTGCTGTGTTACTAGAAATCTCCTCATGTCTGATTCCTCCAGATTCCTCCGTGGGGTTTACTCAGCTCAGTTTGAGCCTGCTGTGGTCCTCAGCAGACGCCTCTAAAACAACTGAGTGGCCTTTCTGGTTGTAAAATCACATGTTGAGAGTGTGGCACTGCATGGCCTCCGTAGAAGCACAACAGCACAAGTTAATGAGACGTTTGGTACCGCGGTTGATGCAGTCTGCTCACTGGCCAGTAGGGTGTACTAAAGGACACTGAGACTTCAACCGTGCTTCAAATTGGCAGAAGTGAAAGGAAACCTGGATCATTTTGAGACATTTTGTAACTATTTAATTATATTTTTTGACATACGATGATTTTAGATTTTATTTGCCCAATGAGATATCAGGGGCTGATTCATACTTGTCCCTTTACGGTACATCATAAACGTCTCACAACAGAGCGCCGCATGCTGTCCACGGATAGCTGCAAATTTACCGCGTGTTGGTTTCTGTTCTGTTGCATGAAGAACAGGCGCAGAGACACAGGATTCATTCTGTAGATCTTTATTATTGGTTACAGCGATCAACTTGAAGGCAATGTCCAGCAAAATTCAAAGCAGAGTCTAAACAAGTGGCAGAGTCTAACAAAGTGAGATTGCACCAGAGTTTTATAATTCTTTCTTTAGTGGGAGTCATACACTCCTGTATGAAAGGAGCCTACAGAGAAGAATTGTGACTTTGACCAGAATGACTGAAATGTAGCTGCTATATCTCAGTTTCCTGTGGTTATGATAAATGGCAACTGCTGCATGGGAAACAGAACATTTTGTACCACTGTGAGAAAGCAAGAAATGTATTGTATTTGTATATCGTTTGCGCTAAAATTGCCAAAAAATGACTAAGAAGAGTAGATAACGCTCTTAAAACACAATATACAAAGTAGATTTAGAATTTAGCTCCACTTTAAACAAGCCCTGAAACCAAAAACCACCTCGTCAGATCAGTGCACCATCCGAAGATCAGATCAGCAGTGGGCAAAATGGTTTGTATTGCTCCTCCTCAGCCTGAGTAGAGTGCTACATTTTGCCCTGTGACGGCGCAGTGTTTTGGGCAGAGACAGGCTCCGTGCTCCTGACACAGAGTTGGTGGTTATCTCGTCAGAGCAGCCAATGCTCTGACATGTTTGGGATATGCAGACGGTTTTAATAGATACTTTGGCTGAGCGCGGTGTCAGACCCTGCTTTTCTCCATAGGGTTTCCGTGCTAATGGAAGTGCGACCGCCGCTCATGCTAATTACTAAAGTGTGTGATTAAACGGCTGGCTGTTTTTCACTTTTCTCACACAACTAGAGTCATTTGTCCTTTTGCATTTCCACCATTTCCCACAAGAGATAATAGATACAATTAATGAATGAGTTAAAAATGTAATATAGAACAATGTTGTAAATACGTGTTACTTATGGGATGTTGGTTGGCACTCCATTTTACAAGTGTTCAGTAAGTATAAGTATTTAAAGAAGGTCTATTGTGCTTGTGTCTGCTATATTGGATCATTATGTTAGAATTTGGCTATATTAAATTGCAATATTCATCTAAAACTTTATAAAAAAGACAGGTCCAGATGTCGCTGTAATCGTCATCACAACGCAGGGCTGTGCAGTGATGGATAACTGCACATTATACTGGTTAGGTTTTTTTTTTTTATTTGCATCAAAATTACTGCGCAATGCTGCCGAATCCTACACATACCACAACATTTTTATTGGAGAACACATTACACATTAAAGAGCAGTGGGCGTGTACGGCGGTGAAAACGTGAGTTCATCGGCAATATGGTGTCTTGAGTATAAGCCATTACAGACTTCTCAAACATCCACAAATCAGTCCAAATTCAACTTCAAGTGGGTAAATGTTGAGGAAAAACAACTGTAACATGGTTTAAAGCTCTGAAAAATCAATTTTGCTGAATGAGTCTGCTGCACCTAAAGGCACAGTATGTAACTTTTTAGCTAATAGTCTAAAAAAAAAGAAAAGGTTATGTTTATTGTACTGCAAAACGTGTGCCCTTATTCTGACTGGGCTTGCATCTCCACAAACCTGACTCTTATTTGGCCTGAAGGAGGACCTCCTGCTTGTTTTGTTTAAATGTTGTTCTTTTGGCTATAATATTCCACAGTATGGCATAAAACATACGGAGTACGGCTTTAACTTTCCATGGAATCATACAGATGATGTGCCACCTGCTGGAGTGTTTATATTTCAGTGCAAGAAACACAACCAAAATGAGAAATTTGGTCTATTTTATGGCTAGAAAGTTACATACTGTGATTTTATGGGAGCCATCATTAACTAAAGGTTTACAAGTGTTCACAAAGCCTTATAAGTTATATGGAAACGTTCACTGTTCACAGTTTATGTTTAAATGTCCATGTAAGAGCCTGATCTGGTGCATATGTGTTTATTACCCTGTGATGTCTTTACCATGTGCACCCAGAGGCCAGGGCACGCCTCTGCACAGCACTGTGGGAGGAGCCTGTAGTCTGCCTAATAGCACTTATTAATCACACTTATATGAAATGAAAATGCATAAATCTTACGTGACACCTCATCTGTGAGAGAACTCTGCTAATACTGCAGTTGAGACACTCCTGCACCAAGTCCTTACTGCAGTGCTCCAGAAGATCTAATAAATAAATGTATCAACGCTCTATGGGAATCCACAGTGTAACTACAACCAAAACAGACCAATGATTAGAGTGTTTGAACATGTTTGTCAATTGGGAGGGTTTTGGAATGGAAGTACTGATCATTCAAACACGTAAATGACGTACAAGTTGTCACAAATGTGTCAAATAGGATAGATGATGCGACGGAGAAGGTCAGCTGGAGCAGAGGAGAGAGTCAGATGGAGCAGAGGGTGCAGAGGAGGTAGTGAAATGAAGCAGAGGGTGAAGAGGAGATGGTCAGATGGAACAGAGGATGAAAAGGAGTGGGTCAGATGGAGCAGAAGAGAGGGTCAGATGGAGCAGAGGATGAAGAGGAGATGGTCAGATGGAGCAGAGGAGGAAGAGGACATGGTCAGATGGAGCAGAAGTAGGAAAAGGACATGGTCAGATGGAACACAGGATGAAGAGGAGAGGGTTAGATGGAGCAGAGGATGCAGCAGGGGAGTGAATGAATGTTTGCATGTTGTTATATCCCATACATTTTATTCAAATGTGTTAATATTTGAAAATGACAACAACATATTTATGTAAATTCAGCTTGGGTTGAATAACATGCCTGGCAAATGTGTCCTGAGTGAGTATGTGCGGATATATAGCTGCAGACGTCATTATAATGCAATAGGAGCACACATTTGTGGTGGTTATTGATTTGGCCAAACCCCAGAGGAGGAGCTGTGTCCACACTCTCTATATAATTGGACTGTTGCCTTTGTTTTGCATAAATTATTCACAATGATAATCTGAACAGGACTTTTCATAACGCATTGGCAAAGGTCAACATGCTTCCAGCAGAATCAGTCAGAGACACACCCACAGCTATTTGTATACAAGAGACCTGTTCTGGAGAGACAAAGTTAGCGTGCTAGTATCAGCTTTTTCCTGTTTATCGATGCACGGCGCTAGCGTATAAAGATCGAACTATATATAAGATTTCCTGTGCATAACATGAGCCAAACCCAATGCATTACAAAAAGAGAGGTTTAAACATGGCGTAGAAGAGCAGGGAAGTGAAATAAATGCAGAAAAAGCTGACTGGAAACTGGAAGTAGTTTAGTGCAGTGGTCCCCAACCACCGAGCCGGGGACCAGTACCGGTCCGTGACGCATTTGCTACCGGGCCGCTGACCAAAAACAGTAAATAATTTATCAGCGACCGCATTTTCTCTGAAGTGACTTTTGCCCGCTCCTCATGACACGCTAATAAGCTCGTCCGTTGATATATAATGAAAATCCTGATAGAAAATCACCACATAAATCCATTTATATAACGACGAGTTTATTATATCTGTGCTAGATGTGTGTCCGCTGCACAACAGTCAGAGCGTCAGGGCAGAGGTCGAGGAGAGGAGCTTGTGAGTCTTGGCACAAACAGCAGAAGCTAAAGGAAAAACAGCTCTATGTGAAATATTAAGGTTTCTTGACATTGACTCCATATTCTGAAATATTTGAAAAGTTCATGAAAATAACACTTTATCTGAATCTTATTCTGAAAGCTCCTATGTGCTCTGTGTCAGTGTGGCGCGTGAGTGAGAGGTGACATGCACGTGCATGTGGCGCATGTGGCATGTGGTTGAGCGAAGACGTGTGTGAGTCTGGAGTGGTACCTGGAAAAAGACGATGGAACTGATGTGTAATTACGGTGTAGTAGAGACAATAAAGCAACCAACTCTTGAGCAACAGACTGGGGTCTTTCAGCTCGCACCACACTTGAAACAACTTTGAGGTAAAGAACAGGGAGTTAAACCCCGGAGGAGGAGCGACCCTTCGGCCCTGGAGAAGACGGCTCTCCCCTGTGTTTCCCGACCGCGGTCAGGGGAGCAGGAAAGGTTTAACATAAACGTTACGATAGCGACCAGCGACCAGTCACGAGTCAGAGCCCCCGCAGTAAAATTGTCAAACGTTGACTGGTCCACGGTGAGAAACAGGTTGGGGACCACTGGTTTAGTGTATACTTCTAGCTTTATTCACGTCTCACGTCTCAGCACCACAAAACCTGTAATTACTAAACATCTTTTTGTGAATTGCTGAGATCGGCTTTATAATTAAACAAGTACAATTCAGATCTGATTTAGATTTTATTTATAAAGAAAATGTTTGTATGACGTGGCCCCTGGACCCGGAGCCTGGAAACGCAACTCGGCTGGACGGAGCCACACCAAACTGACCCACTCCAAAGCAGCCCCAAGCAAACTGTGCCAGTGCGAAAGAGGCTTTAGTAGTGAACAAGGTACACTGCTGCTTCAGTTCTTTAGACTAACCTGTGGAGGTATCACAGGTAATTCTTACTTACACCCGATCTGCAGGAGACATTTGCTTCACTATTACTCATCAGTCACAACACAAAACGGTCACTTTTTTGTGTTTCTATTTCTCATTGTGTGCCGCCTGTACAGAAGTGGCCTGTACAGGGAACTGAGCATGGTCTACTACAGCCCAGCGTAGATGTTTGGAATGACCCAGAGTCAACTCTGCAGGTACATGACATCCGGAGCTCGGGGTCAGAACCCTTATTGTAGAGCTCTCCCCGAGGAGGTGTTCTAGGCTTATCCAGCTGAAGGAGGCCTTGGGACAGACCGTGGATACAGTGACAGGACATGTTTCTTTACATGTCTCTGACCCTTACACGTCTAAGGATCTGTCTGGGGAGGAGCTGTCTGAGGAAAGGGGAGTCTTCGGAGACAGCTGCCTGTGTGACAGAGGTAGAAGATGGATTGTTTATCATACACTTGAACAAATACACACAGAGCTGGGATAGTCCTGGAAACACATTTGCTCAGTGTTGCTCCTGATATTAATAATGGGACGCCCCGCGGTCCTCAGAAATCATCACATTTTCATATCACTGCACAAGTGTGTGGATTTGAAATTGAATTGTCCTAATGCTGCACAGCGCTCTCCTGATCCAATCACCAGCCCCTAACAAATGTTTGCTGTTATGCCGTTTCCGACCCTAATATCCTAATCATATGGAAATTGATAATTATTTTGTCGTACACGCTGCTTCTAGCGGACATAACTTATTGAATATCTCAGAAGGATGTAGATATCTTTCACAAACAATTTGGCTAATATTGTGTTTTCTGAACGTGAGTGTGTGGGCTGCAGGGGAGAGGGAGCAGATGCATCACAGACGATGCATTCAGGCAGATACATATGGGTTATAATTGTAGTGATGAAATAGTAATAATACAGCACTGACATAGCTGCACTTAGTCTGGCCCTGTTTGAACAGATATGTTTTGGGAATAGCATTATCTCCACTGAGCTCTGAGTCATACAGATTAGATCCTTTCCACGCCCTCTCCAGGAAGCACGGATCCAGCCCAGGACCTCCACTCTGCTCTGGTATAATTGTACAGGGCTGTGTCCATGTGCACTGTTAAAGCGGACTCATTATGCAAAATGTACATTTCAAAGCTTATAACCATGTAATACTTGTTTTCCTTTCTCATTTATTTACACACTTGAAGTGTATTTTGTGTGATTCATGTAGCACTTTGTTGTGATGCCATTTACAGCGACATCAGCTCCCATTTGGACACCACAGTTTATCAGCATGAAAGTCAGCGGACCTGTTTCTTTTATTGCTTTAGATTATTGCGATTTTATTGCTTTAGATTATTGCGATTTAAAATGTTGAATTTATAACATAATCATAAATTACAGCTACACAGCAGACACAAACACATGTTTTCTTTAAGCACTCAAAGAAATACTTCTGTATTAAAGATAAAGAAACTTAAAATGATCCAAATGTTGCTTTGACACAAACATGAGATGGAAAAAGACCACATCTATCTACACTAAAAGAGTGTTGTGTGCAGAGAGGCCTCTTGTCTATAGCATGCTATAACAGGATCAAGTAGCAGCAGTGGAGCACAGAGCAGGGGCCCTGGGGCCCCGGTGCCTGGGCTCTCTCACATGTAATAGTGTTGTGTTGCTTTGTGCCCCAGGTTGGGCTCTTGTTATTAAAGGTAAACAGAGTGTGTTGTGCTCACACGCTCCCCTCAGAACCATACAGCTGTGTATTCTTATCACCTTTATTACTTCCCCCAAACGCAAAGATATCAGACAGTGAGCCACACAAAGAAGCCCATGCAAAAGCAATGATGATAAGCTACTTCTAGCTGTCCTGGAAGGACTTTGAATGTGTGTGGCAAAGTGAGTGGAGATGTTGCACACAAATGAATACAATTATAATTAACTAATTACCCAAAACTGCAACTCGATAACCGAATAAGCGTCAACATCAGGTTAGAATTAGGGCTTAACCATGTTAAAAACACCCAAGATGAACTGTGCAGGCCCACATACAGTCAATGGTCTACATCAAACAGGGTAAAGCATAGCTCCACAGTCATCACATCTAGAAACATACAGGAAGTTATGACTAACCCTGGACCTACACTGGCACTACACTGGGATTACACTAGGACTACACTAGGAGTACACTGGGACTACACTGGGAGTACACTGGGACTACACTAGGGGTACACTGGGACTACACTGGGACTACACTGGGACTACACTGGGATTAGTGGCACTACACTACTGTTGTTTGTAAAGCATAACAAAATCTTTCCCCACGGTCACTCCCGCAAGCGTTAGCGACAGGTTTGATTGACAGCGTTGCTAAGCGCCTGCCCCTGGATAAATAAGCAGTGTGGGACGTTACCTTCAACAGCCTTGGTCTGGATTGGCTCTTTGGTTGCTATGATACTCCAGTAACTGCTGGCCTCAAAGAGCTTCATTTGCCTGGAGCTGAAAGCCGTGGGTGACGTCACAAAGCCTTAGTCCACTTCCTCATACAGTCTATGGTACTGATTAACAGCTACCGCGATTAGCAATGGGAACAATCACTTAAACTGGACACTGCCATATGCCAAAGGTTTCTCCAGCCTCTTCTAGTCACACACACCATATTCATACAAAGGCAAGGTCGGGAAGTGTTGTGCATTAGTACATGACAACAGAATGCACTGGTCCAAGCGAAGATTGAACCACTGACTTTTGGTTTGGTGTATTGACACTCATCACCACCGAGCCATTTTTGTCTTAGTGGCTCCCAATGTCTGACCTCCGTAGTACTTTAAAATATTAAAATGATATAAAACATACTCAAAATACTGTAAAACCTGTAATTTCTGGACAATAAGACAGACAATAAGTTTATGTTCTCCGTGTTATTTTGAGAGTTGTGAAGTCCTAGTTTGTGTCTCTTACACTCAGCTTTCACACACACACTTTGTTTGCATGTAAGTTGTAATTAAAGGAAGAAGGATGTGCTCAGCAGGGGGCATAGATGAGGGAAGACACTAGTCCAACAGTGCCAAAAACAATCCATGTCAAAGATCTACCACAAGTACAACGCTAAAAGTACAGCAGACAGATGTCCCTGTAGGGAAATGTGCGCTCTGTATTTGACCCATCCTTCAGTGCTACTGGACGTCCCATCAGGAGCAGTGCGCGGCCGTAGGACAGCGCCTGGAGCAGGAGGGGCAGACGGGACGGGAGCAGCTTTTTAAGAGGTAGGTGAAAAAAAGTTAAAAGTAATTTTCCAAGACAATGGAAGGCTCACATTAAAATAATAAAATATGCTAAAATAAAGTCACAGTTTTATCAATACACTTGTAGTACCTGAACTATAAAGTTGTAGTTTTACAATAATAAGATTAAGATTATTATGAGAATACACAGCTGAAACATGAGCTGGCGGTCGTGGTGTACTCTGGTGCTGGGTGGGTGTGAGTGGATCATGGCATGTTGTTGGAGCTGAGCTGGTGCCATGTGACCATGTGTTCATGCTATGCTAATATAACCCCATAATTAGGGGCTATGCTGTAAAAGTTATCTACAACAATCCCATCTATGAACCATGGCCATGTTTAGAATAGTAGCGAAGCAAAGCTGTAGGTGGAGCGGAGTATGGGTGAAGATCGTGCCAGTGTCCTGCCCAGTGAGCCCCAGAGAGTGCCAAGCTCCGCAAGCTTCTTCCAAAAAGGACTCAACAGCTTTGTGTGCAGTATCTGTCTGATAACTTGCACAGTGTTTGTGGCACAAACAATCCATATTTGAATCATTCTATTTACTTGAATTTACAATTTTCACTTTTTGTCCCCACTGATCAAAAAGCACTTAACAAATACAAAAATAAATATAGTTACTTCTGTATAGTTTTGACAATACTAGAAGCATAAAGTGTTAATTGTGTGTTTTTTTGGGTAATACCTCACTGAAATAAACAGATCTGATTGCACGGTTCATTGGCTGGACGAGGCAGTGTTCAACCAGAAAGGGACATAACACTTTTACATATGGACTTGGATGTGTTTAGCCATATGGACCCTATAAAAGGTTCTTATGAATTTGAACAGCTCACGGATAATATGCTTCAGATGTTGTCCTTTTCATGTTCACAAAGACCGTAAGAGGAGTCGCTGGGACAGGACTGGTCCAGATGAGTAAAGCAACGTCATAAATTGCCCCGAAACACAGATAAGTGTCATGTTTACTGGATATGCAGAGACACATAAATGCGCACACACACACATACATGACTTAAATGTTTGTGTCTCCATTTTAATGTCATCATGTGGTAAAGTCTGAACCCGGCCACAGAATCAACAGAATTCACTTTGCGCAGAATGAGCATGTGTGTTTTAATTAAAGAGGGGGTATTATGCAAAATCGTCTTCGGAGCTTTCTACCATGTTATAACGTTGTTCCCTCATTAAAAACATGCTAGAAATGGTTTTAGATGTCATTTATGCATGTTTTAGTAGTTTAGTGATCTCTCCCAGGCCCTGTTTGAACCCTCCTTACGGTTAGCTGTAAGATGTGTCCAATACTTCGCCACAAGTCTAAGCCATCTATCCTCCCACACGACAACTCTCCATAAATATACAAAGCATGATACAAAACAATTCACTACAAACCGGGTGCTCTGTATGAATAACAATTTTGCATAATACAGCCTTTTTAACTTATGTCCTATGCTCCTTTGCACCGCACATGCTGCATTCTTTACCTGGTTAATATCCACAGCAGATACAATAAATACCACACATAAAATAATAGTCAAATGTCCTGTACCAGACTTTTTTCCATGTATTTGAGCAAAATGTGTCTTGCCCCAGTACAGATATATTGTATACGCAGCTCTTGAGGTCAAAGTAAGTCAGCTGTGTGCTGTCTGCATCTAATTATAACGTTTATTCTCTAATAATCAGAAAGTGTGCGATAGCTTGCTAGTTAACAACAACTCATTAGTCTGCTTACGTCGTAAACAGAAGAAATGTATGCACATCCACTCTGTATTTGTAATAATGTTTTCACACATTTCACATCATGCACATGTGATAAATAAAGCATTATTTTATCTTTGCATATACTGCCCAGTTATCCTAAGGTACCTGTGTCTTTTGTAATAGTGACTTGGTTAATTAATAAAGGGATTTTATGCATTATTAATAATTTTTTACTTAAAAAATTATTATTATTATTATTATTATTATTAATTAATTTATTTATTATTTTTGCTGTCTACCATGCAGTATTGTTGTTCCCTCATTCAACACTTTCTTGAAGAGGTTTTTCATCAGTGCATTTTTGAGTATTTTAGAGATCTCTCACAAACCCTACTTATGGTTAGCTGTAAGACTGTCAATTCTCCATAAATTAAAAAAAAGAAAAATACATGATACAATATCGCACACAGCATCTTAACTAACCTGATGCAATTTGCAGTAGTATAAAAAGGATACACGCTGGTTATGTTGTGATAGTGCTCTGAAGGGGAGTGAGGTGTGACTTTTTGAGAGCGACAAAAATAAAAGGGAAACTTACCGTATGTAACATGTTAAGATGTTGTTTTCTGTGAATATAGCATTTCCAAAGCAATAAAAGATAACACTGTGATCTACAGTAAATATATTATGTGTTAGCAGTTAAGACCCCAGTGTAATACCCCCTCTTTAAGCATGACAATTTAAAAGATTCACATTCATGGTATATTATAGTAAGCCCAGGCCAGTACATCAAATGAGCAGACAATGATAGCTGCGTGAGTCTAATTCTAGCAGACTGTTATTGTCTCCTCCCTGATAGTATGTGCTACCCGGTGTTCAGCAGCCCAGTCCTCTGCAGCTCTGTGGGCCTTCTCATTTGTATGTCCTCCCTGTCTGCTGTAATGGCCTGGATCTGTGTGTATGACAGCACTTTAATTGCTGGAGTTAACAAGGTGAGCTCCACTCATCCACCTTTGAGCGCCACAAATCACGGCAGCGATATTCAAATCCTATCCCAGGCAACCTTTCACCCGATGGGGGAGTGCAGCGGCATAAATCTGCCTCATAAGCACCATGAAGAGGTAAAGCCCTAAATGATGTTCTTGTGGTGGGCGAGTGACTTCACGAGGGGAGCTGACCCCTCTCCGTGAGCCACTACAGAGAACGTTTATGGAGCTGCAGCTCAAATCATAACAACACAGGCAGTATTGTTCTGAAATAGCTCCAGCTCACACTTTTGGTTGTGTATTGGTACTATTACTGTAATATAGAAACTCTTGTTCTAGAAATATATGATGTCATAATTTCAGATGGAGGGCAGGGACCTACTGTCTATAACTCTATGGACGTGTTTAGGATCTGCTCCACAAACTTTCACCCATCCATCCTCTTGGTGTTGGTGCATTCCCAGAAAAGCCAAGAGACCTCCTCCTGGGTCTTCCTCGGGGTCTCCTCCCGGTGGGACATGTCCAAACCAGCCAGGCCAGTAATATTTAATACTGATATGGACAGCTAAAATGATGACGAAATGAATTGTTAAAATACATATTTTTATTGTGATATAGCAAGTTCTTGGGTCTAGTCACTGATAGAAATCAGAGGTGCCAAAACATTTTTTTTTTTTTATCGAAATCTCCAAACATATTTGAAGCAGAGGGCCACAGACCAGTGATCAATGCAGTGCGGTGCTTTAAACACAGCTTTGACAGAGCCGCTGTGTGTTAATAAGGCTTGAAACACATACATTTTAGGTCTGTATCACACTGCAATGTGATGTTTGAGGATATAGTGGTAGAAATAGTTTAATTTGCTGTTAAAAGTTCTGCTTATGATCAATTGGGCCGGTTCAGCAGGAGACCTGAGGGCCAATAAAAACTAGTCTGAGGGCCGCATTTGGCCCCTGGGCCACAGGGTAGACACCCCTGACAGAAATCATCAGGTTCAACATTTGTGAATTTGTTTTTTAAATATAGTTTTTAATGACAAAATACAATATATATATATTATTATAAATATAAAATAAATATTATCAATAGTGAAAATCTGTCTCTTTCTAGAATCTGAAAACCATGAATGTTAAACCTTACCATTATTTGTTAAGAGCTGGCTCCATAAACTTATTAAAGTCCTTTCACCTTACAACAAACATGTCTTTTAGCGTTGAATAAAAGCACCTCAAACTTGAAGCTTCTCGTCCCTGAGCACAGAATACATCTCCTTCTGCATCATCCCTGAAAACACTCAGGATGTTTCTGTGTTCTGTGGAAAAGTTCAGAGGCAAACCTGCTAGCCACTGCATTCCAAATAGAAAGTGAGCAGGGGCGTGTTTCCGGCACCATTTACTTTGGCTCCAATTTGCTTTCTATTGAAAAATAAATGTCACCCCTTTGACTGTAAATGTGGCTGGCAAACATGTTATTTTGGTCTTAAAATGTTTGTATTAATCTGTTCTGCATGATCCTGGGGTTTTTATTTCACCGAACGCTATGGCTGACGTCACACTCCCTTAGTCCACTTTATACAGTCTATGCTCACCGGGCAAGATCACTTCTGAGCATGTGAATCGGGAGTATAACCTTTCAAAGCAGATGACACTCATCATATTCCTATATCATCAATACAATGCAGAGAATATAGTGATGCAAAATCGACTTTTCAGAGCATTTAACCATGTTATAGCTGTTTCCCTTCTCATTTCCCCCTGAAATTGTATTTGGAATGATTCATGCATGTTTGAGTAATCTCTATTCTCCTGTATTCAAGATGTCATTGCTCCAATCAACTCCCGTTTTCATCGCCGCCGATACAAGCCCAATGCTCTGTACTTACCTCTTTCTCCAATTTTACTTTCCCAATCGATACACGTAGAATTCAGCAGCACCGCGTCATCATTTTGGTAAAAAAACAAATCTTCTGCAGGTAGGAACAGGCTCCCATTTGGCTCTCAATTTTCTAGTCGGGAAGTTTGCTAACTTGTTTCTTTTATTAAGTCTTTTTAGATCAATATTGCAATTTGAAATGTCCAAAATGTAAAATAATGATCCACCTGTGTCATAGCTTATAACTATATAGCAGACAAACACAATATGTCTTTTTTATGAACCACTTGGATTCTTTTAATACTGTTTTAAATCCAAATTCATAAGCACTTCATCCACAAAGACAACTCTATAAATAATGGATTCAAAGTGAGTCATTTGTCTCAGTTAAACAGATTCTGAAACAGCGAGCCTCCTGTGGTGTTCAGACTGCGATCCTCAGAGAAGATAACTGCAGGTGTATTGTTCAGAAGCAAAAACAGACTATACAGATTGAGCGTAATATCTCTCCTTTACACAATTCTCACCTTTCTTTTTCCCCTTTCAATGTCACCCTTTCTCCCTGACACGGCCGTCCACGCTGAAGCATCGCGATTGTTTCCGAAAGCCGCTATTTCTGATAATTAACGTCATTGTCGGCTTGTTTGATTTGAAATATTTGAATGGATAATTTGAATATTATCTTAGTGGAGCCGTGGTCTCCTCTCGGACGGCCCTGATAAGGAGCTCTGTCTAATTGGGCTGTAACACTGACAGTTGGAGCAATTAAGATGACAGCATTGGATGTACCTTCAGTGGCTGTCACGAAGCGTTCTCCCTCTGCCCCGCTTTAATCGCACTCTCCTTCGCGCCATGACATTTCACCAGGGGGAAACGGCAATGGCTCCCGTTCTAAATTACTGGCAGTCTCTAAGTTGGTGGCAATTAGGTTCTCTTTTGTCCGTTTAAAGCGCACGGCCCAGTCTAACCTTTAGTCACATTTTACTTAAGAGTTTTAATGCACCGCCTCTCCACTCTTGGCTCATTTCATCGCTCAACCTTTTACTGCCATTTTTAAGGAGCTAAAGAAATGTTAAAGAAGTAGAGCCACTTTGGGAGAGAACACGCTTAGTAAATTGGTATAAGTAATGTCCAAAAAAAAAAAAGTTCCACCAAAATTCCTGATAAAAATGGGTTGACTGCAGGTGACATTGTACATTGTATTGTGGTAGATCATAGAATTTGTCCTCTGCATTGGACCCATCTTTCGATCCCAGTCTATTAGGAGCAGTGGGGACCCATCTCTATGTTTTCAGTGACATTGGTCAGCATTATCTTGCTGGAGGAAGGATTGTGGGCACCTCTGATGAACTGGTCCAGAAACTCGTGAAACAGCAGGTCTGTTGTAAGTGTCTGAATGTGTGCACTACACATGATAAGTCAGATCAGGAGACAGTCTGTCTACTTTGACACCACAGAACAATGAGTTCCTTCTCTGCTCTGTGACACTGTTCTTCTCTGCTCTAAGGGCCTGTTCCTTCTCTGCTTTTGGAACTGTTCTTCGAACTGCTCTCTGCTCTAAGGACCTGTTCCTTCTCTGCTTCTGTTTCTTCTCTGTTCTTCTCTACTCTGAGGACCTGTTCCTTCTCTGCTTTGTTGAATTGTTCCTTTTCTGCTTTTTCGAACTGTTCTTCTCTGCTCTCTGGAACTGTTCTTTTCTGGAACTGTTCTTCTCTGCTCTCTGGAATTGTTCCTTCTCTGTTCTAAGGACCTGTTCCTTCTCTGCTTCGTTGAATTGTTCCTTCTCTGCTTTTTCAAACTGTTCTTCTCTGCTCTGTGGAATTGTTCTTCTCTGCTCTCTGGAATTGTTCCTTCTCTGCTCTAAGGAACTGTTCCTTCTCTGCTTCGTTGAACTGTACTTCTCTGCTCTGTGGAGCTGTTTTTTTTCTGGTCGGTGGAACTGTTCCTTCTCTGCAATAAGAAAGTCTCCAGTACTACAGTATGAAGTCAAGAAGGTGTATTGAAAAATCACCATGAGTTGACACACTGTGACCATGACTCTCATTAAAGGTGCTGTACCTGATTTTTACTGCCTTAAAAACATGAAAAATAAAACTTTTTTTTTTTTAAACAATTTGCAGTGGTCCAAAGTTATTCCTCACTTACCTTATGCATTCTGAGTACCCTAATTATTCACTGTAAGCGCTTTTCAAAACTCTCAGAGGCCAGAGTTTTATCATTATGGCAATGATAACAAGCTCATTTTTAGCTGACTCTACAATATAAAAAATAAATAAACCTGGGATCATTCTTTTGTTCTTTAATACAAAAGAATGATCACATGTCACATATAGGTGCTTGTGTTATGTCATGGGTCTATTCCAGTCTATTCTTTCCAAAGGATTACAGAGAAATTAGAGCATGTTTCCTATTTGTCTCCTGATGGCAGCGTAGAGGCAGAGACACGGTGAGTCACTGCTGTGGATGAGGAAACTTCTGTTCAAACAGGCTGAAGTCACTCAGAGGAAATGAGACGGATCTTGGGCGTGGCCTCTGACCTTTGACCACTCACCTGTTTGTGGACACAGACGCTTTGGCTTTGGCTCAAGGTGACATGTGACTGAAGCCCAATTCCATTACCAATTCTAATGTGAAAATATCCATGTGATCAAATATTGACCTGTGTTACTGTGTCCTTGGGCAAGGCACTTAACCCACCTCGTCTTTTGTGTACATTGGTGAATAAAGGTGTGAGCGCAGATTGTACAAAGAAATGCAGTAAGGCAGTGTGACATCACAAATTGCAGTTCGGCTCTACCTCATCGAGGCTAGGAGTTATAGGGATGAATTTGAAGCCAAGTTTCACATAATTAATTAAGTCTGACCATGAGAATCATAGCAATCCAAAAGCCAGTCTGAAGTGAGGCTGTTGAAAGTAACACCACCTCTTGCTCGCTGGTTTGGCAGGGAGTGGGCACTTAACTGTCAAGCAAACCTGCTACTAATGTTAGCTGAAGCAACCTCAGGGAAAGAAGGCGCCTGATTTGTCTATTATTATTATTGTCTATTATTAATGTCTATTATTAATGTTCATATCTCAATTTATGGACAAAATAGCGGAAAAAAAAGAAATCCTATCGGGTCGATGGGAGTCGGAAGCGAGCCCATGCAGACTTCCTATTTGGAATGTGCTGTGGAATAAGAGGAATATTACATGTCTGTGGAGGAACACGTGACTGTTCTGAGCCTACTCTGCTTCAGGGAAATACAGTATGTTTCTTCAGGAAAGACATGGTTTTGACTTACATCTGTGAGAGTTGAGTGTGAGCACGCTGTTCTAACGCAGGGCTGTGTTTAAGGGGAACTTTGTGACACATGAGGATATCTATCTATCTATCTGTCTATCTATCTATCTATCTATCTATCTATGGGCGCAATGAGCAATTACCAACAGCCAGTGTGGGTCTTTGGCCAAGACTCTTCAAGCTACTGCCTACCTCATACAATGATGAGTGCAAATGAAACTTATGAGATGCTGGCTCAGACGTAGCCTGGCCAGACAAGGTCTGCATCAGGTGTTGAGGAACTAGCACACTTTGATGAGAAGTGGGCTACTGGAACAAGACGGAGATGGCTGAGAGACAAACACCAGCTCCTGGTAGACCGTTGCAACAGTTGCCCAAGATTACAGGAAAGCCTACAACTCAATGCCACACATGGATCACTGAATGTCTGGAGCTGTACAATATCAACAGTACTCTAAGAGCCTTCATTGCAAACTCAATGAGGTTCTGGAAAACCACCCTTGAGGCCAATGGCAAGCCACTTGCACAAGTGACCATCAAATGTGGCATATACCAAGGAGATGCACTGTCCCCACTGCTGTTCTGTATAGGTCTGAACCCTCTCAGCATCAACCCCCTCATCAACAACACTTGCTATGGGTACAGACTCAAGAATGGGGCCACCATCAGTCACCTCCTCTACATGGATGACATCAAGCTGTAAGGAACAATAGCAGACATTGAGGGCAGGTACAAGTACCTTGGTATCCCACAAGCAAACAGCAACCTTGAAGAGGAAACAAGGAAAGTTGCCATGGCCAAATACCTCAGATGAGGAAGGCAAGTTCTGAGGAGTCGGCTCAATGGCAAGAACAAGACCCAGGCAATAAACAGCTATGCCCTGCCAGTAATCAAATACCCAGCAGGAATCATGAGCTGGCCAAAGGAGGAGATACAGACCACAGATGTTAAGACCCGAAAGCTCCTGACCATGCATGGCAAGTTCCATCCCAAATCCAGCACCCTGACACTGTACGCGAGCCGTAAGGAAGAAGGCTGAGGACTAGTAAGTGTGAGAGCCATTGCCCAGGATGAACCATCCAAGATCCATAAGTACATCAAGGACAAGGCCCCAACAGATGACGTACTCAGTGAATGTCTCAGACAGTGGAGTGCAGAGGAAGAGGAGCTGGGGGAACCATCATAGAAGGACAAGCCCCTGCTTGGGATGTACGGCCGGAACATAACTAAAGTGGCTGATATCAAGAAATCCTACCAATGGCTTGAGAGAGCTGGTCTGAAGGAGAGAGTCGAGTTTGAGGGACGTTGTAGACATTACAGTACCAAGCGATGGGAATATCAGAAAAAAAGGAGCACGAGAAACTAGAGAAATACCAGGGGCTCAAAGAAGAGCTGGAGAAGGCCTGGAAGGTGAAAGCATCACTGGTGCTCGTGGTCCTCGAGTGGCTACAGCAGGTCCCAGGAAAAACGTCAGACATCAGACATCTCGGTCCAGAAAAGTGCAGTACTAGGATCAGCAAAGATACTGCACAGAACCCTCAAGCTCCCAGGCCTCTAGTAGAGGTCCTGAGTGTGGAAAAAAGAAGGGATAAGACCACCAGCGGAGGGTGAAGAGGAGATTAATATATATATATATAAAATGTATAGATAGATATAGATATCAGGAAGCGCCGAAATAGGCTACAGTCCTATATATAAGCCTTACACGTGTAATGAGCTTTATGGGCTTGTCAAAGCCTCTCAAAGCGCTACACTGAAGTCATTATTCATTCACTTCCACAGCTGCCCTGGGGCAGACTGACGGAAGCGAGGCTGCCAATCTGCGCCATTGGTCCTTCCGACCACCACCAATCATTC
This sequence comes from Periophthalmus modestus, assembly GCA_019594935.1. Classification (NCBI taxonomy): domain Eukaryota; kingdom Metazoa; phylum Chordata; class Actinopteri; order Gobiiformes; family Gobiidae; genus Periophthalmus; species Periophthalmus modestus. The sequence continues at coordinate 10,281,115 of JAIEZT010000021.1, forward strand.
GCACACGATGTGGGTGAAGTGTCTTGCCTAAGGACACAGCGACAGAACCACTAAGCCACTGAGCCACTGTCGCGTCCTATATGTAATATATAAATATTAATAAACTGTGTACGTCTCAGTATACAGTATATCACATACTACTGCTATCCATCTCCACAGACACGAACAGGTGGCTTCACCAGTTACAGGTGTGGTCTGTGAAGTCTAGCCCTCTCACAGTAGGTTTTTCAATTTTTTTTTGAGCAATAAAAATGTACATAATAACATAATTGCAAATAAGTTGTGCCATGCTGTATAACATAGCACATCCTCCCCCAGAAAAGTTACACATCATATCTTTAAATTCAGAATCATTCAGGTACAGGCCCTTTAAGGCAGCATGAACAAATGTTTCCCCAGTACAAGTACATTGTAAAAGGTCAAAAACAATACTGCTGTGTAGTGTCTGCATCTAATTATAAAGCATTTTATTGTTTGACAATCAGGAAGTGTGTGGTTAGCATGCTAGTTGTTGTTGGTATTAGCGTAATTGCAAAACGCCACTCTGGCCTCTGCGCTTATCAATTTATCATTGTGAATAATTGGGATACTCAGAATACTTACGGATTAAAACCTTTGGATGGCTGCAAACTAGTTCTGTTTTTCACATTTTGCTAAAAATCATGCACAACAGTATAAACGCAACAGTAACACAGTATAAAAACATTCAAATTAAAGCCAGCTCTAGCATATTTTTATTATAATATTTTTTTAGATTGATCAGAATTACAGAATGCATTTGTACCAGGAACCCTGTGAGATCCATCTTTGTCAGGAGCTTGTGAATGGAGCCCATTATTAACACTTTGCATATTGCTTTGAAAATACAACAATTCGTTTTTGATCCAGTCTGGAGAAGAATTTTCCTATGTTTGGATACAAAGCACATTAGGATCCCAGAACCCAAATAACAACGCTATTGTGTTTGTGAAAGGCAGAGGAGGAGTGTGGATGTGGGGAAGAGCCCTGCGAGACGAGTAATGATCCCGCTCAAAGCCCTTCGGAGCAGCGCGCTTTATTGAATTCCCTCCTTTTCTATTGCTAGCTCATCTGCTGCGGCAATAATAGAGACCATGTTTTAGTTGATTAGCTACCTGCCGCGCAACACTGTGACGGAACGCTAAGGAAAACGCACAACCGGGCTCCGGAAGGCTCGGATTATTACTCAGGAATTGAACGAACTCAAGAGAAAAGTGCTGACCAGATGAGCTCCTCCCAGGGAAAATACAACACAATATTTATTTATGTCTTTGTGCAGGGGAAACACAGCAGCAGTGGGAGCAATATGAGAACTATCAAGCAAAAACTAACAGGAAATAAAATGTTTTTTGTTGGTTTTTCATGTGTTTGAGCAAAAATTATCTTGCCCCACTACAGATATTTTGTATAAGCGGCTCCTGGGTCAAAATAAGACTGATGTGTACTATAGTATTTAATTTTAAAGCGTTTTACCGTCCGAGAATCAGAAAGTTCTGATTAGTAAGTAATTAGGATGCTCAGATTTCATAAGGTGACTGAGTAATGACTTTGGACCACTGCAAGCTGTTTAAAATGAGCTAGTTGTAGAGCTGTTTTTGACGTTTTTCAAGACGCTAATGTACATCTACAAAAATACAGGGTGGCCCAAAAGTCACTGACACTTTTAAATCTCCAATAGCTCCTCTAATTCTTAAGTTATACTCATCAAATTTTAGCAGTAGGTAAACTGAACCATCTGAAATTTATGGCAATATATATGGTTATAATAGTTCACTTATCAATACTTAAACTAGAGGAACACACTTTGCATAACATTTGAAAGTATTTCAGGGCTCATGGCTCTTATTTGATCTTTGATGTTACGTTTTAAGTTGTTTCTTGTCTGAGGTTTATTCACAAACACCTTTTCTTTAAGATAGCCCCACAGGAAGAAATCAGGACTAGTCACATACTGCCCCCTGTCTTTGAAAACCACTTATTATTCCTTTAATGGCAGTTACACTCGGGGCATCTCTGGTATTAAAATGTCGACGGTAACACTGCTGAGTTTCTGACGGTAACACTGCTCAAAGTAGCAATGTACAATGAGGGTTCGTTCCTCGGTGCTGTATTTGCTCATATTAATGTCGGAAGGGTAGTTCTAAACGCTCTAAAAAAACACAAACTAAAAAATAAACATTTAGAAACCAAAGAGTTATGAATTTTTTTTTTCAATTGTCAGTGACTTTTGGGCAAGTGATTTCAAAGACAAAAATTCTTGGGTATTTATAGTAATACTAATAACAATAATGCATTTTTTACCTAGCAATGCCTTTATTGACTCTCAAGGAAGCATTACATACATAAAATACGCAATATACAGGGAACATAAATACAACAATACAGAAATATTGTTCAATCGGAGAGAGAAAAATCCATACTGAACAGATGTGTTTTGAGTCCGGTTTTGCACATGGAGAGAGAGTCAATATTGCAGAGGTCAGGTGGGAGGCAGGTTCAGAGTTGGCTGCTTAGGTAGTGGTACTTAGAAGTGGACTGTTTGAACAGAAGCCTCCTCAGTCCACAGCTGTGAGTCACACTACACTGCCATCAGGTCACACAAGGAACCTCTCCCCTGCTCTTAAACACACAGCCCCAACTCGTCATTACGCTCATTTTGTGAACTTCTGCCTGGAATTTATACTTAAAGAGGGGGTATTTTACTTCTGTGGTGTATTAACTGCTAACACATGACATGACATAGATCACTAAATTACTTAAACGCATGGATGACATCTAAAACCTCTTAAGAGATGTTTTTTTTTTTTTTTTTGCATAATATTCCCTCTTTAAACATGCTCTTGAGTACATTTTCTTTGGCATTTAATGATTTAGAACTAAAAAACTAAATAATTTCACAGTTTTCAGAAATCCCCATACTCTGGTCTGGTAGAGCTCGCCATCTACTGGCAGCATAAGGAATTACCATAGACAAAACAATTAAACTAAGTAATGAACACGATGCAGAAATGCACACACTTCTCTGGGATATTAATTGTTAACATATAAGATATTTACATCACCATGTCACCTTTTATTGTTTTGAAAATCATATATTATCAAAAAAAACTACAACATATTAACATGTTTAATACGTTTCATGTTTGTTTTTAATGCTCCGCCCTCCCGTTACTCTCTGTGCAAAGTCACTCCCCCTTCAGAGCGCTATCACAACAGAATCAGCGTGTATTCTGCTAATGAAACTACTGCACATCGCATCAGGTTTGTCAAGTTGTATCGTGTTATTCTGTGTCCTACTTGCATATTTATAACAAATTGTCATGCAGGATGATGTAGGCTTGTGGGCTGAGCCTTGTACAGGTTCTGTTTGAATAATTCTCAGGAGAGATTGCAAGATTACTCAAACATGCATGGATGCCATCTGAAACCTCATCAGGCATGTTTTTGGATGAGAGAAGAACGTTATAACATGGTAGAAAGCTCCAAAAAGTCAATACAGCCTCTGATTTATGGCCTTAAAAACTGCACATGCTCTCTATCTGTGACGTCAGACTCTTTTCCATTTCAAAAAGACCTTTTACAGAGAATTACTGAAAGCAAAAATACAATTCCAGGTATGTTGTTAAGGATAAATATACAAAAACATGGTCAAAGGCTCAAAAATGTCAAAATCTTTCAGTGCTGACGTGAAAACGCTGTTTAAATGTGATGGATCAGGCAGAGGCACTAAAAACTGTGGACTGGAAGGCACAACACCTGCTATTTTATCATTAACAAAACAGAACAGGCTATGGAAAAATGGGAGAATCATCAACAAGATTCAATATTAATGCTGGAGTATCTGATTTTCACACCATGGGAGGAAGTAGGTTCAAATCCATGCCATTATAGGGAATAACGCTGGAAGTTTATGACATAATCAGTTAACAGGCCTTTATATGTGTGTACGGTCAGTAAACCTTTATCCTGTATCAGTGCAGGAGCATAAGATTAAAAAGGGGAATATTGTGCAAAAGAGATTTTTTGAGCTTTCTGCCATGCTATAATGTTCCTTATTCAAAAAGTTTTTAGATGTCATCCATGTATGTTTCAGTAATTTAGTGATCTCTCTTAGGCCTTAAGATTCTCATAATGATTCATAATGACTGACCAGGGGGACCAAAGAAACAGGACTCGGGGAAACAGAACAGAGTTTATTAGTAGATATAGGAAATTGAATGAAGGTCGTCATAACAGACAGTTGGGAGCCGTGTTGTAGGCAGTAGTCCTGGAGCGGGTCGTGGGCCGCAGGGTCAAAGGCTGGGGTGTTCATACCGGACATGGAGAGCTGGGTTGAAGATGGAGGTGCAGGGTAGTCCCAAGGAGGGAATCACGGTGGATAACGAGCAAGTACACTGGACGCTTGACATGAAGATGACAACACGATCTGGCGCTGAGTGTCAGGTCCTGGCTCCTTTTATCCTCCCCAGGTGCAGCTGATTGCAGATTATGTGCAGGTGTGGAGGGGAGGAGCCCAAATCTCCGCCCGGCTCCAGATTCAGATACAGAAGGGAGGAAGGGGAAATAGTACAAAACACATAAAAAAAAAACCCAAATCCCCCAAACTCTGACACAAAAGCATGATACAAAACAACTTCACAAATGTGCGGTAGTTTTATTAGCGGGATGCGTGCTGATTACGCTGTGAAGGGGGAGTGACTTAGCGTGGGGAGCAAAGGGCGGCGTTTCCAAAACACTAAAAGGTAACATGGTGATCTAAATATGTTACGTGTTAGCGATTAATACCCCATAGAAGTAAAATACTCCATCTTTAACAATCCAGTTATTTAAACCTATGTGCGATTTAGTTTTGATTCAATTTCCCGTCCCCAAAGGTAACTTCAAATAAGGCACCATTACTGCAATATCTTACCATGATGCTCATATAGTGCTTTTTTTCCCCCCCCTCGAACCATAGCGGTTAGCCTGCTGTATTGCTTCTCTGGCCGGCTGAATTGTGGTGACCTCGAGCCATTCTTGAACAAATAAGATTGGCTTTGTGTGTGCATTATTTTCTGTTGACATTTGCTAAGCGCCGCAGCTCCTGGCCATGGGAGATAGATGAGCAGCCTAAATGTCTCAGTATCTCCCAGCCCCTTTCATGTAGCGGCAGTGTGTGTGTGTGTGCGTGTGGATGAAGAGGGGGAACACGATGTGATTGGCGCTCAGTGTAGATCCGGTAGAGTTTTGTTTCTGACAGCCCAAGGTAAAGGTTATTGCGGTGCTTTTTTTTTTTTTTTTTTTTTTTTTTTCGCTCGGCGGCGGACTTCTGTGTGGAGACCAACCCAACCCCTCCCCCCGTTTCTCTATTCCTCTCTTTTTCTCTCTGCCCTAATGCTGACTTTCATTCGTCACGTGCACAATACAGCTCAAACGGCCGCGGTTGTATATGTATTTATGGCAATGAGGGGCAGAGTCGCAGGGAAGCCCATTTGTCCAGGAGGTCAGGCGTGTTTCCATGTTTCAATGCCAAATCACTTTGCAATGCAGGCCTATTGTAGCCTTAATAATGGAGTAATAGCTAATGGATGTAACAGTATTGTTGTTCACCGCATGATTACCAGATAAGTGTGGAATTTCTCAGTTGTAAAAAATGATGGGAAAAAAACTCAATTGGACTTGCTTATTTGCAGCAGGTACAGTATCACAAAAAAAATCATGAAATCTGAGTTCATAATTCAGATTTTTAAGAGCGGGTATTGCACAAAATTGACTTTTTGGAGCTTTCTACCACATTATAATGTTGTTCCCTCATCCAAAACATGCCTGAAGAGGTTTTTCGATGCCATCCATGCACGTTTGAGTTTTTTAGCGATCTCTTCTGGGACATATTCGAACCGTTTCGATGGTTAGCTGTAAGATTCTGTGTAATGCCCAACCCAAAAGCCTACGTCATCCATGCTCCTCCAATTTTCATGACAAATCAGTGCACTACAACTTCACAAACCTGTTGCGATGTGCAATGCAAAGTTTCATTAGCGGGATGATGTGATAGCGCTCTAAAGGGGGAGTGACTTAGTATACAGAGCAAAGGGAGGAGGATCAGAGCGTCAAAAATAAAACTCAAACTTATAAAACATGTTAGTACTAGGTTTTCAGCAAATACAGCATTTTCATGTACCCATAGCCGTGTAATGCCCCCAGTGAATGCTTCAGAAAAGAAAGCAATAAAAAAAAAGAAAGAAGGAAAAAAAAAATCACACAAAGTAATGAGAAAAAGTGCAGACATTGGCCAAATCAACAGACAGGACGAAACGCTGATGAACTGAGGGCACAATTTAAAACATTTGTTGTCAACAGTTTGGACAAACTTGTGGGAATAATGCTTTGCCATGAATCTTGGACTTGCATTTGAGCAGTAGGAGTGGCAGACTGGTCAATCAGAAGTGGTCAGGATGTTCACCATAATCATTTAGAAAGCCATCAAATCAATCCAAGTGTCTTCCCCATACAGAAACCTGCATACTGATGATGGAATATTCTAGTTGTGTGTCAAAAAAATCTATGCAGTCTGTTCAAAAGGACTACACATGTTTATAGTAGTTAGATGCTACCCACAACACCCAGTACTGTATGTTCCCTGTTCTCTGCATTTGACCATAGACTGTATTGATTTTATTCTATTTCTCATTTAAATGGGGAATTTGGGAAAACTTTTGCAGCTAAAATGTGTTAAACGTGCTATATTCATGTGCACCAACAAGTCAACACTGCAGCAATTATCTGGGGGACTCTAAAACAGATTTGTAGTCTGTTTAGAACATATTTGCTCTCAAGATCAGCAGCCTCATGCAAAATAATACAACCCCAATGTTGATGGCAACTCGAGAAACAAGTCGAATAAAGAAGTGGACTAAGGAAGTGTGACGTCACCCGTAGCGTTCAGCTCCAGTAAAATGAAGCTCAATGACGAGCTGAGTTCCATATTTGTAATTCTGATCGCGAGTATCATAGCAACCAAAGAGCCAACCCGGAGTGAGGCTGTTGAAGATAACGCCCCTTACCGCCGGCACACTTGGTTTAGCAGGGAGCGGGCGCTTAGCAGTGCTGTCAATCAGATTTGTTGCTAACACTTTAGACTTAAAACAGGAAGCACCAAACTGTTTATGGAAGAGAATTTATTTCATCAGATTTTACATTTTAAATCCTGTCAAATTTCTGACCTTGAATTTTTAAACTCTGTAAATAACATCTTTGAATTATTTTTATACTGAATTTCAATTTGAGTTTTCAGTTTCAGCTGCACACATTTTCAGTGTGTAAAAAAAAAAAAAAAAAAAATTGAAAATATATTTTGAAACAGTCAATTTCAAATTCAAAATCCAGTCCAAACTTGCAGTAACAAAAAAAAAAAAAAAAAAAAATAATAAATAAAAATGCAGCAATGATCTAAGATGACAAGATGTAATCATTCGATTAGTGTGTGACAGAGGAGGTGAGAGGCAGCGGCTTCTACTACTGGCCTTTCTCTTCTGTGGGTGGGGCTTATAGTTAAGGAATCAAAGAAGCAAGGTTTTGATTAGGCCAACTCTGATCAATCTGATTGGTTCCCTACAGCACTTCCTGGCTGTTACTCACGACTCCCTTAGGATGGATTGCTTAAACCGTAGCATCTTGGATCTTTGATACAAAATTTTTCACTGCCTATTTTACTCACAGTTTTGACTGTTGAATTTAAGGCTTGAGAGTGTATGCGCAGTATATTTAAAAAGGTGATTTATTTATTCTTTTAGTTTTTTGTTTTTTTTTCATTTTGAATTTTTACAAACATGGAAAATATATACTTAAAATGTCATATAGTGAAATTCAGAATAAATACAAACATTCAAACATGTTCTTCAGAGTTAAAACAATTCAAAATGTTAAATTCAACACCATTTTAAATTCAAAATCTGATTAAACAAATGATCTTCCATACTATTCCCATTCCCATTTTTTTTTAGATTGAACCTTGATATGTACAAACATGATAGAACTCACCCAGGCAAAGAAAAAAAATTCATAAAACCACTATAGTCCAAGATTAAAACCCAGCTCCTGTGAGGTCATAGTGCAAACCCCTAAAGCTCAGACCAAACCAGGAAATAAAATGTATTGCCTGCGAAGTCAAAGGGAATGCCAGTTCATCGGCTGGTGCAAGACACAAAGACATGGTGAGGAGGGCCGGTAATGTGAGAATATAAATCATCTTTTTTATTGTCTATCTAATCAAGAAAACCCGGAACTCTTGGGTGATATTAGTCTCCATGGGCCAGCGCACTGCTTACAGCTGGAGCAAAGACATCATCATCTCATGTAGCAGATACACCTAACCATGTCATGACCCTATTTTTAAACAAATATGAGTAATTATCTCCCCATGGCAAGCAACTCCACCAACAAATGTGTGGGGAGCAGCCTAAGTGACCTCTCAAACGTGGGTAATTTTGGACATCCATCTCATACTGACAGCGCACACACACTCACACCTCCTCCTGTTGTCTCATTACTCCACAGCTCATCCATTTTGTGCGAGCATGAACATCTAATTGGCCTGGCTCCTCACTTCAGCCTATTCATCATGCTCTATTGGGTTGTTGTTAGTGGAACTGCTACTCGGGTTGGTCAGCTCCAAGTAAGCATGGCTATCATCAGCGCGCACAGCTAGCTTAGGATCTGTGAGTATTTCAGAAAGAGTTGAACTGCGAAATAATGAATAAATCAGTCAATGATAAACTAGATCAGCCACAGTTGGGGTAGTAAAACCGTTATGTCGGTTGTAAGTAAAATCTGTCAACTGGACAAAAAGTTGTAGGAGTGAAGATGTTTCGCTGCTCATCCAAACCGCTTCTTCAGTTCTGGTCAGATTGCTGCTGGACACTGCCTTACATCTATCTGAAGGGAGGAACTAACTACACTGAAACCGGAAAGCTATTGTTTACAGTTTCTGCATGTAGGCTAGGTTTATTGAGCTAAACTAAGTGTGCACTGTGATTGAGTCATACTTAGCATATTCAATCAACTCTTAATGGCACCTATTGGCATCCTGGCTAGCTCTATCGTTCTCTTTGTTTCCTTTGGGTCTGAGGCTTTACCGAGGGGGGAAAGATGATGTCTAAGGCCCCCATTACTGTTCAAAGAAGGACTGTCTTTCCAAACAAAAATTGCTTCTTTAAACCCCCTCTCAAACCTTTTTTTTTTCTCTGGCTAAGATCTGTACCTCACTATTTTCAAAGGAGTGGCTAGAGGCTTTAAGATGGAGATGTACGGCGGACTTGAGTCCAAAGGAGCTCTCGCGATGGTGTTGGTGCATCCTCTCATGAAGTGGCTGTTTAGTTTCTCTGCTCCCTGCACTTTTCACTAAACTGAATGAGTAGAGTTGTTTATGACTCAGAGTTTGGTCCTTTGGGTGAACCAGTTTCTGTCTTGAAGTGTTTGTAGGTTTGAAATAGACCGGAAATTTATACTGTCAGAAAATTCTCTAAAGCTTTTCAGACTCACCAGCTGTGTAAGGAATAGTTAGACCTTTTCTTCTACAACTCCAATTCGCAATGAAGTTGGGACGCTGTGTAAAACTTAAAAAAAATAATACAGAATACAATGGTTTGCAAATCCTATTCAATTTGTATTGAACTGAATAAACTACAAAGGCATGATATTTAATGTTCAAACTGATAAACTTTATTGTTTTTATGCAAATATTCACTCATTTTGAATTTGATGCCTGCAGCACATTCTAATAAAGCTGGGACAGGGGGAACAAAAGGAAAGGAAAGTTGAGGAATGCTTAAAATCCACCTGTTTGGAACATTCCACAGGTGAAGATTCATTGGAAACAGGTGAGTGTCATGATTGGTATAAAAGGAGCATCTCCGAAGGGCTCAGTCATTCACAAGCAAGGATGGGGTGACGTAGCGGCCAGTGGCCCTGTGCCACCAGCTACTTGACTAACAGAGTCCAAAGGTGTTAGAACGCGTGGTTAAAGAGCCCAAAACTCATGTGTTCAGTGAAGAATCCTTTTTATTGCCTTTTTCTCCAGTTACACAACCACTTTCAAAAACTGTATGCCCCTACTCTGTAGCACCATCACATCCTTAATTAAGCCTTAAGTAGGCACACCTGGGCACACCCAGCAAGACCCAACAGGAAAAACAGTGCCACACAGGGGCTGGCAGTGCAAACACACAAAAGGTCTCAACATGGCTCTCACAGGCGAGGTTCACCACTTTGTGAACAACTGTGTGAGCAAATAGTCCAACAGTCTAAGAACAACATTTCTCAATGTATAATTGCAAAGAATTTAGGGATTTCATCATCTATAATCCATAATATCATCAAAAGATTCAGGGAATCTGGAGAAATCTCTGCACGTCAGCGACAAGGCCGAAAACCAACACTGAATGCCCGTGACCTTTGATCCCCTGTATTAAAAACAGACATACTTGTGTAAATAATATTACCACATGGGCTCAGGAACACTTCAGGAAACCATTGTCAGTGAGCACAGTTCGTCGCTACATCTCCAAGTGCAAGTTAAAACTGTACCATGCAAAGAGAAAGCCATATATCAACAACACCCAGAAAGGCCGCTGGCTTTTCTGGGGCCGAGCTCACCTGAGATGGACTGACACAAAGTGGAAAAGTGTATTGCAGACATCAAATTGAAAATGAGTGAATATTTGCATAAAAACAATAAAGTTTATCAGTTTGAACATTAAATATCATGTCTTTGTAGTTTATTCAGTTCAATATAGGTTGAAAAGGATTTCCGAATCCTTCAAATACGAATTGAATACAAATCCAGAATACAAATCATTGTATTCTGTATATTTTTTTTTAAGTTTTACACAGCGTCCCAGCTTCTTTGGAATTGGGGTTGTAGGTTCAGATTCCCTATTGTCCTGTTTTTTAGCTCTCTTAGATCTATTGAAGGCCCATTTTGGATTATTATGGATCAGACCTGGGCAACTGATGGATTACACAGACATTTTGTCTACTGATAAAAATCCATCATTTATAAGGAGTGGTTGATAGTATCAAGTGTTTCAAAGATTTACCCTCCAACAGTTTGAAAGCTGGATGGATGATGGATTGCATTTTTGTGTTTCTACAAATTATGGAAAGGAGAACTCGAGAAGAACGAGACTAACTTCATCTGGAGTTCAGCCTTCTGCTTGAGAAGAGCCAGGCCATAGACTATATATATATATATATATATATATATATATATATATATATATATGCTAGCCTCTGCATTCCAAATATGAAGTAAGCATGTCCAAAGTGGTTCCTTCAAGCTCTGGTTGCAATTGAAAAATGGTGTCTCCTCTCTCTGTAACTGCTGCTGTCAGGCTTATTTTGACCTAAAAATGTTAGTTTTAACTCGCTCTTTCCCCGAGGCCGTGCCCACTAGCGTTAGCAACAGGTTTGATTGACAGCGTTGCCAAAACCAGCGGTTACTTTCAACACCCTCGCTCCTGATTGGCTCTTTGTTTGCTATGACACGTGTGTTGGGAATTCCAAATATGGCCCCTAGTTGCAGATTAGTCACTATAACTGCTAGCCTTAACTGGGAACCAAACACTATGTTTGATGTCACACTCCCTTAGTCCACCTCCATTATACAGTCTATGAGCCTGAACCAGCCTGTGTCTCCTGAAGAAAGCCCTCCGACTCTTGTGTTTTCTGCTCGTCAGTGTGCAGTACCAGAAGCTGAGCTGGGTACAATATTCCACATCCATCCCCCAGTGAACAGAAACAGGCTATTACTCAATAGAACTGACAGGTTTCAGCTGCTCAGATCAGATCAGACCAACAGCACCATATTGTTGAACGCTACATGTGTGACCTGGAGCATGAAAGTTAAGGGGCTTGTACCTGATTTTAATGCATTCTTGTGAAGACAAATGATCCTTACATCATGGATGGTTTGGTAAAAGACTGTAAACTGTACTGTAATATCTAACTGAAGCTACTGACAGTCACCTTTTTTTCCATCCACGGTCAACTTTTTTTGGATGCATTTTTGCTAAATATCATGGAAAACCACTTGATTCTATATAATGGTGCAAGAGTGAATAGTAAAAAGAAAAGTAAATAGTACACACAGAATGGATAACTCTCTAGGACACTATCATAGATAATTGTTTATGTGTCTTGGTGCTAAGGACTAAGTGGGCGGGGCTAAAAGTTCACACATTCAAGCATGTTCCTGACTCATGGCTTGAAATCAGGTACCGGCCCTTTTAAAGAGCATGTACTGAGAAGTGGGCGGGGACATGAGATAGGTGCAAACAGAATCTTTTTGAGCAGTTTAAACACAGGCCAATACAGTATAACTTAAATGTGCATGAATCACTCGTAAGACAATAGTAGGTATCTGATGAGAAGGTATAATGACCTCCCCTAAGTGCCATTGTTGAAATATAGACATTTGCTGAAAAGGTCACAGCGAACACTTAGACCTAATGAGAACTAACATTTCCTGGAGAATTAAAGCTGTATCTGATTTTCCAACTTCGAAAGAAGAAAGTAGGTATTCCAACTGTTCTAACTAATCCATAGGTCTCTTAAATCCTGAAGCAGAAGTGGACCACCATTGCACAACCAACATGACCTCATCTTGTGAAATGGAAACGCATCCGACTTTTTCTTCAGTTTTCTCAATCTTCTTTTACAATGTACTCTGGGATCTGAATCTTTATGATCCGTTCATTTCAAAGAGCTGTTCAAAAGACTGGCCCTTTTTACATTGATTTATATGACAGAAGCCAATGTGAGAACTCATTTTATCTGCCAAATGTGTTTTTTGTTTTTTTTTGTGCACAAAGCTCTCACTCGTGTTGCCTGCTCTGCTTCTGGGCTGATTCTTGTGTTGGTTCAACATTAATCAGTTTAAAAAAGCATACAAATTCGAAAGAAAAAGACCCAGTTCCAGCCACTCACATTAAGGAATCGTTCAAAAGAGCCGTCACTTCACTAATGCACTCTATCGGGGAAGGGAAAGTATGAGAACAATAAAGCTAATTTGTTCTTTTGGACTCATAAAAATCAGAGTTTACTGTTGTAGCAGAATTAAATGCCCTGTATCAGAGTTTTTAAGAGAATCAGTAGCGCGCGTTAGCATGCTAGTTGTTAGTTTTACCATCATGAACATACTCCGCTCTGATTTCTGAAAGGTGTCGCTTATAAATGAACTGCGACTAATAATTATGATGCTCGGAATGCATACGGTAAGTAAGGAATAACTTTGGACCGCTGCAAACCGTCTCTAATGAACTAGTTCTGTTTTTCGAGTTGGTAGGATGGTAAAAATCAGATACAGCACCTTTAAAGTCTCATACATTATTTCAACATTGTTAGTTCATTATTATTAGCTGAGTATTGCAGTAGACGGAGGCAGATTTCCCATGACGTGTGATGCATAATGAAACACGGGTCCTCTGCTGAGATGCGTCTCTACACAGACTGGAGTCATAGGCCGCGCTGACATTCATATTCAGGCCTTTATATATATATCGCTGACTGACATTTTTAATTAATGGTGCCTTCAGTAATTTGGAAGAGTCTAGCCCCTCTGGTCTTGTCTTTCAACGCACCTGGTGTAATTAATATTTTAATCACCTTTTTGACCCCCTCTTGTATAAAGCAATATCAGAAGTGTAAATAAAAAATGTATTTATATACTCTGTGTAGAAGGTATGTTTATGGTTGATTATAATCACCATTGCCCTGTACAGACATATTGTGCAGATAATTACCTTAAGTGGGACTATACAACTTCACCCACAACCACATTTCAAATAGAGCCGCTAAACTGGGGAGTACCTGGAGGACTAAAGGGGAGAGTGAGGAGGGAGGAGGGGTGGTTTCTGGAGGTATAAAGAACAGTGTGATCGCTCTAACACGTATCCACTTTTTAAACTCCGCCCCTGCAGCCTGGTGCTTGTAATCAGGCCAGTCTTGCGTAATGTCACCAACTACTGAAAATTGCAGAGGCCACTGAAAAAGCAAAACTTTAATTTTTTTGATCAGAAATCTGCTACTTTAACTAGCTTGCTCTTAAGTTGCAGAAAATTAACTAGGAACAGTAGATAATGCTCTTAAAACACCATTTACACAATTTAATAGCAAAAAAAGGTGGATTTAGTTCCACTTCAGAGAGGGGGTATCATGCAAAAGCTTGAACTTTCTACCATGTTATAGCACTGTTCTCTCATCAAAGGTTTGCCTGACGTTTTAGATGTCATCCATGCTTGTCTGAGTATTTGTGCAATCTCTCGCAGGCACTATTCAGAATGTAGGCTTGTGGGCGGAGCATTGTACATAATCTTACAGCTAACGTTAAGGAGGGTTCCTTATGGTTAGCTGTAAGATTCTGTGCAATGCTCCGCCCACAAGCCTACGTTCTCCCACATGACAGTTCTCCATCAATATACAAAAACATGACACAAAAACTGTATACAACAACTTGACAAACCTGATTCAATCTGCAGTTTCATTAGCGGGATACGCATTGATTGTGTTGTCATAACACTGTGAGGGGGGAGTGACTTAGCGTGGTGAACTCCTCCATCAAAAACGATAACATATTAACACATGTTTTCGGCCGATATAGCATTTCCAAAACAATAAAAGGTAATGTGGTGATCTAAATATGTTATGTGTTTGCAGTTAATACCCCACAGAAGTAAAAAATAGCCCCTCTTTAAAGCTAACCACAGTCACCCAGCCAGACAGAGCGAAGTCTACATAAAAATGCCCAGGACCTTCTCGCTGTGAGGTGAGAGTTTTTGCCATTAAGCACCTATTTGCACAGGTTTCCTCCATCTTCTGACTGCTGCGTGAAGCTGTCGTCAGTAGAAAATGTCAGATGTACCCTGCAGTGTGATGTGTGCTGTGCTGCTTTGTCTTGACTGTGCGGATATGTGCTCAAATGAAAGATGCGCTGGAAGCCGGGAGCGTGATAAGAGCCTGTGTTGGAACGCCGTTATTGCTTCTGATAGACATCAATATGACAGATATGATCAGTCATTTGAGCCGTGTATGGATCCAGCTCCAACATGGCCGTCCTGATATATGAGGGCTACAGCATATGGACAGGAATGGTCTTTACTGCTTCATATTGTCACTCTCCTGTCACAGAATGCCGGCCTCAGTTGTAAGTGGATTCCAAACGGATGAAATGAAAATACAGTGAGTGATAAATGATACGCCTAAAGACAGCTCAAATTAGAGATGAGAACAGGGGAAAGTCTGCTGTTATGCTGTCACAACCTGATCATAAGAGACAGTGTTTAGAACAATTTCAAGCTCGATTTCGATACTAAGGAATAGACTTGATACACAATACTGATTCCGATATCACGATGATAATAAAACTGACTCTTTCTTTAGACCATAGAATGTGATTTGTAACATTAAATCATAGTACAGTGGTCCCTCGCTATATCGCGGTTCACCTTTCGCAGTCTCGCCATTTCACAGGTTTTTTTTTAATGCGATTTTTTCTGTTTTTTTTTTTTTTTTTTTTTTTTTTTACATTATATGAAAACGCATTGTGTTCTGCGTCCTGATTGGCTGAGGGACTGTAGACCATTGTCCATCAGTCTCCTCCGTGTCTCCTGTGCAGACAGAATGTACAGAAATTTACATAAATGTTTGATCGCAGTGTGACTCTGAAGTGCTGTATGTGTGAAAGTTTTCTCCCCGACAAAACCCACAATGTCGATGAAAAGTTCTGCACCGACACATTTAAGAAACTCTTTGGACTTAAAAGTGTTTCTGTGCACGGAGAGGCGCTTCTGCAGATACCACTGGAGCAGAGACACGTGAACGACACATTTAAAGATCATCGAGGAAGAGGGATATAATATATGAAGGTTTGAACTTTGAGAGTGTTTAAACAAGAGAGAAATGTGAGAAAATGTTAATGCCTGTCTCAGAAAAGTGTATAAAGTGTGTGGTGAGGGGTTTTATAGCCTTAAAACATATACAATAATTGTAAAAAAAAAAGCTGACTACTTTGCGGATTTCACCTATGGCAGGTTATTTTTAGAAAGTAATCCCCGCCATAAACGAGGGATCACTCTACTTTCATTTCTATTATCAGGTAGGTTCCATAGTTGTCCATGTAAACTAGTCTATGTGTCTTATACTTGTTCTGATACAGCTCAAGATCATTTTATTGTGATTCGGGAAAGGTTCGTTTCCCGTTCCTGTCCTTTGAATGTGTTTGTTTTTTAGAATTAATACTATATAGGACACTATAATTAATACTATATAGGACACTATAGACACTTCAGTGAATAAATGGCATCAGAGGTAAATGGTGACAATTTTAAAGATTTTGATCAGCTCACATTCGGTAGTGGATTTGTTCTTTTTTATTAAGTTGTTTTAGATAAATATTGCGATTTAAAATGTGCAAATTTTAATATAATGATCCACTGGGTTTGTAAATTATAACTATATAGTAGACACAAGCACAATATGTCTGCTTGGCTCTGCTCATTTTTGCTTTGATAATTGGACTGTTAACTTTATGTTACTGTGAAAACTTACATTGGACGTGTTTAGGGAACATCTTGGTGTTTAATTACTCTTGGGGTGGAGAAAAAACATGGACGTTGATGTGAAATGAGCTTAAGAGTGATCTCATGATAAACAGGATTGTCTGCTCTCTGGCTTTAGAATAAATAGTGAGTTTGTTGTAACTGAGGATTTATGTCTCACAAACTCATAGACACATGCTCTTCCCCAGCTCCTTGGGGATCTTCAGCCATAAAGAGATGAAACACGTCCAGTTGGCGAGGGTCTGCGCTCTCGCATAGAGAATATGTGGAGAGAGCTATGGCTGCTCCAGGCCATCCCTGGACCACCACCAAAGTGATCATAGATATTACAGCAGCTGAAAGGCCTCCACAGCTTTTCCAGAGCCTCACATGTGATCAGAGAGAGCAGCTCTGAGAAGGACATTTTTTGGAGCTCCACAAAGCCGGACATGGGGTCCTCAGGTTTGTTTGGTCTGACACACTCACACAGTCGTCAGCTGGAGGTCCTTATGGTCTAGTGGATTAGTTGCAGACCTTCTACCTTGCCTTTTTAACAATGTGGTTATTACTATACTTTGAAATGAGAGTTCATTATGACAAATACATGGACTACGTGGCTGACAATGATGTGAGAGTTTTAAAATAGCTTTTGCACTGCGAGCAACATGAGGCTAATAGATAAACACGCTTGCTAACTCACTTACATAACTCGCTGTAATGAAATTATGGCTAATCCAGAATGATATCTTTGTATTTTATTAGACCTCCAGCGCATTTCGAGCCAGAACCAAACATTATCATCCAATCAGATTCCTTTATCTCAAAAACCAACCTCATTGGTCACCCATCATTTACAAACCACATCTCTCACCCATGATTAACAGTTTAGCGTTTCGCTCATTGATTCTGCAGAAATCCTCAATATTTTTTAGTCCCCTGTGATATTCTGTCGTAATGACTGACGGGGGACCAAAGCGACAGAACTTGGGGAACAGTTTGGCAATGTTTATTTGTAGTTTTTAAATGTGCAAATGAAGGTAGATCAGAGAGTTGAGAGTAGGGTTGTTTGCAGTAGTCCTGGAGTAGTTTGTGGGCAGCGGGGTCAGAGACGAGGTGAGCTCTACCGTTAGAGGTGAGCTGGTTCAGAGGATGTAAGGATCGTACCGGTCGTGGAGAGCTGGGTCAGAGACAGAGGAGCTGAGCGGGCCGAGGGAGTGGAATCTGACAAGGAGCCTAAACATCCAACTTAGAAAAAGGGTAGCAAATGCAAAAACAAGAGACTGAGCCAAGCAGAGCTGTACCACTGTAGATACGTGGACGATCTGACGCCGAGGATCAGGTCCTGGCTCCTTTTGTCCTCCCCAGGTGCAGCTTGATTGGCAATTAAGTCGTAGGTGTGCATGGGAGGAGCCCGAGTCTCCGCCCAGCTCCAGGCTCTGACACAGAAGAGAGGGAAAAAACAGCACAAAAACACGAGGAAGACTGGGATCTTGACATATTCCCTTTTATTTTTCCTTGTAAGCAGCCATGTTTGTTTGGATACGGATGGACCATGCGTGTCCCTGATTGGCTAATTCCACCTGCCAGTCACACCCATCAGAGAGACTCACCAGCAACCACACTTACATCTTCATATAGTATTGAAGGAGTGTGTATTCTGGATCTGGGCAAAATTAAAGCGCTCAAAAGAAGGTGTATGGGGAAGGGGAGGAGGGGTAAATTCATAATATAGCACCTCCTGCACATGTCGCTTTATGTGTACAATACCCAGCTGCAATATTCATACTATCATCTTCATATGTGCCTGTTCTGGACCCCATATTTGCTTTCTATACACTACAGTTATATTGAGCTATACTGATTACATTTGGAAATAGGCTTGTTATGAGGCCGCATCATCAGTAAATAGGTTTTGTAAGTGCTTCCCTGCAGCATATGGAGAAATATTAATAACGATAATAATTACGCTCCCTTATTGAGTCGTTTCCCTCTGTCTGTGATATTGGAGATTTCTTGTGGGGAGAAAAGACACAGTTCGAAGTGACTGAGTGTCTGTGGTCGCTGCCTGTTAATTCGCCGTGCAGGGAAACATTATGGGGCCATTAGAGCCTCTTAAATTGGATTCAAGCAGGAAAGTCATTATAGTCCACATAAGGAAGATTTCAATTGAGAGTGCTTCATCTGATATCTGATATAACTGCTATATTAGAGGCAGATGTTGGATCGGATTCCTGGCCAAAGATAATTCTCCGCAGCACGGTTGGAACCATTTGATTTCACTTTAATAACACGTGGATCCCGTCATTTCTTATTTCCCAGATGAAACGTTTGGGTATTTGAGTCCTATAAGCTGAGCGCTCCATTAACAGGTACAGCCATACTTTTATTTTATTTTAGGCCAAGGTTTATGTATGTGGCATTCAAACATGTTTTATATCTCATTACAAGGTGCATACAGAGCTCCTGCACCCACGTGACTTAATTTGATTGGGAAGCCATATGGACAGTGGTGAGTATGGATCATGAAGGTTTCACTTTAACCCTGCAGTATCTGGATATCTGGTTTACTTTACACTTTAGATCAGAGGTGTCCAAACTTTTTTTCACCGAGGGCCACATACTGAAACATATTTGAAGCAGAGGGCCACAAACCAGTGTCAATACAGGTAGTCAAATGAAGCATTTATCACAGGTTTGGACAGAGCGATTGTACTTTTAAGTAAGACTTGGAAGATTATTTTTAGGTCTGTGTCACAATGCAGTGTGATGTTATTCAGGTTATAGAGGTAGAATTGCTTCAGTTTGTTGTAAAAATACTTCCTGATCAATTGGGCCAGTTTAGGAGGAGGCATGAGGGCCAACAAAAATTGGTCTGAGGGCCGCATTTGGCCCCTGGGCCGTAGTTTGGACATCCCTGCTTTAGATCAACAGAAAGGGTCCCTGGAGATGTTTGTTAAAGATATACTTCATTATAAATCCCCATACCTATAATGTTTACTGATATAGTTTAAATGATGTGAAATTAATGAAACAGTGAAACTATGATGTGAGTGCAGATGTAGCTACGCAGCTAAATCACTCATGTCAACGCAATAAACACACAAAAACCATTCACTTAACTTTAGTTTGTGATTTTATTTCCTATAATCGATATTTCAGCGTAGTCAATTAACGTTAAGCAAATTAACAATGTTTAGCAGAACGCATTTGGGATCATTTCTCTTCAAACTACTCTCTCTGCCTGGTTAATAGTCTAATAACAATACACAAATTTAAGAGTTTTTGAATCGTTCTGAGACAATGGTTGAATCATTCAAATAAAACCAATGTAGTTCACTCTTCCTCTTTCTCTTTCTCACCCACTTCTTCTCTGGCTTTAGTTCTCCCTCTCTCACTCCCTTCTCCTTTGGCTTTAGTTTTCTCTCTCTCTTCTCCTCCTATGGCTTTAGTTCTCTCTTTATCTGTCTTTAGTTCTCTCTTTATCTGTCTTTAGTTCTCTCTTTATCTGTCTTTAGTTCTCTCTTTCTTTTCTCCCCTGGTTTTAGTTCTCTCTCTCTGTGTGTGGCTTTAGTTCTCTCTCTCACTTCTCCTCCTCTGGCCTTAGTTCTCTCTCTCCTTTTGAGAGTTCTCTCTCTCCCTCTCTCTTCTCCTATGACTTTAGTTATCTCTCCCTCTTTCTGGCTTAAGTTCTCTCTCTCTCTCTCTCTCTGTCTGTCTTTCTCGTCTGTCTGTCTTTCCCTGTCTGTCTCTCTTCTCCTCCTCTGCATTTAGTTCTTTCTCTCTCTCTTTCTCTGTCTCTCTCTCTCCTCTTCTGATCCTCTGGCTTTAGTTCTCTCTCTCTCTCCCTGTCCTTCTGGCTTTTTTCTCTCTTTCTCTCTCTCTCTCTACCTCTCTCTTTGTCTCTCTCTCTCTTTTCCCTGTCTTTCTCTCTTTACCTCCTACTTTAGTTCTCTCTCTCTCTTCTCTGTCTTTCTCTCTTTAACCTCCCTCTGACTTTAGTTCTCTCTCTCTTTCCATGTCTTTTCTCTCTTTAGTTCTTTTTTTGTTCTTTCTCTCTTTCTCTCCTCCTCTGACTTTTAGTTCTCTCTCTCTCTTTCCCTGTCTTTCTCTCTTTCTCTCTCTCTCTCTGTCTTTCCTTCTCTCTTTACCTCCTCTGACTTTAGTTCTCTCTCTGTTTCTCTGTCTTTCTCTCTTTACCTCCTCTGACTTTAGTTCTCTCTCTGTTTCTCCTGTCTTTCTCTCTTTACCTCCTTTGACTTTACCTCCTCTCTTTCTCTCTCTCTGTTTCTCTGTCTTTCTCTCTTTACCTCCTCTGACTTTAGTTCTCTCTCTTTCTCTCTCTTCTCTCTCTTTACCTCCTCTGACTTTAGTTCTCTCTCTCTTTTTCTCTGTCTTTCTCTTTTACCCTCTCTGACTTTAGTTCTCCTCTCTCTGTTTCCCTGTCTTTCTCTCTCTACCTCCTCCTCTGACTTTAGTTCTCTCTCTCTGTTTCCCTGTCTTCTCTCTTTACCTCCTCTGACTTTAGTTCTCTCTCTCTCCTGTCTTTCTCTCTTTACCTCCTCTGACTTCTTTCTCTCTCGCTCTCTTTCCCTGTCTTTCTCTCTTTACCTCCTCTGACTTTAGTTCTCTCTCTTTCCCTGTCTTTCTCTCTTTACCTCCTCTGACTTTAGTTCTCTCTCTCTTTTCTCTGTCTTTCTCTCTTTACCTCCTCTGACTTTAGTTCTCTCTCTCTGTTTCCCTGTCTTTCTCTCTTTACCTCCTCTGACTTTAGTTCTCTCTCTCTCTGTCTTTCTCTCTCTTTCCTCTGACTTTCTTTCTCTCTCTCTTTTCCCTCTCTCTCTTTACCTCCTCTGACTCTCTCTCTTTCCCTGTCTTTCTCTCTTTACCTCCTCTGACTTTAGTTTCTCCTCTGTCTCGGTCCTTCTTTAGTTCTCTCTCTCTTGTTTTCTTCTCTTCTCTCTTTACCTCCTCTGACTTTAGTTTCTCTCGCCTGTCTTTCTCTCTTTACCTTTAGTTCTCTCTCTCTTTCCCTGTCTCTCTTTACCTCCTCTGACTTTAGTTCTCTCTCTTTCCCTGTCTTTCTCTCACCTCCTCTGACAGTTAGTTCTCTCCTTTCTGTCTTTCTCTCTTTACCTCCTCTGACTTTAGTTCTCTCTCTCTTTCCCTGTCTTTCTCTCTTTACCTCCTCTGACTTTAGTTCTCTCTCTCTTTCCCTGTCTTTCTCTCTTTACCTCCTCTGACTTTAGTTCTCTCTCTCTTTCTCTCTTTCCCTCCTCTGACTTTAGTTCTCTCTCTGTTTTGTCTTTCTCTCTTTCCTCTGACTTTAGTTCTCTCTCTCTGTTTCCCTGTCTTTCTCTCTTTACCTCTCTGACTTTAGTTCTCTCTCTCTGTTTCCCTGTCTTTCTCTCTTTACATCCCTGACTGACTTTCTGTCTTTCTCTCTTTACTCTCTCTTTCTCTGTTTCCCTGTCTTTCTCTCTTTACCTCCTCTGACTTTAGTTCTCCTCTCTCTGTTTCCTGTCTTTCTCTCTTTACCTCCTTGACTTAGTTCTCTCTCTCTCTGTTTCTTTCTCTCTTTACCTCTCTCTTTAGTTCTCTCTCTCTTCTCTTCTTTCTCTCTTTACTCCTCCAACTTTAGTTCTCTCTCTCTCTTTTCTCTGTCTTTCTCTCTTTACCCTCTGACTTTAGTTCTCTCTCTCTTTCCCTGTCTTTCTCTCTTTACTGACTTTAGTTCTCTCTCTGTTTTTCTTTCTCACTTTACCTCTGACTTTTCACTCTCTTTGCTCCCGTGGCTGTCGGGCCCCTGCAGCAGTGTCGGAGGCTTGTTTATGTGCGCTGCAGACTGAGCTCAGTTACGGTGGCGCTCAGGCCAAAGCATCTGTCATCTACAACCATAAAAGTCATCACTCTCCTGTTGTTTATCACTGAAGCGCTAACACCGCGCCGTGCTAACTTACTCCACATGTCAGCCCTAATCAACAGTGTCAAAACACCATTTAGCTTCGGATGACAGAGCGGAGGGGCTATCATTTGATCCAGGCTAATGCTAAGACGCGTCCAGGGGCTGAGACACACTATAGGATGTACTGTATATTTCACTATTATCTATTTATAACAGTGTCTTGTCCATTTTAAAGTCCCACTGTGTAACTCCAGCTAGATTGTTTTATTCTTCCAATTCCATTAGCTTCAAATTATAAATCATATATTACATACAGGCAGTTACTCTTACAAACACATCTTGGACCGCTACTTTGTACTTTTACTTGACTGTTTTTTTTTTTTTTTTTAAAGTAATGTTACTCCTACTTGAGTATTTCTGGTTACTTCACCCACCTGAGTTCCACGTATCCCTTTGCCGTGCGTTACAACAGACGTCATCAGACCAAATACTGTGTTGCCAAGATATCAGCCATATGGTGGGTAAATGAGAAGGGAAAGCAGTTCTAAAACATGGTTAAAAGCTCTCAAAGATCAATTTTGCATAATATGTCCCCTTTAAGCATGGTGGTCGAAGAAGGGATCATTCAGTTCACCATATCTCTAAGAGCGCCCAGCCAGTCACCCTGCAGAGGAAACTCATTTCAACGCTTGTATTTGCAAACTTTTTCTTTTGGTCATTGCCCAAAGCTCATGACCATAGGGTAGGATAGGAACATAGACTGACCGGTAAATTGAGAGCTTTGCCTTTGGACTCAGCTCCTTCTTTACCACAACAGTCCAACAGATACAGCGACCTCCACGTTTATTTATGCTAAAAACAGCCTGATGTAAAAGCAAAAAAATCTGAAAGAGCTTCTCGCATTGGGTTGCCATGTCCTATGACTAAAACCCGATAAACCCAAAAGTCCTCTGTGTGCATCTTCTGTTTTATCTAACACTGGTTCAAGCATTCAAAGGATTAAAGATGGGGCATGTATGTTTTTTTTTTTTTTTTTGCTTTCTACCATGTTATAATGTTGTCTCCTCATCAAAAACATGCTTGAGGAGTTTTGAGAATTTTAGTGACCTCTGCCCAGGCCTGTTCAAACCCTCCTCACAGTTAATTGTAAGATTCTGTGCAATGCTCCGCCCACAAGCCACACCCATGCTCCCACATGACAATTCTCCATAAATATACAAAAACATAATGCAAAACTGCACAGCAACTTGACCTTATGCAACCTATTGTAATGTGCAATAGTTTCATTAGTGAGATGCACACTAATTGTGTTGTGATAGTGTTCTGAAGGAGGACTGACTTAATACCAAGAGCAAAGGGAGGGGAGACGAAAGTAAAACATGTTAATTAGGGGTGGGGAAATAATTGTTTTTAAATAAATAAAACTATCCTGAATCGATGCAGACACGTCAATAATAAGAATTTTAAGTTTAATTGAAGGCGCCCCTCTGCCTGTTCATTCTCCCCGTGTCTCTCACTCTGCCTCCTGCCTCCTCAGTCACAGCAGCACTGTAACACGCTGCTGCTGCCGTCCTGTTGTCAGATGGTGACCTCTCCACACAGTCACAGTGACCCACGGGAATATCTCTCTGTTCAGGATCTGTCTGAGGCTTTATTTCATTCATGTTTGAGTTTTCAGGAAAATGAAAGTCTGCAGAGAAACAGATAGTATGAAACGCTCCTAACAGCCACTCTATAGTACATGTGCTGTTATAATGCCAATATTATTTCCCACCTAGTTAAACTAATCCCTGCCAAAGACCAAAACAACAACAATGCAATTAGCCATTTAAATAAAAGTCATTGTGCAGCTCTGCATATTAAAAAAGTGGCTCATAATTTGATAGCGAGGTAAAATGCAGAGTAAAACATAAAGAAAACAAAAAGTAACTGGGTGATCTAAATGTGTTATATCTTAGCAGTGATGTAAAATACCCCTCTTTAAGGATTTTTTTTCATACATTTTTATAATTTCAACCAGAAACACCAACGTTACTATTTTCAAAAATCTTCTAATAAACATGGATAAATCCCAACAGTATTTTTCACTCAGCAGTAGTGGAAAGCCTTTCACACTTAGCATGTCCGCCCTCCGCCCGCTGACCGCTAGCCGCTCACATTAGCCATGTGCTTCTGAGGCTGCGTTCGTTTGATCGCTGCCTGATCCGTTCTAAGATGGCGGCATGCGACGGTAATGATGTGTTTGGAGCGCACGACAGACGGGGATAATCAGCTTGGTGTCAGAGTGCTTTGGGGCTTTACTTAGTCGCATGGTAACTGCTAATTAAGTGGAAATGTCAAATTTATGGCCCGCTATACTCACACAGCCGATCTGACCTGAGACGCTATTGTTCTTCCACTGTGGATAAAGCTATGCTCCATATTTATCACCAGTGTTATGATTATGGGGTATTTCTCTGCAGAACATCATAAAATATAAAACGCATATGGCGGAGTCTTGGACAGAGCAGTCCAACTTTTTCGATTAAGTGCCCTATGATTGCATTGCCTGTACTTATTTGTTTGCGTCCTTTCTATAATGCATGACCCTATTCCCATTATTTTAGTGCCATGAACATCCACTTGTGTTCCAATATGGACCGTCTCATTCAGACTCTAGAAACAATTCAGCATTTCCAGAAAATGTAACCAGAAGTGGGTAGAGTAGCCAAAAATTTTTCAAGAGTAACATTAGTTAAAAACAGCAGCGTACAGTGACTCTTAAGGGTAGGCAAGCAGACTTGGGGTGGACATCAATATTTAATTTAATAACGCCACTTTTTCTACAAACTATATTGCGAATTACATTAAATGCACATATACTGAGCCATTTAGAGTCAAATTAGAGAAGCCTAGACCTATATTTAATATTTTGGACTGCATTTGTACAAACAGGGCTAGTCTTTTCTTTACAAATTTGTCCTACTCCTACACCTCATTTATGCAGCTGAGCCTTCAGTACTATTGTTATCTATGTAATGATCATTATGCATATGAGTCACATATGACAGCTCTACAGATGTGCAATACACAAAATGTACATTCATGAAGAGATACTAACAACAACAGTGCACTGGTCAGACAGGTGCATGTACACTAAGTCCTCATGTGTCAGAAACGTCCCTTAAACACAGCCCTGTGTGAGAACAGCGCGATCACACTCACCTCACAGATGCAAATCAAAGCCACGTCTTTCCTGAAGAAACATCCTGTGTTCCCCTGAAGAAGAGCAAGTCCAGAACAGCCTCATGTTCCACCACACATGTGTAATAGTCCTGTTATTCCTTTAACACTGTTGCTTCATAAACACACAGGTCACACACCAGACGGGCTCCTAGCTGCCCCAGCCGCTGTCACTCCACTGCTCCATCTGGATCCTCCATTTCACACAAACTAGCCCTGAAACTAGCTCACTGATTAAATGACAGCCTGTAGTACGGACTAACTTCTACTAGAAACGTGAAGCCAAAAGCAAATTATTTTTAGATCCTTGTGTTGAAAGTTAGCCCTACTTTTGCCGTGCTTCTAGTGAGTGCTCCTGCTGCACATGCACACTCACTAGAAATCTCCTCAGCTCTTCCTCTGGATTCCTCCATGGGGTTCATTCAGCACTGTTTGAGCCTGCTGTGGTTCTCAGCACACATGCACAATCCTCTAAAACAACCGCGTGACCTCTTCTGTTGTAAAAGCACATGTTGAGAGTGTGGCGCTGTATAGCCTCCGTAGCACAGGGCACAAGACGCTCAGAACCACACTTTATGCCGCCTGCTCAGTGACCAGTAGGATGTACTAAAGGACACTGTGGCTTCAACCATGCTTCAAACCGGCAAAAGTGAATGGAAAATGGGATTATTTGGAAAGATTTTGTGATTATTTAATTATACTTTTAACACTGATTTTAGATTTCATTGGACAAGTACTGCTTGCCTTGATTGCCCTGACACCACTGCTTAAAAATCATTTTACTCAAGTAGAAGTCGTGGTCCAAGAAATTACTCAAAAGTAAAAAGCATTCGGGGAAACATCTACTTAAGTAAGACTGTTGAGACAGCATCTGATTTAGAATTTGAAGTGAATGTAATTTGAAGGACAACATATTCAGTAATGTACAAAATCAGGTATTTTCAAAGGACAGACACAAAACTGAGACAAACTAAATCATATCTGAGAGAGCGGTGCAAGAAACACACATTTCAAATCATTTCATTTTGTCACTTCTAGACTTACTCACATTGGGCAGAGTGACCAAAACTACGAGCACGGTTACTTCAGTAAAAATATTACTCATGTAGGAGTAAAAATATGCTTCTAGAAAACTACTCGGACAAGTTACTCAAGTAAATGTAACTGAGTAGTACCCACCTTTGAAAGTAACACAACAAACTCTATATTTTTTAGTTTTTTTAATCTGGGGTTGCCATAGTGAACCATTTGCATGCAGGTTTGGCACATTTGATACCCGCAGTACTAGTCACAGGATGGTCAAAATAGACAATCTACACTAAAATACTAATATAAAAGGTAGTATCAAAACTAAATACTCATTTGAGCAGATATCGATACTAAGACCACATAGACAAGTATACGCCCATGAACCACTATGGAACCTACCTGGATGACTGAGGGATCACACAGATATAAGACCATGTGGTGATTGTAATTGTGAATGAAGAGATTCCAGACCAGGTAGAGAGTTGAAAGAAGTTTATCTGATCAGATGCGTATACGTATGTGTGTGTAACCAGGGTGAAAAACGCAGATTCCCTATATTACATTCCCTATATTACATCGGAATGGCCGTATTTGTTTGAATGGCCGTTGTCTGTCTATGTCGTTGTCTATTTTTCACTACATGGAACTATTTCACCGCAATATACTGTCTCTGTCCACGCTCTCGAGTCAATTTCCAGTCTTCTGATTTTAGCCCAGTCGTCATAGTATTACTACTACTACCACTACTACTCGTTACATGTGCGTCCGAGAATCCAGGAGGGTGAGTGAGTGTGTGTGTTGAGTGTGTGGGTGTGTAAACTGAGTTGAATGGAGTTTCCAAAGGAGCCATCCACTACTTATACCCCAGGAAAGGTACTATCTTTAAATGGTCCTATAAAGACTTAAACTATGTATTACAAAGCCGCTTGTCAACCTGAAAATGAAGAAGTAACAGGTTCCAGTGTAGACATCTTATTTTTTGTTTCTTTTTCCCAAATGTTTTTATTAGGAACACCAATAGAAAGACAGATTACATTGAAATATACAGTTTAGTTGTCCCTTTTTTTTTGGTTTGTTTCGTTTTTATTCAGTGTAGACATCTTAAAATAAGCATGTATTGCCTTCTTACAGAGAAACAAGTTCACCCCAATGTTAGTAACACAAGGTTTAAGAGTAAAGTAATACAACAAAAAAATCATGCTTTCCGTAATATAAAATAAAGTACTATTATTTAATGCAGGATTGTCTAAAGAAAGAGTGCTTTTTATTACCATCGTAGTATCAGAATCTGTATTGAGTATCAAATCTATTCTTTAGGATCAAGGTTGAAAGTTTAATATCGACAAAACACTTCTAGTCACATTACTCGGACTGGAGCAGGCTAAAGAAACGTCTCACACAGGGATACAAAAGGTGCAGGCGCCCGGAGCGAGATTTGAACCTGCACTTGTGAACTCATATACGGCCTCGGATCAACGAAAACAACATTCAGGATTCTAAGCATTCCGAACAAAAGTGACCTCTTCCGCATCCCCCCGGAGGTTTTCTCTGATGCAAAGAATGAGCGGCGTGATTTCTTAGGATGCTGCATTTCTGTGTGGAGTTTGCTTGTTCTGCCTGTGATGTCTCGGCGCCTCCTTCAACCTGATGATGTACTGCGGGTATTGAAGTCAAATCTAAAAATAGGAATTCTATATAGAGCTTTTTACAATAACTTTTACTATTTCAATTTTTCTTCTCGGGCTGAATGATTTTGGGAAAAAAAAAAAAAAAAAAAAAAGGAGGCCAAAATTAAAAACTGGGACTAAGTTTTGGGCCAAACTAAATATTTATTGAAAAAAAAATCACAATAATATCTGCATGTTTTTCAGAAGGGCTGGATTAAATTTGAGTGAGGCCACAGGTAGCAGATGCTAATGAGTGTCAACAGAAGTATTGGGGGTCAGCGCCAACACATTTGCAAAGCATTCTGGGATTCGTAGTATTAGTGGTGCATGTGCTCTAATATACATTTTATATGGTCTCGCGGCCCACGGGCCTGAGTTTGACATGTCTGGTCTATAAGATTGAACAAAAAGACTGAGGTAAGAACTGATAAACTAATACAAGAATCAAATTTCAGAATACATCGTTCCTTCTTCTGCTCAAAAACACCACATAAATAAGCTGAGTAAAGTGTCTTGCTCAAGGACCCGACAGCGACATGCACTGATTAAAGCCAGGAACCCCAAATAACTTCTCTAGTTGAAAGCACAACACCCGCTTGTCTCCACGGAGATGTTGTTGCTTTACCTGGAATGTTCTACGGTATGGCATTAAATTAATCAATACCACTAGGTGAAGTTACTGGTCAGATCTATGGAGAAGTAAACCTGCTCCTAGTTTGAGTGCATGTTGACCAAGGTATGTTTTTAGCAATAAAACACACACAAAAATAGATAACTTTAAGGTAATATATTGCACAGAATTGACTTTTAGCCATATTACTGCTGTTACCTCCTCAAGAACATACCTGGAGTTATGTTCAAAGGTCAAAGGTCAACCAAGTGCTCTGTAGTGGTAGTTTAAAAGTTAACAAAAAATTGCGTAATAGATAACTAGATAACCAGGCAAAGCAATTACTTCCCCGTAGAGGCAAGCAGATGTGATATCCCGGCAGAAAAGTTACACAGATCAGCTTTAAGTTTAGATTTTGGTGTTTATTTGTGAGCACACTTGGAGCCTGTTATGGCTGGCTTGTGTTACATCCTCTCTGCTCTACAGCTCTCTGACATTTTCAGCTACACATTTGTGAAGTGAGCGCTCCTTTCTTCTGCTCAGGTGACTTTACTCTTCTCCCCAAAAGATTTCATCACAAAAATAAACACAAACAGCATTCACACAGGGAACCTGACCTTTCCAGCGAGCACATTCACACATGAACATGGTCTATTCTTACAGTTCTACAGGAGGTGGTTGGAATTAATGCCATCGTATGCAGTTGTTTTGTTAGTATATTATATGCTATTTTATCTCCCCAATTTACTGCAACTTTATAATTCACTGAAAAAACACAAACAGGGCTAGTGTCTACTATATACACTTTAAAACAGAAGTTTACATACACTATATAAAAAGACATATATGCTTTTTTTTCTCCACTGTTGGACATGAAATCAGACAAAGTTTTCAAGTTTTAGGTCAATTAGGATTGCCAAAATTATTTCTATTTGTTAAATGCCAGAATAATGAGAGAGAGCACAATCAAAAGTCAGAATTTTACATACATTTCATAAGTATTAGGTACCACTGCTTCTCACAATAGTTGGTAGTAATTTTGGCCCATTCCTCCTGGTGTAACTAAGCAAAGTTTGTAGGCCGCCTTGCTCGCACATGCCTTTTAAGGTCTGCCCATGAATTTTCAATAGGATTGATATCAGGGCTTTGTGATGGCCACTCCAAAACATTGACTTTGTTACCCTTAAGCCACTTTGTAACCAGTTTGTTTTGCAGTATGATTCGGGTCATTGTTCATTTGGAAGACCGATTTTCTGACAGTATTGCCACATAATGTTCTTTCCTCATGATGCCATCTAGTTTGTGAAATCAACCAGTCCCTCCTGTGGCAAAACAACCCCACAACATGATTTTGCCATCTCCGTATTTCACAGTTGAGATGGTGTTCTCAGGCTTGCAAGGTTCCCCCTTTTTTCTCCAAATGTATCAATGTTCATTATGACCAAAAAGTTCAATTTTAGATTGGTCAGACCACAGGACATGTTTCCAGAAATTAAGGTCTTTATCCCTGTGTGCATTTGCAAACTTTGTGATCTGGCTTTTTATGTTTCTTTTGGAGTAATGGTTTCTCCCTGGCAGAGTCGATACAGTCGGTACAGTACTTGTTTCACTGTGTATAATGACACACACTTACCAGCTTCAGCAGCATCTTCACAAGGTCTTATGCTTTTGTTCTTCAGCTGGTATGGACATTTTGAACCAAAGCACATTTATCTCTGGGACACAGAACCCGTCTCGTTCTTCAGTGGCATGATGGCTGGACGTTCCCATGGTGTTAATTATACTTGTGCATAATTGTTTGAACAGATAAAAGTGGCACCTTCAGGCATCTGGAAAGGATGAACCAGACTTGTGCAAGTCCACAATTCTCTTCTTGTTATGTTGGGTGATTTCTTTTGATATTACACAAAGAAGCAGTGTGTTTCAGGTGTGCCTTCAAATACATCCACAGGAGTGTCTCTGATTAACTCAAATGTTGCCAATAAACCTATTAGAAGCTTCCAAAGACATGGTATCGTCATCTGGGTTTTCCCAAATTGTTTCAGTGCATTGTAATCTTACTGTATGACTTTGAGGAAAGTAATGAAAAAAAAAAAAAAAAAAAAAAATCTGTTAAAAAACTCTCATTATTCTGGTATTTAGCAAAAAGAAATCATTTTGGCAATCCTAATTGAACTAAAGTAAGAAAAGTCTGCTTTGATTTCATGTCAGACAGTGAAAAAAAACAAAAAAAAACGTATGTCTGTCTGTTCATATATTGTATGTAAACTTCTGGTTTCAACTATACTTATACTCAATGACACCTGTGGATTATTATGTTAAAATTTGCACATTTTAAGTCACAATATTTATCTAAAATTACTTATTAAAAGAGAAAAGTCTGCTGACATCTGTGTTAGAAAAATGTGGACAGATGCACATCAAGCTTGCAAGTAGCAGATTTGAAATTTTTGTTCATTCGTACTGCAATGACTATGTATTGCTGTCAAATCCTATGCGTATCACCGATTAAGAGAATAAAATAGGAGAACGAAGTAAGTACTGAGTAGTGGGTAGTGGTACGTGTGAACATCCTAATTCAACTAAACAGAAGAGCACCTGGCGCTGTCCATGGAGCTAGTCTAACCCACTGCACTGTGGGACCTGTACCATGGCCTGATCACATCCACTACTTGTCTCCAAGGAGGTAGTTAAGCTTACTGCCATACTTTGGAATAAAGATGGGCGGTTCGATACCAAATATCGATGTATCGTTATTGCCTGAGGTACTGGAACAATACTTGCAATTAAAAAATGCATTTTTTTCTGAGAATTTTTTTTTTTTTTTTTTTTTAAATTGTCTGTTTATACCAAGGTCATAGATGTCAACAGAGGAAAGTCAATGCATTTTAAAGGGAGATGCTACAGGCAAACGTCCTTTATTTGATGATAGTTTTTTGGTCAGTTTGGTCTCTCAGCATACACACTTTCATGTGGAAACAATACATTTGTCCACTCTGCACAGAAAGGTATTTTAATGTTTAATTTAATCCACCTGCATTCATAGAGTTATATGTTACATTGTATATTCAAAGGCTGTAAAGGATCACCCCTTAAAGAAGCACCTACATACAACAAACGTCACAGTCTTGTATTTAACAAGATTTTGAAGAAACACTTTCAAGGATTTTTTGATATCTAATTCCAAGCCTGATTTATTCAAGTTTAACCTCCAAAAAAGAGACAACATTTGAATTTTCAGAACTTTTTTTTTCTTTTTTTTTTCTTTTACTGAAATACTAAATAAGGTATCCAAGATCCCCTCTGTATATTTCTGATATGTAATATAACAACAAAATAAATCAAGTCATTTAAACGTGGCTCCATCTATTTTTGAAATCCATATGTCCCCAGAATTTTGGCCATTTTTACTTATAAAATGTCTCCTTTATATATGAAAGCATTACATGATGAAAAACTAGCAATAGATCTTTTGTCCTTACTTACTGTGATGTGCAGTAGTTTCATTAGCGATTAGTGCTGATTATGTTGTGACAACGCTCTGAAGGGGGAGTAACTTAGTGTGGAGAGCAATGGGAGGGGGGGGACTCAGAGTATCAAAAAACGAAAGGTAAACTTATAACACATGTTAATATGTTGTTTTCAGAGAATCAAGCATCTTCAAAACAATCAGTGGTTACATGGTGATACAAATCTGTTATATGTTTGTTCGTGTTATATGTTCCTGCTTCGAGATCTAACTATTTATATTGCTTTAGTGTTGAGAATTAAATCAGATAATACAAAAAAAAGCACACATGGATATTGATAAGACATTAGATCCATATTAGCCATATTTTGAGTGTTTTGGTCAGTGATTCTTGCATTGTCCGGATGATAATGTCAGTGTATTAACCCCCCGTGGACCCTCCCAGACCCGAGTCCAGTCCAGTCCTGGCTCGGAGTCCCCTCTAATAGGCTTAGTGGATTAGGAGCCTAACAGAATGGTGCTCCGTCGTCCCAGCGCTTTCTCATTTCTCTGCTAAATGAAAAGAGGCAGAGGATCCACACAAGGCCACCCAGGAAGCGAACTCCGGCTCGGGCTTGTTCATTTGAAGAGGGCGACACGTGGAGAGCCGGTCCCCCTCCCCAGCTCCGTCTAATTACCGGCCTGATCACCGGGATGACCTTTCACACCGGCTGGACAGAAGAAAGCGCTGGCACCTTGATAGAGCGAGATAATAAGCACAGGAGCAGAGGGGGAGGGGAGTGTAATTGTACCTTTTCATCCTTTAGGGGAGAGACCAAATGACAAGCGTTTACTCTCATGATAAGATGGGATTTAAGCCAAGACTATTACACCAATTTTCATTTTACTGCCCATATCCCAAACTCCAGTTGAGAAAGTTTTAACATTTAACCGTAAACATGGCTGGTAAAATATGCATTGCACCCATTCATCAAAATCAAAGGAACTGTATGCAGTTAACAGTGTAAGAGTAAGTGTGCACTCTTACCCCAATTTGCACCAAAGCAGAAACGCTGAGACTGCACCAGGTCCAGCTGTGACTCCACTGTGGGAGTGGTTTAGTTGTGATGTGACACTCACATTCAGAGTGGAGCTCTGCTGTGCTGTTGTCACCACCTTTGAAGCTGCACACATGAGGCCCCGTGTTCACGCCATAACTATTAATTTACTCAGGGAAAAGTCTGCAGTCTGCTCCTGCGGAAAAAATAGACTCCCGATAGAATTAATCTAGAGGCACCTCCGTCGGCACCACTGGACTGCACAGCATGTGGTCTGTGCTCCTCCCGCTACTTGGAATTATATAGAATACTCACAGCCACCGGACCGGAGATGCACCGGGTGCAATCTGAGCCAGTCGGGAAATCTACACCAGTGATGTCATGCACACTTCCAGCATTAGATTGGAGTTCAACTTTTTATTTTTTTTGCAGGGGAAATACAGAAAATTTCCATGCCCTTTTAAAATAAGTCTCTAAAACCCCTAGAGTCACTTAAACAATGTGAGTCGCATCCAGGAGCTCGGGAAATGACTCGTGATGGACTACAAAAAGTTTGTAGCGAGGGGGGATATATAGAGTACACTTTATGACGTCAAACAGCAAATTTACAGGGACAACTTATGAAAGGAAAAGCTGGTAGATGGTAAGTAGCCTAATTGATGCAAGCACCGCGGCCACGGGTCGTTACTGCTATGCAAAGCATTGTCCTTTGTCAACTTTTGTATACTTTTAAAACGTATTTGATCATACAAGCAATATTAAACAGGTGATGCTTAACCATGAGAATATATAGAGGATAGCGTTTCAGCTCTGGTGCCTCTGGCATAAATTGACTCTTTTAAAAATAGGCACTTTTGCAGCTTTTGCAGTCTACATTGAGTCACTAGCTCCATGTTTAAGTTCTGGATTACTGTTTTTCAACATGGTAAACACAATTGAACCTGGGTTGCCAGTACCTCTCCAGATTATGGGCATATTCGGTTCATGGAAGGTAGGATGGATGACGTGCAGTGACACAAATTAGGACTTTAAGGTCTTGGTTGGCCCACTCAGTCTGGCCGTTGATCTGTGGATGGTAACCAGATGACAGGCTTGCCAGTGCTTCCAAAGCTCGACAAAATGCTTTCCACTCTTGAGAGGTGAACTGAGGCCTTCTATCTGAAACAATGTCCAGGGTTATATCGTGCAGCCCATTCTGATTTCTGTTTGGATAATTGTCTTGAGAACAAAAACACCAAATTATAACATAAAGAGCTTGGTCATGATGTCTAATGTTTATGACATTTAAAAGGAAAGTCTTACATATTATTCCAGTTTTTAATCAATAAGATGTTGTGAAAAATGAGGACAGCAGGAGTCAGGCTGTATTTAGAGAAAAGAGACAGATGTGGGTTGTAGGTCTTGTTGTAGTCCTCGTTTAGTTCTAGTCTAGTCTAGGTTTAATTTTGGGTTTAGTCTTGTCTGGCAAGTCCAGAATGATATCTCTCACTATATTTGTATCCAGAGGGATACCAGTCTGATTCTGTCACATTCAAACAGAACCATCCAATCAGATTTCTTGCATCACTGATGTTGTTCAGTGACGCATGTGAAATGAAGGAGCTCATTGGCTTAATTCTTGTTCGCATCAAATTTAGATTAGACAGAGGAGAGTCCCTTCCTGATCTATCACGTGTTATTAAAAGCTGAGCGGTCAAACAAACCATACTTTCAGGTTAAACAAACTCAAGCCAGCTTTAAGCACATGTGGCATTCTTCACTCATTGTTCAAAATCAGATACAAGGTTTTTCTTGATGATTCTGTGTGTTAGCTGTTCAAGACCTTTAATTCCAACTCTGCTGATTTTTGACAGATTCTGGGACAAACCTGTTAAAAACCTGATGTTTATTTTTCCACAAAGTTAGGCGTTTTGAATCATGTGGATAGTCTAATAGCTATTCATCCCTGACACGCTCCAATCATTAGGCCAGACTTTCCTGCTTCTGTCAGCTGTTGCCAGATTTAGGCTCTGACTGAACGTCCTGTGTCAGTCATGAAACTCAAGACCAGTTTCTTCCTTCTTCCTCTCTCCTGTCACCTGTCTGTTACTTTTAACCAATCACACACTGCTTCCAATGCCCAAATCATCTTTCCATTCCTGTGAACGTATCCTCCTTCTCTCTCTCCATCGCAGCAGTGGGAGTATCCTCTATATCCTCCATATAGCAGCATTAGTGTTCAGACCTGACTTAACAATTGTATCTATAAAGATATAAAGAAATAACTAAAACTTTTGCCAATAGTGAAACAGTATTGCTGACAGATTGACCATGGTAGAGATGATTTTGAGGGGAAAGTGTATAGAACTGTGACAAATAATATCTATCATATCTATCAGCATGTACAGGGCTGTGTGGGCGTGGTCATGTGATACCTGCAAACACATTTTTGGAGCAGTATCAAATGCAAGACAATGAAAACCTACTCAAACCTGCACGAAAAACTCAAAGTACCACTCAGAGCAAGTCTATGATGAAGTAAAGTATTTCAATTATATATTATTATTATAACATGGTGGTGGCTCATCCAAGTTGATTTCATGGTCTTTCCAGATCAAAACGGTTCCTTCTGTGACTTTGTGAACCAGACTCTCTCATTGCCCCAGAACCTGCTCTTCGCCTGATGCCCATGATCTGCACTGCCTCCTGGGATCACCTCTCTGAGCTCGGCCCTTGTTTTTCTCCCCGGTTGAGCCCCTCTCCTCCGCTTCCTGTCTGTGGTGTAAGGCCCCTGGTAGCGGTGCAGTGTGTGTCCGCTCTGCTCTTTAGCCCATTATTGCCGCGTTGTTGTTGTTGTGGAGCGCTGGTTTGCGGCGGGGAGCTATCAGAGCTGAAAGGCCAGAGTCGGCTGTGGTCAGGACGATCGATATGAACGGCTCTGCTCTGAAGGTCAGCCGCTCTAATGAGAATGAGGTAATTGCGAATATTCATCTTTTGAATGCTGGCCTCTGGGATAAGGTTATCAATTACATGTAGACACAGAGGTGCGGTGCCTGCTCCAGTCTTAAACATGGGAGAAGTGATGAGGAGGAGGATGGCGAAGGGAGCTACCTGGACATAAGGTAAAGAGGAAGAGTGATTATTCTGGAGCCACCATAGAAGGTCAAGAGACATCAGCATGCAATTAACACCCTCATCTACATTTGCCCTGGAGATGTGTCGCTCTCAATCTGAGCAGACACAACGTATAGAGTCAAGTATAGTGTTAAACATGTACGAGATTTCACAACGAACCACCTTGTTAGATGAGCTCTGGGTTGCAAATATTCCACATGGGTAAAGCTATATGTAATTTGTTTAATTTTATCCTGCCCTCAATTATAATGGTTTCTCCCTGGGGAGGCACGATACATTACAGTGTGGGGTCATCATGGGGGGTCTCTATGGTGGAGTATTATGGGGGTGGTCACGATATGGAGTAAATCATGAGGCGAAAGGTCATGAGGTGGGTGTAAATCCATCCAAACATCATCAAGTCAACTACAGGGTGGCCCCAAAGTCACTGAGAGTTAATACAATCCATAACTCTTGTTTCTAAATACTTTTATTTTATTTTTTCAGAGCATTTAGAACTACCCCGTTAATATGAGCAAATAAAGCACAGAGAAACGAACCCTCATTGTACAGTGGTACTTTGAGTCACATGGGTCAAATTCAGAAACCCAGCGGTGTTACCGTCAACCTTTTAATACCAGAGATGCCCTGAGTGTAAATGGCATTAAAGGAATAATAAGTGGTTTTCAAAGACAGGGGGCAGTATGTGATCTCCATAGACCTGACTAGTCGTGAT
Organism: Periophthalmus modestus; assembly: GCA_019594935.1. Taxonomy (NCBI): domain Eukaryota; kingdom Metazoa; phylum Chordata; class Actinopteri; order Gobiiformes; family Gobiidae; genus Periophthalmus; species Periophthalmus modestus. The sequence continues at coordinate 10,318,469 of JAIEZT010000021.1, forward strand.
TTCTTCCTGTGGAGCTATCTTAAAGAAAAGGTATTTGTGAATAAACCTCAGACAATAAACTACTTAAAACGTAATATCAAGGATCAAATAAGAGCCATAAGCCCAGAAATACTTTTAAATGTTATGTAAAGTGTGCTGGATCAGGCTATTCAATGCCAAACCAAAAATGGTGGACACTTAAAAAACATTTTTTTTTTTTTAAATAGGTTACTTCCCCTAGTTTAAGTAGTGATAAGTTCAAGTGTAAGTGAACAATTATAACCGTATATATTGCCAAAAATCTCAGAAGGTTCAGTTTATCTACTGCTAGAATTTGGTGAGTATAACTTAAGAATTATAGGAGCTACTGAAGATCATTTTAATTGTTGCGTTATCCACATAAAGGGATTGAGAAAGTAGATGTTTTTTTTTTGTCTTTTTTTGCTGCACTCTGAAGCCTTCTCCATTTGCTGTCTCTTTGGACCAAAGAAAGACACTTGGTTTGAAAGTCGTTTTTTGTTGGTTTGTTTTATTTCTGTCGATGAATATTCTAATAAATTTTTAATAAAGAATAATTTAAAAATAATAAATAAAATTAACTTGCTATTAGATTGACTATGGCTTTGGAATAATTATGGACCAAGAGCACACCACACACATGGTGATTTGACAGAATCCTATGCCACATGACCCTCTTTTGCCTCGCAAAACATCTCAAGTTTAATTATTAGCCAGGTTTGGATTTATCTGTGGAGTTTGCATGTTGTCCTCGTGCCTGGGTTTTTATCTGTGTACCATGGTTCCTTCCCATCATCCTCAAAACCCGCACACAATGCTAATCCCTCAGCAAAGACATCTTGACCTTAAAGTAATTGATTTTTACTGTTTTAAAATTATGAAAAACAGAACTCATTCATTTTAAACACTTTGCAGTGGCCCAAAGTCGCATCCTAATTATTCACCCCATGAGTTTATGAACACTCTTCATAACTCTCAGGTCAGGGTGGAGTTTTACCATCACACTACTGACAACAGTAACTAGAATGCTAACAGCACACCATCAGTACTGAAAAAAAAAAAAACAAACTATAAACATTTATGATTAGATGCAAACAGCACACAATGGTACAATAAGGAAAATAACTAAACTTACACATTAGGCAAAAAAATAAAAAAAAATAAAAATAAAATAAAAAAATAAATAAAAATAAATACATAAAATAATTGAATTAAAAATATTATTATGCTTTGCTTAATGTTGCGCCATAAGGCTGAGGCAAGTTCATATTTGTGAATTTTGTCTTTGAATTTGACACTGACAATGGCAATAAAACTTATTCTGATTCTGATCTGGAGAAATGAGTTGTTGGTCACTGTCTTTAGCTCAAAACGCTGTGATGATAAAGTCTACATTTAAAGGGCTATGAGCTTTTAGCCGTGCTATAATGTTGTTACCTCCTCAAAAACATACCTGGAGTTGTGTTTTGTTTCATTCATACTAAGTAACACTTTATTATTCAGCCATCTCCAGCCGTCTTGTGATATCATGTAGTGGTAGCTTTCAAGTTAACAGCTCCTTTTACCTTTTATTCAGTAGAGATGGGTAATTCCAGGGCTGAAAGTGTCTGAACGATTCCAGTGAAGGTGTAAGGAGTTTAAAAACACAGTGGAGCACTTCCTTTATTACCACAACATCACACGGTGGCACAGAGTGTTTTCCGTTAAAGAGAAGTACAGCCTAAATATGCAGGGTTTGTGTGTTAAACGTGTAAATGAAACAAAACACAACTCCTGGTATGTTTGTGATGAGGAAACGACATTATGACAGATCAGAAATTAGTGTAATATACCCTTTAACAGGTATAGATAAATAAAACAGTACAAAACCGGATGGTACCTGTTCACTCTCGCCCTGAATGCACAGAGAGATGCCGTGCCACTGACTGAGGTGAGAAAAAGTGAAAGGTAAGACTAAAATGTGACAAAAACTACTGCACAAAGCCAGAGATGTCCTGCTCTTTTAAGTCGCGAGTAAAAGTGCCGCTCGATAGCAGATGTTGAGTGGAGCTGGGCTAAGAGCCTGCCATTGATCCGAGCCAGGCATGTTGAAAGGAGACTTGAGACCACCGGCCCCAGCAGACGCAGGGCGGGCACAGGGTAGCCTCGGGACAGCCACTACAGAGCCAGACCCAGGTCAGAACACAGACACACACACACCGCACGCCAAACCGCACCTACCATCAAAACAAAAACATCATTAGTCTCCTGCTGATCCGCATGAACTTTACCTTATATGAAGTTTAGCTGTCAGTCTTCACCCGGGGCGCTCTCAGCTCTCCCATGGGTGCGCTGGAGTTTTAGTGCCGCAGTGTTAATGCTCTCCTCTTCTTTCAAAGTTGAGATATGTTCACATGAGAAGCTGCTAGTCCATGGAGGTGATTTCAGGTGACAGAGATGATTATTATTATTCTTATTGCTAACAAATGTGATAATTAAATAAAGTATGCTGTGAAGGCAATATATTTAACAGTAAAAAAGTGGATACACAGCGCGAATCTGTCATTGCATTAGCATTCATGGAATCTGCAACCTGCTGGTCTCCATGGAGAGAACTTACTAATTAAAAAAATCTATCTTGCATTTATTCAATAACCTGTGTTTTTATTGCTTAAACATCCATGGAAAACCAGCATTCATTTTTGTGATTTTTTTTTCTTTGAATTGTTCCTGAAATGACAACAAGAATTCAATATGATATAGCACTGTACATGTTTTCCTAATTCTATTTCATATGTCCATAACTTCATTTTTTTACTCACAGTGTTTTGTTTGAGCAGTAACATCTTCATTCTCATCATTCGTGTCTTTACGTCTTTTTTTTTATCATGTTCACCTAACAATTATATAATATAGATTTGATTTTCATGATTTAAAATGACTATATATGACAAAATGACTATATATCATCATTGTTGAGCTGTAACATGGCCTGGTGATGTCACTGACTGGTCTCCATGGAGATAGATAAGCTTAATGCCAAACTCTGGAACATTTTAAGCAAACCAATAACATCATCATGGAGACAAGCAGGTAGCAGACCCTCAGTAAGCACAAAAGTTAAATAAAGTACAAATATGTAGGTTTTAGCATTAATCTACTTTTTTTTCTTAAAAGACCTAAGACCTTAAGACCTACTGTGCAAGTGTCTGGTATATAGTTATAATCTATGACACCCACGGATCATTACGTCATAATTTAAATCTCACTATTCATCTAAAACGACTCCATAAAAGAAACAAGTGCACTGACTTCTGCGTTCGAAAACTGCAGTGCCCAATGGGACCAGACGTTGGTGTAAACATCATCAAAACAAAGAGCCATGAAGTTGTCGGCACCTCCGATGGACAGCAGATTTTTTTTTTCATGTGTGCCAAAATGACATGACACTGTTGAATATCACCCTTGTAAGTGTATCACTGATTAAGAAAAAGCAGTGGGCGTGTACTGGTGGAGGTGAAAATGGGGATTGATTGGCAAAATGGCGTATTGAAAATAAGTGATTGAAGATTGCTCAAACGCGCATTAATCACTCCAAATACAACTTCGAGAGTGTAAATGAAAAAGGGAAACAATTATAACATGGTTAAAAGCTTTGAAAGGTTGATTTTGTGTGGGATAGGTCTGCTTTAAAGAGCTCTAATGAACCCATACACAATATAACCTTTTACCTAAACAATGTAAAAAGTGCAACACCACATAATTAACTGCACCTTGGCTGTAGCTCTGTATTCTTTTACTTTCTCTTCCTCTTGTTCCTTTGATATGATTTCTTAAAGTGTTTAGTGCAGCTCAAGTGTAACAGAGTAATTTCCTTGAAGCTCTGATAAAATGTAGAGCCATCATAGTCTGGAGCTGCATACGTGCCCCCCTCCCTCTGATCATGAGGCAGTTTATGGAGAATGGACAAGGACAGGACAGGGACAGGACATGGAGAGGGCGAGTACAGGGACAGGGCATGGACAGGGACAAGGCAGGGTATGCTATGTACTGTCCGCTGGGGCTCAAGACTAAAACTGTCCTGTCATCCCAGGGACGGTAAAAAATTGAGGCGGGGACCATCAGAGCTTTTCACAGCAGACAGTCTCGGTTCTGAGACACTTTACACACTTTATGAGCATTTTAAAGAAGCTTTAAGCCACAGAGCCAATATTTCTATAGCATTAATGAGAGGGTGTGTGTCCGTCTCTCTGTCACCCACCCTCTCTCCTCGGAGCTGTGAGATACACAGGGCAAGCTGTGACTGTGTCTGCATGCTCTGCCTGTTCTCTGTTCTAGAGCTGTTCACTGTACACATCGGACGACCCATGGGAATATGCATTTATCTCTAACTTATCGGAGGCTTTATTTCGTTCCCTTTTTTTTTTTCAGGAAAACACGCTCACATGTGACAGTGTGAGGGGTGGAGCTCCATTAGATTCTTTCAAAACTTTTTTCGGAGTCGTTTGCAGACTGCTCATCTGAAAAGCAGCTATAGTGCAAAATGCTCTAAAACTCTTCTAAACTATGTACAGACTGCAGCTACACAGAAGACAGAAGTGTACGGGCTCTTTTTCCTCTAATTAAGTCTGGAGCTAATAACATGTAGGGCTAAGCTGAACTGCAGCCGCTTTTATGTTCTGGCTGCATGAATCTCTCCCAGTGTCACAGAAAAACAATATGACTTAGGCTGCAGTCACAGACTTTTAACCAAGGGTCTGTAGCTCACGATAGCTGAGTAAAAAAAGCCCACAATTTATTAATTAAGAAATGATAATACAAGAAATCAAAGCATTAGTGTGTAAAACTAACAATAAGTAACTAACAATGTGTTAAATGTATATGAGTATTACAATATGTAGCAGAAATGCACTTGAAATACTTTATTAAAATATTCATATTTTAAAAATGTAAACTTTAAACTTTGTAATTGTGTTGGGATGGAAGGAAATCTAGAGCCCTGCTGTCTGCATCTAGTTATAAAGTATTTTGTTGTCTGATAATCAGGACAATAAAATGGACTATTCCTTTGTACGTGAGTTGAATTATTTTAAAGTATAACTGTACTCTTACTTTAGTACATTTTTGGCGACTCCACCACCTCTGCTAGTCCATATTCACCCATGAAAACGGATAAAACCCCAACAACAACATGCATTTATGATCATCTCTGCAATTACCATTTCACTACAAATAACACAATAGATGCCACACTGCTGAATTCATTTGGTGCCCCACTGAGCTGAACCGGGCCTGTTGTGCTAGCGGCTTATTCATCCTATTTATTCATATTGATGCTTGTAATGTTAAGTGGAGAGTTAATGATGGAGTTATTGGAAGCATTATGCAAAATAAAAGCCGACAGGAGCAGCGGAGGGAGGAAATCTATGTTTGTGAGCGGACTTTAACGAAGCGCCCTGCATCTCTCAGCTGTAACTAGCATCCAGCCAGTCTGCGCCAAGGCCGTAGCATGCCATTAACATATTAATAACGTACATTTCATAAGCAATAAACAGCCCCCAGTCAGTACAGCGTGTGCTCATAAGGTTATTCATGTTCACGCTGCAGTAGTAGCACAGCAGCCATCGCACAAGTCAATGCCACCGCTATTTAGACTGGAACAAAAGGAGACTGCACGTTCGCATACACAGAGCGGTAAGAGTGAAACAAAGCAGTACAAACAGGGGGATATTGGGATATTGATGGGTTTGTATAAATAGGTTGTGTCACATGACTTCACAACGATCTTGAATCCCTACAGTTTAAAGAAGGAGTATTATGCAAAATCGACTTTGTGCAGATTTCTACCATGTTATAACCCGCCCTTATCAAAAACATGCCTCAAGAGCTTTTAGATGTCATCCACGTACGTTTATGTAATCTAGCAATCTCTCCCGGGCACTATTTAAACCCTCTTTACGGTTAGTGGTACAATTCTGTCCAATGCTCAGCCCACAAGCCTACGTCACCCGTGCTCCCACATGACAAGTCTCCATGAATATACACAATCAGGAAACAAGACAATAGGCAAGGCAAGTTTATCTGTATAGCACAATTCACACTCAAAGTAATACAAAGTGCTTTACAGAATAAGAAAGACATTAAAATCACACAAATCAAAACAAATAATCAGAAATAATCATCATAAAATTAACATTATGACAGAAGAATGCAGAATAAAACCTTTGAGTCATATTCACAGTTAAAAAGAACAGTTTTGAGCCTGGATTTAAACATTGTCAAAGTAGAGGCCTGTCTCACATCTTCAGGTTTTAGCTGCATAAAACTGAAACACTGATTCTCCATGTTTAGTCCTGACTCTGGACACCAGCAGGAGGTTGGTCCCTGAAGTCCTCAGAGTGTGAGATGGTTCATATGGCACTAACATGTGGTAGATGTACTTTGGTGCTGGTTCATGGAGAGACTTGTTCACACAGAGCTGCTTTAAAGTCTCTGAGCCACAGGAGCCAGTGCAGAGACCTGAGCACAGGACTTATGTGCTTGTACTTCCTGGTTCTAGACAGGACCCGAGCAGCAGTGTTCTGGATGTACTGATTCTGTCTTAAGGCTCGTTTGGAGAGACCAGTGAACAGGCCGTTACAATAGTCTAACCTACTGGAGACAAACACAAGAACAAGTCTCTCTAAGTCTGGCTTTGACATATACCTTTGATTTTTGCAGTGTTTTTTAGATGGTAAAAATCTGCAGATGTTATAGATTTGATGTGGCTGTTAAAGTTCAAGTCTGAGTCCATTATTACCTCTAGATTTCTAGCCTGATTTGAAAGTTACACTACAATACACTACACCTTCACAAATCTGACACGATGTGCAGTAGTCGCATTAGCAAGAGGGACACCGATTGAAATGTGATGGGGGGGTAGGGGGAGTGACTTTCAAAACAAAAAAATATGTGATTTGTCAGCAATTAATAATCTATAGAACTGTAATATTCCCTCTTTAAAATTAGGCTGGGGGACAGGTCAGACTGCAGACTCGTTGACCTGGTTCATGGTTAGTATCCTGTAATTACTGGTCCAATCCTCATGAAACAAAAACTGGCACAAAGTTTAGTTTAATGCATATTATACAGTAGCTTCAAAAAGTGGTGGCATTACTCATTATTATGCTAAAGTTGTGGTTGTTGTCAGCTGAAAGGACTTTAAGGCTTATGGTTAATATGGCAAATTTGTGAAGCCGATCCCTATTAAGTAATGACAAGGTTTGACATACGCCAGTCATGATAACACATCTTGAAGCCTGATATATTAGTAAAGAGATATACTGTGAAACATGATAATACTGAAAGTACTCTATGCCTCTGACACAATAACAACAATGCAAGATAATCCCTAAAATAGACAGCATCATTAAACGGCCTTACCTGCAGCATATAAATAACAGAATGTGCTATTATGTGTCAATAATTAGCCACAGAAGTCATTTATTCAAACTTATACAGATTAAGTATAATTGTGTTGGAACAAAATGCCCCAAATCTCCCCAATTTTACAAAGGAAATGTACACACAATGCATATTGAGTCTTAAAATATATTGTCCCAGCTTTCATATATTGAATGATAAGTCGATATAGTATTAATCGTGACAGGCCTAGTTCGACAATAACTAAATATAAATTTGCATATTTCTTTCAAAAAAGTGACTCACCCATAGAGTTACACACAGTCAAAGTTTGTGCTTTTGTTTTGATGCTTGTTATAAACAGAGCAAGCAGCAGATTTTCATTTGCATGTCTTTGATTAGGCTCAATCTTTGGAGTAATTGCAGGTTAATACAGAGCTGTGGGTGGGGATAGGGGGCAGGTGAAAAGGTTCTGAGTTCTCCAGCAGTCAAGGGAAGGGGGTAAACATGTTAAAAGCTCAGAAAGTCCATTTTAACCAAATCTGCAGTGTTCCGCTCTCCTGAGGCCAATCAATCTGGTATGAGCCTGTTTGGCAAAAGGGTGTAAAGTTGAAACTAGAAATCACACTAAACTTTTCCTGTTTTAGTTTTTTAATTAGGATTAGGACCATAGGACTATTTTTCATTTCTTTCTTCCAAGTCAGAAGTTTACATAGAGTAAGATTATTATGCATTTAACAGTTTTGGGAAACCCAGAAGCTTCTGATAGGTTCATACTGTTCAGGAAGGAGACGGGTTCTGTGTCTCAGAGATGAATGTGCTTTGGTCCGAAATGTGCAGATCAACCCAAGAACAAAAGCAGAAGTCCTCGTGAAGATGTTGCCAACAAACTCAATGTTTGGAATGGCAAAGTCCTATTGAGAACGTATGGCCAGACCTGAAAAGGCATGTGCAGCAAGGCAGCCTAGAAACTTGGCTCAGTTACATAAGTTCAGTGAGGCCAGATTTCCTGCCAACTATTGCAAGAAGCTTGTGGAAAGAAATCCAAAACATTTGACCCAAGTCATACAGTTTAAAGGCAGTAGTACCAAATACTAATGAAATGTATGTAAACTTCTGACTTTGAACAAAGTAATGAAAGATTGTCTACAAATATCCTTCTCTCATTATTCTGGCATTTACCAGAGATAAATAATTTTGGTAATCCTAACTGACCCAAAACAAGGACCCCAGGACAAGTTTAGTCTGATGTCAGACAGTGAGGAGAAAAAACAACAACAACATATGTGTCTTTTTATACAGTGGAAGATAATTTGTTGATCCAAGATGCCAAGACATAAGCAATTGATTGTGTGTGACTGAGAAGGATAGATTCAGACTGTTTCCTATTGCCTTTCACTTGTGGGTGGGGAGATATGGGCTTGATTAGGTTGATTCTGAGCAATCAGATGGTTTCCTATAGCATTTCCTGGTTGCACTAAGTTACTCCCTTAGGGCTTATTGCTTATGCCGTGGATCTTTGCTACAAATCTCTGAATTTCAATAGTTGAATATGAGAGTTTAAAAGATTATCATTATTTTTCTTTCAACACATTGAAAAATGTGTACTTAAAATTTCATCAACTGAAACTGAAAAAAAAAAAAAAATAAATAATAATAATAATCATGTTTTGTCAAAAAAAAGAAAAAAAAGTGAAATACTCTAAAGCATTCAAAATTCAAAATCTAATGAAACAAATTACCTGCCATAGGTGTACAAAATATGTTTTTGGTGAAATTCAATGAAAGCATTTTTTTTTTTTCAGTTTTCAGTGCAAAAAAACAATACAACCCCCCCCAAAAAAAAACTATAACAAAAAACCCAAAAAACATTCTTTTATTTAGGTTTATTTTGGCTACACAGTTATATACTGGTTCTTGAAGAGGAGCACTGCTAAAATTGTGCAACAGCTACAGTTCAAATTAAACAAACAAAACAATTCAACAATGTCACTGTTCACGTTCACATGATTGATGGACGTACAGCTGTAACGCTTATTCCACCTTTGTCAACCTTTTAGGACAAATATATTGGTCAGTCTGAATCTTCTTGCCACCCCCATAAGCTTCAAAAACGTGCAGTAATTGGTTGCAATGCAAACCCCACCACTGACATTTAATAGTCAATAAATTCCACCATGAAAAGTCTGTGTGCACATACAAAGCAGGTCTAGTACACAGCCGTCACCTGCCCACCATGCCTCCTGCTTTATTGCCTTGTATATGAAACCACATCTCATTCTCTCTTTATGGCACATTGTGTTTGCAGCGTGACGGCAGGCTGACAGCTCCTAACCTCCTCACGACACATCCTGTTTTCCTCTCCTCTCCCAAATGCTGAAAATTGTACTTTTTCCTTTCTGTGGCGGCTGGCTGTAAACTTGTCCAATTCCCCTTGCTTTCACTTAAAATGTCCCCTACTGGAAATGAGAGGCATAAATCAGTGAGCACGTCCAAAGCCAGCGCGCCTCCGTCTCACATCAGCCTGAATTTTTTACGATGCGGAGAGAAAGCGTTGGGCTGTTGACACTTCGCAGCCCGGGAGCGACGGTTTGGGCACCGCTCATATCCATTTTTAATGAGCTTGCAGCCGTGATATAGTGTAATTTCACCTCGTGGACTCAAACGCGCTGTTTACTGTTAACGAGAAGGAGCACCGCGCTGGCCAAATTCTCCCCAATTGGAGCATTTACGAAATTCACAGGTTTATGACTTGGCCAGGGCCCTGTGTGAAGTATGTGTGTGCACAGATATGATTCTGTATTTCGTGATTAGACATGAAGAACTTCTGCAAAAACAGAAAATAAAGTCTAGAGTTGTTCTATTTTGAGGTGTTGTTTCATGTCGTCTTCATTTGCTGATTGCTACCAGGGGACACAGGGCGCTGTGCTGGATGAATCCTCTGGCTAAGTCCTTTCACTGACAACAGTTACACCTTAGTGATGAACTCTTTTTTCTTGATAATAATATGGATCATTCTGTGAAATGTTTTGTTTTCCCAAAAAAAAGTTAAGTACATTTTTAAATGTGAATTATTCCGTAAATAATATTTAAGCCATCCATCCATTTTCTTCCGCTTATCTGGGGCCCAGTCGTGGGGACAGCAGTTTACCAGACTTCCCTCACTCCAGACACATCCTCCAGCTCCTGCAGTGGGACCCCAAGGCATTCCCAGGCCAGCCAAGAGACGCAGTCCCTTCAGCGTGTCCTGGGTTTTCCGCGGGGCCTCCTCCTGGGACATGCCCAGAACACCTCCCGAGGGAAGTGTCCAGGAGGCATCCTGAACAGATGGCCAAGCCACCTCAGCTGACTCCTCTCAATGTGGAGGAGCAGTGACTCTACTCTGATGTCCTGTGACCGTGCTCCTCATCTTATCTCTAAGGGTGCGCCCAGCCACTCTGCGGAGGAACCTCATTTCATCCGCTTGTATCCGTGATCTTGGCCTTTTGATCATTACCCAAAGCTCATGACCATAGGTGAGGGTAGGAACGTAGATTGACTGGTAAATTTCTTTACCACGACAGTCCGATACAGTGACCACATCACTGCAGACACCGCACCAATCTGCCTGTCAATCTCACGCTCCATCCTTCCCTCACTGAAGAAGACCCCGAGATACTTGAACTCCTCCACTTGAGGCAGGGACTCAACCTAGAGAGGGGAAGCCACCTTTTTCTGGTTGAGAACCATGGCCTTGGATTTGGAGGAACTGATTCTCATCCCAGCCACTTCACACTTGGCTGCAAACCACCCCAGTGCCTGCTGTCGGTCCTGGCCTGATGAAACCATCAGGACAACATCATCTGCAAATAGCAAAGATGAGATCCTGTGGTTCCCAATCCGGACCCCCTCATGGCCCCTAGCTGCACCTACAAATTCTGTCCATAAATAAAATGAACAGAACCGGTGACAAAGGACAGCCCTGATGGAGTCCAACATGCAACAGGAATAGGTCTGACTTACTGCCGGCAATGCAAACAAAGCTTCTGCTCCAGTCATATGGGACCGGACACCCCTTAGCAAAGGGCCCCTGGACCCCTTTCTCCCAGCGTCCCACCCAAAGGACACCATGAGAGACATGGTCGAATGCCTTCTCCAGATCCACAAAACACATATGGACTGATTGGGCAAACTCCCATGAGCCCTCAAGGACTCGATGGAGAGTGTAGAGCTGCTCCAGTGTTCTGCAACCAGGATGAAAACCACACTGGTCCACCTGAATCCGAGATTCGACTACAGGTCGGATTCTCCTCTCCATTACCCTGGAATAGACTTTACCTGTGATTCCCCTATGATTGGAACACACCCTCTGGTCCCCCTTATATAGAGGGATCAGCACCCCGGCCTGCCAGTCCAGAGTTACTGTCCCCTATGCCATGCAATGTTGCAGAGACGTGTCAGTCAAGACAGCCCCACAACATCCACAGACTTAAGGTATTCAAGACGGATCTTGTCGACCCCCACAGCCTTGCCACTGAGGAGCTTGCCGATCACCTCAGTGACTTCAGCCAGGGTGACGAATAAGCCGTTCTTCCCGATCATGCCCCTCCAAGTGTCACTGCCGTTACCCATGTGGGCGTTGAAGTCCCCCAGTAGAACAACAAAGTCCTCGCTTGGTGCACTGCCTAGTACCCCCCCGGGGACTCTAAGAAGGCTGGGTACTCCGCCCTGCCGTTTGGCCTGTAGGCCGACACCACAATAAGAGACCTGTCCCCAACTCGAAGGCACCGGGACGCTGATCAAATACTAAAAGAATAAATAAATAATTTTACTAATATCAACAACATTTTTTTTTTTTTTTTTCCCAGTGTGTGCAGCACACGCTTCTGTACTAGTACTACTACTACAATTGGCAAAATAGTTTGAAAATGTCATTGCTATTACTGTCATTACTGTTACCAAACTGACAATTTTTTAATATTCAAAAAATAAAAGAGTCAGTTCAACATGGCCCTTAAAAGTTTTTGGATATTTCAGATGTGCAAAGAAAAATGTAATTCCAATGTTATTTTTCAGAAGTTGAAAAGGGACTGATTTTGTGTAATGATCCATGCATGTATTAAAAAGGGTTTGAAATAGGCTCTAAAGGGCAGGCGGAACACCTGACAGATGGTGATTTTAATACGGAACAAAGAAGAAATGACCGTAACACAGGGATCTCCAACCTGTAGCGCGGGAGGTTCCAGGAGCTCTCCACCCCATTCCCCAAGTAGCTCATCAGATTTAGGAATTATGCACAATACACTGATTTTATCTGAATTTAATCAGCACATATAAATCATGTGATTTTGGATATACTTTGTGCACTTCAAAGATATCTAACTGCAACCCATCTCATCAGAATAAATATTTGGTTAACAGTATCAATACCCATATTTGTGTGTCAGTATCAATAATAATTTCAACAATTCCATCCCTAGTTCATTATCGTGAAAGATGAGTTAAAGAGTTGAGCACAATGTTCACAATGAGTCATTGCAGGTTCATATCTGACTTTAGGTGTGCCTCCATTGTATTAGGTAGGGCATCAGTACAAAATGTGCCAGAAAAGCTTACACCAGATTCACTGTGGGGACTCTATGAAAACGTGATTATTTCATCTGCCAGTGCATCTCACAAAGGGAAACGTTCATCACTGCTGTGTTATGTCCTTGTGCTGTTGCTTTAGTGACGCTAGCACCTCAAGGCTAAATGAGTGTGGACAAAAGAGGCTCCAGGCAGAGAGCGAGAGCCTGGAAGCCAAGGCCGGGGGAGCATGAAGGGGGGGGCATGATCTTGAGGAAGGAGTGTGTGCGAGGTGAGGGGATAGTGAGGATAAAAAGGGTGAGAGGGGAGTGTGAAGAGGTGAGCGTGATTGGGTGCTACATAATTCCATATCTCTTGCTTCATATTTTTAATGTCTTCTGTATGTATATAATATGCAGAATGTTGCAAACAAAAAATAAAAAAAATAAAAACATCATTGATTGACAAGGTGTGCCCAAACTTTTTACTGCTAGTGTAGTGCTAGTATTATTCTTTTTGTAATTAAACAAGGAACATACAGGTGGCCTACTTTGTCTTTAATGCTTTATCATTTCTAAACTAGGTCTGCAGTTCATGTGGCCTCTCTCTTCACAGTTGAGATGCATTGTAGACACCACAGTTTAAAAACAGACACATCAAAACATAGCTCTGAGAAGTTATGTGTTCAAATATGTATTTGACAGTTTTCGAGGACAAATGTCTTTAGCTGCTGAAAATTGACATCTTATTCAATTAGAAATAGTGAAGAAGAGAAAATGGAAAACAAGGTGTGCAATGTGTCCAGCTGTCAAGCCAAACTGCAGCACAGACACTGTGCTGCATACAATGCCAAATTTGTTCTTACAACATTCTAAACCTGTCTTATAAATACAACAGAAAGCCTAAGTTCTGGTGTCATGACAGTCTCTGCTAGAGCCTCTGTCATAGGCACAGAGCCAGAAGTGCAGAGAAACAAGAGTGAGGGCTGTGGGTGCTGGAGCAGGGGGACATGGGTACTGTGGAGCCTCACTGAAAACTGGGTGATGAAATGCTAATGATATTATTTCGAAAATGCATCAGAATACTGGAATTGACATGATTTAAGTTCAAGACCTGGGGGGAGGGCCCAGACCCCTCTCAGGTATGTCAGTTTTAGAAGCAAAAAAAAGAGTGTGTGCGTGTGTATATATATGTATGTATACAGAAATACAACTGGATGTGTACTATAGACTCTTTTTTTGTATACAGGGCACCGCAAGCATTTCTGCTTAGCACACCCAAATGGCTAGCAGCGGCCAAGGATCCTCTGAGATAAATATTTAAAAAAATAAAAAAAAATCTAATCTCCTTCTCTGAATGCAACACTATACCACATCCTCTGACTCAACTCTGACACACACTTCACAGAGCAGTATGTCCACCAGCTGTAACTGATCTAACTATGTAAGGGCTTGAAAAGTGAGTGTTTACACGTTCAGTAGTATCATATTTTATTCTCACAGCACTACATAAAAACTAAAATATTCATTCAAAGAAAAGGTTTGTTTCACAAAGTTCAAGTTTCACTATAAAAAGGGAAGCACATATTCTCACTTGTGTTCTCCCCACATTTTGCAACAATGCTTAAATAACTGGTAGTGTGTAGTGGGCTTAAGATACTTGTATTTATTTATTTTTATGATATCGAGACGATACAAAACTGATAATTGAATAACTAATATGATTCTACCTTCACCCAGATGCTCAAGCTCTGTCCCTATTCGGTCCTGTTTTATTTCAAGTTTTATCCCCATTTTGCTGTGGTAAGTGAAAGTGTGAACGTACCCATTGATGGAATCATTAAGACACAAAAGAGACAAAAAAGAGATTATTATTTTTTTCTTTTCTTTTTTTTTGTTTTTGTTTTTTTACAAACAATGGGTATTATTTGCATTACCTAAAGGTCCTACATCACACAAAATCAACTCTTGTGAATTTTAAGCCATGTTACATTGCTGCTACCTCCTAAAAAAACAGACCTGGAGTTGTGTTTTGTTTCATTCACATGTTTGAGTTATCTTTTATTATTAACCTGTCTACATCTTCAAAGCTCAAAATGCTTTAGTCCACTTTGTGATGTCACACAGTGGTCGTTGTGAAGTTAACTTTTACCTTTTGTTCTAGTGAAGGTGTATGGAGTTTAAAAACACAGTGTACCACCTGACATCACAAGGTACAGGGTATTACGCTATAGCCCATATTACACTTAGGACAATTGCATTTCCAGTGTGTAGAGAGCTGTGGGTTGGTCTGAACCAGAGCGGGACTGAAACTAGACTGAACCAGGACTAAACCAGGACTGAAGCAGGACTAAACAAACGATGTTCTAGTCTGAAAAAGGTTAAACATCATTTCAATGCTAAAATGTCTCTTTTGTAGCCGGTTATGCCTGTCCACGTCCATCTACTTTCCTCTCTTTTTTTGCATTACCATAGCTATCACTTACATTTTAAAAGTCTGCACCGTTTTAGATTGCCAATGTTATATCTGGGAACACTGACTGGAGTTAAACTGTGGATATAGATAGTTCTACGTGGCCTCAGGAATCTCTTTGTCATTGTGAGTTTAAAATAGTTTAGAGAGTTTCAAAAGTGAACATTAATTCTCAGTTTGATTTGTGAGTCGGACGCGGTGACGGGTACAGAGTGTGTTCTTTTGTGATGGGAGAGATTTCTTCAGAAGAACTGGCTCTGACCCTGAAACTCTCTGTAAACGTCAAGCTTTTCATTCTGACAGACACCAGGATTCACATAAGAACATGAGACACTTACCAGCATTTTAGTAAACCTTAAAAGAACACACATTAATCATTCCTGTGGCTTTACTTCTCTTTTAAATATGCTCTTGGTCAATTTGGCATAAGTATATTTCACATTTTCTAACTTAAAATAATAGTACATTTCGAAAACTTAATAAACTTCACCTCCAATTCCAATGAGTCATTTAGGCAGCGCCCTCTGCTGTCAGCAATGGGAATTTACAATCAGAAAATAAACGAATGAACGAATGAACGAATGAACGAATAAACGAAGTCCTTATCCCCCGTGAATGCAATACTAATAGAGCCACTGTGAGCACGATTTGACCGCTGAGTCCTAAGATGGCTAAGGACCAGTCTGGACATAAGAGCAGCCCAAAGTTTTTACCTATGACACAACAATACTGTCAAAATGTGAAATTAACATTTTTTGAGTAAATGTTCAAATAAATTGCTGCATTTATATAGTGTTTTTTTCCACCTTCAAGGCATTCAAAGCGCTTTACATCAAGGAACTACTCACCCATTCACACACAAACTCCTACACCAATGTACGCAGACACTGGAGGCGAGCAATAGTATTCATCTGTGGGAGCTTATATCGCACCACCAGTCTGAGGGTCGGTGGATCTGACCGAGCTACTGTAATTGTTCAGAGAAGATAACTTTAGATTAATGGACAGTATTCTTTTGTGTCTCTTTTATGTCTGTTATGAAAATTATCTATTTGCTTTTTGTTATTACTAAGATTGTTTTTAATATTGTATTTTTGAACTATCAGGTACAAGTAATTTCCCTTGTGGATTAATAAAATCATAACTGAGTCTATTCTGGTTGAAGCACATGTACAATAGTCGGTAGAAGTTGGAGGAATAGAAGCAGGACTACACGCGGGACTGGTAGTAGTGAAAGTTTTGCTTCCTGTAGTTGTTGTGTCTGATAAATAGTTATAATCTATGACACGGAGCAATATTGATCTAAAACAAATTAATAAAAGAAGCAAGTCCGCTCACTTCTGCGTTAGCAAACTGCGGTGCCCGATGGGAGCTGACGTCACCGTAAACGTCATCACGACACAAAGCCCTGGAGCTGTCAGCACCTAACGAGCAAGTAGGGTTTTTTTTTTTTTTTTTTTTTTTCATTTGTACAAACTACCGAATCCTGCTTGTATCATGATAAAGAAAATACAATTGTAGAACGATCTTAAGTACATTGCAGCGGGCATGAATAAGGGAGTTGATCAGCAAAACTGAAATGTCCTGTTTTTTCCCCCCATTAATTTCAGCAAAATTCACCTTGCCCCAGTACAGATATTTTCTATAACCTTATCATGAGGTCAAATGTCATGATCTCTGCCTGCTCCTGCCTCCTGTGTCTCCCTCTCCCCCTCCCTCACCTGCCTGACTCCAGAGCTGGGTGGAGCCCTGGCTCCTCCCACACACACCTGCAGCCCATCAGGGCAATTAACACAGCTGTAGGAGCTTAAAAGGAGCCAGGACCCAGCTCTCCTGGCCAGGTCGTCTGATCGTCACCCTGCTGATTCTCACTGTGTGTTTTCACACTGTTCGTCGTCGTGCTGCTTGTCTCCCTGTTTGTGTCCTGCCTGGTGTCCTGCTGATGTCCTGCCCGTGTTCTCCGACCCTGTCTCCCGGTACCGGCTGTGTCTCTCGTGTCTTCCCTGCACCTCTGGACCCTGACCTCCACCCCACCCCAGCACCCAGCTCCTCGTATGTTCTCCCGTCACCTGTTGTGTCTTCTGTCAATAAACACCCTTAAACCTGCCCCGAGTCCTGCACTTTTGGTCCACCTCACACCCCACATTATGACATCAAAATACACTGCCCGGCCAAAAAAAAAAAGTCGCCACCTGGATTTAAGTAAGCAAATAAGTCCGAGCCTCCTCCAGTTGGTCAAGTCTAGGTTCAGCAACAGTCTGTGGTCAAAGAATGAGGTCAGCTGACACCTGAATATACTGAATCAGTGGATCTGTGGATTTTTTCTTCCCTGATGGCACGGGCTTATTCCAAGATGACAATGCCAGGATTCATCAGGCTCAAATAGTGAAAGAGTGGTTCAGGGAGCATGAGACATTATTTTCACACATGGATTGGCCTCCACAGAGTCCAGACCTTAACCCCACTGAGAATCTTTGGGATGTGCTGGAGAAGCTTTGTGCAGCATCAGATTCGACCATCATCAATGCAAGATCTTGGTGAAAAATTAATGCAACAGTGGATGGAAATAAATCTTGTGGCATTGCAGAAGCTCATCGAAACAACGCCAAAGCGAATTGTAAGGTATTTTCTACCAGTGCAACGCTACTCCAAACCGGTTTCTTGATTTACTAATGCTAAGATAACAAAGTGCCCAACAGTGGATATGGAATGCGTGGGGGATCACCAAGATGCTACGGAGACCAGTGTGGGGGCTAACAAGGATGTGTGGACAAGAAGATAACACCTATGTTCTGGTCTTGTGATTAAAGCCACTTCTTATCTGTAGCCCCTTTCAACAAGGAATATGTGACTCCAACTCTGAGAGGGTCATAAAGCAGTCACATTGTTCGACTTTGCCTAAAGTTTCTTAATGTGTGACACGATGCTGATAAGAAGAAGACCCGCCTCACAAACACACACATTGGGAGACCCTATAAAAGCTGTCAACATGCACATCTCAGGACTCTCTTTCTATCCTTTCCTGAGAGTCTGTTGCTTCATTGTTCACTTTACCTTTGTGGAACTCATTAAAACCTTCTTCAGTCTCTTTGTCCTCGTTGATGCTTACACCAGAAACGAACAATTCTTACAGAATGCGTGCCATAATCAAAGCTAAAGGCGGTCCAACCAAATATTACAGACATTTTTTTTTTTTTTTTTGGTGGTGGTGACTTTTTTTTGGCCGGGCAGTGAATGTCTGCTGTCTGCATCTAACTATAAAGTATTCGATTGCCCTATAATAAGAAAGAGTATGTTAGCATGCTCAAAAAATTCATGTCGAATAACTTTAATGCAAAAGGTAAGTCAGGAATAACTTTGAACCAATAAACTAGTTCTGTTTTTCAGTGCTAGTAGAAGTAGACGTGTAGTAGTTGCAGGCACAGTGGCAGTAGATAGTGGTATAAGAAGTAGTAGCAGGAGTAGCATGTGTACTGGTACTAGTAGTAATAGCAGCAACAGTAACAAGAGTACTTACTAAGATAGTGTTACTTGTAGCAATAGTTGTAGTATAAGAGTTTGAAGAGGCATAATGAGATGTAGAATAAATAGTAAGACCAGAGGTTACCTTGAAAGCTGTACTTCAACTTTAACATGCTAGTAGAAGTAATTGTAGTAGTTCTGTTGAAGTAACAGTAGTAACAACCTCAAACTTATTTCTGAAGGTTGAGGTGAGTTCTGTTTTTTTTTTTTTTTTTCCTTTGTATTTATTATCTTTAGACAATCGCATTTTCCAAGTATAAATAGCCTCAATTAGCGGCCGCATCTTCGTAGTTAGCAACTGTCACCAGACCCAACGTTCATCTACAACTTTCATCACGCACGCCGCCTCCTCCTCTACACCGCTGCCATGGCGACGCTCAAAATAACCACACAGCTAAAAACATTTCAAAAAAACGAAAAGCAAAGGTGATTATCAGCATCTGTGCGGCTGGCGGCCCCCCCCTCCCCCTCGCACTGAGGCTGGGCTGTGCTCTAATGAAGTTTGTTTATGATGAGCGAAGTTGGCGGCAGCGTAGGTGTGGTTAACCTTCTGCAGACACGTTGTTAAGCGTAAACATGGCTCTATTCTGGTCACATGGACACCCACGCACGCCCACTGTCACGTTCCACATCTGTACATGAAAGAAGAGCAAGTTTAATGCCATACTATAGGACATTCCCGGGTGAGGCGCTAACGTCTTCAAGGAGATGATAAAAGTTACACACTGCAGGTTTAAAGAGGGAGTATTATGCAAGTTTTCCATCATATCAAAAATATCAAAAAGTGGTTTCATGCTGTATATCATTCTTGCATGTTTAAGTAATCTTGCGATCTCTCCTAGGCCCTATTCACAGTATGTCATAACGCTTAAACAGCTTCTTGGGCGGTATTCAGCTCTGTGGCAACTAACGACCACAAAACTAATGATTTCAGTGGAATCTGGATCTATTTATGAAACTGTACGCATGGCTGTAAGTACATTTTGCCTTATGTTAAGTACTAACATCCCCAGAGAGACAAGAAAAGTTATATAATGCTTCTTTACATATGAGAGTTTGAAACTTTATTGGGGACTATTTACTTCAACTCTGTGGCACCTAATGCCCACAAAACCTGTAGTTTTATAGAAATGTATTTATGAAACTGTCACATAAATACATACATGCATTTTGTCATAAGTTCATGAAATAGTTATCGTGTGTCTAGACATTACATACCACAGAGCTGGTTACCCTCCTCATGCTTTTTAACTCCAAATACTTGGCACCAGCGTAGTCGCACACCTGCACCCCAGTCCTGTGCGGCACACGAGCGATGAGTTTGTTCACCACTTTGTTTAAAGATCTTTTTCTGCTCTAATTATAGTTGTCTCCTTCATTAGGGTTCAGGAGTGGTAATGGGGGCGGTTAAACAGTAATCAGCTTAATTATTGCTTCTGTACAAATACCACGCAGTTCTGTGATGCTGCGCTGAACTGTTCAACTTCTAACCTCACAGTGGGCGGATTACTCTGATAGAGACTTGTAAATAATAATAATAATGTATTTATTTTATATATTGAGGGCTCAGACAGAAAAAAAAAAAAAAAAAAAAACCCCCCAACAGACTCATATAACATGAAAAACACCTTTACAATAGTTTACCCTGTAATGGAATTTTTATTTAATCATTAAAACTTTGCACAAGTTGCAACAGTAACATAAACTTTCCAACCCATTTATTTTGGAGAAAACTATGAATGGTTACAGCATTTGCACCCTTTTGCACCTATGGCTCAGCTTGTCATTTGAGTACACCCCGTCCGTTTGCAAGCTCCGGTCCTGCGGGTTCTGAACAGTATCATTGCTGTTCCTAGTACTGCACTTTTCTGGACTGAGATGTCTGATGTTTTTCCTGGGATCTGCTGTAGCCACTCCTGCAGTTTGGGGGTTACTGCCCGAGTGCTCTGATGACCACAGGCACCCTTGATGCCTTCACCTTCCAGGCCTTCTACAGCTTTTTTTTTGAACCCCTGGTATTGCTCTAGTTTCTCATATTCCTTTTTCCCATTACTTGGTACTGCGATGTCCACCACAACGGCTTTGATCTGCTGTTTATCCACCACCACAATGTCTGGTTGTTTCACCATCACAATGCTGTCAGTCTGTATCTGGAGGTCCCACAGCATCTTGGCTTAGTGATTCTCCACTTTGGAGGTGTTTCCCACCTTTGACCTTGCAGTCTCCTTTATTTATTTTCTTTATTTGTCCTGGGGACCTATCAGTCCGTACTCTGCATAGATGTTTCTGCACACTATTAGCCTCTACTTGTTTATGATGCTCCATATATATACTTTCCCTTATGATGCTCCATATATACTTTCCCTGCAGCATCTTAAAGCCTATAGTTCTATGTTGGACTGTCTCAGGGGCCTCTTTGCAGTCCTATGCTGGATTGTCTCTAAGGCCTTTTTGCCTACACCTTGGGTCTTGTCTGGTGTGGTAGATCTGGACCTCTATTGCTCTGGGGCTCAAGGACTGCTTCTGTGCAGCCAGGATAAGTGCCTCTTTGCTTTCATTCTTGTTCTTTCCATTGAAATGACTTTTCAGGACTTGTCGGTGGCATTTGACTGTAATCTTGGGATACCAACTGTCCTCAATGTCTGCTATTGTTCCTTTTGTGAGTGAGACCCTTCTGTGTGGACTGTCTTCCCTCTCTTTGTTACCATCCAGCTACACTTCTCAAGCCTGAATAACATTCCAGTGTGTGTGTTTTTCATTGCACCTTTCTGAGCCTGACGGTTGGCTCACTTCCTTCCGTCCTGCCTTAATTTTAGGCTCCAATCATTGTTTCCATGGTGGGTATTGTGTCTCATGGCTCAACACGGTTGCTCTTATAGCCAAGCATCTCGAGGATTACTGCTGAAATGTTCATTAGCTCATTGGTTTCATTGATGGTTCAGGTAGGAATCACTCTCAATGCAGCATTCACATCTTCTGGGAGACTTTCAGATGGTACTGTCACTGGCATTGTGGTTGTCCTCATCTTTCGGGTCAGTCGCTGTGTGATACCTATTGTGGCTTCATACTATCACCTTAAATATGTAAAATTTAAACTTCCACACACCTTTCATTTAAAATCAGGTCTCTCGGTGCTTAAACCCCTCTCAAAAACAGTCCCTCTGCCAAGCATGGTGCAGTGTAATACTGCTATTCTGGTCACTGCAGTGTGACCGCAGCCCCACAGCTCTCCACATCCACATGAAAACCGCTCATTTGTTCTGTTCATCCATTACTGACATTTTCAAAAAGTTTTCATTTATTTAACCTTAAATTATCACAAAGCTGACCTTACCAGTTAGTTGTTGCTCACAGCTGGACGTGGCAAAGTACATACAACAGTGAACCGAAGTAAGCCAAGGTGAGCAGCATAAACCATGATAATACAATGGGCTCTGAATAAAACAGGATTGTCCAAAGTATTGGAAATCAGATACTAACCAATACTAAAACTAGTTTTGAAAGTAGATACTCATTTGAGCAGGTATTGATACTGAAAAGTCACATTAAAATGACAGAAATGAACCTTTTCTGAATAGCTTTAAAATAATCTTGAATTGTATCAGAACAAACATAAGACCACATAGACTAGTATACACACATGGGCCACTAAGGACAACTGAGGGATTACACAGATAAAACTACTACTATTTAATGTTGAAAATGACATTCTATTGTCTAAAGAAATAGTGTTTCCAATTATCATTGTGATATCAAAATCGGTATTGACTCTATTATGTCTAGTATTGAAACCAAGTTTGGAATTTTACAACTGTGATAACAACAAACAAACATTGTGTAAGTTATAGTGTTAGTTTTAAGCCTGGTGTAAACGCTTGACCACTTTCTCTGACTTCTTGTTTAAAACCAGCAAAAGAGTTCTGGTGTGCTATGCAGCTCCAATCTTGAAATATGAACCGATGCAGCTACAAGTAACATAATCACCACAGCAGAAACACTGTTCCTGAGAAGAATGTTGAAGATCTCATATAATGTCGACCATGATACAAAACATAGTTGGAAAACTGCAATGAAATGATGAACAAAGCAATACTCTGTGCAGGAAAGAGTGCCTGGAACATCTAGTCACAGCTGAAGCTACCTAGAGGGACAGAGTACCCGAAGTAGACAACAACATACATCTACCATCAAGTGAAAAGAGAAGGGGGGCTCTGGGCCATTGGACCATCTTCATATAGTTATTTACCAAAGCTGTGAACATCTGTGGAGGACATCTTACTATGAGCATAAAGCTCAAATCAATATGATTCTCATAGTGCCATTATCTCCCATTAGCTGAGTGCAGTCATTGTGCTGTGTCTGCATTTGTTCCTCATTAGCAGAAGCTGAGTAGACACAGTGCAGTTCAGGCTCTGAACACCTGCAGCTGTGTCAAGAGGAAACACTCCACCTAACTCCACTTTATTTACAACATGTCCACATTAGAGCGCCGTATCTCACCGATGGCCTGTTCCATGTGCTCTTGTGCATTGTACGCAGGGAAGAGCTCTTACCACAAGTTGGCTTTATTTGACATTCTGAGAAAGGAGCTGCGTGAGGGGAGATGGGTGGTTGGTCTCTGGTTTTCCCTGTCCTCACTGCAGCTCTCATCCTCTTTACAAAGTTTGGAGTAGCTGTGTCTGTCACAGGCAGAAGCTACAGAAGTAGTACTGTTGGAGTCACTGCAGATGTGGGTGGAGCTTGTTTTCAGCTATGGTGCTGTGTCCATAGAAAGCAGGAGAAGAGTAGAGCGTGTGTCATGTGTTCAACCAAGGTCTGTGAAGTGAGAGTGAATATCAGGCTCTAGGCTGCGTAATTGTACAGGTTAGCTAAGGCTAGTGTTCCAAGCTGGCAGTGTTATTGTGTTTTCTAAAAGTTTGTAAATGAAAGGGAAGGTGCATAGATGGTCCTGTTCATGGCAGAGCTCTTCTGCTGTTACTCTGACGGACAGCTTGTGTTTACTGTTGGTCACATGTTTGACAAAGATTGATCGCAGATGCTGTAAGAGGATGGCTCGTTCTGTGACCAAGATTCCAACATATCACCTAGGCTTGATTAACCTGGCTCACCGCAGATTGATATGTGTATCACTCTGAATTGAGTTCTACACATTTATCAGTCTGGAATGTCTCTTGCTGATAGCAGCTACTAGCTACTTGAATCTGATTGGTCGAAGCATCACAAAAGTGGAACAAGTCAAAGACTTTTGTTACATCCAGTTGAGAGAAAATCAAAGACATCTTCCCTGTCCACAAATGCACAAAGCACAAACAAAATAGTCAGTATTTTCACTAAGACAGGCAGTATGTCTGTCAGTCTTGCCATGTTTGTTTTGGTTTGTCTGACTTTGTCTTTGGCTTCTGCAGCGGACTCCTGGTTTAAAAGCTCTTAAAAATCCTGTACTATTTGCGCAACATAAGACCTCATGAACGACATGGATAGTGTCAACACAAGACAGGGCAAAAAATGCTTTATAAAAATAAGTAAATAAAAAGCCAAATATATTTTGGCTTTTACACAGGATGTGGCTTTAAATGCTAATACATTTGATGCTGGTGTGTGAGGCAAACTTACTCTGCTTTAGTCCTTTGGTTCTCTCCCAAACTTCATCATGTAAAAGCACTAATAGAAAAGCTTAATACTGGTCTGGTAGTAAAAGTGTTTGAGAATGTGAGCGGGTTGAGGGCCAGACCAAACTGCCCTGTGGAGCCCCAGTGAGCAGAGCGTACCCGAGCTCACCACAGCCCAGAGGATAAGCATCAGTCCATCAGGAGGCTGTGTGGCGGGGAGATGGCTCCTCCAGCCTCATTACAGGGATGAGTAAGTGTGCATATCCCCGTCATTACCCGACCCGACCACTGGAGGAGCACCGGCCCACTATGCCTTCACGGATGCCTTCATTTCATTAGAGCTTCACACACTTTACCCCCACACTGCCATATAATATGACTACATTTTACACCCACTTACCTTTTCTACACTGTGTTATGTTACTAGAAAAGGCTATCACTGCATTTGCACAAACTCTTTCCACAGCTGTTTAATTTTAAAGCACAGCATTTCAGAGCTTAACTGTGTTATAGTTGCTGCCCCTCATTTACTCACCCAAAGTTGTGTTTGGAGTGATTCGATGTTTGACCAATATTTAATCACTTATTTTCAAGATGCCATATTGCAGATCAAGCCCCATTTTCACCACCACTGACTTATGCACACTGCTCTCTCCTTACTTTGTTCCCCAATTGTATTATTTATGCTTTTCTCTCAACTGGATTTAACTAAAGTTTGATTTTTGTTTTTTTCCCCTGTTGTAATACTTCAACCAATCAGATTCAAGTAACTGGCCATGTCGTTCTGCTTTTTCCGATTTTTTTTTATGTTTATGTAGAATTATCGTGTGAGCATGGATGACGCGAGCTTGTAGACCGAGCACTGAACTGAATCTAACAGCTAACTGTAAGGAGGGTTCAAGTAGGGCCCAAACAGAGACCGAACCTGTATTGCACTACTTTTTTTTCCCAATTTCTTTCTGCCATGAGACATTTTGTAATCATTTGCTGGCTACACAGACTGAGCTCCACGTTACAGCCTGCACCAGGTACCAGCAGCAGCAGCCGGAGGAGGAGAAAAATGGCCGAGCGCTGCAGACTAAAGTGTCTCTTTACAGATAGTTTCTTTTAAAGGCAGAATTAAAGAGTATCATTTTTCACTGAGGCAATACTATGTGGGCCGGAGCTGTCACAGTCCTGAGCAGAAGAGAAAAGGGGAGGGGGAGGCTGAGTCAGCACCGTCCCAGCCAGCGATGGGCAAAAAGTATGTTATGATTATTTTGGTGTAGGTCATTTTCACATCATTGCAAATCATATAGCTTTATACAGTATTGGCTTTCGTATCATAGACTGTGTATATAAAAGGACATAGCTAACGTGCTAGCCGCTACGTTCCAGTGGACTATGGCCAATGCAGCCGTTCAGGGCTAGCAGTTATTGAGCCAGTTGTTATTGAGCCAGTCCATGTTTGTGATACATATGTTTCATGGCAACCAAAGAGCCAATCAGGAGAGAGTTGAGCTGCAATGACTGTCATTCAAGCCCGTTGCTACCGCTAGCTGGAGCCATACTTATTGAAAGAAGGCACCTTATATTATTGTTCTTGACTTTTTTATAGCTAAATAATCACCAGAACCATGTAGAACGGGTCAATTGTGTGCCCCGTGTTCAACTACTATTTGAAACAATGCAGCTAGCAGGTTAGCAGTGTCCTCTTACCGTCTGTGGCTAGGCCTATGGTACCAAAACCACACTCCTTGACTCAGATTTGTAGGTCTTGAACATATCGTTTATCCTGATTTCAGGTAAGCACATAGGCTGTATATGTAAGTGGACATAGCTAACCCTCTAGCCGCCACGTTCCAAACAGGAAGTGAGCATGTGCACGCCTCTGGCTCCATCGACTCCATGTTCCAATTCTCTTTCTGTTGAAAACTGTCGCCCCTGTGTCTGCAACAGCTGCTGTCAAGCTCATCATTTTCGTCTTCAAATGTATTAACCCACTCTAAATGACTCTCGTGTTTTTATTTCGCTACTTTATCTGTGAATCAATTTATGTCAACATTAATACCCCATAAAATCAGGTGCCTTCTTTCTCGAGGTTGCTCTTTTGCTGGCAGGAGCAACAGGTTTCATTGACAACATTGCTAAGTGCTCACTCCCTGGCAAATCAGCAGAGTGAGGGAGGGGGGGGGGGTGTAACCTTCAATAGCTTTGCTCCTGATTGGCTCTGTGGTTGCTATGATACTGGCAGTCAGAATTCCAAATATGGATCTCTCCCGTATAACTGGCAGCCTCGATGAGCTTCATTTGGCAGGAGTCAAATGCTGTGGATGACTTCACACTCCCTTAGTGCACTTCTTTATGCAATCTATGGGCAACCGTGATTGACAGGTGGATTAACCAATCAGAGAAACACACTGCACGACTGTGGCGGCTTATATGGCTCAAAAAGGGGAAAAAATGAGAATCAACAGAATCAAAGAAGTGAGATATTTTGTTCTGAATGATATGAACATTTTCAAGAGGAGCATTTGAGAGACATGCTACAAATGAACATTTTTGTTTGGAGGATTCACGCTGTATGGTCCGGTTTCAGACCCCTTCACACCCTTCTGCATTCAAACAGAAAGTAGAAGGGAGTGGCTGGCCAGGCAAGTACGACGCACGTCTCTGCACAGTGGCTGAGTCCTGGTTTTGCTACAGAGTGGAATTGCGTCTCATATTCTCAGATCAGTGTCCCATTCATCACCTCAGTCAGAGCTGCTCCTCTCTATCCCACTGAGCGGCCATTCATCAGGCCATGCTTTGTTCACTCAGCCTCCCACGGCACCCAGCGCAAATATACTGTCTCTGGTGTCTGTGCCCAGGCCAGATGAGCGAGTGCTGCAGGGAGGGAAGGAGCTGCTGCCGAACACAAACGCCATACGTCAATAAGATGTGGCCTTTTAATTAAATCGTTCATCATTTTGCCGTTTGCAGTCGGACTGACACAAGATGAACTGACAAGGCTAAACTGACACTTATAACGTAACACGCTTAAGAATGTGCGATAAAAGAAAAATAGCGTTCATAAAAGAGCTACGAGTTACAGTTTCAAATATTCTTAGAAGGTGAGCTTGCATAAATAGGTAAGCAGTGCATGTACTACAAAGAGAGCCGTCTATCTGGAGCATCCGTTTTAATGGAATCTATATAAAAAATACAGATTTGGAACTAAAATGTAGGTAAAAATCCTCTATTTGAACCTTCCTTATCGGTTAACTGTAAGATTCTGTGAAGTCCACAAGCGAACATCATCCATGCGCAGTACACAAAAGCATGATACAAAACTGTTTACAACAACTACACAAACCTGACGCAATGTGCAGTAGTTTCATTAGCGGGATGCACATCGATTGTGTTGTGATATCGCTCTGAAGGGGGAGTGACTTTGCCCGAAGAGCAAACTAAGGGGGGACTTAAAAACGAAAGTGAAACTAACAATAATAAAATATGTTAATACAGTATTTTACAGACTACAAAGTGCGCCTGATTAAAAGCCGCGTGCTTTAATTTTAGAAAAAAAAACTTGTACAAGCCGCGCCGGATTTTAAGCCGCTGGTATCCCATGTAGTAATATGAAAAATTTGCTCAAAAACGTTCATTTGCGAGGGACCACTACAGTTTAGTGCTTTTTTTTTACAGTGTTTGCATGCTGTTTTTTTACAGTGGTAGGCAGGCGCGTGTTCTGCGTCCTGATTGGCTAACGGAGGTGCCGTGTCTCCTGTACAGTACAGAATGCGTTCAGCTAAATTTACCAAAATATTCAATGCTGCAGCGTGACTCTGAAACAATCGCGTTGGACACCTTTGTATTTGAGGACAAACGCCTCTGACGCGCGTTGTGGACGCTCTGGACACGCGTCCACGAGAGACTTTACATGTGAAACAACATAAAGAAGGAGGAAAATAACATAAGGATGACAGCAGAATACGTTTTAACAAGGAGCAAAAGGGCTGTAACCATGCAGATGGAGTCTGCTTTTGTTTGTGGATCAGTGACTGCAGGAAAAAGAACATTACGAGACATTACACAGCGACGCCAGGACGAAGAGGCGGGGACAGAGGAACTGAGAAATACACCTGCAGCTGCAAAACATATAGAATAATTGTAAAAAAAACCTAAAAACTTTTCATTAGGGTTTCGTTTATACTAACCCCCAGAATAAACCAGACCAGTGTCTTCTTATCACTGTAAGTAATGAGTCACTGACAGCGAGTGACAAGCAGACAGGTAAGGAGCAACATCCACTCTTTTCACTTTTATGTCTACTGTTGCTGGACAAAATGTTTTTGGCGCCACGGAAAAAAAGTAGCGGCGTGTAGTCCGGAAAATACGGTACATTGTTTTCTGCAAATATAACATTTTCAGAATAATCTAAGATAAGTTACCCCATAGAAGTAAAATACCCCCTCTTTAAATTTGTAAATTGTATGTAGATCTGTAGCCACCATTAAAAATAAAAGTCTTAAGCTATTACCTTAGGCTTTACATTTCTGGCATTAATGGACCATCTCTTCCTCATCTCACCTGTTTTTCTACTTTTTTTGTCTTTTGTTTTTCTGCGATCTCTCCATTTTAGATCACCGGGGATAAACGTTCCTGCTCATTGACCACCACAAAGGTTGGGGCCAGCCCGCATATTTCGTAATATATCTAAGCCTTTCCCTGAGAGATGTGCTCGGGAGTGCGTTCTGATAGGCGTGCAGATGGATGGTGGCGAATGGGGCACAGGTAGACAGGAGCCGGCTGGAAGTGAGAAGAGGCCATTTTCTGGTGCCTTTGACAGAGTGTCTTCGGGGCTGGGGCTGCTAACAGTCAATGAAATGCATCAGGACATGTTACATTGGCTGCGGATGGAGACGGAGCGCGCGGGAAAGCCATTTCAATGTCATTATTCTTGTCTTCAGGTGGCAGACGGCGTGACGCGCTGATAAGAGCTGGGAGGGGTCGCCAAACTCTCAGCTCAACTGTTGAGAAGGGAAGTTTGAAATGAGACGCACTGAAGTAGAACCAGTGTGTGGGATATTATAGACTCAAATCAAAATCATTAAAGAATACATATTATGAATTCGTGTGGGTTTAATTTCCTTTTAACCATGCCTTGGGATAAGTTTTCACATTTTCTCACTTAAAGAGGAGACGTAATGCAAAATCGATATATATTTCCTTAAGCTTTCGACCATACTATGATGTTGTTCCCTCATCCAAAACATGCCGGAAGAGGTTTTAGATGTCATCCATGCATGTTTGAGTATTTTAGCGAGCGCTCTTGGGCTCTATCCGAACCCTCCTTATGGTTTGGCTGTACGATTCTGTGCAGCGCTCCGCCCACAAGCCTACGTTACCCATGCTCCCACACAGCAATTTTCCATAAATATACAAAATGATGACAATAAAAGGTAACATGGTAATCTAAAAATGTTATGTGTTAGCAGTTAATACCTGATAGAAGTGTAATATCCCATTCTTTCTTAACCATGATTTGGGATAAGTATTTCACAACTTAAAATGTTTGCATTTATAATAAATAAGAATTATGCCTTTTATTTTTAATGCACTTTACAGGCTATCAACGCCTCTTAAAGCACTACTTTTAGAAATTATACTTTATAATCTACCCCCATTTCCAACTCCTGCCCTCTGCTGTCAGCAATAGGAATGAACAATGGGAAAGTCAACAACTGTCCTTATCCACCGTGAATGCTATGCTAATACAGCCATTCGTTTGTTATGAACAGAATCTGACTGTAAAATGTGATTTATGGGCTTTAAAACAGCTCAGGAGAAGTCCAGAGTTTTATCTGTGATGCGACCACAGACTGTATATGTATAAATGGACATAGCTAACCTGCTAACCACCACAGTCCAAATAAGAAATGAGGATGAGTGCGAGTGGTTGCTTCGAGGTCTGGTTCCAATTGACTTCTATTTAAAAAAAAATCACCCCTTTCTTGTTAACTCTTGCTTGTCATTTGGACTTTAAATGTTTGTATCAATGTTTGTATGTTTATTTATTTATTTATTTTTTTGCTCTTTTGTCTGTAAATTAAAATGTGAACATTATTAACAGACCAATCAGGTGCCTTCTTTCCCTGAGATCACTCCCACTTGCATTAGCATGATTGACAGCCTTGTTGCTAAGCGCTCGCCCTGTGTAAAAAAGCAGTGCAGTCTATTACTATTATACTGTCTATGGAAAACTAAACAAGACAAAATGTAAATAGAACATTTTTTAAGCTCAGAAAAGACAACAACAAAGAAGCTAAATACAGTATGTGTTCTTTAAAGAGATTACATAAGTTTTTTTGAACTTTATTATAATGTTGTTCCTTCATCAAAAACATGCCTGAAGAGGTTTTAAATGTCATCCATATATGTTTCAGTATTTTAGTGATCTCTCCCAAGTACTGTTTGAAACCTCCTTATGGTTAGCTGTACGATTCTGTCCAATGCCCAGCCCACAAGCCCATATCATCCATGCTCCCACATGACAATTCTCCATAAATATACAAAAATATGATACAAAATGTACACAGCAACTTGACAACCTGATGCACTGAGTGTGCTGTGACACTGAAGGAGGAGGGACTTAATGCGGGGAGCAAAGTGAAACTTATAAAAGATGTTAATATGTTGTTTTTGGCAAATATAGCATTTTCAAAACAATAAAAGGTAACATGGTGATGTAAATATGTTATGTGTTAGCAGTTAAAATCCCATTAAAAAAAAAAAATCCCCCCTCTTTAAAATGGCCTATTAATGAGTCCTTTATTCTTGCCTCATTTATTGTGGCTTAGGTGGTGACAGGCCTCTTTGCCTGCAGTGTGGATAGGAGCTTCCTGGACAGTGGACAGTTCATCACAAGCCGGACGTGGACACAGGCAAATATCGACATGGGCGTTCATTCTCTATTGAACATCTGAAGACATCGCTCACCGAGTCCCAGGAGGAAGTCAAGTGTTTCCAATACAGCGGATATGTCCTGTTTTGTACAACCTTACTCTGGTGCATTGTCTGAGACGATGAGGTGACAGTCGGGACAAATTTAACCTGGCTTACCAAACTGCTTTTCCATTGTTTTATGTCCTGAATAAGTTAGTCTGATATGTTTGATTTCCTCTGGTGCATCTGAGTGAGAGATGCAAATGTCAGTGCCTTCAATGTCAGAATTCTTTTTGTGCCCTAGGCAACATTTCTGATGGCCCCCTCCTGCTCTCACTGCAGTAATATATAATCTATTATAGATAGTCTATTAATTAAAGGTGCATTAAACTTTTCTGGAGGGGGGTAGGTCAGCTACTGGTCTCCATGGAGACGAACAAACCTCTTTGTCAAAGCCTGAGCTCGTCAGATCTCAGAAGCTAAGCAGGGCTGGCCCTGGTTAGTACTTGGATGGGTGCCCACTGGGAATACCAGGTGAAAAAACAATGCTGTTGTGTCCTTGGGCAAGACACTTCTCCCTCATTGCCTATTATGAATGTGTTGCATATGTGAGTGTTGATGGTGGTTGGAGGGACCAATGGCACAGATTGGCAGCCTGCCCTAGGGCAGCTGTGGCCACAATAGTAGCTTACCACCACAAGCTATGAAATGAATGAATAATGCACAAAACTATAAAGCAAGTTTGAGCCTCTGGAAAAGTGCTATATAAAACGAATGTGTTATTATTGTTTTGCCACCTTAGTGCACATGAGCATGCTGAGTATACTGGATTCTTCCACTGTTTGTCCTCAGCAGCGCCCCCTGTGATGGGTCTATGTTTAGAGAGTGATGCGGAGAATAGCAGCCTCCACAGACCTGCTCACTGTGCTCTAAGTGCCCCAGCTGGCACGCACAACCTGTGGGCTCCACGGCAGAAAGCAAGAGGGATTGTACCCATAACCTCCACATCTGTGCAGTGCACACACATGTCAGCACTCTTCATATGATTAAACCAGGACTATATTAAGGAGCACATTTTATGCAAACCTGACTTCTGTTGAACTTTTAACTATGTTTTAACATACTTCATTCATCAAAAACTTATTTGGAGTTGTATTTAACTTCATTCACGCTTGTTTGATGCTGATCCTGTTTAGTAAGTCTGCAGGCCCTGAGCACTTACAAAAGCACTTACAAAAGCACTCAAATTTCCCTGATTTGTGATGTCATAGGTAGAAATCTGGAGTTTTCTAGTCTATACATGATCTGCAGACTAATTCTAAGCATTTCTGTCATCAAATTGCATTCATTGAAACTGCATTTTTGTGTTTGTATGTTGGAAAAGGTTGCTAGCCCTAGCTTTTGTTTGTGGTAATTCCCTCTGCTGTCACTAGATGGCGTGTAAACCCCAGATCCCAGTACAGATCCCAGTGAGAGCATATATGTGAACTGTCTGTTTTCTGTAGATAGGCTTTAAGTTCTAAAACATGAACTGTGTAAAATATAGTCAAAAGCATGTTTAATGTTGCAAATTACTATTTGTTTTTTTAAACAATGGCAATTGATACTTTGCAGCTAATGTCTCCAACAGTCCCTGGGGTTGGCATGCTAACCGTAGGCACTGCTCTGTCTGAGGCTTCGTGAGACTTTTAGCTAGACTTTATTTTGTTTGAACGTAGTTTGCCCATAAAGAACTGACTTAGATGGAACTAGAATGGGTGAGATTATTTGTGCTGTTAAACAAGTCTCTTACACACATAATTGGCATTAGTTAATAGTTTTTCATTTAATCACGCTCACCTTTTGTTGAAAATCCTTAACAGGACCGTCAAAGCTCAAATTAATCACAGGCTCCTGAAAATGTGTAGTTTAAATCCATTTTGCATTTTTTCTTGAGTTTTTAGACAATCTAAAAAGTTATTTTGGCTGTTTGCTAATGTGTGCATTGTGTCAACATGGTCACTGATGAACATTCTGCCATAAACATACACGTAGAACACACCCAGCATGATGTCACTGTAAGATATCAGTAGTAGCTAGCATGAAGGCATAGTGGTCAGCTGTTCACCTCACAACCAATAAGTTGGGGGTTCAATTTCTAGATGATGTTTTACTTTTGCTAATTTGCTCTGTGTCCGTCAGCCTGGGAATTTGGAGAGGGATGTTGCCCATAGACCCCAATGTGAGTGAATGCCTGCAGAAAGAATTTGATCACACATTTACATTTCATTCATTCATTTATTGCGTATATTTTTCTGTCTGCCGAGCTCAACTGTCTGAACTCCAATTTTAGTCAGTGCTACAAATGACTGCCCCTAAGAACGCTTGGATTAGTGTCTGTTTGGATTAGTGTTAGTGATCTAATTCATTTGGACTTGTATGGTCTGTAGTCCTGTGCATCTCCTGTATTATTCACAGCTAATTTAACTCCCGTCAGCGCACAAGGTGTGATCACACACACTCTTAAGACAGGAGAGTGTAGTGAAGCAGGCATGACGTACCGTGGTGGAATGGACTCCCTCCGGCCTCAGGGACTTTGGCAGAGGCTCATTTGAAAAGCACCGGGAGGAGGGCACCAGAGCATTGGAGAGCCCTCACCTGCTCGCGTGGCTCATTATGCACAGCACACCTCCTGTAACCAGACTGGATCACAGACCTGCAGGGCAAAAATATCCCCAAAATAATGAAAAAACAAACCAGAAAACAAAGCGCATTTATGTTTGCAATTCCAGTTAAAGCTGTACTATGTAACTTTAAGCCTTGTCTCCATTGCTTTTCCTGGAATTTGCATTAAAAGCAATTATCTGAACGATTGCACCACAAATAACAATGACACAGTTTTGACTTGAATCTAAAGTAGACATGAAATGCTTTGATCTGTGGAACATTTTAGTGTCTCAAAGTGAGTCTCTTTACTATAGAGAGTGTGACGTCACCCACAGCGTTCGGCTCCAGTCAAAAATGAAGCTCGTCGAGGCTAGAGCAGTTTTAGGGGCGAGTTTGGAGTTCCATATTTGGAATTCTGACCACGAGTATCATAGCAACCAAAGAGCCAATCCAGAGCGAGGCTGATGAAGATAACTCCCGCAGCGCTGATTTAACAAGGAACAGGCGCTTAGCAACACTGTCAATCAAACCTGTTGCTAACGCTAGCGGCAGTGACCTCGGGGAAAGAAGGCGCCTGATTCATCTGTTATTAATGTTCATATCTTGATTTGCGGATTTAATAGTGAAATAAAAATACCAGGATCGGCGTTTAGCAGGTTAGCTACATCCATTTATATATACAGTCTATGATATAAACAGGAAACAGCCGTTTATTGTGCTCAAGCTTTGTTAGCTCACTGGCTCGCTCTACTGGGCACTGTGCTTCAGTTGTCCCTCTGTGACAAATAAAGTGATTTTAATTGATTAAGACAAAACAAAAACATCTCCATGGAGACACACACAAGTGACAGACAACACCAGAAATTACTTTACATAGTGCAAAGTAATTCTGAATGAGCTAAATGTATTTTCAATCATTTTATTTACCTAGAAGAGCCCACTGAGACCTGGGACCTCGTTTTCAGGGGAGTCCTGGCAGGGCATGTTATATGTGTCTTTTTAAAATGCATTTATTTATTTTATCTCGAAGGTTTGGTGCAAGCCATATGTAGTTATGAAACAGCAGTTAAAATACAATACAAATAATATGACAAAATACAATAACAGCATGAATACAGTAGATACATAAAACAAAAAATATATATTGCCCATAAACTCACACAAAAAGATACATCAGTCTATTTGAAACATAGGAAACAAATCTCTCTTCATTTGTAACCTTGCAGTTATTTGCTCTATATGATACATGTCTTTTATTTTACTTTACCATAGCAAAAGACAAAATTTAAATCTGTCAACTGGACAAATCGTTGTAGGAGTGAAGATGTTCCGCTGCTCATCGAAGCTCATCGAAGTTCTGGTCAGATTACTGGTGGACACTGTCTTATATCTATCTGAAGGGAGGAACTAACTACACTGAAACCATAAACAGCTATTGTCTCCAGTTTCAACCTTAACGACCCTATTCAACCTGTAATGGCCACCTATTGTTCTCTTTGTTCCTGTTTGCTTTGGGTCTGAGGATAGAGTTGTAGATCGGTGAGAGATTAATTCACTTTGCTTTACTTTATCACCGAGTAATTGTGGGGGGCGGCAGCCAGAGCCAGGAGACTGCTAAAAAAATTCAATTCAATTCAATTCAATTTATTTTTGTAGAGCCCAAAATCACGACAGCAGTCGCCTCTTAGGGCTGAACATGAGAGTTGATTAACCAACAGAATTAGAAAATCAACAGTGAAACAGAAACAGACAAGCAAATTAGAAACAGACAAGCAAATTGTTCCAGAACATCCCCTGTCCTTAGACCCTCCTTCTCGGCAAGGAAAAACTCCAAAAACCCATTGGGAAAAGGAGAAACCTCGAGGAGAACCACAGTGAAGGAGAGATCCACTCCCATGGACGGACAGGCTATAGATGTGTCCAGGACTAAGGCGCATCCAGTTCAAGTCTGTAGGGCCAGAGTCCATTCGGGCAGGGCGATCTAGAGTTCGGCCATCACTGGACGATCAGGAGGCGATCTAGGGTCCAGCCATCACCGGACGGTCAGGAGGGCATCTAGGGTCCAGCCATCACCAGACGGTCAGGAGGGCATCTAGGGTCCAGCCATCACCAACGATCAGGAGGCGGTCAGCGGCCAGGCATCTGAAACAATTACACTCCCCAGAGGGGAGTGGGACAGCGGACAACATGTGAATAGCAATGAACAGACTGAATAGTAAATGAAGTTGATAGGGATAACAGGAGGAAAAAGAGGATAGTGCTCAGGTTACCATACTTCCCCCCCCCAGCATGGCTATCCCTAGGCAGCCTAACTAAAACTACAGGGTTTATTTTCTGGTCCTAGCTAGCCTGACCATAAGCTATTTCAAAGAGATACGTTTTTAAGCCTGGTCTTAAATGTAGAGACTGTGGGGGCCTCTTTAACATAGAAAGGAAGCTGATTCCATAGCACAGGAGCTTGGTAAGTGAAAGCTCTCCCTCCTACTGTGCTTTTAGTCACTCTAGGAACCACCAATAGTCCAGCATTTTGGGAGCGGAGTGCTCTGTTTGGGTGGTATGGTACTATAGCATCTTGCAGATACAACGGGGCCATGCCCTTTATGGCTTTATATGTCAGGAGGAGAACTTTGAATTTGATTCTGAACTCGACAGGAAGCCAGTGAAGGGACTCCAGCACTGGGGTGATGTGCTCTCTTCTCTTAGTTCCTGTTAAGAGCCTGGCTGCTGCATTTTGAACTAGCTGAAAGCTTTTTATAGAGCTTTTAGGGCAAGCGACTAGTAAGGAGTCACAGTAATCTAGCCTTGATGTAACAAATGCATGGATAAGTTTTTCAGCGTCGCTTTTAGACAAGATTTTTCTGATTTTGGCAATATTACGCAGGTGAAAGAAAGCTGTTCTACAGGATTGGTTTATATGTGGTTTGAACGAGAGCTCTTGGTCAAACAAGACTCCAAGGTTCCTTACAGTAGAACTGGAGGCAATACTGGCACTGACCAAAGTGACTTTCTGGTCAAACAGAGAGTCTCGCAGGCTTTTGGGGCCTAGAGTAATGACCTCTGTTTTTTCTGGGTTAAGAAGCAGATAATTAAGTGTCATCCAGGTTTTTATGTCCTTCACACAGGCACTAAGTCTTTCCACTCGATCAGACTGATCTGGTTTCATTGACAAGTACAGCTGTGTGTCATCAGCATAGCAGTGGAAGTTAATGCCATGTTTTCTGATGATATTACCTAACGGCAACATATAGAGTGTGAACAGGATTGGACCCAGTACAGAACCCTGTGGCACACCATAGGCTACTTTAGAACATGGAGATTTACAAAAAATTTCAAATTACAATTGATATTTTTTAGAAAAAATCCCTATAGCACAAGAACAACTCAGTGAACAGTTTTCAGTTTCACACCGTATGTCTTTCCAAAAATGTGTCACTTTAAGAGTTTTAAGTTCCAGTATATATGAGTATAATCGTCCACCAAACCACAGCCCCCCCAACTTTTATCAGAGGTCCCACCAAATTTAGATGTAATAAAGTTTGAATGAACAATCTAATTTTAGTTTTTCATTCAAACTGTCTAAGTACTGGGCTGTTCTTAGTTTTATATCCCTCCTAAAGTGTAATTTAGTCCTCATCCTTAATCACTATATTCATTTCTAATTCCCATTTTGCCGTATTATGTAGCAGACTCTTGCAGTATTTTATAGAAATGAGATATGGGTTTCTTAATAACTGACCTTTTGATCACAGATGTAAAAGTGTTCTATATTTGAAGGTGGAGCTTGCAGAACGTGTTTTTTTTTAATGGAAACCAGACACACAGGGAACTTGCAAACTCCACTCAGAAAAGCACCACCCAGTTGGAGGATCAACCCAGGAGCTTGTGGCTGCAGCTCAAGATCCCAAAACTGTTCTTCCTTAACGCCATGAGGTGCCAGCGCTCACCATATTGACACTTTGCAGCTGATGCCGTCAAAATTCACTGGGGATATGAAGCTAACTGTAGGGACTGCTGTGTCTGAAGCTCTGTTAAAGTTAGACTTTAATTTCAGCTTTGTTTTAACGTAACCCCAGCTGAACTACAAAGGTGAGCTGATTTGTGATGGTAAATAGGTCCCTTTCACATAAAATTACAGTCACAGTTAGTCATTGTTCCTCTTTTTTGTAGAAACTCAAACACCTAAACAGGACCGTAAACATACTGATCAAAGGCTCCTGGAAATGTGTTGTTTAAATCCATTTTGTGTTTTTTTTTTCTTGAGATTTCAGATGATCTTAAAACGTTTTGGCTGTGTTTTCTAATGTGTGCATTGTGTCACCACGGTAACTGCTGAATATTCCATCTTAGACATACATGTAGTACACACTCAATGTGACGTCAGAGCAAACGCTGCACTCATGTGATCTTCAGGAACTCGGGATTCCAAGATGAGGTTTTGGTGTTCGTACTTGATTGCATTCATGGGTTTTTTATGTTGGAAAGTCGGGATTTTGATGAGTTTTAATAGAGCTAACCAGTAAGATTTGTTTCTGTTAGCCTTCTCAAAAGCTAAACTTTATATGTTTCCTTAATTTGTTTCTTTACATTGGTTATTTATTAATCAGTTGTAGTGTTGGACGACTTACTAATCATGTAAATGTAGTAACATTCAGTAAAAGAGCTCGAATGTGTAAGATAAATGAACAAATCAGCCCATTCTGGTCCGTCCTCACACAGCAGCTGATGTCAGATGTGGAAGTCTGGCAGAAAATGTTGGTTCCCGAGTAGTTTTTTCCGACTTGTGCGAGCGTTAATTTGCATTTTTCCCCAGGACCACATGAACGCAGCAAGGTTATGATGTCACGTCCGGGTTCAACCAGATGCTTCACAGATAACTTTGTTGTTGTTCTTTACTCATCAAACAAGAAACAATTGCCTTTCAAAATCAAATATGTAAGTAATGTAGTAATAATCTAGCATAATATAGGATTACAAGTCGGTGTATATCTCACTAACTCCACTACAACTGCTGGCCTCGCCTCTTACCTCAACCTCCCTCGTACACTTTCTGTCACAGTTGTAACCATAGATCCGTGCTTTTAGCCTCGTTAGCTTTAAACGACGGCAATCTCTTTGTAACTCGAAATGTGTCGTCCCTAAAGGAAGAGGAAAAAATTGTACAATTGTTCTTTGTTTTCAATCAGATGATGGACCCGGAAGGGACATCGCATGTTTGAAATAGGACGTGTTTATGCAAGAGCTGTTAAGTCCGGTATCTCCAAAGGGCCATGACTCACAGCCCTCCCTGGCCTGTCTGCTCGTGTGTGTGGACTCGGGCACAGATGTGTTGACAGGTGCACAGGGGTCCGCAGTGGCAGGAGCACAGTGTAGTGTCTGTGGATGAAATTAGCCTCACAGAGAATCACAGCAGGACTACAGCAAGGAGAGCAGCGTGTCCAACAGCACATCCTCGCTGTGCTCTATAAAACAATTTTCCATTTTGTATTTGGTCTTTAATTTGCACAAGAACAAAGCATATCACAGTAACGCAGTAATTACATAGAATATTTTGGGGGCACATTTTAAAGTGCCCATATTACACTATTTTCTGGTGTATTTTATGTTGTTTCCTCATCAAAACCATACCTGGAGTTGCGTTTTGTTAAATTCACGCATGTTTAACACACAAACCCTGCATATCTACTTCCACCTTGTGATGTCATGTGGTGATACAGGAAGTGCACCATTGTGGGTTTTTTTTTTAACTCCATACACCTTCAGTAGAATCATTTGGACAATTTCAACCCTGGAATCGCCTGGAATCTTTACTAAAAAACAAACAAAGAGTAAAAAGAAGCTGTTAACTTGAAAACTACCTCTCTTTTTTTTCAAGTTAACAGCTTCTTTTTATCTTTTGTTCAGTAGAGATTAGCAATTCTAGGGATGAAATTATGCAACTGATTCAAGTGAAGGTGAAGGCTTTGTGTGTTAAACATGTGTGAATGAAACAAAACACAACTCCAGGTCTGTTTTTTAATGAGGAAACAACATTATAACAGATAAGAAAACAGTGTACAGTAATATTGGCTCTTTAAGAATCACAGTGGACCTTATTGTACATTCAGAAACCTACAGAGGAACAGGAAAAACGTGCAAACTCCAGACAGGCCCCAGAATCGAACCCAGGACCTTCTTCCTGTGAGGTAATAGTGCTAACCCCTGCGTCACTATGCCTCCCTAAAAAAAAAACTGATTTTCCATTGGGATAATAATTCTTATAAATGTAATAAAAGGTGTGTTAATAACATTTTAGAGCATGTGGCGACAGTGGCTCAGTGGTTAGAGCATTGGTCTCCCAACCTGAAGGTCGGAGGATCGAGTCCAGCTCGGACCAAGTTCTGTCGTTATGTCCGTAGGCAAGACACCCACATTGCCTAGTATGAAAGTAGTGTGTGCGTGAATGATCGGTGGTGGTCGGAGGGGCCGATGGCGCAAACTGGCAGCCTTGCTTCCGTCAGTCTACCCCAGGGCAGCTGTGGCTACAATAGTAGCTTACCATCACCAAGTGTGGAGTGAACGAATAATGACTTCAGTGTAGCGCTTTGAGAGGCTTTGATAAAGCGCATTACAAGTGTAAGGCATTATTATTATTATTATGTCATAATTTCAGTTGGAGTTTTTGAAAGAAATACATAAAAAAATCCACAAAAAGCTAAAAACCTGAAATCATCCATTCAGCTATGATGGTTTTTGTAATGAATAAGGCCACCACTTCTGCAGGGATAAAAGAGATTTCACCTTGTTTGTGCAGATGGAGACAATGCACTTCATAAAATATTTGATAATAATTATAATGATGATAATACGTACAGATATATGACTTTCTAGACCATGTTATAATTGCTTCCCCTTCGCATATACCCCAAGCTGCATTAAGAGTGATTGATGCATGTTTGAGCAATCTTTATTCTCCCGTATTCAAAATGTCATTGCGCCAATCTAGCCCCGCTCTCGCCGCCACCGTACACGCCCACTGCTTTTTACTAACTTCGTTCTCCAGTTTTACTTTCTTAATTGGTGATACATGTGTAGGATTTGGCAGCTATCCATGGAGGGCAGCACTTTGTAGACTTTTTGGAGCTTTCTATCATGTTATCACTAGGGATGCACCAATCAGATACTAGTATAGGATCTCAGGACTGGTAC
The DNA here is from genome assembly GCA_019594935.1 of Periophthalmus modestus. Classification (NCBI taxonomy): domain Eukaryota; kingdom Metazoa; phylum Chordata; class Actinopteri; order Gobiiformes; family Gobiidae; genus Periophthalmus; species Periophthalmus modestus. Next base: position 10,359,730 of record JAIEZT010000021.1, read on the forward strand.
TGAAAAATTTGCAGGATCGAATATCGGTTTCCAAATATCGATTCAGCCGATATTCCGGTTGGACAGATATTTACTGGTCGTAGCTGGCAGAATGTTTGAACTTTTATTTACACAAAACTGTCCCGTAGTTTGGAGCAGGCTTATTTATTTGACGGTTAGTGATACGATTCTGCCCAAAACTCAGCCCACAAAACCTTCGTCACCCTTGCTCCCGCTCGACAATTTTCCATGCATACACAAGAAAACCTGATGCAAGTAGTTTCATTGGCGCGATTAAGTTGTGATGGAACTCTGAAGGGGGGGTGACTTAGCGTGGAGAGCAGAGGAAGAGGGAACACTGTCAAAAACTAAACTAAAAGTTACTAAACATGTTAATACGTTATCGGTGAATATAGAATTTTTAAAACAATAAAAGGTAACGTGATCTATGTGTTAGCAAGTAGCAGCCTCATAGAAGTGTATACTCTTTGAGCAATTCTACCACAGGATTCAAGCTGCCCTCCAGGTCAGTTTTACACTGCAGGCATTGTAGAATATTGTGCTCCCAAACTGTTAATTACAAGTACATTTTGAAACTGGACCAGCCTGCTGTAGCGCATCTGCTGCGGTGCTGTTTGGCAATGTGTGCTCACAAACCCTATCATTAAAACTCACAGGAGCCTTTGTGCGGTTCCCTGGCAGTGAGTCAAGCCTCCGTGTCAGGCCTGATCTCTGAATGAGGGGAGCGCTGTGGTTATCCTGATGCACAGTGAGCAAACACAGCAGTACTCCCCGGGCCATTCACCGGTGACACCTGCCCCCCGCCCCCTGGCACTTCCAATAACGCCGGGCTTCTTTCTGTGTCCGCACTGGGGCCGCTGATGTGAGCCCACCCCCCACCGGTCCCACCAGTACCACCAGTTCCACCCTCTACCGTACCCCCCACACACACGCACACACACACACACTGGCCGTCAGAGCGTCCCAGCCCCCGTCATGTTCACAGCACGATGCCTCCTTACTCATTATGCATCAGCGACATCATTACAAAAGCAATCACAGGGCTGGGATAAACGCCGGGCTAATTAAAAAGACAGGCTGAGGAGCAAACACACACTCAAACACACACACACACACACACACACAGGGAACTGGTGTGGCACTGTAAATATGTCTTCTTATCAGTGACTACAAAACAACATGGTGTATAGCTGCTGCTAACGCCATCTTTGAATGATGAAGCTATGACTGTGGTTAAAGCCAAGCCAAAGCATGATAGTGTAGAGGCTGTGTGTGTTTGTGATGGCGGTGCGTGGATCAGCGCAGCAGTTTGCATGTCCCAGTAACTGAGGTTCATTTCATATTACAAAATGAAATAGCACTTACCATAGTATCTCAACCTTCCAGGCAGAGCAGTAACATCTCCATGGAGACAGGCAGGTAAAAGTTAGAGCACCTTCTGGTTGTAGTTGCCACTGTTTTACTTTCAACAGTTTAATGCCAGGCTGTTTTCTATTAAAGGTACATAACAATAAGTTTAGGCACATAATAATAAGTGTTTTTTTCTTTGTGGAAGGACCAACATCTGCCAGTCTTATAGATATCTTATTGCTTTGTCAGGAATGTTCCACAGTGTAGCATAAATATCTTGTATTTTTTCCAGATACAGACAGATTTTTACTGCTAAAAAAATACTTGGCCAGGTGGCGTTCTGCTCGTCTCCATGGAGATAAATAGGTTTTATGCTACACTTTGGCAGCGTTGCCAGCAAGACAAATTTTTGTTATTTTTGTGAGTTCACGAACTCTTGAGAATCCATCTCGTTCAGCTCCAACTGAAACTTTTGCATGTGATAGGTCCCACACCTTTAGTGGGGCGGAAACTGACCGATCACAGTGCAGTATTGTGACTTAGGTGGAAGCCAGCGCCAGACAAACCGAAACATGATAGAAGAAAAGAAACAAGGTATGTACACTGCAGATTTGGCATCATGTTTGTCAGAAAAGACTCAGGAAGACAAGAAAAAAATAATAATTATATTTGTCAACTGGACAAAAGACACTTCGACGCTCATCCAAGTGGCTGCTTCAGTTCTGGTCAGATTACAGGTGGACACTGCCTCATATCTGTCTGAGCTAACTACAGTTACACAAAAGAAACAAGGTAAAAGTCGCATTTAACCTCAAGTGATTTTATCTACCGGTGTCTATATTTGGCACCAGTATTTAGTATGCACCCCTATACAACAGACATACCCCTCCCCCTCTGTGCATACCAGTGATGGGACTTTCGGCTGTTTTATGGGATCTGAATCTTGTACTAAAATGTTGCACTACAATAATAATGAAAATAAAAAAATAAAAAAATAATAATATAATAAAAACTCATATGTTTTTTTGTGAAGAAAGCTCTCGTGTTGCCTACTCTGATTCTGTGGTGATTCTTGTGATGGTTCAGTGTTAATCAGCATAAAAACACATTCAAAAGAGCTCACCAACATCACATCACTAGTGCATACATTTCATGAGCTGGGGGAGTATGGATATTACAGGTGCGCGCTCAGGTATCATAAGGCCCCTTGTCGTTTGACCTTTTCGGCTCGCGGCGCTGCTGTTGTCAGTGGCTGTGAGGGAATTAAAGGATCACAGCGGGAGGGGGGCTTGTCTAATCTAATCAGGCTGAGCAGGAGTGCACACATGTGGGAGGTAGAATATGAGCTCGGGGACCACATCTCCAGCCTCTTTAGGTTTGTGCAAAGGGCATCCACTAATCAGAGCGGTGCCGGCCCACCTTCACACAGGAGCCCATGTTCCTCTCATTAGTTCTGAGTGAACAGCTCACACACTTCTGCTGTTGTTGTTCCCGAGCCACAAAAGACAATGACAGATGGTTCGCGGAGCTTTAAATACTCGGGAATCAGAGCGGTGCAACTGTTTCCGGCATGACAAGGCTGGGGCTTACTGCGGCCAACGTTTCTCCGAGTCAGAATCAGAAGTTACTCTAAAACTCTATGAACAGAAAACCCGCAATGTTGATCTAGGCACTTAAATAGGGGGTATTATGCAAAATAAAATCTTTAGCTGTCTACCATGTTGTTTGCTCATCAAGCACGTGCATAAAGAGGTTTTAGGTGTTATCCATGCATGTTTGAGTATTTTAGTGGTCTCTCTCAGGCCCTGTTCGAACCCGCTTCACGGTTAGCTGTAAGATTATGTGCAATGCTCAGCCCACAAGCCCACAAGACCCATGCTCCCCCTACAATTGTGCTGTGACAAAGTTCTGATGAGGGAGTAACTTTGAGCAGGGAGCAAAGGGAGGTGGACTTAGAGCTTCAAAAATGAAAGTGAAACTTGTTACTACATTGTTTTTTTTTAGTAAATGTAGCATTTCCTAAACAATAAAAGGTTAGATGGTCAGAAGCAAAAAAAAAAAAAAAAAAATGCTGGAGGGACTATCTCTCTCGGCTGCCCTGTTAACACCTTGAGGTTCCCCCCAGAGGAGCTAGAGGAAGTGTCCATGGTGAGGGAAGTCTGGGAATCCCTGCTTAGACTGCTGCCCCCCGCAACCCAGCCCTGGATAAGCGAAAGAAGATGGATGAATGTTATAATGTTGTTTCCTCATCAAAACTCCATACATCTTCACTAGAATCAATTTGATCATTTCAATCCTGGAATTCCCAACCTCTCAACAGGGAAAATGTAGCTATTAATGAAAACCACTGCTTCATGACATCACAAGCATTTTGAGCTTAGGCAGCCTAATAATGCAGGACTATTCAAACATGTGAATGAAAAAAAAACAAAACTCCAGGTATGTTTTGATGAGGTAACACCATTATAACATGGCTTAAAGCTGACAAGAATCAAATTTGCAAAATATAGAACCTTTAAAACCCCATGTCGTAGCAGGAGAACATGGAATAATGATGATTTACATAAAGTCCGTGTTTCACTCACAAACATATGCGCCCGTACACGTGCACACATATGTACACACAGCACTCCTGGTTTCCTGGTAACATGCGCCGCTATAGATAGAGCGCACTGACAGGTGGACTGCTGCATGCTCTCACACCTCCTCTCTTCATTAGAGCTTCATTACAACAGGCTGCTAGGCTGTTAGAGTGTACACGGAGGAGAAGTTTCAGACGGACGCTCCATAAACCACAAGAGAAAACCATCACCACTGCAAAACAGCTCTTGATATATCTGCCGTGAGAGGGAATGCTGGTAACACAATACTTTGTAAACGGCTCTTAAATGTGCTCTTAGGAATTTCTGGTTAAGGTTCAGTTTGAACATGAAAAAACAGATGTAGTTCATTTTAAACAGTTTGCAGTGGTCCAAACTAGCATGCTAACGCACACTTCCTGATGGGACAATACAACTCCTTATAATTGGAAAATGCATAGAAAAAAGAAAAAAAGGAAAAAAAAGATGCAGGCTTTGGTTTAGTCCTGGTTTGGTTCTGGTCTAATCCAGTTTTAGTTTCAGATTTAGTCCCAGTTTAGTCCTGATTTTGATGTTGTTTATGTGTATTTGACCCTTCCGTCAACCAGTGCCTATGTGACGACCTGTCAGTTCAACTCCCGCGGACCATGTTCAGATATTGAGCTTTGCCTTTTCAGGAGCATTTTACTTCTGGTGCATGTTTTTGAGCTGGTGTTGGATTCACCATCTAGTTGTCTCTATGGAGATGTTATTGCTTTGCCTAGAATGTTTTATAGTATCGCAAAAAACATATCTATCTTGCATTTATTCAGTTACAGATGTTTTTATTGCAAAACATGCATCCTCATTGTGAGCGGGCCGGGGCACCTCTTCATAGATCTGACCTGTAACTTGGCCTGGTGGCTTCACGTGCTTGTCTCTGTAGACCTTACAGGAGTAACATGGTTAGAACTGTTGTGCACAATGGTGCTGATGTGAACATTCTGTCCCATTCATTTTAATAGGACAGCAAAATAAATTCATTCATCATTGTGAGTTTGTAGACAACACAGACAAATGGTTGTTGCATCTTTGTTGCATTGTGTCATAAGTAATAGTAACCAATACCTAACTTCTTCCAGTTTCTATCGTTCACAAATGCACACAGGGCTTGTGTGGCTTGATGAAATAAAACAATTTTACTGTCAAACTGTTGTGACCTGCTCTGTTTTTGGTGCATTATTGTCCAACATAACTTTAGATTTAAGAAATACATACATGCTAATGCTCATGTAATCCACAGAAAAAAAAAGTGCTAAACGTTTTCTACTCTCTCTGTCTCTGGTGTTACTCAACTGTGGTCGAGTTGTTGTCAGTTTGTGTTTGTTCAGACGCTAAAGCTAACTCTTCCATTGAAATTGCATTGTGACTAACGTATGAAAACGATACCAGCTTTTGGAGAACAGGTTTTCAAACACTGGAGAGACACTGGTCTTTAAAAATATGGAAGAAGTTGAGTTTTCATATATTCTGAAAAAATGTCAGCGCCATACATGTACACATAGGGTCAATAATGTCACATTGAAGTGTTTCACAAATAAAACCACTCTAAAAAGAGACAGGGCCGATATTCCAGCTGTGCAGTAGTGGTGTAGAGTTAGAAAACCAAAAGTCAAGAGATCTGTCATTTCAGATCAACATTGCACATTAGAAAGTGTAAAATAACGTTCAACATGCTAAAACAATCAATTATCAAATTATATATCTTCTTTAAAGGTATACTATGAAAACTTTTCGTATGGAGGATCAGGTCAAATCTGTGGTGAGGTGTGCCCACCCACAGAAAGAATGTTTTTGAAGGAATTTTGTGAGCTACTGTGGGCGACGGTAGCGTAGTTGGTTGAGTGTTTATCCAGGTTGGCGGTTCAAATCCCGCTCTCGACATGAGCATCACTGGTTGAGAGGTCAGATCCGCTAACTCACAGGTTGGCGGTGCGATTCCAGCCTTCACAGATGAATGCTGTCGTTGTGTCACACTTAACCCACCTTGCCCCCAGTGTCTGCGTGCACTGGTGTATGAATGGGCGAGTGGTTCCTTGATGTAAAGCGATTTGAAGGTGGAAAAGCGTTATATAAAAATGTGACCATTTACCAAATAAAAAGAGTTCAATACATGCAAGACAGTTATGTTTAATGTTATACTGTGGAACATTCTCACAAAGCAATAACATCTCCATGAAGACAGGCAGGTGACAAACCAACCATGAGAAAAGTTACGATACTTAAAACGAATCCTTCTTCAACACTTCACACGTTTTATTCCATTCATTTGAGCCAATCGTTACTTCTGTGGTCCATTATATTAAACAGAAAAGTATCTCGGCCATGTCACCTCTATGTTTTTCTCATATAGAGCTGCGGGATTGACCTGTTGTGGCAGGTGCGGCCGGTGCTCGGAGCTGACGCGTGAATGGAAATGCCTCTCGTCCAACCGTCGAGGCGAGGAGTAATAAAAATGTCGGGTGAGACGGGCGCTCGGTCCCAGAGGCTCGGTGACTGACAGGTGCCCAGCCCCACCCCACCACCCCCCACCCGACTGCCCGCTCCCCTCCCTCAACCCGCCGTCCCGCTACCCCCCCAGTGTGTTTACATGACCCACAGCCAGTGCATATGTTAAGCCGCCCACCGGTCTCTCCCTCTCCCCTGACATTTGTAGATGCCTGATAGCTGTCTAATATACTGTTGCGGGCTCGGGCTGCGGAGCGGAGGTGGAGGAAGAGAAAGAGAGGAGGAGGGTGGGGGTAGTGTGTGGAGAGCAGCTTATATCTAGGTAAACAGGACTCTTATTACTCTTTATTGTGGTTGGTGGCTAAGCTGCTTTAGATTGTTACGGGGCGTTTTTCAAGGGGAGGCGAGATAAAGGTAAGTTCTTAATGTCAGTGTGAACGAGGATGCGCACCCCGGGGACCTCTTTCTGAGCCTTTTAATATCCTGTCCTGCGACACGCCGCCACCGCCCGCCACCGGGAGACCGACGCAATTAAGGTCGAAATCCGCCTCCTTTTTACACCAAATAAAAACTCTTTATCTGACTGCTGCTTTAGCGTTAAAAACAACATGCAGGATTATCGCTACACGAGGTCCATTGACTACCTGCAGTATTTTCAGTCTCGCTTTGAAAAATGGGTTACATTTTAGGATTGTGAGTTCATTTCTGATTACATACATGAGAAAGTGCTGGGCAATAACATTGATTTTTATTCGCAGTATTGTTGAGGGTAGAATGGATAGAATATGGGCCCAATATTAACTTAACTTTTTCTAGTTAATTAACTCTCCTTTGCCTGAAATATCCTCACTTACCTTATACATTCTGTGCATCCTAATTATTCACTGCTTTTCACAACTTCCAGAGACCAAAGCGGAGCATGCAAATACTAGCATGCCAATATACAACACTTTATAATTAGATGTGTTTAAAATATATCGGTACATCGCCAAGACACATTTTGCTCAAATACATGGGAAAAAAGTCAGATATAGGCTTTTTAACTTATTTATCTTGCATTTATTGAACAGGATGTATATGTATTGTTAAGAATTACTTCAAAAACAACATTTCTTACTATGTGTAGACTCAACTCTCCACAGATCTGACCTGTAACTTGGCCTAATGGCATCACCTGCCAGTCTCAATAGACAGAGATATGTTTAATCCACTTTGAGAGGCTATCATCTCTTGTGTTATTTGTTTAAACCAGTGATCAGAGGAATAAAAAAGTTAAAAAAAAAACAAAATTAAACAAAAAAAATCTCGATCCTCTCTCTGGTATGTGAGAGACTGTGGAGGCGTTGTATATATAGTAAAGACTGTGACGGTCCCAGCCCAAACTGAGCAAAAGGTCTCCTTCTGTTTAATGAAACTTGCTGCAATTAAGCACAGCTGAACTTTCAAAGGGAAACATGGAAAAAGGTCATTTTACAGAGTTTGCAGTTTGGAGACCGAACACAGTTTAACATCAGTTATGGAGGGAAAAACATCACTTTTTCAAAATATGTTATGGTACATGGAGTCAGGTTTAGCTCTACATCGTTTTCAGTTAAAGAAGACATACTGCGCTTGAGCTATATAGTCATTATGTTATAATTTGCACATTGCAATACTGATCTAAGATGACTTAATAAACAAGTCGGCAGAGTTCCATGTTAGAAAATGGCGGTGCCCAATGGGAGTTGACGTCATCGGAAATGTCGTTACAACAAAGCGCTGAAATAATAGCAGCTGATTTTTTCTTTTCACTTATGCCAACGCTGCCGAATCCCACATGTATCACAGATTAAGAACATAAAATTGGAGAAGTACCTCACACTGGGCGAGTACAGGTGGCGGTGAAAATGTGGGTAGATTGGGGCAATGGCGTCTTGAAAACAGGACAATAAATGCATGAATCACTCTAAATACAACTTCAGAGGGTAAATCACAAGGAAACAACTACAACATGGTCACAAGATAGTTTAAAGTTGATTTTGCTGCTTTGCTTTGGAAAAAACAAAGAAATGTGGGTTGGTGTTCTGGAGAAAAGATACAGTTACATAGCGTTCTGTGCTGCTGCTGTGTCTGGTGTGTCTGGCAGCTTATGAGTACCAAAGAAACAAGAGAATAACAGAATCAATAAGCAAAGCGCTGTTAATCTGAACTAAAGGAACTGATATACTTCAGATATTACAAGGACACTGAAGAGGGCATGTCTTCCACATTTCAGATAATTTATTCACTAAAGCAACATTAAAGTAACTCTCTGGAGGTGCCACATCACCTGCATGACCCCCTGGAAACAAACAACCCAAAATAGAAAACAAAAAGATGTATGTATTCATTCTTTTATTTATGCATTTAAGGCCATTAGTGGTTTGTTCTTAACTAGAATAATATGTGTTTGTTTGGTTGCATGCCAAAGTATATCGACCATTTCTCAGTGCAAAAGCCACAGACACTAATCTCGTTTCTCTGTGATTTACTCCTATTAATTAAAGATGCACCGTGTATCTTTTCTGCCACATTTTTGTCTCCATGGAGATGTTATTCCTTTGCCAGCCAGAATACGCCGCTGAACTTCTGAACCATCTTACACATTTTTACTGCTTCAAAATACCTTGTAATACACGCATTCTTGACTGAGTGGCATCGATTCTCCATAGATCTGACCTGTGACTTGGCCTGGAGGAGTCAATTACTTCTCTTTTTCATGTCTGTGCATTTTTTGTGGCAGCATAAAGCAGTGCAGAAGGAGGTCATGAATGTCTGCTTGATTGTGTCCCCTTTTATGTGCACAAAGGCGTGATTAGTCTCTTTTATTGGTTTATTTTCTGCAAGTTGCTAAAAATATATATTTATATGTACAAAAATGGGAGTGCACAAGCTCCACTAGGTCAGAAAGCGTTGAAATAGTTGTTAAAGATATAAAAGATGAGACTGTTGTCATAGTAGAATGAATAGAAAAGAAGAAATATGTTAAATATATGTTATAATATATATCATTACGTATAATATTATGTTTTATGATATATGTTATATGTTTTTTCCTTATTAAAAGCATACCTGGAGTTGTGTTTTGTTTCATTCATAAATATTAAACGAACCCTGCATATTTAGACTGAGTTCTTCCATCAAACAGTAAACACTCTGTTCCACCTTGTGATGTCATGTGGTAATACAGGAAGTGCTCCACTGTGTTTTTAAACTCCACACACCTTCACTAGAATCATTTAGATATTTTCAGTCCTGGAATTGCCCATCTCTACTGAACAAAAAGCAAAAGAAGGTGTAAACTTGAAAACTACCACTTCATGACATCACAAATCATGTCCTGAACAAAACACAACTCCAGGTATGTTTTTGATGAGGTGTTAACATTGTAACATGGCTAAAAGCTGACAAGCGTCAATTTTGCATAATATAGGACCTTTAACCCAGGAGAACCCAAGAACCCTTTTCTTCTTTGGAAAATTATCAACATTGCATTAAATTATTGCTATAAGTTCATTGAACACTGAAATATCCACTTTTTCAATTTTAACCCTTTATTCCCTAATTTAGGATCAGGGCCAAATTTGACTCATTGGGCTTGCTAATTTATCCAAAAAGAATATAAAATGTACTTCTAGACATTCTGCAAGCTATTATTAAAAAGATTAACAAAAAAACAAAATTTTACCGACCACTGGTTTGCTAAGAAGACGATTTTGTTTGGGGAGTTTTCCAGCTCAACAGGTCGGCCATCTTGTCACTACCACTCTGGCTCATTTTAGTTCAATATTCATCCACTAGGTGTCTCTATGCAGGGACCAGAAGTGGCACTCTGGGATTTTAACATTTTTTTTATTGAAATTTGACACATTTTTTTTGTTTGTTCATTTTGGGTAGCAGCAATTAACTGTGGCCAAATCTGACCCCCGTGGGTTCTTAGACAGGACTTCCTACAGACTGAGGCATGTTAAAAGGTACGAGGTTCACTAAATTGAACCATCTCTAATAGGTAAAACGTTACAAAGCGCTCCTTTAGGAATTTAAAAGCCATAATAATAGTGTAGGCATATAGTGGTACTTAAAAACATCCCTGAAGTTGTGCTGCGTTTCATCCATGTAACTATGACTGGTTTGGAAAGACAAAGAATACCACCAGGGCCCCTCTTGAAGTAGCAGAGCGGAGCTGTGTTTTGGGGGTGTGAAAGTGCTGCTCTCCCCTCCCCTGACCCCCACATGGGTGCACTGCAGAGCCAGCGCAGCCTAATTAACCAACAGCTTAATTACAACATCCAGCAAGTAATTAGCAGCCTGTTTGTGAACCTGTCCTTCTCCGCGTCTTCTGTCTGACTCCGCATCCAAACTTTACACAACACAACTTTACCGGCAGTAATTAATTCAAACAATAGGCCTATTAAACATACCTTCTATTGTACACACATTAATTGAACAACTTAGCTCCCAGGCATGTTTCTCTTAGCAACCGGAGTCTGTTATTAGGAAAACTACTTGAATTGTGCAGGTTTTTTGAGATCTCTCACTTACTTTAAGCACAACAAAAATTAAGAAAAGTGGCAGCATGTATAGTATAACGGAAGGTAAAATCTCTTCAAAGAGCCTCCACTAGGCTATTTTTGTCTATTAATGTTGTTTCCTCATCACAAACACACCTGGAGTTGTGTTTTCAGTCACACATTTAACACACAAACCCTGCATATTTAGGCTGAGTTCTTCTCTCAAACAGAAAAGAATCTGTTCCACCTTGTGATGTCATGTGGTGATACAGGAAGTGCTCCTGTGTGTTTTTAAACTCCAGTACAATTTCAGTTTCTAGAATCATTTGGATGATTTCGGCCCAGGAATTGCTAATCTCTACTGAACAAAAAGTAAAAAAAGTAGCTGCTAACGTGAAAACTACCACAACATGACATCACAGGGTGGAACAGAGCGTTTTGAGCTTTGGAGATGTAAGCAGACCAAAAATAAAGGAGTACTCAAACATTTGTAAATGAAACAAAACACAACTCTGGGTATGTTTTTGATGACGTAACAGCATTATAACATGATTTAAAGCTCACAAAAATTAATTTAGTTTAATACAGGATCTTTAAGTGTTGAATCTCTCAACACTTCACATCACAATCACATCAAAAGCATAATTTAGAATTTTTAGAGATGGGAAATATTTTTTTTTCTTCCAATATTTAATTATATTTATTGTCTATATGCACAATACAATATTCAGGTACATCTGACCAGCAAGACATACCCCCTAGCAGGAGATTTACAGTATTATCATCACTGCATTATAGAAGTAATGGTATTGCAAATAAACAACAAAGCAAGGATGGAATATACAGTACTGAAAGTAAATGTATAAATAAAATTAAATACGCAATAACAATATAAAAAATAATATAATAACATATAATACAGAATAATAATAATAATAATAAACAAAATAATAATAATAATAATAATAACAAACACACAAAAAAAAAAAAAAAAAAAAATGTACAGATAAAATCAGTCAGTGTTCCCTTCATTGAGAGGTGTTTGTAGTCCCTCAAAATAATTAAAGAAGGGAGTCCAGGTCCCTAAAAATTGCTGTATGGTTCTCTTTAACGTGTATCTAATTTTTTCCAATTTCAAAAAATACATAACATCTCTTATCCACCTAGCGAAAGTAGGTGGGGATTGTCGTTTCCAATTAAGCAGAATGACTCTTCTTGCAATGAGTGACATCAGGACATCACATCCCGTGCGTTGCTTGATAAAGAGCAATCAATGGGGGTAATCCCAAATATAGCACTTAAAGGGTTAGGGCAAAAGGCCTTGCCAAAAATCTTTGTGTATCCTTCAAAAATATCAGATCAGAAGGGGGCAAGTTTAGGACAGGACCAGAACGTATGTATGTGATCTGCTGGCTGCCCTCTACATTGAGGGCAGAAGGGATCTATGTTAGGATACATGTCCGCCAATCTTGCATTGGTAAGGTGAGCTCTTAATACCACTTTTAACTGTATAAGACCATGCGAGGATCCATGTATACGTTTAAGAGAGGCCCCCCACATCTCATCACTCAATGTAAGGCCCGAGTCAGTCTCCCACCGCCTTTTAATTTCCTCAAGTGGGGATGGACAAATGTTACTTGTTAAGTTGTACAAAGTGGAGTTGGACTTCTTTTTAGCTGGGGATAGTGAGAGAATGCTGTCTATCATTTGGCAGAATGGGGAAAGAGGGAAAGTTCTTTTGTACAAAGTTCTTAACTTGTAGATATCTGAAGAAATCTGATTTTGATAGCTGAAATGCCTCACTCAGATCAGAGAAGGAAAGGAATTGGCCATCAGACAATAAATTACATATAGATTTGATACCCTCCATGTGCCAAGTTCGATAAGTAGCATCTAAAGAGGCAGGAGGGAAATTATGATTTCTCCAGACAGGAGCATAAATAGATTTATTTTTTAAACCAAAATGGTTTCTAAACTGTGTCCATATTTTGATGGTTTGACTGACAACTGAGTTTGATAGTACAATGGAAGAGGCAGAAGCACTTACAAGTGAGCCTAAATGGACATGGCTGGTGGCATAATCAAGGGACACCCAAGAGTCAAGTTGATTGGTGTTGTCAAGATGGACCCAGTGAAGAATTTGTTGTATGTTACATGCCTAATAATAATAGAGAAAATTGGGAAGTGCATGCCCAGCCCTTTTCCTTTGCCTTTGAAGAGCAGCTTTTTTAATTCTGTGTGATCCACCTTTCCAAATGAAGGAGGTTAAAAGTTTATCAAATGATTTAAGAATGATTTCCTAAAAGAATGATTTCCTAATGAATTTTGGGGTATATTTTGAAAGAATTATATTGACCCTTCCTGCCACTGACAAGGGGATTACCTTCCATCGTTTTAAATCGTTCCTTTATTTTTCTAATAGGACAGTAAAGTTTTTAGTAAAAAGCGATGGTAAGGTGCGCGTTACCTCCACTCCAAGGTATTTAAAAGAGCTTTTAGCTATTTTAAACTGCAGTACATCTAGGGAGGGCACTGCATTTTCTTGTTTTAGGAAAAATAATACACTTATCAAAATGTATTTTATAACCTGATAGTCTCCCAAACTGGTCCAGCAAGACAATGATGAAAGGGATTGAGGACTGCGGGTCAAGACACATAAAGCAACAAATCGTCTGCATAAAGAGACAATTTATGGAGTACACCACCTCGTTCTATGCCTTGAAAATTAACAGCTTGTCTGAGGGCAATAGCTAACGGTTCAAATACTAATGCAAACAGAAGTGGGGACAGTGGGCATCCCTGGCGTGTGCCTCCACTGACAGGAAAATATCGAGATTGCTGTCCGTTAGTTATAACTGACGCAACTGGTTCGGAATAGAGTACTTTTATTCAGGAAATGAAATAGTCTCCAAAGCCAAATTTCTTCAATGTAGCAAATAGAAATTCCCACTCCACCTGGTCAAAGGCTTTCTCTGCGTCCAGAGAAAGGACAATTTCAGTATTTTGACCAGGAGTGTGCTCTATGTCAAGAAATCTTCTAACATTAGAAGTGGAATCTCTTCCTTTAATAAATCCAGTTTGATCTACCGAGATGACCTGTGGCAGAACTCCCTTCAATCGAGAGGCTAAAATTTTGGCTAAAATTTTATAATCCGCATTGAGCAACGAGATTGGATGATATGAACTACATTTCAGTGGATCTTTGTCTTTTTTTGGCAGAACAGTAATTGCAGCTTGTTGTAATGTTGGTGGAAGGCTGCCGACTGACAGAGATTCATTAAAAACCTCCTGTAAAAGAGGAGACAACTCCTCCACAAATTTCTTATAAAATTCAGCAGCAAACCCATCCGGACCAGGTGTTTTGTTTGTCCTCAATCAGAATCAGAATCAGAAGAAGTTTTATTGCCATTGTCTGTGAGCAGAGCTCACAGACTAGGAATTTACTTCGGTGATTAAGTGCACATACAACAACACACACAAAAAAACCCCACACTGAATAAATACAAATAAGACAGGGCAAAACCATCAGTCCAAATACAGTATGCATACTGGGCAGTGGTGATACACTGGCGAGACGAACCGAGAGCCGCACATCAGGGAGGGAGGGAGAGCGGGGAGATGCACGCCGGTCTGGGCTCACCTGACCGCAGCCAAGACAGCGACAGTAGTGGGCCCATCAGTCCTTCAGCGCGTCGGCGAGGAAGGAGCACGCATCATCTGGAGTGGAGAAAGTTATATTCTGTCCATTCTTGTCCGTGACCTGAAGCTTGGGAAAAAAAAAAACAAAAAAAAAAAACATCCTGTACGGGAATCCAGCGGATCTGAGCTGGGACTTGACCTCGGAGAATGCTGCTCTCTTCTGAGAGACCTCCGAGCTGTAATCTGCGGTAGAGGAGTCGTCCCTTTTCCTGAGCGAGCTTCAGAATGAGTTCTTTATTCCGATAGTGGTGAATCCTGGCAATAAGCGGGCGAGGAGCATCCCGGTTCCGTGTGCGGACAGTGACACGGTGCGCCCGGTCAACTTCCAGCAGGGAGGGGAACGCGTCCGGACCAAAAACCTCCTTCAGACATTCAGCGCCGTGAACAAATTTCGAGGTCATCTGTTTTAAGCTTTAGCGCTTCGTTTTCTTTTTTAAAGAGGGCACAGGTGGACTCCAGCGCCAATACACGGCTCTCCATGTCGTTTAGTGATGTTTCAATTTGTTGTATTGTCTGGTCGTGACTGTCAATCAATGCACGATCTGCTGAAAGTTTGGCGGACAAAGTTGAAATTATTCATTCTTCCAGCAGTAGCAGCATCGCTTCCATGACGGCTCGTGTTAGCATAGCGCCTTGCTTGCTAGCGGCACTGTCGGTACATGCGATGTCTTGGTTGTCGCTGGTATGAGGTGATTTCTTCCTCCACCGGCTCTTCTTGGACTGAAATAGGCTTCTTTGTTGTCTTACCCGTCTTAAGAGATATTCTGGATATAGCCACACTGTGTTTTAGCAGGATTTTTGACCAGTATTTTAAGGATTTCAGTAGAGCTCTTCCGGTGTTGTACCTACTCCGCCATTAGCCAAACCAGAAGTCCCTTTTCCTTTTTTTTTTTTTTACCAGGCATTAAATCGGTATTATAATTGAAATGTTGGTATCAATCTGACAATTCCATCATCATTTTGGTTTAGACATACTGATACTTGCCTGTCATAGAACCAGTCCGCCTAAGCTTTATTATTTTTGCATGCTCTAGTGTCAAATTACATCAGTATCTTATAAATAAGTCAAAATTTAATATCTAAAATAACCGACTAAAATGATTTCATTTCACATCTTTCTCCAGTACTCTGTCACTCAAATTTGTAACTGAAAGTTTCAGATTTTGTTTTTTTCCAACCATATAAAAGTTATTTGAAATTTCTACTTGAAGCACAGTTGTTTTATGAATCTTAATTAAAAGAAATAAATAAATAAAAAAAACATGAAAAACTTTAATTTGAAATGGTAATTTACAAAAGATGAAATAAAAAGTATAAAAATAATCAAATTAGTGAATTAGTGAATAGTTAAACTTTTAGTTCACTTTTATCATTTGATCAACATGTCCAAAACAGACACAAATACTGAAATGTGTTTTACAAAACCATAACACTGCATTGTTTGTGAAGGTGAACCTCAGTCTTACCTACTCTTCTGATGTCTGTGCATTTTTGTGCCTGGGAAAAGTAGACGACAGAAAGCTGTGCAGGAGATCATGAATGTGCGCTTTGAAGGAATCATTTATCCACTTTTAGGTGCAAACCTGTAATCCAATAAATGCAAATTACAGTAGCTCAGTCAATAGAGCGTTCACCCTCTTCTCCAATGGCCAGTGGTTCAAACCTCGCTCTTGACATAAACAGCTCCCACAGATGGATACTGCTATTGTGTCCTTGGGCAAGACACTTAACCCCTGTGTACACTGGTGTATGAATGTGTCTGTGTTTTTGAGCTGGTGAGTGGTGCCTTGATGTAAAGTGCTTTGAGAGCAAGTGGAAAAGCGCTATGTGACCATTTATCATTTAATGCCACATGGGGGAACATTCCAGTTAAATAAAAAATAAATTAAAAAATGAAAAAAAAAAAAAAAAAAAAATCATCTCCACTGAGACACACAGGTGATGGACTCCCATGAGAAATGTTACATAGTGAACCTTTAACAGCACATCAATAGTACATATTTGAAGTATAGATTGAACTTGAATTAGTTTTACTCAAATATTTGTTCACGATTATCCACATTTGATGAACCAAGTAATCATGACGTCCTGTCGTAAATAATAATTAAAGTGGGACTAAACAACTAAACTCCGCCGCTAAACTAGCTACTAAACTGGGTAGTACGTGGAGGACAAAAGGGGGGAGTGAGCGGGGAGGAGGGGCGAGGTCTGGAGGTGTAAGGAGGAGTTTGATTGGTCTAACACTTCAGACTCTGCCCCTGCAGCCGGGTGTTCGTTATTTGAACCATGTGGCTGTAATCGGGGCAGTCTTGCGTGATGTCACCAAGTACTTGAGCCAGGACACACCCATTTTTATAAAGAAAGCTGTAAATGTAAATCCAGACCGATATCTTTTTGCATTTATACAGAAAGATATCAGTCTGGACACCTTCAGTCAAGTCTCAAGCCCAGCAAGACGTGATTGTCTAATTAGATTTGTTTTTTTCAGTGACACATTTGAAACGAAGGAGCTCATTGGTCGCTCATCATTTATAAATAAAACTGAATTTCTCTGACCTCAGATTGACAGAGTTTAGTGCTTCGCTCACTAATTTGGCAGAAATCTGTGATATTTTTTTTTACCCTATATTTTTCAGATCACATGTGTCTCTGATTGGCTAATCCATCTGTCAATCACACCCATCTGAAAACAGAGAGTTCATCAGTGACCAGACTCACATCTTTAGAAAGTACAGAACAAGTATATATTCTGAATCCCAGCAAAACAAACTTAGATTGCACTTAAATTACCCACAAAGCACTAGGGACAGTAAATAATGCTATTCAAACACCATACACACAGTTTAGAAGTGAAAAAAGTGGATTTAGTGTTTTGTTTCACTTAAACTCAAACTCAAATGTGCTCAGTTTCAGCACAAACTCTTGTCTGTGCAGTAAATACTTTATACATACTTTATACTTGTATTGTTTGAGGTGGCAGGCGTCTTAATGAGTTCCATTTCTTTGTAACATGTTGAAAACTAACTCTAATTTAAGTGCAGTGACTTTGAACAGGTGCAACTCTTCATTTAATTAAAAGGAGATTACGGATATAGATTTTCATTTGAAGTGGCTCATCTTTTCTTCTGTTTTGTTACGATTGTGCTGTAGATACGGCAACAGTATCTATCCTCCGAGTTATTTTTGAGCCTTCAGAAGTGAACCCACATTCATGGATTGGTTACATAAGAGAAAAGTTGCAAAGCTCTGAGGAACAAACCACACAATTAAGTTCCACAGCCAAACTTTTGAGTCTTTGTTTCACATAAGTACAGTTCAGAGTGGGCTGAACCACCAGTGTGTGCAATAATAAACACTTTTCTGGTCCATCGCAACAAAAGGTCACATGATGTAATTGGCACAACCATATTATTACACACAAACAAACTCATTTAGGGCCCCTCTTTTACAGACTGCAGGCCTGATCTGCCACAGCTGTCCTGGGGCAGACTGACAGGAGCGAGACCGGTAATTTTCATGATCACCTCCACGCACCACACTAGGAGCTTTATCATGGGGAAGGACACAACAATATGCACCGGTAAATGGTCTCAATTATGGGCTGTAAGTCTTAAGTCGTTTAGTCGATGGAGTCTTGGTTGACCAAAATTTGTATTACAGTGGTCCCCCGTTTATCGTGGGGGTCACGTTCTAAAAATAACCTGCAATAAACAAAATCCGCAAAGTCGTCAGCTTTATTTTTTTACAATTATATATGTTTTAAGGCTGTAAAACCCCTCACCACACACTTTATACACTTTTCTCAGACAGGCATTAACATTTTGATTGTTTTTATTCGCTTGTTTAAACACTCTCAAAGTTCAAACCTTCGAATATTATCTCCCTCTTCCTCGATGATGCTTTAAATGTGTTGTTCACGTCGCCTCTGCTCCAGTGGTTTCTGCAGAGGCGCCTCTCCGTGCACAGAAACACTTTTAAATCCAAAGTGTTACTGAAATTTGTCGGTGCAGAATGTTTCATCGACATTGTGGGTTTTGTCGGGGAGAAAACTTGCAAACATACAGCACTTAAGAGTCACACTGCGATCGAACATTTATGTAAATTTGTCTGAACACATTCTGTACAGGAGACACGGAGGAGACTGATGGACAATGGTCTACAGTCCCTCAGCCAATCAGGACGCAGAACACAATGCACGTACATATGCTGTAAAAAAGCACGTAAAATTGCACAAAAACAAAAAAAAATATCTGCGAAACAGACCGTGGAAGGTGAACTGCTACAAGTGAGCGACCACTGTAGTCATATTACTAGACTAATCGTGTTATTTCAATTATAAGGATATATATGGGACAACAGCAGAAAGGAGAAGTTAGTGTAAAAAGTGAGATTATCATGATTCACAAGTTTAATCTTTTTTTTTTTTTTATACATACAAAAGAAAGAAAAGTACTAAGAAACAATCTTAGTACTTTTCTCTGCATAAATAGTATTTTTTTTTACTAGATCTGTCCTTTTAGTCTACAAAGAATTTCTTTAGTCAACTATCGCCCCAGACATTTACATAGCGATTTTCTACCTTCAAGGCACCGAAAGCCCTTTACATCAAGGATCCACTCACCCATTCACACAAACTCACACACCAGTTTATGCAGACACAGGGGGCAGGGGAGGTTAAGTGTTTTGTCCAAGGACACAATGACAGTATTCATCTGTGGGAGCTGGAAATGCACTGCAGCACTCTACCAATGATGTTTATGTGAAGAGTGGGTTTCGAACCATCGTCCTTCGGGTCAGAGGACGGGCACGACCAACTGAACTACTATATTTAATTCTTGATAGTGTTTATTTACTGTAAAACAACAGGGTTAAAAATAGGCATATTCTAACCAGTACCAGCATCAGTTAAATGTGTTCAAAGTTTTCTCTCTGATTGGACAAAGAGAAGTCTCCTTATATTATTAAAAGTGATCCAGCTTTCGTAGTACCACTGAACCAGGGTTACCAGACTTGGCCAGATTGGCTCTATGGACCTGCCTAATTTGGCCCTAAGTATGACCTTAAATGCATCTTTTGTAGTTGTTTTATAGACTATTGTGTTTAGAATAGCTGCTCAGATATGCTTCTACCAAAAACATTTGGTGTTCAGTTATGAATTTTGGCCAATTTTTAAAGTTCTTAATTATACGTTTGTTACATTTTCCAACAATTAAGAAAAGTCAGTCATTATTTGCTATTTTTTATTTTATATATTTTTTTTCATAATAGCAGAATAGTACGACGGAGTATAAGGGTCAGTTAAATAAAATAAATTATGCTGGCGCTATGAGAATAAAGTCGTAGCATTTCAACATTAAAGACGTAATTTTATGAGAATAAAGTCATAGTACTACGAGAATAAAGGCGTAATACTACAAGAATAAAGTTGTAATTTTATGAGAATATAGACTACTGTGCGTGAATGAGTAGACCACTTCCAGCTAGTTCCTCTTCCACAAAAGAAGCAATTTCTTCCAAATCCGTGTGGTTCCTCCGACGAAACAAATTCAGTGTTTGCAGTGTCACTTCAAAGTACTTAGACTGATGATAGTGTGGGGTGATGGTGGGCTAAAAGACACAGTATTTCATCGTGCGTAAAGCCCAGTTGAAAGTATATCCGAACAAAATGCTCCGAACTGTCCATAACGCACTAGTCTACTCATAGTACTCTGACTTTATTCTCATAAAATTACATCTTTAAAGTCAAAATGCTACGACTTTATTCTTGTTGCAGTTGCATAATTTATTTTATATAACTGATCCTTATCCTCCATCGTAGAATAGAACTTTATTTGTATTCATAAAGTTTTGTTTTATTTTTTGTTTTAAAGCTGACATATTCTGCAACATCGACTTTTCAGAGCTTTTAATCACGTTATAGTATTATCCCCGCACCATTTACCCTCTTGAAGTTGTATTTGGAGTGATGTGTGCATGTTAATCGCTCCGCTTAATCATTTTGGTATGAAAAAAAAAAAAAAAAAAAAAAAAGCTACTCACCATCGGCGGTGCTAACTCACTTTACAGCAAGAATCGCATCGCAAGAAAACAGCAGACTTGTTTTTTTTATTCATTCGTTTTAGATGAATATTGCGATTTAAAATGTGCAAACTATAACATAATGATTCACAATTGTCATAGATTATAACTATATAGCAGACACAAGCAGAATATGTCGTCTTTAAGTCGTTTAAGATGGAGAAAGGGATTTAAAATGTCGAAATGATAATATAATGATCCACAGGTGTCGTAGATTAGGACTATACAGCAGTCACAAGCACAATAAGTCTACTTCAATCAAGATTATGTGATTGAGAAAGCAGTTCCATAGACGTTTATCATCAGAGAAGTCGTATGGTATAGTATGGTATTCTTTTATTTGGACAGTGAAAGATGATTTTTATTTTACTCTCAAATTGTGTGTTGAATACTTTGTGTCTTAAACATTGGGCTAAACTTGTTTCTCTGTAAGAACGCAAGACGAGCTTATTTTCAGATGTCTTCACCAGAACCAGTTGCTTTTGTCACCTGATACTAGTATCTTGTTTGAAGTTACATAGGGTCTTCTTTTTTAGTGACTGTGAGCATCTGCCAGCGTCATATATTACCTCTCTGTGAACAGCTAATGGTACACTCATTTATGACCTTATATAGACAGTATGTAAAAAGAGTTAAGTCCTTATAAGACCTGTCTTCTATAGAGATCAGTACTTTTTTCTGGGGGCTTTAAATACTGGAAAAGTCCTTTGAAACGCAACGCATGTGCCTGCTGTATGTAGCTTCATTCATCTGATCAGATAAACTTCTTTCAACTCTCTACTTTTATCTCTTCGTTCACGATTACAGACAGGGACAGTGCACAACATTACATTGACCTTAAAAAACAGGAAAGATATAAGTATATAGAGGTTGGATCTACAGTACCGAAAATCAGCCACTGCTCTGAGAAGTTTAACAGTAGAACATGTAGAAAACACGCTAACTCACTCATGCATGACTCCAGCCTCGCGACACACCACGCTTAGCCTCGCATCGCCTTCAGGAAAACTCCCAAGCCCGCTCCGCACCCCGGCGGTCCCTACGGTGACGCAACGGAGCAGAAAAAAAACAAAACAAAAGTCCGCTCTGATTGGTCGAGGGTGTTCATGTGAGAAAACGACACATTCAAACCAGAGCCTGTTCGAAGTCCCGTAATCCCCACGTCCTGATGGGGCTGTGAACGCAACATTAGGCTCAAAACGCGCAAGAAATCAATCAGAACACGAAGCCGATGCGTTCACACCTCAGCGGGCCGTGTCGAGTCAGATGTACCGGAAACAGAGGCGGAATTTTCAGATTGGAATAAAAGTAATCATCCAAACAATTATATCAAAATCACACCATGTTCCCAAAAATCTGTCATTACCACGAATTCTTTACAGTGAGTAGAGTTTTAGAGACAAACTACCGGAGAGTTACATTTACTCAGTTACATTTACTGTTTAAAAAGGGGGTATTTTACTTCTATGGGGTATTTATAAACACATAACAGATTTAAATCAGGATGTAGTTTTAAAATTGCTATATTTGCCATCCACAACATTAATGATTTATAAATTACATTTTCATTTTCGACGCCATAAATCGCCCCTCACTTTGCTCCTCACGAAGAAAAAAACAAACAAAAAACAAACACAAAAAACGAAAAAAAAAAAAAAAAAAAAAAAAAAAAAAAAAACAAAACCCCCCCCCCCCCCCCACCCCCCCCCCCCCCAAACAAAAAAAAAAACAAAAAAAAACACACACAAAGAAACAAAAAAAAAACACACAAAAACACAAAAAATGAAAAAAAAACAAACAACAAAAATCACACAAAAACAAAAAAAACAAAAAAAAACAACACAAAAAAACCCCCACAAAAAAATACCCCACAAAAAACCCAAAACAAAATAAAATTAAATAAATAAAAAAAAAAAAAACAGCATACTTTTACTCTGACTCTGATGTCTTCTCTCACATCTCTCCAGAAAATTTGTGTTGTCCTGTGTCACTGTGGGTTCTCTCCACTTCTTCCTGATATTCTCCAAACCGTGTCCTGGGTGAACCCCTCCGACGGCCCCAAGCTGCATCCACCAGCATATAAAACGGGTGAGCAAACA
Organism: Periophthalmus modestus; assembly: GCA_019594935.1. Taxonomy (NCBI): domain Eukaryota; kingdom Metazoa; phylum Chordata; class Actinopteri; order Gobiiformes; family Gobiidae; genus Periophthalmus; species Periophthalmus modestus. The sequence continues at coordinate 10,382,551 of JAIEZT010000021.1, forward strand.
AATGAGCCCTCAGACCTAGTTTTTGTTGGCCCAAAGGCCAGTTTCACAGTTACCATGGTGACACAATGCACAAAATGCTCACATTTGGAAACAGATGTGCGTTTAGATAATCTCAAAACTCAAGAATTGAGACGAGTGGTGACACTCTTGGATATTTCTTCCCAGTGTGGGGATGTAAAATGGTTTGTGTTTACAGTGTTATTGCACTGTGCACAGCTGCCACAGCGGTACTTACTATTGGGTAAAGGGTGCAACAGTTTATGTGAAAGTTTTTTTTTTTTTTTTTTTTTCATTTCTACAAGCAATCAGTTTACACTTTTTGCTTATATGTTCACTCAAAAAGCTTAAAAATCCTTAAAGAGTGATGAGGTGTGCAAGTTGGGAGAGTCTCTGACCTGGTTTATGACTAATATCGCTGTAATTACTGGGCCTGTCCAAATGAAACAAAAACTGACAAAGTTCAACGTCTTATCTGTCTGTATAAATAAACAAAAGTTTTTTTTTTGTTTTTAGTTTCTTTTCACAGTACTTTTAGAAAGTTGATTAAATTTTACATGGTTGTCAGTTGAAAGGACTACTATGAAAAAACTACGCAATTAATGGCAAGTTTGTGGGACCTATCCCAAACAAACAAGTAACAATCAACAACTAACCTGGCTCACCCCAGACTCACATGTGTAACTCTCTGAAATGAGTTTTACACATTTATAAATCTGGAGTGGCTCTGGGGGAAAACAAATGGAAAATATTGCAAAAATGCCACAAATGCACAAAGCACTTATCATTCATTCACATTTCTCACAAACTAAATAGTCCGTGTTGACTAAAATAGGCTGAAGTACGTGTTGCCATGTTTGTTTTGGATCATTTAGGCACTTGGCCTTTGACTTATGCACAAACCTCCATGCTGCTCGGTGATTGGTCCACATGTAAGATTAACCATCCATCCTATCCATCTGCAAGTACGACATCATCAAATTATGGAAGATGAACAAAACTTACTCTGTGAATGTTCTCAGGTTGGAGAAATACTGTACGCCACTAAACTAAACAAAACACTACAAGGAGCTGTACCTGAAAATTCCTCATGTAACTTATGTGTGAAAACAGCACAGACAAATCCTAAATTTGTGAATACCACGTCCCACGTCTTGATGGGTCTTTGAATGCAACATTAGGCTCAAAGCGGCGACCAAATCAATCAGGAAACAACAAGCGGACCGGCTCCGTTCACACTCCAGCAGTTCCTGTTTATTCAGATGCCAAGCACAGCACTGCCTGATCTCCGCACTGGGGGCTCATTACGCTACAGTTACATGTTTACTGTTTCTAAACACTCCTAATGAGGAAATCAAAGTGCTGAGTGCGTGTGTGAGTGTATGTGTGTGAGTGGATGTGTGCATGTCTGCGTGTGTGTGTGCGTGAGGCGAGTCTGACCGAGCACCCTGCCTCTGCTCTGGAGCCTGACGTCAGTTGCTTGTCGTGGGGTTAGTGGGCTGAGGCAGACATGGCGCTGCTCAGAGGGGCCGTTGGGACGCTGCTGTCGTGAGCACATATTCTTCACATTACACGGCCTCCTTTGTTTCAGTGTTTGGAACAGTGCCTTCCACTTGTTGGTTTACACAACTGGCTCACAAATACACATGGTTCGTGTGGTTGTACAGAGTCAGTGTACATCAGAGAGCTCTATATATACACATACAGGCTACAAGTATAGGCAGTACAGGTATGGAAACATTAAAGGTACACTGTTTAATTGTTGACTTGTTTGTCTCTATGGAGCTTTCACTGCTTTACCTGGAATGACAATAAACTTTTCTATCTTTCATTTATTGAATACAAATGTTTTTATTGCTCAAAACTGCCTTTTGTAACATACGTGCTTAGTGTGGGGTCATCTCGCAGATCCGACGTGAAACTAGGGCTTTCTCATCTCCATGGCGATAGATACATTCCAGGCAAAGCAATATCATGTTGATGGAGACAAGAAGGTGGCAGACCATCCATCAAAAAAGTTACATATTGCAACCTGGCAACAGAGAGGTTGGCTGCTCTCGTGGCTACCTGGCTGGCACCATGCGCAGTTTTTGAAAATTGTGTTTTTTTTAGCTCAGTGTTTAGCATCAAATGGTGGGATTTTAACCAGCTAAGAAGGGCAGCATGTGCAGGTCAAAGGACACGTGGAGGAGACTGTTCGATTCTGTGATATGAGCTGTTTGTTTTTCCCGTCTGCATGGAGATGGCTACGGAGCTAACAATGGACCTCTGAGGGAATAGACCATCTTATCAACAACCGACACAACCGAGCAGAGTAAGAGTGTCAACCAAGATGGCGGCGTGACGGACGTTTGCTGCAGCCTGTTTTTTTTTTTTTTTTTTGGTGTAATAGTTTGATTCTTTGCCGTGTCTACAGAACTACTGTTACTAATGTTCAACAGCTTCTTGCCAACAGCAGTTAGGCCGGTATATATGAGAGCCTTATTGGATTCCATATGGACTCCATAATACTTTTACTACATCTGCTGTTGTACTGAATTGTGCTATCAAATAAACTAATTTAATCTAAAATTCAGCAGAGGTTCACCAATCTAAAAAATAGATGGTGTAGAAATTGTGAATAATAATAATGTTCCCAACTGTTCCTTATTATAAAAATGATGACATGAAGGACAGAAAGAGCTGTATCAGCAGATGTGATGGTATTCACAGAAAAGACATATACTAGATGAACACAGCCCGTTCGCTGCATGAAAGTGAGCCTGCGCGCCAACCGGCCCCATCACAGGCTGGTACCAATTGATTTCTTATGAAAAATGGTGGCCCCTTGCTCTATTTAGATGTACAGATGCAAGCCCTCATTGCAGATTAGCCGCTTTAACTGCTAGACTCTTCGTAGTAGGCTTCAACTACAACTGCTCTGGCACAAACTCAACAACATATAGATTATAGATTATTTTATCATATAGATTAAGTTCTTACCTTGTTTATTGCCAGTGTTTGTTTTGTCGTTCATTAATGCTACTATTTATACGGCGGTTTGCTGTGGCTTGTTAAGTATCTCTGGCAATGAAGTGTTTGGCTGCTCTTGTGGCTACCTGGCTGACACACTGAGCAGTTTCTGAAACTTTCTGGTTCTTGAGCTCAGTTTGTAACATCATATTTTGGGATTTTAACCAAGTAACAAGTGCAGCTTGTGCAGTTCAAAGGGCACAAGTAAGGGACTGTTTGATTGTGTGAAATGAGCTGTTTTTTTTCCTGTATCCATGGAGACTGCAAGAGAAACTAGCTGTGTACCTCTGAGATGCTACAGACTTTTTAGACCAAATGTGGCGAAAGACCTTCCAGAGGACATACTTACCCAAACAACTAAGCAGAGTCAACCGAGATGGTGTTTGACGTCTGTGGTGGCCTCTATCGACAGTTTTTTTTTTTTTTTTTTTCCTTTGATTCTTCGGTCAGAGTTAGTCTATAGAACATCTGCTGCTATTCTTCAACAGCTTCCTGCAAACAGCAGTCAGGCAGTTAAACCGGAGACTCTGACTGGACTGTATATTACTTTGACTACATCTATTGTTGCACTGAATTGTGGTAATCTCAGTACAGTCGTTGTTTTAAATGTATAAAGTATCTGACTTGCCGACTCCTTTGTGGTTTGTGTGTGAAATGTGTTGTGTGGACTTGTGCTGAACTTTGCTCCTGGGGACACGTGGAACTTTCAGCAGTTTGATAAAAGCGGGAGGTCGGGCAGGGTTTTCACACTCGCCCCATACCTCTGATCTCAGTCACACCTGCACGGCACAGTCACTTCATCGGAAAATTCCTCCGCACTGTTGTCATAGGAACAGATAGAACAGCACATGCAATTTTCTTTTGGTTATTTATTCCTCGTGTCTGATCTCGTCGATTCCACAATATGACGAGAAAGAACTGACTTAACTGGAACTACAAGAGGTGAGCTGATTTGTGCTGTTAAACAAGCCTCTCTCAAATAACGTTACAGTCACAAACGAGCTAGCGTTAGGCAACAGTTTTTCAGTTAGTCTCCCCCGTTTGTTGAAAATCAAACACCTCAACGCTCGTATTGATCACAGGCTCCTGAAAATGTGCTGTTTCTTGAGTTTCGGACTATTTTAAAACTTTTTTTTGGCAGTTTGCTAATTGTGTCACCATGGTAATTGATGAACATTCCACTATATACATATATGCAGAACATCCCCAGCACGATGTCACTGCGAGTGTTAATAGTTTACAGATTTAATGGAACTTGGAAAGTGGGTGAGAATAATTTAGATTTTATGCAGATGTTTTGTCCTGGTATCTCAATGCACGGTCTCTCCACATGAAATAATTATTATTCATCCCCAAAAACATGATAGTGGTAAGTTAACTGAAGTTGAACCTATACAATGTTCATGGAAGCAGTGCCCAATAAATAATGACAAGGTGTGACATTGTGCATCATACGCTTGGATACGTCTTTCAAAAACAGGATCTCTCGTAGAGTTATGTAGGCTCCAGATGAAAATTATGACATCATCAAATAAGACAGCATGAACACAATCTTTAAAGATGCCCTATGTAAGTTTTCCGGTGGAGGGTTCGAAACCAATGAGAGAAAAATAAGGAACTGGAGAGATCATAGCCATGTAACCTATAGTAAAGAATGTCTCGTTCTGTCAGACGTGTGAAAGTGTACAATTCTGCTCAAGAACTCAAACAGGGAGCTGGAGTTTTTACACACACAAACACTGCCAGTCAAAAGTTTGGACATACACTTTTTCATTTATTTTTCTTCTTTATTTCCATGATTATTTACGCTGTAGACTCTCACTGAGGGCATCAAAACTATGAATGACACACATGCAAGGTAGCAAACAAAAAAAATGACTCTTCTAACTTCTTTTAGATTAGACATTTTAAATTAAAAATAAAAATAAAAAAAAAAAAAGGAAACCTGACAAGCCATTTCAGAAGGCTCATTGAGAGAAGGCCAAGGGTTTGCAGCACTCTCAACAAAGAAAAGGGATTTGAATACACACTGTGTGATTCCATACATCTTGCTTCATATATTTGATGACTGTGTGTATATAAAATGTAGAAAGTGGAACGTTAACATATAGAAAAAAAAAAACAGAAAAAAAAAAAACATTGAATGAGAGAGTAGTTCAAACTTTCGACTGGTAGTGTCTGTTCACTGAAGAATACATAGAAAAGGGGTATTTTGCTACAGCACACTGAATATACCCCAATTAAAATGCATTTTGTAACGTATCATATTACTTTGTCCAATCAGAGTACTGCATTCTGAATACCTTTACACCAAATACATTTTAGTGAAAAAATACCAGCCTATATGCAATACAAATGGCTTTATGTTTGTTCCTCTGTTTGTTAAGCATGAACTTATTTTTTTATTTTTTTCTCCCATCGTGCAGTTCAAAGCCAAAATTATATGATGAAGTACAGTAAAATAATTTCATGAAAGTTACTGCATTCTGAATATTACCAAATGAAGAAGTGACAGCCAACATGAGATGCCCTCTTGCAAAACTACATCAGCCACGCCCACTGGGAATCAACGCAAACTCCACACTCACAATGTGCACCAGCTCCAAAGATCATTTTAACCTGGTGTCTTACTGACATTTAGAAGCATCGTATTCCAAAGCAACTTTAATTGTATCATTTCCACTGCGTTCATGGCATCCTTTTCTTCTATAGCTATAATTATAAGAAAAGTGTGAAAAACAGGGGAGGCTAGTAACAGTAGTGAAAGAAGAGGCGAGCTGACACGTTTTATTAATGAGGATGTTTTAATCGTGTGTTCGCGTGGCTGTAATGGGAAAATGAATGCATAAAGTTTGACTCCCGCTAATCTTCAGCACACTTTAATTAGCTTTAATGTTATTGAGGCCTAATTCAATTTGTGTTCTAATTAAGACACAGATCCAGTCTAATTACAGCTGACAGAGGAGCGGCGGAGGTGTGCAGGAATTGTTGGGGAGTCCACATTTTCATGTTCTCCATTTACATTACAGCGCACAGCGACAGGAGCACGCATACATCAGCTTCGGAGTCAGAGAAAAATATGGTGCTTTATTTCTACTTTTTTGAGCAGATAAAATGATTTTTGTATTGTATAAAACGTCCAAGACATTGCTGAACCAAGAACTGCAAATACGGACTGGATATGTTACAGGAAAAGTAGGAAATGATCAGTATTTCTTAGAGTGCCACATTAAGACAAATGAGAGAATCTCTAATAACATTTAAAAAACAAAATAAACTTTGCAGTCTTTATTTGACTATTTGCCAGCTCACTCTTATTCTCTATTACCTACAAGTCTTATCAGTAGTTGATGGCTTTTTTCTGGTAGATTTGGGCTCAATCCCAAGTTTACCCCTTCGCTCTTTGCCTTAGCTTTACCCCTTGATTTCACAAAAGACGAAGTGGTATCCCAGTTCTCTTTAGCAGAGAGGGAAGGGGAAAGGGCTGTACATCCCTTCAAACAGAGACAATTCAGATGCACACTTCACACTTTTTAGCTCTTCTTAACTAATTAAAGCAGGGTACCCAACTTTTTTTGTAAATCAGTGAATTTTGCCTTTTTTTTTCCCAAAGAGTACACTGTAAAAGCAGCACTTTCTGACAAAATGACACTTCTGCTGTCTGTAGCTAATAAACTATTTTTTTATCTCTCATCAACCCAGAAGTAAGTGGCAAAAGCAACGCTGACTGGCAGTGCTTAGGCAGTCCAAGTTTCACTTAGCCACCTGAAAAAGCTGTCCAAGATCCCGGAAATGAATGCATGTGGAAACCTACTCCCTGGATGCCTAGTGGATGCCTCCCTGGGAGGTGTTCTGGTCATGTCCCCTGGGAGGCCCTGGGAAGACCCAGGACACACTGAAGGGATTATGGGTTTTGGCTGGACAAGGAGGGAGGTGTCTGGGGTGGGGTCTGGAAGTCCCTGCTTAGACTACTGGCCCCGTGACCTGGCCCCAGATAAGCAGAAGAAAATGGATAGATGGATACCTACTTGCTCCTTCTGCAGTTTGGTGGTCAGGTACTCAAGATTTAAGGGGTTAGGAGTTTGTTATGTAGTTACTAACCCTCATTCTTAATAAGCAGTTAGTTTATTATGAATTAAATCTGTGTTAATGCTTTATTAAAGCTAATTAAAATGCAGTTATTATAAAGTTCTACCATAAATCTGAATATAATGTAAAGCATTTTGTCTTGTATTAGTATTTGTTGGGCAAAAGGGTCTGTTGTCCCAGGCCCCAGAGTCTTAGAGGTCCAGAAATTTAGTCTCTTTCTATATATTTATATTAGAAGGGGGGCAGGTGAGGCTCCTTGCCTCCAAATTTCTGTTGATGGGCCTGGTAGGGAGTATTAAACCTGTAGATGGTGTAGGCCACAAAGTACAAAGACTACCCTTGGTACGCAAGGGAACTTTATTTGTACAAAAAGTAATTCTAAGTGCTTTAAGGAGTAATGAAGACATTAGAATCACAATACAAAAAAATCAAAGTATAAATAATCATCATAAAATTACCTTCAAAAGAGAAAAACTGGCCGCACCGGTCGGTCAGTCTGGCTGTTCTGGCCTGTATGGACCTGTGCCTTGTACCTGAGGGCAGCAGGTGGAGAAGGTAATGAGCAGGGTGGTGTCAGGATGTCGTGCACTCTGATCAGACATTGAGTATAGATGGTATTGATCTCTGGGAGAGTCGTCTCAATGATTTCCTCTGCTGATTTATGTATTGATTATATTGACAGTGTGGCTTTTGTCTTCATTTCATGTCTTTTGTAATTCCATGTTGCCTTCTTATCTGTTGATGTGTTGAGCTGAGTTGTGTGAACATTAAATCTTCAGAATAAAAGCTGGATTAAAGCTCATTCTTAAATGGCATGTTTTCTTTTCAGTGCCTTGGCAGATGGATTGTCTCTAATGTGAAATGGCTATGCGCACTAAAATGGATGGTTGGTAGTTTGTATCAGCCCTGACAGGAGCAGAGCGAACCTGTGCTCCCAGACGGTCTCCTGGAGCCACAGTCTCCAGACTTTAATGGTGTGAGAGGAGCAGCAGAGAGGACTGCGATGAATGATGGTCCGAGCTCTCCTCTCCCACCGCAGTGTCTGTACAGCGGGGCAGCCCTTTGCTTCGGCTGTCACATGTGCTTATCATGATTAATGACCAGCTGTTATGGGCCCTTACCTCGCTCCACTCCCACTCTGTGATCTCATGCTCGCCTCATAACGGCCGCGTTTGACCCAGTCTCAGGTCAGGCGCACCAGTCCAATCGCACAGCAGTTACTCCTCGTCCACCGGGAGAGCACGATCAGCCAGCACCTGGATACAGAGACGGGTAGAGCAGTGTGTATAAAGGGACTGAACATGTACCTGTTTTTGTCATGTAATTAAGTAAAACACAATAGCCTACCAAAACTAAGTACAAGTAAATAGATTCTTGTGAGCTTTAAGCCAGGTTATAATGGTGTCACGTCATCAAAAACAGACCTGGAGTTGTGTTTTGTTTCATTCACACGTTTGAGTAATCCTGAATTATTAGGCTGTCTACATTTCCAAATATTAAAGCGCTCTGTTCCATCCAACAGCTACTTTTTACCTTTAGTTCAGTAGAACCAGGGCTGAAATTATCCATATGATTCTAGTGAAGGTGTATAAAGTTTAAAAACACAGTGGAGGGCTTCCTGTATTACCACATGATGACATCACAAAGTGGAACAGAGTGTTTCCCGTTTGATAGAAGAAGTAAATTGAATATGCGGGGTTTGTGTGTTAACACTAGAACTCCCGCGACGGCCAACATGACCGTGAGCCTATTAAATATGCTAATTAGTTTGAATTAAAACAAAACTCCAGAGGCTAACCCTTATGACTTTTATTATATACAGGTTTTCTATACTGCCATGTGATTATTTTGTTCTTAAAATAATAAACAAAAAAACATCAAGATTTCTGCATCTCAAGACGCTGCTATAGAGCTCCTGCACCCACATGAACACATTTGACAGGGACGCCGTATTGGCAGTGGTGAAGTAGCCATAATGAACAAAACCGAGTGCTTTTGGAGCTTATCATTAAATGAAATCATAGACAATGATATATCTCATAACTAATCACATTAAACATTAGTGATCCTTACCTGGCATGGGGTGATTTTAAAGAGTATAGATTGAACAGATTTCGCCTTAACTATGCAATATCTGGACATCTAGTTTACTTTTCACCTTCTTATATGATCAAAAAGGGTCCCTAGAGATGTTTGTGAAAATATACTTTATTATAAAGCTCTGTACCTACAATGTTTAATGATACTGACAGTTTAAATGATGTGAAACTGATAAAATAGTGAAAACAGACATGTATTCTAACTCATGTGCAGATGTCATAGCCTGTTTGAAGCTTAATCACTCATGTCGATGTAATAAACACACACAAAAAAAACCATTTACTTTAGTCATTTTGTTTCTTGCAATTGATATTTCTAAGCAGTCAATTAACATTAAGCAAATTATAAGTGTTAAGAAAAAGCCATTTGTGATTGTTTGTCTTCAAATGGCTCCCTCTGCATAGTTAATAGACTATAATGCTAATAACAACACACGAACATGCGGTTTTTGAATCTCTGAGACAATGGTTGGATCATTCAAATAATAATACTAATTTAAAAAAAAAAAAATACCACGTGGCTGTAGAAATACAGTCATAGTTTAATTAATGTAGCTAAGGCTTGATTAGCTGCTAGCCCGTTTAGCTGCAGAAATCCATTTCTACCATCAATTTGGAGCTTTGAAATCCAGTAAAAGGCCCAGGTCTTCTCCTACCCTTGATAATGGATACAGGAAAATGTGCAACAATAATCCACAATCTCTGAAACAAAAAATAAAGTTTGTTAATTACAGCCAAAGCAGTTAGTTTCTATGCAAATTCTCCACCTCAAACACTGCTAGTATGGGGTTTGGAGCGAAAAGACTAGATAAGACTACACATTTTAGACTACATATTAGAATAACATGTTTGCTACCATTTTTTAGACTCAGGAGCTAGTGAGTAAAGCAGGCGGCCTACAGTCAGTTCTCCAGAGAAAACCTTGGCCTTATTTCACAATCTTTCTGAAGGAGAGTCTGAGATGGAGAGACGGACAGACTTTGAGGTCGACTGGAGCGAGAAAGAAGCAGACTGTGAGCCGAACCTAACCCCCCTTCTCCCACACGCCCGAGAGTAGCTCTGCCTAAGATCACCGCCTCTTCGGATACAGGTGTTCGAGCTGTGTGCCTCTTATCTTAGAGGTTAGGCCTAAATTGGTCTACTTGTACTCCCTTACAGGTCCACCACTACTATGGAGCTCCAGCCTCTATGGAAGGCAAAAAGGGACAAAAAATGACTTGTTCACAACATGTTGGCACATTAAAAAAAACATGTTTAATCCTGTTTAATACACAAGTAAATTGCGCAATCTCTTTCCCCTGCATCTTTGAACGTTTGTAAAAAGTGTCCTCCCAATTCCCTTTTACAACACACTATTTTTCATGAAAACATCAACATCCATTTTTTTTTTTTTATTTCACATGTCCCTGTTGATTACTGAATATATCTTATTCTGTGTCCATCTCCAGTGTTCAGGCGGCTGGGTGGATAAGAACAGTCACATCCTAATATTCTCTTCCATATCCTGGTTGTAATCCTCATTCTTAGTCTCAAATAAATACATGTTCTGGCAAACTTTGATGCGATCTATTCAATTCTTTTCATGAAGGACCAAAATCATTTCACATGCTTTGAATAGACAACTGTAATGCATCGCAAGTTTTAATTCATAAATAGTGATGATGCATAGCCTAATGTTTCATGTTGGAATAGCTGGAGTTGTTGTTGTGTGGATCAGTGATTATTCCATAAGCCTTTGCTCCACCTGCAGGCGCCGGAGAGAAGGCGGCAGTGCTCGATCAACAGGCACTGCAAACTGAATAAAAACCACTGTGAACACTCGTGAAAACACTATCACTCTGTTACTATTCTTGAGTGGTTATTATCATTATTTGAAGTATTGAAGTAGATGTATCATAATGTACTCAGAATAATCAAATGTATAGTCACTCCAAATGTTTATCTGTGTGTCATTCATTTTAGAAGCACTAGGCACTAAAACGGCTCTATTCTCTATGCGACATTTTGAAGATATTATGTAGGGATATTTTACACTAATCTTGAACAGAGATTTCAAAGTTCCACAGGCCTAATCCCGTAATTTTGTTGGTAAATTGAAGTGGAACACACATTTGGCACAATGGTCTCCCTCCTTACAGTAATGCACTTGCTTCATCTAACTCAACACTGTCGGCCTGTTATTATATTATATTATATTTTAAATTTTTTCCAATTTCTCCCAGTGCTGGTGTTAATACACAGAGTTAGCCCACACAGAGTAAACATAAACGTGCATCAAGCTGCCATGACACTAGTTCAGTGTTAAAATGACTCTCAAAAGAGTTTATCCAGCCTACTAATGAAGCTACTCCCATCACATCAGATTTGTGAAGTTGTTGCGTATTGTTTGTACCATGCTTTTGTGCATTTATGATAAATGGCCATGGGTGACACACGCTTGTGGGTTGAGCATTGTAAAGGCTTGTACAAGGGGGTTCTGTAGCGTACGTTTTGATGAAGAAACATAAAACATGGTAGAAAGCTCCAAAAAACTTGATTTTGCATAATACTGGTTCATGTTTTGCAGCTGAGAACACGGTGAGAGTGCCAGACTCTGACAGTTGGTTAAGTAGTGGTGCTTAATCCATTCAAAGTACTTTCAAAGTTTGCTCACCCAAAAAGTACAGTTCAGCCTAAACAAGACAAGGAAGAAGAATTGACTGAACAGGTGGAGTAAAGTGACACAGGCAGGTGTGCCAGAGGAATGAACTGGAGGATTTGGTACGCAGCTATAATAAAAGGTAAGTGTGGTGTGACTCAATTCAAGACCATCACCGACGACATCTCTGCTTGTACAAAGAAGCTTGTCAAAGTGGACAAAACATTATTGACTCTGGACGAGTGGGACACCAAGTTATAGAGAAGGAGAAGGGGCTTTGTAAAAACTAAACTGGAAATAAAAAAGAAAACAGTAACTTGAAATGAGTAGTGGAAGACATAATGACTTCTGTGTGGCATAATCAGTATTTATATCTGGTGTGTGACCGAAATGAGCCACTCTACAGGACCTTAAAAAACAAAAAAAGATGTACCACATGCACCCATTTCAAACAAACTACTTTTAACTGTATGAAACTTAACACCCCTTAATATATTAGTTTTTAGAGTTAGTTGATCCAAAAATGCTGTTTGATTATTGTAGTTAAACAAACATAAGCCTGTTTTCTAGTTTATTGTTGATGTCATGTTTTATTTTTATTTTTTGTAAACTCATAGATTACATTATTTGTGTTAGAGAGATCCCAATTCTGTGCTGTACTGAGGGCTCTCACTGCCAGCTCCGTCCCAGTTATCTTAGGCTGTGTCATCAGAGGTATAATACTCCCTACAACGGAAGCATAGCCAGACTGGACTGTACTAGACTAAAATGGAAAACACTATGATAAATGTCATGGGGTTTCATGTTATTACAGTGTAGGTGCTGGGTCCTGTACTGATGTAAATACACTCCTGGGTTAGAACTCCAGCATCAAGCTTCTTCTCTTCAGCTCTCAGGATACTACCATGTATTGTACAACAGTCGGTGTCTACAAGCAGCTTAATCTGGTAAGTGAAAATATTCCTTTGGCAAAATGGAGGGAGACGTTGCCTTGTTAACAAGATGTATGCTTGACAGACAAATAACCTGTATGATGAGAACTGGAAACATATTAAAGGAAGTATTAGCATGTACTTTTGCCTTTTTTCCCATAACTACTTCTATTTTACATATCCATCCTTATTTTTCCTTTGATGAATCAAATAACTGACTGGGAGAATCCTGACAGCGCCTGCGCTCTGATGGGTCATCTTTGAGGGACAGCGTAAGCACATTACCATAATGACAGTGACATATTTAAAGAGCCACATGTTTCTGCTTTGAGACGCCGTTTGAATTTACATGAAGGACAAATGGTTGCGGAGTTACGGTAATGGAAAGTCTGCAACCGCGAGTCTATTGGCAGCGATAGTATCCGACGCTATAGAGTTAATTGAGTAGTTTTTATTATGGTATGCTTTTATTTATACAGAGGGTATAGAGCAAGACTAACTGGGAATAAAATATAATTTACAACTGATTTGGTTAAATTGATAAATGTTATTCTGGTTGGTTAGCTGGTTAATTCTGGAGTTCACCTTCTGGTTGAGAGAAGCAAGACTATGAGGTCTTCGGGGCTAGACTAGGTATTCCTGTGCACAAACCTGAGCGTGGACACATAAAGAGAATACACTGTGTGCTCCAGAACTCTGCAAATTGCTGTAGATCATGCAGGGAACTGTAGCTCTATGACAGGTTTATACAGAGTTTGACAGACCAAAGCAAAAAAGCAGTAACATTCCCATGTGTTGTGTAAAGCTTATATAAGTGCTGAGTATTGGTTTGATAATAATTGCAGAGGGCTAAAAATTGATTATTGAAGTGTTTTGGTGTTAGAGCAGCTTTCACAGTCTGGGAGGGTGGGACTATGACCACAGGCTGGTGTGAAACTGCGGTAGTTTATTTTTTTTTTTATCTATGTATTGATCTACTGATGTTCTGCAGACTAGTAGAATTAGGTGCAGTGGTGGTTAACGGGTGACTACTGAGAGCCCAGGGCAAGTTCTCTTAGCATTACCCCGTGCAGCCGGTTGTTAAATACTGGGCACAGTGGGGATACATGGAGTCATACACAACCTATTTTCACTCGATGGCCTGGCCTATGTAACATCAAATTCAAATAGTAAACCTCCAAGAAAGCATAGTACTGGAAACTGAAATGCTGTTCCATCATTAAATGTTTTTGGTTTTGTGTGTGTTGTACATCTGCTAGGTTTATATGTTGTTCATGTTGCTTGAGTCAGGGATGAGTCAGGGAACAGTATTTAGATCTAAATCAGTCATTAGTGAACACAATATTCTAGTGCCTGAAAGACCTAACATCGTTTTTGCAATCTATGGACTTTTTCAAATATCTATTGACATTTTCATTTTAATTTGGCATATAATGGTGAAATCATATGGCAACAGTCTTACTAAAATACACAGCTTGGACAAAAAATAAGTCGCCACCTGGATTTAACTAAACAAATAGGTCCGAGTCTCCTCCAGTTGGTCAGGTCTAGGTTCACCAACAGTCTGTGCTCAAAGAATGAGGTCAGCTGACACCTGAATATACTGAATGACCAGGTTATTCCATCAGTGGATTTGTTCTTCCCTGGTGGCACGGGCATATTCCAAGATGACAATGCCAGGATTCATCAGGCTCAAATAGTGAAAGAGTGGTTCAGGGAGCAGGAGACATCATTTTCACACATGGATTGGCCTCCACAGAGTCACAGAATCTTTGGGATGTGCTGGAGAAGCTTTGTGCAGCGTCAGACTCGACCATCATCAATGCAAGATGTTGGTGAAAAATTAATGCAGCACTGGATGGAAATAAATCTTGTGACACTGCAGAAGTTTATCGAAACAATACCACAGCCAATGCATCTGTAATCAAAGCTAAAGGCGATCCAATGAAATATTAGAGTGGCGACTTTTTTGTGGTCGGGCAGTGTTCAAAATAGTGTTTGCAGGTTTCTGGGAGGGAGACAACAGACAAAGCAGCACATAATATGAAGAGGCTGTGTAGATTCTATAGACAGGATACTGTACTATTGGAAATCGTTGTGTTGCAGTTTTGCATTATGTAGCTTATAATGGCATTATAGAAGATTGTGGAACATGGGATCTTGAGCAGTGAGTTAAGAAAAACATGAGTCATTTAAATGTGCTATATTAATGAAGATCAAATAGACAAAATATGAATTTAGGTCGTGGCTTATCCTGGCCACAATGATGCCTGATATTACATGAGTATTTTGGGGCGTTTCATTGACATCGCGCCAGTTTCATCAGCTGCTTGAGTGTATGGCAGGATCGTAGCTGTGCGCATAGGTTCATGAACAGCACGTACTGAATATACACCCAAATTTACATCCTTTTCACCGCAATGTTGATAAATGTGAGACAATGTGTGTGTATTTGGCCTGGCAACAGACATTGAAAAGGGCAGCCTGACAAATGTGTGGACAGAGGAACTATTTCAGGAGAAACTGCAGTGGGGACCAGAAGTATATAAGTGCATATATAATTCAGTCATTGAGACAGGCCATGGAACAAGAGAAAAGTGTTCCATGTGAATAATAAAATACTGCGTGTCCCATTAAACTCACATTAATTTAATGTAATTTCACACATTTGTTAATTTAATTTCTCAAACTTTTTCCATTTCCGCTTTGTTTTGTTTAATTACAGTCAACCTTTAAGTTCAATATCACACACACCAGTTACTTTAGATATTGTATTTGGTTAAACTTATTCATTTCAGTTACATAATTCAGTTAAACGTACATCCATTCATTCTTACTCAAGTCTCCACATGGTCCAGTCAAAGAGGGCCCAATGTCGGCCATCTTTAAAGCCTTTGGGGTGCGGTTGTGGGCTGGACCATGTGGAGCGGAGAACTGGTTTAAGTTTGTTTTTTTTTTTGTTTCAATGTCTTTGTGTATTTCGATTTCATTTCAACTGTTTATAGCTTGATTTTAAACACTTGTCAAAGGGACTTAGGCCCTTCAAATTACACAGTTTAGACTGGAATTTTGCTCAAGTTAAAATCTAATGGCAACTGTGGAGCCAGTACTTACCTGGGGGACGTCCTTCCAGCTCAGAGGGTATACAAACAATCAGAGTTAGTCAATCGTGGGACTTCACTGTAATGCAGATTTAATTTAAGTGCTTATGCAGTTTATATTGTTTTCTTGAGTTAAGTTGTTTTCAGCCAGAGTCATCTTTTTAAATAATAAGACACTTTTTTTTTTATACTAGTCTGTCTCGTACTTTCACCACATTGGGGCAGATTGTACATGTAAATTGAACACAATAATAGAAAATCGTATTAAAGAACAATTAGAGGCAAGCACGGATAAACCTGCAATCGTGAGATCTAGATTACTCAAACATGCGTGGATGACATCTAAAATCTCTTCAGGCATGTAACATGGTAGTTAGAAAGCAAAAAATAAATAAATAAATAAATAAATAAATAAAAATGCATAATACCCCTCTTTGTGGAAAATTATGGAAAAAGTGACACGATTACTATTTATTTATTTATTTATTCTTAATACTAATATTATCCACATGCACATAAACTCCACAACAGTGATTCTCACTCACATTACAGATTTTGGTTCTAGGATGAAATATTTAGTTGGAACTATATTTTTAGATTTGAGAGTAGCATTTGATGTTTTAGACCACAATATTTTGGTGATTAAGTTGAGTTTCCATGGATTTGAGTTATCAGCGATAAAACGGACCACGATTTATGTATGCAATCTGGAGTTTAAAGTTTATATTAACTAGCTATTCTGAGATTGAGATGATGGATTGTGGAGTTCCCCAGGGAACTTGCCTTGGACCACTTTTGTTTTCTGTTTTTTACTAATGATTTTCCATTGGTACTAAAACATGCAACCAGGCCCTCGCACCCACAGCAGGACAATTCAGTAACATCTAGAATGAAGACTTTATTGATGTAGCTATTTAGGTAAATTTTTCCCACGTACTGGAGCAGAAATTGTCTTGCCCCAATACAGTCATATTGTACAAGGAGCGGTTGAGGTCAAAATTTGTCCGCTGTGTACTGTTTGCATCCGATTATAAAGTGTTTTATTTATTGACTGATAATCGATCTGTTGTCGCAGAATTCCAAAAAGTGCTCATAAACTCACTGTGGTGAATTATTAAGGTAAGTGAGGAATAACTTTGGATCACTGCTAAGTGTTTAAACTAGATGTGTTTTTTCACATTTTTAAAGCGAACCTATTCAGTGAAATTTCTTTTTACAACTTTTAACCATGTTATAGTTGTTTTCCCTCAACATTTACTCACACAAAGCTGTATTTGGAGTGATTCATGCATGGTTGTCATTCTTTAATTGCTTATTTTCAAGACGCCATTTTGACAATCAACTCCTGTTTTCCCCTCCACCGGTACACGCTCACTGCTCTGTACTAACTTTGTTTTCCGATTTTATTTTCTTAGTCTCTGATACATGTGGGATTTGCGAGCGTCATTTCAGTATGCTTGCTAGCGTGATCCGCATCTATTCATCAGAGGTGCCGACAACTCCTCGGCTCTTTGTCATGATGCCGTTTATGTTGACATCAGTCCCACTTATAACATAATGATCCACAGGTGTCAGAGAATGCAACTATATAGAAGACGCAAGCAGAATAAGTCTAACCTGGCAGAGGCTGGATGGAGCGTTTTGTTCTCATCTCCAGTGTGATCTCAGCTACGATCACTGTTTACTGCCATTGTGCTTTTAGGCAAGACTCCTTTTCCACCTATATATAAATGTGTTCTATTCTGGTCCCATAAACGACCATGAAAGTGTAGATTCACAGTACACAGGAAAGCAAAAACATTTCCTGCCCTGTCAGTCTTCTAAAATGGCCTTGTGTACCTTTATCCATCTTTTCTTTCTCCACAAAATAACACATTCTTTTGTATAATAGTTGCTTGGAAGAGCCAAGATTGCTAATCCAAGTTATTACATTCCTTTATTTGAGCCGAATCAAAAGAAGTGGTTGGGCTGCACCATGTCAGCAGCACGCCACACTCCACTCTGCTTCCAGCTATACAGCACATTTTGGCAACATGAGCTTCATTTGTTTGTGCCAAGACAAAGCTCCCATGTCTGGGATCTGATCATTTAAATTCTGGGCAGATTTTTGGAGCAATTTCACATTTGCAAATTCAAGGTTCAGACAGGTTACTGCTACTGTTTATCTGAATCCATTCATATACGTGATTAAAGAATTTGAACTGGTAAATTGTGGATTTGGTGAAAGAAATTTAATATCCCAGAAGATACGATCATATTTTCTTTCATACATTTGGAGCAATTTTCAACCTTTAAATCAAACAAACAACTAAACCATTATTTACCGCTTTTATCTATTGCACATTTTTACACTCTTATTAAGTTAAGTTTGTGTTTCTGTATGATCCAGCATTAAGGGTTGAGTGCACAGAAAATGTCGATTTGCACTTAACCCCTATTTTGGATACCTGTATTTACTTTCACTCCAGGTCCTCACATGAGATTCAGAAATGTTCTGTATCCAGTTTTCTTAAAAATAAACAGACAACCAGGGAGAATTATGCAAAATTGTTGTTGTTTTTTTTTAGCTTTCTACCAAATTATAACGTTGCCTCATCAAAAACATCCCTAAAGAGATTTGAGAAGTCATCCATGCATGTCTGAGTATTTTAGCCATTTCTCGAGAGTCCTTTTCAAACCCTTTTTGCGGTTATCTGTACGATTCTGACCAATGCTCAGCCCACAAGCGTACGTCATCCATGCTCCCACCCGGCAATTCTCCACAAATATACAAAAACATGATACAAAACTACACAGCGACTTCATAAACCTGATGAGATGTGCAGTAGTTTTATTGGCACAAAAAGTAAAATGAGGGGAGGACTCAGTGTGAAACTTATGTTAGTATGTTGTTTTTTTCAGCACAATAAAAGGTAACATGGTGATTTAAATATGTTGCAGGCAATACCCCATAGAAGTAAATGCCCCTTATGAGTGGCAATGGATCTGTTTGTATTATTATCTTGTTGTATGAAGTGTATAAAGTGTGTGGTGAGGGGTTTTGCAGCCTTAAAACATATATAATAATTGTACAAAATAAAGCTGACTACTTCACGGATTTCGTCTATTGCGGGTTATTTTTACCTGCAATAGACGTTTATCTCGTTACTCATTTATCACCCCCGTGACAAACGAGGGACTACTGTCAGTCTAAAAAAGTACAGTACAAGTAAAACACAAACTTGTAAAGGTTTACCCCCATCATTAGCCACTCAGTTTATAATTACAGAGATCTATACATATTTGAGCATTTTTCAACATTATTTATTGCTGAGAAAATTCTGAAACAGTGATATGTGTGTGATTCAGAAGTGTAACCATTTTGCTAGAAAAAAAAAAAAAAAAAACCCCATAAAACTACCATAAGTTGGAGCTATCAGTGGACGGGGCTGGCAGCACAGACTGGCAGTGCGACACTTGGTTGGAATGACGTATACTGGATATCACATCGATACTAAAATTTTCCAAAATATAAACTTATGACCCACAGCTGTCATGAGTTAAAACTACAATATATAGCAAACAAAAGCGTGATCAGTTGTCTTTAAACACACTTGAATGCAGTCGCCTGTTCTACACTCCTCCGAACATTGCCTACAGCTCTGTATTGTGTGTGGTTTCTGCAGCTTGTCCACAGGTGCAGATGGTGTGACGGGAGCGCTCGGCAACACGGCGCATATGGCTTGCTCTCTGGTGAATGGAGTCGGAATTACCACCACGACAAGCTGACCAAAACGGCACCAGAAGCTCCCTGAGGCCCCGTGGAGCCAGATTGGTGCTGATGGCAGAGGATGGAGGGAGAGGCTGCGAGGCGGAGGATGCTGGTCACTGGCTGTAACAGAGCTGACAGATGGAGCAGGTTCAACGTGTTCTTAATGTGCTCAAATGGAACTTAATGGACAATAGAATCTGCAGGTGCTTGAAAAAAAAAACAAAAAAACGAAAAACAAAACAGGCCCATACAAAATATTTCCTATGACACTATTGGTAGTAATGCACAATGATGGGATTTTCAAACTATACCAAAAACCGATCATTTGAAGATGTGTGCCACTGAAAACCAGTAAAGTAAAGCTGGTAATACACTTTTAAATGAACCTGGTGCATTGGTACATGTTTTATTTAGTTATTTTTCTTCTTATTAACAGTATTCTTCAGATAAGCCATGTTCTATCTGTGGGTTTCATGCTTTGTGCAGTACTGAGGGTAAGGAGTGGGCCTGCAGCACTGTGGGTGCTCCTTTAACACGAGATGGATTCTGAGAGACATAAGCTCAAAGCAACTGTGCATCGTGAATATAAATGGTGAATAAAAAGTTAGCTTAAAAGCAGACACTGACAGTCCTGTACACAGTCTGCATTGGGTTAGTGAGTGTTTTCTCGTCTGCACACGGAGACATGGTCACATGATCACAGCAGCAGCTCAAACAGACAAACTCCTCCTGCTGCACCACACGTCCTCTAATTTGATTGAGAACTAAAATACAACTGGATCCTCACATAGTTCAAGCCCGTCAGCCCAGTGGCATATATGACAGACTACAGCATTAATGTGCGTGTTTTCACTTGTTGTCATGGTGAAAACTTTAAGATGACTTGTTAGATCCAACATGAGAAGCCTGTATCCCCTCTCCCCATCCATAGGGCTGGTACAAAGTGGCTTTGCGGAGATTTGTTTCCTCCAAACATAAAAGAAAACCGTATATGTGAACACGTGTCCTCGTCCTCTCTCTCCCTCTGATCTGGAGCTGGTCTGTGTGTATGTCTGGAGCAGGGGGCGGAGTCGGGGCTGAGACTGAGCATTCTGAGGGAGAAGACCTCGGAGGAAAAGCAGCTGAATCTGCTTTCTGTTAAGTGTATTTTTGCTTCTTCTAATTATAGGATAAAATGATCAGTTATCAGTGTGATATCACAATTGCCATTATCATCAAAAACCATTGGTGGCCGATAATATTGTGCATACCTAACTATTGGCACATACACTGCCTGGCCAAAAAAAAGTCACCACCTGGATTTAACTAAACAAATAGGTACGAGCCTCCTCCAGTTGGTCGGGTCTAGGTTCAGCAACAGTCTGTGCTCAAAGGATGAGGTCAGCTGACACCTGAATATACTGAATGACTGGGTTATTGCATCAATGGATTTATTCTTCCCTGATGGCACCGGCATATTCCAAGATGACAATGCCAGGATTCATCAGGCTCAAATAGTGAAAGTGGTTCAGGAGCATGAGACATCATTTTCACACATGGATTGGCCTCCACAGAGTCCAGACCTTAACCCCACTGAGAATCTTTGGGATGTACTGGAGAAGCTTTGTGCAGCGTCAGACTCAACCATCATCAATGCAAGATCTTGGTGAAAAATTTATGCAACACTGGATGGAAATAAATCTTGTGACATTGCAGAAGCTAAATCGAAACAATGCCACAGCGAATTCATGCTGTAACCAAAGCTGAAGGTGGTCTAATGAAATATTAGTGTGTGACCTTTTTTTGTTGGCCAGGCAGTGTATGTTCACGTATATATGTGCTCATATTTGAAATAAAATGTAGATTTTTCAAGGAAACACCATTCTGCAGGTGGCACTTCCTGCATGATTCAATGAAATAGAAATATAAAACTAAACTTCAGAACATTCTCCATACAGACAGATACGTTTATGCCATACTGTAGATTTTCATTTGTGCCAAAATGAGTACACAACACAGCCGCATCCTTTGTGTATCATTGATTACAGAAATTGAAATTTAGATCAAAATAAGTACAGAGCAGCGGCCATATACCACTGGTGCTGAAAACGAGAGTTGGTCGGCAATATGGTGTCTTGAAAATAAGCGATTGCTCAACCATGCAACACTATGGTTAAAATCTCTGAAAAGTAGATTTTGCAGAATAGTTTTAATACTACCTCTGTTCTGTTTTTCTACATCAGTTTTGTGATCTCTTTTTTTATTATTCAACTGGAGACGGCAATGTGGGTGAAGTGTTTTGCTCAAGCACACAATAACTATAAAACTAGAATTAAATCTTTGACCCCCCAGTTGCAGAATACTAAATTGCTAAATCCCAGTTCACACCCAAATAATGCCAGCAGTGATGGAGAGTAATTTCTGTTAAGAACCCAAAGGTTTCAATTGTTATTCAGAATAAGTCCTATTTTTGAGAACACATTTAATATTTTACACTTTGAGCAGCAGAGCCAGGAGTCTACACTGAAGAGAGGTGTATAGCTTTCCCTACAGCCTCCAGCCAGGAGTGGCACAATAACAAAAACATTATCCTCCTGCTGCTTTTGATACTGCCCTGTCAATAATGCATGTGTAGTGGGCAGGCCCGGCTCCAGTGGCCCGGCTCCAGCGGCTCTCCCGGTCTTTCATGTATTTATGAGGCATGTGACAGACTGCTCCACTGGGGTCACGCAGCGCCACAACTCACCTGCCTTACCTCTCCATTCATCTTGTACACCTTTTCTACACATTGTTTTAAAGAAGTCGTATTGTGGTTGTGTGTCCTTTTTCTTCATTTGTACCAAAATGACTACGTGACACTAACAAATCCTATGCGTCTCACTGCTTAAGACATTTCAAATGGAGAACAAAGTAAGTGCAGAGCAGTGGGTGTGAACCAATGGTGGTGAAAACGGGGGTTGGCTATACGGCATTACTCAGACATGGATGAATCACCCCAAATGCAACTTCAAGAGGGTAGATCAGAAGGGGAAATCATAACATGGTTAAAAGCTCTGAAAAGTCACTTTAACATAAAAGGTCTGCTTTTACTCTGCAAATGTATTATAATTTATTGTCAGTAAGGACTTGGTGATTAAATTAATTTAACATTGCTAAAAAACATTTCCATAGACTTTTATGACCTCTTGCTGTCAGAACAGGGTTGTTTTGTAAGGTAACGGATAAGGTCAGCGCATGGTTTTGAGATTATGGTAATAGCTGTACCTGAGTTTAACATGAAACCAGTAACCAGTTTATTTTAAACGGTTTGCAGGGGTCAAAAGTCATTCAACACTTATCTTATGCATTCCCATCATCCTAATTATTCCCTGTAATGAGTTTATAATCACATTTCACAACCTTCAGAGACCAGTGTGGAGTTTTGCTGTGAAGTTAACAATTAGCATGCTACCAGTGCACTTCCTGATTACCAGACAATACAACGCTGTATAATTAGATGCAGACAGGGACAAGACAAATTTTGCTCAAAAAAAAAAAAAAGGAAAAGGCTTTTAGTGCTGCTTAGTGATGTGATGTTGTCACAAATCAACTGATTCTTTTGAATGACTCCTCACTGTGAACCACGGGAACTGGCCCAGTACAACAGAAAAAGAACAGGATGAGAACCAAGATAAAGCTATGGCTGAAATGCAGGACTGGAGAACTGCATCAAATGCTGAACTTAAATCATGCAAAATTAAAATTAATCATAAACCTTGGTCAACTGATAAAAGAGGACCACTTTGGGCTGTTTCCATGCTGTGGTTGGATTAAAATGCAGATTTTCAAAAAATATTATTATTGCTCCTGTGCTGAATCAATTGTCAGGTCTGAACATAGACTGTACATGCAAATGGACACAGCTAATAAGCTAGCCCCGCTTTCCAAATAGAAAATTAGCTCTCCTGAAAGTTCCAAGTCAAGGCAGACTTGATGTTACTGGAAGTGATTGAACAAGTTCGCCAAGAGGAGGAGATAGCAAAGCAGGTCAGCCTCCAGGCCGACCTGCCAGAAGCTCAGTTTGCTGTGAATATGGTGCAGCGACAGGGCAACCTGGATGGGCCGACGGGCAGTGCCAGCATGTCAGAGGTCGTCAGAACTCACACAAGATGGAAAGCTGTGGCAGGTGTGGTAGGCCTATACATTCAGATATGAAAAAGTGCAACAAACGTCACAAACAAGGCCATTGGGAATGTATGTGAATGTATGTATTAAAAGCAATGAGAGAAGTGACTGAAGAGTCGGAGCGGACATGTTCCTTGGAGAAATCGAGCTGATGAAAATGATAAATGGACAGTTGACAGGGAAATAAACAATGTGCCAAAAGCATTTAAAATAGACATTGGTGCAGACGTCACAGTCATCATTCAAGGTGCATACAACATGATGAAGGCAAACACATTAACACACTTAATATCTATGTCATCAAAGGAAAAGTCAGTTGCCTGCTGGGGTGCAACAAAGCTGTGGGCATGGGCCTAGTGCAAAGAGTGAATGAGGTCAGTACCATGTTTGGACATGGAGGCAGTGAAGATAGCCCTTAGGTATGGTGAACTGTTTTGTTAAATATGTCACAGGACTGTCCATTGTTCAACTTCTTTACGCACTGCTGACAAAAGACTGTAGAGAGGGTTTGGGAGCCGGCTCAGCACACAGCCTTTCACAAACGGAAGTCATAGCTACAGCTAATTTTCTTGCTTTTTATGATGCTATGATTCAGCTGTCACAAGCAGTTATGGACTGGGACTGGTTCTTCTCCAGCTGCAAGGAGACAAATGGAAACCCATGCCCTGCACATTCAGACAGCTCAGTGACACCGAGGCCAGGTATGCTCAGAATGAAAAAAAAAACGCACCTGGCCGGCGTCAGGGCATGTGAGGGATCTGTTTGGACTGAGCAACTTCAGACTGATAACTGACCACAGTACCACTGATTAACAGCAAAGACCTGGACAACATTCCCATCAGTTGCCAGGGACTGTTAATGAGAGTCATGTGCTTTAGTGCTACAGCAGAGTATGCACCCGGGAAAACTCTGGCAGTAGCAGATGCTTTGTCCCGGGGCTCAGAGCAGTGCTATGGAGGCAGGGTTTCACATGAAGATGTAGCTGTTCACATAGCTGCTGTACTAAGTCACGTACCAGCCTCAACTCAGTCAGATAAGGCACAGCACTGCTCACGATCCACAGTTATAGACAGTTTGAAGCTTTATCAGGTCAGGCTGGCCAGAGCTGTGAGCGCTAAATGGACTTTTTTGTGAGAGGATGTTGCATAGTGTTTCCTGTAGACATGAGAGAGATGGTCCATAACGGGCACCGGGGTCTAACCAAGTGAAGGGAAAGAGCTTTACATCTGTATGGTGGCCCAAAATGAGGCAGGACATTTTCACAAAAGTACAACAGTGCCCATATTGTGCCAAAAATAATAACATGCAGAGAAAACAGCCATTACTTCTAACGAGGCCATGGCAGAAAGCAGCAATAGACCTATGTGAGTTCATAAAGCAGAACTACACTGCCTGGCCATAAAACAAGTTGCAACAAGTTTAGCCCATGTTACGTCATCTCCACGCTTCCCTCAGAATAATGGATATGCAGAGAGGGTGGTCCAGTTTGCAAAAAGCATCTTCTGACAGAACGACCCCTGTTTGAGCTCATGACATACAGCGCCACTCCAACCTCTTTCACAGGAGCGAGCCCGCTCAACTGTTGATGGGAAGGAAAATCAGGACCACCTTGCCCACTCTGCAGGCCAATCTCCAAACAAAAGCAGGAATAGAAAATCGCAGAAATGGCGTGAGGAACCTGCCACTGCTCAGCCCAGGGGACGCTGTGCTCACAAAACTGGATGGACAGAAGCAGTGGACAATGCCAGCCATTGTCTAGAGTGCCTGCTCCACTCGCAGATCATATACTGTGGACAATGTTAGCGCTACAGAAGGAATAGGTGCTACCCACTGGTCACACCAAACAGGGCCACACCAGGGATGTATGTTCTGTTGTAAACCCACAAAGGACTCAATGTCACCAGAGAGCCCCCAGCGTCTTTCACACCAGAGATTTTTACACCAGGGTCTAGTGTAACTCGTTCTGGCAGAGTGAGCAAACCAGCTACTAAGCATAACTTGTGAGTAATGTGGACAGCTGTTTATGGTTTTGATACTTACAACAAGATTTATGTCCACAGTTTCTGAACTTTCTCTGTTCTTACTGGGAGTTAGACAGAAGGTTCTTCTCCAGAAACATTTTTGTTTTGTTTTATATGGGGGGGATGAAGGATTGGCATAATTTTGCATAAATTTGATAAATTATTGATACAGTGAGGCCTAATACAAATGTGTTTGGACAACTTAAAATAGTATTTTTGTAAACAGCATTATTAAATGAGATAAGCTTGTATAATTTTGTTTATTCTATAAAAGGTCATTCTCTTTTAAAGAGCTGTAAGGTGTTCTGTGAGGCACTGTTCTACTGTATATATGTACAGTATGATCCAGTACAGTGTTCAGTAAAAACTACACACCAAGCACTCACATGTCGTCATCTCATCTTTTATGTTTTGTATAAAATACAGACAGAACACCCGCCAAACTAGCAGTGTGGGCGAGAAGGGGCATGTAACCTCAGCAGCCTCGCTCCTGTCTGTCTCTTCAGTTTCACACTTGGATTTCCAAGTATGGTCCCTGGTTGCAGATTAGCCACTATAACTGCTAGCCTTGATGGGCTTCATTTGGTTGCAACCGAACGCTGTGGGTAACGCCACATTCCCCCAGTCCACTTCTATTATACAGTCTATGGGTCTGAGGGACTGAGACCTATTCTGCAAAACTGACTTTTCAGAGACCTATTCTGCAAAACTGACTTTTCAGAGCTTTTAACCATGTTATAGTTGTTTCCTCTCACCATTTACTCACCTGACATTGTATTTGGAGTGATTCGTGCATGTTTGAGCAATGTTTAATTATTATTTTCCCGGCACCATATTGGCGAACAACTCCTATTTTCACCGCCACTGGTACAGGCCCCTGTGTTTACTTCGTTCCCCAATATTATTTTCTTAATCAGTGATAAGCGCAGAATTCGGGAGCGTTGCGTATTCATTTTGATAGAAATGAAAAAAAAAATCTGCTGCTCACAAGCGAGACCTGCAACTATTCATTGGACTTTTTGTCGTGTATAAAATGTCTTTTTTAAAACCATAGAGTAAACGACCAGATGACAATCAACAGTTCATAATGGATAAAATGTTCGGACCAACAGTGTCAAAAATGTCCTTGATGAAACGGGCAGGCATAATATCCAGTTTACACTTTGATCTGCACTCAGTGGTGTATGAGCCTTGTTTTTTTCTTTCTTTCATTGAAGAGGAGACAAATACAGACATTGAAAAAGAGAGGCGAGACTTGTTTCACTCAAAGGTGTATTGTGGAGACTTCTAAAGCAAAGAGCACCCACTTCTCCTGGTGTCACCCCAGACACCAGTCCTGTGGGTGCCACAGTAATCTCTGGCCAGATAAAACACTGCGCTCTCAACAAGCTGTAGCCTAAGATCTCTCTCTCAGTCCTCTCGGTCACTAATACGGGCCTGATATGTCCATGTGCTGTAATCTGCCTTCTGTAATAAAATGGTTTAATTCCTGTGGCAAAGCGGGAAAACCAAAACTCCATATGACAGTTTTTCATCTTTTCCAAATAATGACTTGGTTTGATGGGACCTGTGATAGTACCTGTGGTAAATATTCATTATACCTTTACGGCAGTTAAATGTCAGCTTGTAGACAAACAGGAAGTAGCGGAGGGACAAATGAGGAGACAATTTCTGAACTTTTTTGTTTTGTTTTTTCTGACAGTTTAAACCTTCATCCAACAAAATAAAAGTGTGACATTTATTTTTATTCAGCTACTCATAACTATTATGTATTTTAGACAAGTTTTAGCCCTTGTTTATAATATGGTTGCTAGGTAACACAACTGGAAATACCTCTATGTATGTCAACCAGGAAGTAAAATGTAGATTTCGCCAAAATTGCAAAACTAGACAAAACTAGGCAACATTTTCTGTAAAACCTTAAATATAATCATGTTAACTATGTCTTAGTGAAAAAGTACTCTAACCAGTGATATGCATTTTAACATGAGAATATTCTGTAAATGTACTCTGTTAACAGCTCTATGGAACACTAAATGAAACGCTGCTCTCTGCCGCAGCACGGAGGTCTGTGGCCCTGAGGAAGGGCAACAAGTGAAAGTGAATGTAACTAGTTTATGTATTTCGTCATGCACGCAGCTGTGCAATGAGGGTCTGTACTAGTAATATCAGTATTTCATAATAAGAAGGGGTATCTCATTTCTTTGGTATATAACTGCCTGTTCAGCATGTTACTTTTTATTGATTTGCAAATGCTATATTCACTGAAAACAATGTTTAAAGCGCTGTCACAACATAGTCATCGTGCAGCCCACTAATAAAACTGGACGTAGTATCGGGTTTGTGAAGTTGTAGCGTATTGTTTTGTATCCTGCTTTTGTATATCTATGGAGAATTACTGTGCGGGACCATGGGTAATGTAGGCTTGTGAGCTAAGTATTGCACAGAATAACCATGGAGAGGGTCCCAATAGGCCTGGAGGGCTTACTAGATTACACAAACATGCATGGATCACATATAAAACCTCTTCAGGGATGTTTTTGATGAGGGAACATTATAACATGGTAGAAAACTCCAAAAAAAAGTCACTTTTGCATAATACCCCCTTTTTAATGTCCCACCAAACAAAATGCATGTATCACTCATCCTGGTGTGATTATAGCAATTGACTCTTTTAAAAGGATGAATGAAAGGAGCCAGTCAAACGTCTCTTTGAAAGAAACAGATCCTGAAGATCCCATCATAGTCTCTGTACATGACTGCATCAAAGCCCAGAGACAACACGGGCGCCTCTTCTATTTGCATTTTGATGTGACTGCTGAAGGAGGCTCTGGAGGTCTTATTACATCTCTCCAGAACGCCTCAGCAGAACAGGCATGCTCCAGGGCACGTGGGAAACACTGCTTTTCTGACACAGGCTTCAGCACAGCTCACAAATCAAAGTGTTCAAGGCCAGTGTAGAAATAATACACCGAGCCAGCAGACGTGAGCCACCACTGTAGTAGTAATCGTTTTTGTCTACTACAATCGGACGAAGCATTCAGGGCAGATTCAGGCCAGTCAGACCCGTACTGCAGTCCTATCTATGACAGTTATTGATCTAAAACACTGAATACATCACACATTTCATGCATACGTTGCTGAAAGAGAGCAATACCAGTGATATTTGTTTCGATCCCAACAGTAAGTTTTGCATAGAACCGCCTTAAAAGTATGAATTTTATGTTGGTGTTTAGAGACTATGACTATTTTCACTCTATTTCAGATTGAACTGGCCTGAAAATGAAATGTATGTGAAGATAAATGATGATTAAAAAGTCACTTTTATTTATAGGGATAGTTTTGACATTTGAGTAGTTGCATATAAAATAATGCGTTAAAAAGTTGAAATAGTTTCTGTTTTGTTTTTGGGTCTCTGCCAGTGCCGCTCGCCTCTTCTGCGAGGAAAGGGTGAGCAGGGAGGGGCCGTGTCGTTGGAGCATGTGGAGTGCTGCAGAGGACTTCCTAGTTACATAGACGTATGGCCTTGTACACCTAATCTATGAGGAGGGTTTGAATACTGCCTGTGAGACACCGCAGTCTCACTCAAACACGCCTGGATGATTCAGGAAACCACGTCACGCATGTTTTTGATGATGGAATAATGTTATAACATGGTAGAAAGACACATATATATAGTATTTAGTGATTGCGGCTAAAACAATGTTACAAAGTGCTTAAAACTGATGCAACATTAAAAAACAAGTGACACAAAAATAAAATAAAAACATAAAAAACAAGATGCATCACGACATCATATAACTACATCCGCACAGCTGTATATTGTATTACTGAGAAAAAGTCAGAGTATAGAAGTAGATCTTGGATTTAAAGGTGGCTGTAGTGTTTGCCGACTTAATCTCTTCTGGGAGACAGTTCCACATTTCAGGAGCCCTCACTGTGAACGCCCTCTCCCCTCTGTTGAGAAGTGAGGAGGGTCTGATTGGTGGAATGGACTGAGCGATCGGGGACACGACGGTGGACAAGAAGGTGCAAGGTCGCAAAGAGCTTTAAAAATGATTCCTACAATTTTATAAACTATTCTAAAATAAACAGGCAGCCAGTGAAGAGATGCTGAAGTAGGTGTCATATGCTCATAACGCCATTAATGAGTGTAATAAGAACAGAGACAAAACAACACAGCTGGGTATGCATCAGAACTTATACAAGTGTAGACTATAGTACACAAGCTTTAATATTAGTCCTCATATAGACCCTTTAAAATGCTGTCAGTCATCTGGAGGAAATATGAAATACCATAACACATGTTCACTGATTAACTTACATCCGATCTAAACACTAATGCTTTTAAGTCTTTATACAGAAAGTACATGAATTTCCAGTGTAGAGATGTTTGTTTTTATAAAAGAAAATTAAATAATAAAAACAATTCTATCCTCAAAATTGTATGAACAGAAAAGTCACAGGCTGCAGTGTCTCTGTGTTAGACGATTGCATTGTTGCTATTCTAAAACACTCCCCTTAATAAGAATAATGTAATCACACGGTATCACAGGGCGTTACCCAGTGCATTACATTGTTCTTGACAGATCAACCTGTTCAGACTGTCCTACCTTTTATAACCAATCACACATCTTTTATCAGTCAGTTTTTTGTCATGTTTTATTATATTTATATGTATATGTAATTTTATCTTGTTCAGTGTCCTTGGGTGTTCTGAAAGCCGCTTATAAAAAAAAAAAATGCATTATTATTATTATTAGTATTATTATGATCAAAGGTAATAATAAATTTAATAATAATAAATTTTATTTATATAGCGCTTTTTACGGTACTCAAAGACGCTTTACATACATACAATAAAATATCACAAAATTTACAAATAAAATCAAACATTAAAAGCAATTTTAAACAGGTGAGTCTTGAGTTCCTTTTTGAAGGTGGGGAGGTCAGAGCAGTCACGGAGGGGTTTGGGCAGTGAGTTCCAGAGGGTGGGTGCAGCGATGGAGAAGGCTCTGTCCCCCCAGGTTCGGAGCTTGGTCCTACAGGGCAGGGACAGGAGGTTGGAGTTGGAGGAGCGGAGGGAGCGAGATGAAGTGTGGTGGTGGAGCAAGTCCGTGAGGTAAGGAGGGGCCAGGTTGTGGAGTGCTTTGAATGTGAGGAGAAGGATTTTGAAGTGGATGCGCTGAGGAACGGGGAGCCAGTGGAGCTTGTGGAGGACAGGGGTGATGTGTTCACGTGAGCGGGTGTGGGTGAGGAGCCGGGCAGCAGAGTTCTGAATGTATTGTAGTCTGTTGATGGTTTTGGAAGGTGTACCATAGAGGATGCTATTGCAGTAGTCGATTCTGGATGTGATAAATGCGTGGATGAGGGTTTCAGCGGCAGAGAAGGTGAGTGATGGACGGAGACGGGCTATGTTTTTGAGGTGGAAAAATGCAGTCCGGGTTATGTGACCATAAGTAGCATAACATGATAATATTAATATGCAACGTTACTAATCCTCACTATTCCACACTATGGCTAATTAAAAGACCTTCTTGCTGTGAGGCTGAAGTCCTCAAGTGTTGAGGAGAGTCGTGACAGTTTCACTTTCTGAAGAATTACTTTCTGAAGATTTTTAAGTTAACTCAGAAACTTACCCAACTTTGTTCTACAATAAATAATAAAGCTAATGTTCTCTGCTATTTTAAGCCCATGTTCATCATTACATGTAATATAAAATCTAATTTTTGTGATATGAACAGAGAAATGTCATCTGAGACACTAGTTGTCAGTAGTCAGGGGAAGTGACTGCATGGGCGGCTGTGCTGTTTCCACGGTAACGCCGCGTCCACGAGACCTTTCTGCACGCCTACCTCGCTGCGTTTACCATCAAAGTTTGTTATAAAGAACACCACTTTCTCAGCCTCCTCTTTTAGATTCTGTCATAATTTAGTTTCTCCATCCTCACATCTGGAACTGTGTTTCATTAAAGAGTCAGTATTGTGTAAAAAAAAGTACATATTGGAGCTTTCTACCATGTTATAATGTTGCTCCCTCATCAAAAACATGCTTAAAGAGGTTTTAGATGTCATCCATACATGTCTGAGTACTTTAGCAATCTCTCTTTCCCCCATTCGAATCGTCTTTAGGGTTAACTGTAACATTCTGTCCAGTGTTCAGCTCACAAGCCTCTAAATATACTAAAGCATAATACAAAACAGTGCACTACAACTTCACAAACCTGATGCGATGTGCAGTAGTTTCATTAGCAGGATGCACATTGTGATTGTGATGCGTAATATCGATATAGATGTGTAATACCTCCTCTTTAAACGACAGGGATTCTAATAAAAATCATTATTTTGCATATTCGCGTAGACATAGACTCTCTAACACTTGCAGGAGACGTCTGTTCAGTCCAAACGAAAATCACTTAAGTCCACTCGTATCCTGAGGCATATGCTGCATAAATATACAATCGAAGTCCCTTCTCGCACTGGTGTAAATGAGTTTAATTAATTAGCGCTTCCGTATGTTAGCGTCTCACAGTGTTGTTTGCTCGTGCGCGCTGCCAGATCGGTGTCAGTCACGGTGGCACGCGGCGGTGACGTCAGCCGATTGGACAGCGCACAACTCCGCTCACACTCTCCCGTCTCCATCTGCTCCGCAAGCGTTTTGGCACACGCTGCGGCTCACTGTTTAGTCCAATGATTATTCAGTGCATGTTCATTTATGCGTCTTCCAACCTGACGAGTTCAAATTCATTCCAAGGTAAATACTGCAACAATGTCCGTTCAAAGGTGCGCTGTGTAACTTTTCTGATCGAAGGTTTGACTCCATGGAGATGTTAGGCTATTGCTTTGCTTAGAATATTTCACAGTATAGCATCTAAAGTGCATTTGAGGTTAGTAGTTCATGGTTGTTACTCAAAACTGATTCCCACATCATTTAGACAATAGAATAGTACTTTCTTTTATATTCCCACGTGATCTTATATCTGTGTAATCTCTCTGTCGTCCAGTAGGTTCCATAGTGGTCCATGGGTGTGTACTAGTCTATGTGTCTTATACTTGTTCAGATACTACAACTACGACTACTACTATTACTACTAATAATAATGATAATAATAATCGGTCGGTCCTCCATCGTACGGAGCCTAGTGGAGGGGACCTGAAGGAGCCACCTGAAGATCTGAGGGTGAGTTTGAAGATTGCAAAGTGATCAGGTCTTGCAGATACAGTGGTGCCCGTCCAGTGATGCATTTATGGGTCAGCAGAAGGATTTTGT
The DNA here is from genome assembly GCA_019594935.1 of Periophthalmus modestus. Taxonomy (NCBI): domain Eukaryota; kingdom Metazoa; phylum Chordata; class Actinopteri; order Gobiiformes; family Gobiidae; genus Periophthalmus; species Periophthalmus modestus. The sequence continues at coordinate 10,415,603 of JAIEZT010000021.1, forward strand.
TTTCAATCCGGGATGAAACAGGGAGCCAGTCCAGCGATTTGAGAATAGGAGAGATATGTTCAAATTTTCTGACTTTCATTAGGATTCTGGCGGCGCTGTTTTGAATGTAATGTAGTTTTTGAACGTCCTTGACAGGAATCCCAACAAAAAGTCCATTTATAGCAGCTTTATATACAGCTCAAGACCATTCTAAAGCTTTCCAGAAAAGTTTAATCTCTGTCCTGTGACTTTTTTAGTATCAATACCTGCATCTAAAACTAACTAAAACTAAACTAAAACTAGTATCTAGCTTCGATTCTAGCTTTAGATTTGATTACTATACCGATACTACTTCTATTACTATATGATACTTTTGTCAGCCCTAGAGGATAAAATACTCATTTCACTAAAACATAGTTAACATAGTCATAGTTAAGATTTAAGAGTCTTGGTGAAGTTTATCATTTAAATTCCTGATTGGGACACGGCCTGCACATGTGTATAACTGTTACTTAGCAACCATAATGTTAACAAGGGCCAAAAGTTGTCTAATTTACACAACGGTTATGATTAGATTGTCACACCTATACCTGCTAAATAAAGGTTTAAATTGCCAGAAAAACCAATGCATTCTTTGTGCGTAGCTTGTCTGTGCATTTTGCGTGTTTAGGTGGAGGTGTTCCATTTCAGAACTCAGCGCTACTTTCTGTATTTTTGTACTTTCCTTCTCAACTTTTTTTCCATAAACTACCACTTAACTGATGGAAAACTATGATAAATATTCACCACAGGTTCAGTCCCACCAAATCAAGTCATAATTTGAAAAAAAAAAACACATGAAAACCTGCAATTTAAAGAGGAAGCATTATGCAAAATCGATTTTTTGAGCTTTCTACCACGTTATAGCATTGTTCTCTCAACAAAAAAATATGCCTGAAGTAGTTTTAGATGTCACCCATGCTTGTTTAAGTATTTTAACGATCTCTCCTGGGCTCTATTCCAACCCTCTTTATGGTTAGCTGTAAGATTCTGTCCTATACTCCGCCCACAAGCCACGTCATCCATTCTCCCAACGTGACGATTCTCTATAAATATACAAAAGCAGGATGCAAAACTGCACAAAACTTGACAGACCTGATGCCATGTGCCGTAGTTTCACTGGCAAAAAATGCTGGTGCTGGTTAGAACAGAGAGCAAAGGGAGAGGGTGAATACACCACCCCCTCTTTAACTTATCTCTGTGAAGTGATGCCACATGTTACAGGCCAGATCTGTGGAGATGTGGTCCTGCTCACGGTGACAATGCGCAGTTTTAAATATCAAAATCAATAAAACACACATGATTGAATTAATGTAAGATATATAGGTATAATGCTATATTGTGGATCGCAGTCAAAGCAATAACAACAGAGACAAGCAGGTAGTGCAGAGACGAGGGATCATCTACATCCTGGTGCCCACTCACCGGCCGCTCACCCACGGTGTCTCAGAGAATTATTCATCGGAGCTGCTCCAGGCTTTACGTGCTGCGACTTCACAACAGCCTATATGTATTCCAGACACAGACATACAGTAGGCCACAGCTGCACAAGCCTCTGTCGGTCCTAAAGGTGCTATATCACACAAAACTGATTCTTTTGAGCTTTAAGCTATGTTAGAATGTCCTCAAAGACAAACCTGGAGTTGTGTTTTGTTTCACTCACACATATTTCAGTAACCTGTTATTATTAGTCTGTTTGCATTTTCTCCAAACCTCAAAATGCTCTGTTCCACCTTGTGATGTCATGCAGTTGGGTTAACAGCTGCCTTTTACCTTTTGTTAAGTAGAAATAGAGGCAATTCCTGGGGCTGAAATCATCTGAATGATTGTAGTGAAGGTGTATGGAGTTTGAAAAACACAGTGGAGCTCTTCCTGTGGTGACATGACATCACAAGGTGGAACAAAGTGTTTTCCGTATGCAGCATTTGTGTGTTAAACGTGCGTGAATGAAACAAAATGCAACTCCGGGTATGTTTGCGATGAGGAAACGACATTATAGCGCGATATGGGCCGTTTAAACTCGGCGCTGATGTGGGGCAAAAAGGATGATTCACATTTTCGCAACATTTAATGGATGTGGTAGCTGATTTCGGAGCAGTCAGTTCTGAACTCCTCTGCTTTTCTCTTCTCTGTGAGGCACACACAAAGGAAGAGCACATCGCTTGTAAAACTCTGCTCCCCGTGACTGCAGTGAGCTGATTTTCTGGACAGAAAGTGGGAGATATAAAATCTTCCAACAAATCAAACTGAAAATTCGGTTAATTAATTTTAAATTTTTTACCCAGCCCTACACAAGTTCTCAATGTGGTCTGTGTCTTTTAGTAGAACACCTACAGAACACCTATTGTGCTTGTGTCTGCTGTGGATCAATGATACAATTTGCACATTTTTAATCGCTATATTCATCACGAATCACTCCAAATGCAACTTCGGGTGAGTAAATAGTGAGGGGAAACGACTATAACATGGCTAAAAGCTCTAAAAAAAAAAGTCAAATTTGCGAGCATTTTGTCAATATCAGTTTCAAAATAAACTCAAAATGTTTTACAAATGATGTTTTAGGTCAAAGAAGGAGAGACATATGTTTGGATTAGGGGGAAGGTGAAAGCAGCAATTTTCTGAGCATTTAAGCCTCGAATGCAAGAAATAATTACTCAAATATGCATCAATCAATCAAAATACAACTCTGAGTGAAGTAATGATGAGGGGAAAAAAAAAAAACTCACAGAACTGAATTTTGCAGAATGTGTCGTTTAACAGAAAAGGTAATTCAACACATGATATAAAGTTTAGAAGATATTACTTAAAAGGAGAGGCATCCTTTAGATATGGCAATAAAATCAAGTTAAATGTAATCAGTGCAGCTTTCTAGCAGTTTTCCTAACCAGCTAAGGGTTTAATCACTTTTGTCGTCAGGTATATTAACAAATTTTGCTTCTCATTTAATGTTGAGTTTAAAGAAGATATAGTGTCTGCTATGTAGTTATGATCTATGACACCCATGGATCATTATGTTATAACTTGCACATTTTAAATCGCAATATTCGTCTAAAACATCGTAAGTGTGGGCATTATTATTATTATTTATACGACTTAATAACTCCCGCATTAGAAAACTGTGGTGCCGAGTGGAGCTGTGAAGTTATAAAAGGAAAAAAAATAAAATTAGAGAACAAAGCAGGCATGTCACAGTGGGTGCACGCTGTGGCTGTGAAAACGGGGGTTAATCGGCAATATGGAGTCTTGAACATTTCCGATAAAAGGTCGCTCGAACATGTACAAATCACTCCAAATACGACTTCAAGAGGGAAAAAGAGAAGGGGATAGGGATAACATGGTCAAATTTGGACACAGTTAATTTCTGCTACCCAAAATGAACAAACAAACAAACAAAAAAAAGTCAAATTTCAATTAAAGAAATTCAAAAAGTCCAGACTGTCACTTCTGGCCCCTGCATAGAGACACCTAGTGGATGAATATTGAACTAAAATGAGCCACAGTGGTAGTGACAAGATGGCTGACCTGATGAGCTTGAAAACTATCCAAACAAAATCGTTTTCTCAGCAAACCAGCGGATGGTAAAATTGTGGTTTTTTTTGTTAATCTTTGTAGTAATAGCTTGCAGAATATCTAGAAGTACGTTTTATATTATTTTTGGATAAACTTAGCGAGCCCAATGGGTCAAATTTGGCCCTGATCCTAAATTAGGGAATAAAGGGTTACAATTCAAAAAGTTGATATTTCTGTGTTCAGTGAAATTATAGTAGTAATTTAATGCATGTTCCTACTTTTCCAAAGAAGAAAAGGGTTCTTGGGTTCTCCAGGGTTAATATTGAATAAAACATTTCATAAAATATAATTATATTTGTAGTCTGTTATTTCTCAAAATCTAAACTGTCATTGGTCAAATAAAAGTCAACAACCCAAGTTGCCTTTCAGAGATTTCTTTCCAACCAATTTAGCTCCTAACTCCCCCCGTGGAAACACACTACAGTAATGTCAGGCCAGCGCTCATTACGTGCACACAGAGAGCCGAGCTAACAGCGGCTAACTACACGTCTCCATGGAGATAACTGGACATCACCTGGACATCAGCGCAGCCTGCTCCGCGGACGTAGCACAATTTAAGAGCATTTCATGTCCACAGGTTGTGCACAGCGCAGCCAGACTTTCAGACGTGGCACATAGCTCCACAGCGTTCGCCTGCGTCCTGCCCCTCCATAATCACCACACATTTGGAAGAGCAGACAGCCACAATTGAGACCATTTGTCAGCCTCTCTCGGCTAATCGCTCGGCTGATGTTGAGGAGTAATGGACAGGAATGAAAAGCACAGAGCCTCCTCAGTTCATCCTGCCTTTTTTCCTCTTACTGGAATCGAGATGTGGCACTCTGAATCCCCAAACTGTCTGAACCGAGTCCTCAGCAGGCAAAATGTTACAGACACAAGGTACTGAGTAACATATAGATTATCTTAAATGTAAAGAGGAATGAGAAGTTTGGTTAAAAGCATGCTTGAAGTAAGACAAGCTAAAATTGTCTATACCCACTAACCCACACGTTTCCACATCTCTTCATGCACCTTTGTGTGAGTTTTTAACCGTATTATTATGATTTTCCCCTCATCATTATCGTACTCAGTTGAATTGTGACTGAACTTGCATGTTTGAGTAATGCTGTATTGTCCTGGATTTGAAGCTTGAGTGCTGTACCTGCCCCTATCCCTGCACACTGCTTTATACTTACTTGTGATTACAATTTTAACTGGGTCACAAACAAATGTAAAAAAAAAAAAAGAAAAAAAAAAAAGCCCAAATACTCATTAAACAACACTATGGAAATCTGCTGCTCGCTACAGTGAAATGTCACTAAGAAGAGACACGGGCAGCAAAGAATCCATTCTACAGCTTTACACTGTACTCTGTGCCTATACGGAAATATGTCTTCAATGCTGCCTGGACATCTCCTCAGAAGCAGAAAGCAGCGCTGTGCTCTGGGAACCATCTTGGTCTTGGTCTGGACTTTATCTGGAGGATTGTAACAACAGAACATGTTTTGACACAGGAAGAACAGCAGAAAAAAAAAAGAATTGATGTAACATTGTTCCAAACAATCAGCTGTCGATCACGATCAGCCAGCCATGGTGAACGTAAGTGATAGTGATGTGAAAAATGAGCCAATCAGATGTATCGATCATGCACTATACGGGAGGCTCTGTTCAGATTGTAATGTGACTTATAGCAGTAGTACCATTTATTAGAGAGTCTAATGTTACTTACATGTGTTTTTTTTTTATATTTCATATGTTACACAGCTGTTACACTGATTATATTTTGTGTTATGTGCATTATTACAATGATGTCAGCAAAGCTCTTAGCATGGGCTTCGACTGTATGCATTTCTCCTGATGTTGTTATGATATAACTTGGTGATATGCTCATGTTAACCCATCACTATGTGGCTCAGTGAACACAATCATTAGGAGAAGGCTACTAAGTCGTTTGTCTTTTGTCTAACAGCATACAATACTACTCTTCAGGATCAGATAGAAGAGTGAGTTTGAAAGAGGGGTGAAGGAAGCGATTTTTGTGAAGAAATCCATCTTTGAACAGAAATGGTGCCGTAAGTTAAGGATCTTTACACCTTGGTCGACCAAGAAGGCTTGGGGTTAATGTCTATACATATGTTTGTATGTGGCCACAAGATGTTCTTGCACTCGCACCTCATCATACTTATTAATCTTGTATGATCTAACTTTTATCATGCAGTTAACATTCTACTTTTTTGGCATCCTAATTTATTTCACTTGTCTCTGTCTCAAAGGTGTCCAAGCACCATTTGCTTCTACAGATGGTACTACATAGTGTAGACAGAACAGTCATGGCTCGAGCTGTCCTCAACACCTGTCCATGCTTCTAGTAAGCCTCCGCCCGGCTCACAAGACTTCTTTATGCCACAGAACTGACAAGACAAGACAAGATTTAATACATTTTAGTAACAGTTGATAATTGCGTTTGTTATATTGTTGTTTTTTAATACTTAAGAATCTATAACAAATAAAACAGAGCTTTTTAGTCAAGTTTCATGAACTTTTTGTCTTCCCTTCAAACTGACCCATAGCAGAAATGTATAAAGAGTGAATCTGTAGTAACCCCGGGTCAGGCTGCATTTGGTGCAGCTCCAGTACAGAACCCACAGGAATTATGTATAATTATATGTAACACTTATACTGTTGTAATATTTTATATCTAATGCAAGGCCCTCATCATTTTAAAGTGGAGCCATTATGTGTAATCAGCTCAACTCAAATCAGTTTTTAACCATACTATACTTGTTTCCCCTTACCATTTGCTTACCCAAAGTTGTATTTGGAGTGATTCATGTATGCTTGCTTAATCTTGTGTTGTGTTTATTTTTAAGATGCCATTTTGCTGGTCAACTCCCATTTTCACCACTACCGGTGCATGCCCACTGCTCTGTGCTTACTTCTTTCTCCAGTTTAATGTTCTTAATCTGCTACTCTCTAAGATGATGTGCAGTTTTCTAATGTGGAAGTTTATTATGTTTAAATGAATACTGACATTTAAAATGTCCAGTTATTATGACATAATGATCTACTGCTGTAGGTTATAACAATACAGAAGACACAAGCACAGTAGAAAAAAGCCCAATTGGCTAAGAAATAAAAGTAATAGTCATGAAGACTTTTCACTCTTTTCATTTCTAAAACCAACAAGTGTCTCTGTCTTTCACTTTCCCAGATTCTCAACCAGAGCACCAGGGCAAATCTGGTTCAAGGCAACAAACTATTTCCCTTTGAGGATATTACAGGTGCGTGTGGGGTGCAGTGTGGTGGTACTGTAGTTACTCCTTAAACTTGTTGAACAGCCCCTCTCGCTGACTTAAGAATCTGTGTGTCCTCTCTCTGTTTATTGTTTGGACTAAAAAGTCTGTGTAGACTTAACTCCTCCCACTGCTGCCATGAGGGAGGGGCTGTGTTGGCACTATATGCTGCAATGTATTATGGGAACTGTAGTTCAAATGGTCTCATGCATTTTATCAGAGGGGCACAATTAATAGAATTAGAAATCATCCTATGGAATGTGAGCTTGAGAGACCCCTCATTTGCAGGAAGAGTCCTGTATTGCACATACCCTTATATTGCACGGGTTCATATTGCACTGAGTTCTACTGCACATACCACTGTAGAACACTGATTCATACTGCATTTTGATTTGATTTCAAGGTGCTTGAGTCGAGTATTGCACATTTCCAGCTTTTAAACATTTTAGCTTACACATGATCACATTTGCATGTCCTTCTTTGCTAGATGCTAAATATAATAATATATAATAATAATAATAATAATATGATGATGATACTAATAATGATACTTATTATTATTATTATTATTATTATTATTATTATTTATTATTATTATCATTTTCTCAGGGTCTTCAGTCACACTTAGCGCTCATCAAGTTCTAGTTTTTGGTACCACTCACTGGCATGTCATGTCGTGTTTACTACTTCAGTTTTGCCGTTTTCCGGGCTCCAGACGTGGTTTTAATTAGACCTAATTTCAAGTATATGCTAAAAGTATAATTAGCCAATAATAGTCAATAAAACTAGGTAGCTTTAGTTTAACATCACCTCTACCTCCAGGTTCATGTCTCTAGTATAAATGCACTTTGTTGTTCTGTTCTATATTTGTTCTCTCAAGAAAAAAATAAACAGCTCTTTGATTTGTTTGGAACAAGAGGTGACATATTCAAAAGGACTTATTCAATCACCCTGTACTTCACTGTGAGATTTACAGTCAAGTATGTTCTCAGTTGAGTTCATTATAACTCTCAGAATAAGCTTAAGAGGACACTCTTAACAAAATCCCCAAAAAGCCAAAAACACTGCAAGTTGCGAGGTCATGATTAAAACCAGTGGAAAGATGCAATTCACACAGACTTAAAACATCAAATGTGTTTAAGATGCTTTCTGGGGAATTCTGAATAGCTGTAATGGAACTTCTCAGAAGAGATTCGTTTTGAGTGACAATAAAAGCCTGTAAACACACAGCAGTCACAGTTCCTCTTTGTGTTGGCGAGACAAATGCAGAAGTGTCTCATTTGGCAGTGCGCTCTTTGTGGAGCTTTGTGACAGAGACGGAGGCGCTTCCATATCTACGGCCTCACCTCCACTAAATGCCACAGACTTACAGAGGGGGTATTAGACTCCTATGGGGTATTAACTGCTAACTCATAACATATTAAATGTTGCTTTGGCAGAAAACAACAAATTAGCATGTTTAATTACTTTTTTTTTTGAGTCACTCCCCCTTCAGAATGCTGTCACAAAACAATCTGCATGAATCCCACTAATGAAACTACTACTGCACATTGCATCAGGTTTGTGAAGTTGTAGTGTATTGTTTTGTATCATGCTCTTGTATATTACTAAATTGATTCATTGATTGAATTAACTGCCATACAGGGATGTAACTAGGAGAGATCGCAAGATTACTCAAACTTACTTAAACATGCTTGGATGACATATAAAAGCACTTCAGGAACGAGGGAACGATGCTATAACATGGTCGATAGCTCCAAAAAGTACATTTTGCATAATATCCCTTTTACCCCCAGCACACAGCTTTGGGCACAAATCTATCAATGCTTTGACACACAACGTCATGCTGATCTGAGGCAGGACCAGGCTGGGGGAGGAAGGGAAATCCAAGCCTTCTCTTACTGGGATTTTCAGAGCAGGTGTTGAGTTCGAATGTGTCATCATTCAGAAGATATGATATACTGTGTAAACAGCAGTTGAGGTAAAAATAACTTCACTGTGTGCTGTCTGCATAAAGTGTGTTATTTTGCGTCCAACAAAACTCCGCTCTGAAAAACTGATTATGAACAAAACACATCTCTGCACAGTCAAGTATGTTGGCCATCGCTATCTGTCAGAAGAGAACAACACTGTATAAATGTATTTATGAGGGACTACTTCATACAATAATTCATACAGACTGTCTGAAAATCTCACTTGTTTGTTGAAATTTGATATGGGAACTTTTAAATCAAGATCTCATGATTATCCTCATCTAAAACCCTGCCACATAACGGAAATGAGTTTCAAGGGCCTGCAAAAGTGGATACATTGGTTCTGGTGATAAACATTTATAATCACACCTGCTCCTGCTTTTAATGTTTAATATGAACCTATGCAGTTGTTTTGTTTGTGTTCTTTAAACAGGGTCCTCATTAAAAAAGAAAGTATGGTCTTTCCCTGTATAAATAAAGATAAATAAATGAATCAGGATGCTTGTGTAGCAGTATGGGCATGGGCATGGGACATGTTAAGCCAGCAGGTGGGATTACTGTACTCCTTATTATAAAAATGCCCCACGCTCACTCTTCCTCTGCTTTGTCAGAGTTCCACCTTGGACTGTGGAGCTTCATTCTCTTCAGGGTCAGGGATTTCCTAGTTCTTTCAAATCCATAAAATCTGTGGCTAATATAAATGGAAAGGAAAAAGGAATTCCTGTGGTGTTTCGTCACTGCCGCCACGATGCTTCACTTCCCTGTGTCCGGCTGCTGGCAGTGCTGGAGTCCTCGATGTGGTACTGGGCAGGGCTTTTGGGGACAGGCTAAAACATGCATCTGGCAGTACGTCCCTTGGCCTCACTAGTGCAAGCCAAACCCACATCTTTAGGCTAAGCTAAACTAAATCTATGTGTAAATGTAAATTATGTGAAAGTAAAGCCATTTGCTATTTAAATAGATCTTAAAGAAGAGCTAAGTCACTTTCACCCACAGAGCTCCCCCTACAGCTCCCTAAAGAGAGCACACCATCAGGGACTCAAAAGCGTTTATTTTTTCTTCTTCTCTTTTCTTTTTTATTGAAACAAGGCAGTATAATTGCATAAAAAACACTTTACTTTGCTAAATGTTTTTAAAAACCCAGGATTTCCTAAGAGAACTCTCCTCGGGTCGAGTCCACCATATTGCAAGGCTGAGATAGCAGAGAGACAACAGAAAATACTTATAAGAGGGCGTATTTTACTTCTATGGGTTATTAACAGCTAACACATAACATATTAAGATCACCATGTTACAACATTGTTTTGAAAATGCTAAATCCTCTGAAAATAACATTTTATGTGTGTCACTTTCGTCAAAAGTCACTCCCCCTTCACAGCGTCATCACATTACAATCGGTGTGCATTCTGGTAATGAAACTACTGCACATTGCATCGGGCTTGTAAAGGTGTAGTGTATTGTTTTGTATCATTCATTTTGCTTTAGCAAAATGGAACTGCCTTTGTCAATGAACGAAGCTGTGTGCCTCATGTTTTTATACTTTATTTATTTTTCCAGGTTCTTTTCAGTGTATTATCATTGACTTTACTCGTGATGCCTTTAAAATTTACTTGTTCTGTTTTTTTTTCAGATTTTTAAAGGGGATCGATTCTGCAAAATCAAGCTTTTAATCATGTTATAGTTGTATTTGGCTTGATTTCTGCATGTTTAAGCAATCTTTAATCACTTATTTTCAAGACGCCATTTTGCCGATCAACTCCCATTTTCACCACCACTGGTGTACGGTCACTGCTCTGTACTTACTTCATTGTCCAGTTTTATTTTATTAACCAGTGTTACGTGAAGAATTTATCAGCATCGCATAGTCATATCCATAGCTATCCATCAGAGGTGCTGATAACTTCACGGCTCTTCAGTCTAGTCTTAAACTGCTTTAAACACTGAGACGATCTGACAGGTAGAGGGACGCTTTTCCATAGTCTGGGCACTACCACAGAAAAGGCTTTTTCACCTCTGGTCTTGAGCCTGGCTTTGGGCACAGGCAGCAGGAGCTGGTCAGCTAACCTCAGGGCTCTGGGTTGAGTATAGGGCTGCTGCTGCTGTAACTCTCTCAAATAAAGAGGACCCATAGAGTGCAGACATTTAAACCCAATCGATAACATTTTGAGTTGCACCCAGTGTGAAATAGGAGCCGGTGCAGGTTACACAGCACAGACGTGATGTGCTCTCATCTCTTAGTTTTTGTGAGCAGACGAGCTGCAGTGTTCTGGACATTGTGTAAGCGCTGCATGGAGCCCTGGTTCAGCCCCGCAGACAAAGAATTACAATAATCCAGACATGATGAAGAAATTAGAAATGTGTGAACTGCTTTTTCAAAATCTGCCTGTAGAAGATGACTTTAGCAAGGAGCCTCAACTCAAAGATGCTGGACTTATTTATGACAGCATGAGATGTTGCTGTTCAGTCTGAGTCCACTATCAAGATTCCTCACCTCAGGGCCACTATAAGAGGACAGGGGACCAATCACACTGTCAATGCTCAAACAACTCTGCACATCCCTGAGACAGTCCTGCAGAGCTTTGGCTGTGGTCTGGGTGTCATTGGGTGTCACTGACAGATATATTTGAATGTCATCTGCAAAACAATGAAATGTGGCATTGTGGTTTCTAATAGCATCACCAGCGGGAAGCAGCACAGAGCAAAGAGGGCCGGCACTAATGCAGAACCCTGGGGAACACCGTACTCTTACAGACTCACAGAAAAAGAGTACTGTCCCAGGTTCACAGAAAAACTCCTGTCTGACGGATAGGATAGAAACTAAGAGATTGCTGTTCCCTTAAGGCCCACATGTGTCTCCAAGCGGGACAGAAGGATGCTGTGATCCACCGTGTTGAAGGCAAAAACATCCTTGAACAGACGAATAATATCTAGTGGACACAAGGAAGGCTGTAGCTGTTGAACTTTTTTTTTTCCAAGTACAAGAGAGAAACTGGCTCAAAACACTCAAATACTGAATTACAGACTGTTGGAGCTACAAGGTCCACAACGGAGGGCGGTGCAGTCCCAGAACAGCGACTTCACTATCACTAAAGAATGATAAGAAGTTTTCACAGTGTAGAGTGTAGATGAGGTCAAAACAACATTTGCATTACATGGATTTACAAGAGACTTCAAGGTACTAAAAAGCATCTGAGGCTTGTGGCAGTTTGTTGACACCAGGCTAGAAATAAAACTACATTTGTCAGCTTTAACTACCCTCTGATATTCCACTCAATCAAGTTTAAAAAGTCTTTTGCCGGAGGGCTGGATTTACAACAGACATGAATATTAAAATACCTGACAATCAAAAATTGGTCATAGCGCATAGGCCTGTGAGGAGATCTGTGAAGTCTTGAGTAAAATCTTTATTGAACTTTGAACGGCGATACACCAAAGTGCACAGGACTGCGGTGTCAAGGTTTACTGTGCATGTCTGAAACTTGGAAGCTACTGACTGGTGGTGGATTTGTACACTGCTGCTAGCCCCCCACCTCTGCCAGTAATCTTTAGAGTTCAGATAGAAACAATCTGGTGGTAAAAGTTCTAAAAATGGGAAAGACTCAGCGGCTTGAAGCCACGTCTCGGTGAGCAACATAAAATCCAGTTTCCACGAAGTGAAGAAATCATTCAGGAGGCAAGCTAGCATTGAAAAGGCTCAAGTGAAGAGTCACATCCTCGAGACCCCATGTGGAGCTACGGCACAGCAACTGGAAACGTCCCAAATCTACACCGCTGCATTTGGCCAGATACTTGTGCAGCAGTGCCACCAGCGGCAAGCGACACAGGCCAGTGTCTAGACACGTGAGACTCACAGGCTGGATCCACATTTAAAATATTGTGATTTAAAATGTGCAAATTATAACCATAACAATCCACAAGCGTCACAGATGAACTATATAGCAGACAGAAGCACAGTATGTCTGTTTTAAGACATTAAAAAGCAGGCACAGTGCCTAGAAGTATGTTCTCTATGAATTAATGACTCTGGTTGGAGAGGCACTTACCACACAAAACAAATCTATCTGATATGTAGTCATCAAACTGTGGGCATGAGGGATTACATGCTGTGTGTTCTGTTAAATCTTTGTGAAGCCTAAATGGCATTCATCAGAAGAAATAGAGGCAGTTTTATAAAGTGCAGAAGGCAACATGTGCCTTGGTGACTGAAAATTATTACGACAATTGACGGAGGAAACCTGGTTAAGTGTGCACAGCCTAAAGCGGCTCAGTATCTCCAGCAGTCAGTATTGTACTTGATGTCTTTATGGCTCCATTCCTCCACACGCACCCCCTCCACTGAAGCCGGAGGCAGTGCTCCCCTGGGCCGGATGTGATGAGCGGCTTGTCCCCCTCCTCTCCACCCGTTTGGGCGTTATACTGACTTTACACTGTCCCATGATACGCAGCTGACCCTCACTGCTGTGTGCATATATCTGTGTGTGACTCAGATATACGATGGCAATTGTCTTTTATTTCCTACAGAATTATAAAGCCTATGTGCCACACGTCCTCCCTTTGGTTGGAAAAAAAAAAGAAAAAAACCCAAAACAAAACAGAAGCCTTGCTAAACATGTTCACAAGGTAAGTAATGTGAAATGTGAAATTATTATTATAATTATACACTCAAATTTGGCAACTCTGAGTCAGTAAGAGAGTTAAAAGCACAGTGAGGGACCTCCAGTGTTAAAACATATCAGAGGGACCTTTTCAGAACAGCTGTGTCTGTTGTAAAGCAGCTGTGGAAACAGAAAGTTAAAAACTATACTTCAGAACATTCCCCATGCAGATAGATATGTTTTATGCCATACTGTGGAATATTATAATCAAAGAAACAACATTTCCATAGAAACAAGCAGGAGGAGACTTTTTTCAGTACTTTGTATTTTTTGCTGGATGAATGTGGGTGAGTTCCTAAATGTGGGTTATTTGCTGTAATTGACAGAGAGGAGGACAGATGCTGCCTCTGGCCTGTAACAGTATGAGTTGGCATTGGCCTGCGAGTGGCTGCCCCCTCTCAGACGCCCTCCTCCCCCTCGGCTCTGTCCTGCCCACTCCGACCTCTCTGTGCTCACTCTGGTGCCTGCTCTGGTGCCCGCTCTGTCCCGCCCTGGTGCAGGTGGGCGTCCCTCTCGGCTCTGGTCAAACGGTGTGGCTCTGCCTGCTGCCAGCTCCTCGGGCCCTCTGCTCTGCCTGGTGCCAGGCTGAGTCCCTGGGCTTCTACTGCTAAATGTTTTCACTGGCATGCAGCAGCCAGTCTTTTTGACGAGGCTTTACTCATCAAATAGGCTATATATTTAAATTGCTCAATAATACCTACCTTTCCACCTAAAAACCTACAGTGAACATCACCTCCTCACAGATCTGCCTTGTAACAGAATCTCCATCTTGTCGCTATATGGCAATAGATAAGTTTAATGCCAGACTGTGACCCTTTCCAGGCAAAGCAACACAATCTCTGCAGCTATAAGACAGTGGCTGGCCCTCCGCAAAAAATGTTACACCTTTAAAGAAAGATGAACATTGCAAATCTTAGGTTTTATGATAACTAACTCCGAGCAAACATATTTCCCAGCGCATTTCTCATCACCCTCATGTCCATCTATTTGTGCGCACCATCTGTTGATTTATCTCCTCGGAAATGTCAGACAGACAAGTTGCTTCAGTCACATGATTAGTTTAAAAATAAAACATGTTTACAGAGAACAGGGAACAAATCCAACAAAGATGATTACAAACTTGCACTAGCGATTTTAGGATGCCTGGTTATTCTATTGTTTCTGTCATCATTTTTCCACCTCTCTTTTACCCTCTCGAAGTTGTATTTAGAGTGATTCCTGCACGTTTGAGTAATCTTTATACCAGAGTATTCAAGACGCCACAACCTGTACACACTCACTTCTCTGTACTTACTTCATTCGTTCTTGTTCTTCGCTCTGTTGTGATGATATTTACGGCAACGTGACGTAAAGTAGCAGGCACGAATCAGCTTCTATTAGGCACCACAATTTTCCAACCTTGAAATCAGCTGACTTGTTTCTTTAATTAAGTTGTCTTACATCAATACTGCGATTTAAAATGTCCAAACATGTATGATCCACAGGTGTCACATATTATAGCGATATAGCTTAGTCTTAGGCTCACAGAAACATAGAGAAAGTATCAGTCTCTTTCACTAAAACCGTCGAATCAGGTTAGAAATCTAGGGGTAATGATGGACTTTTTACCATCTAAAAAACATTGCAAAAATCAAAGATATACTGTCAAAACAAGACTTGGAGAGACTTGTTCATGTGTTTGTCTCCAGTAGGTTAGACTACTGTAATGTCCTGCTCACTGGCCTCTCCAAACGAGCCTTAAGACAGCTGCAGTACATCCAGAACACTGCTGCTCGGGTCCTGTCTAGAACCAGGAAGTACTTCACACATGCGTCCTGTGCTCAGGTCTCTGCACGGGCTCCTGCGGCTCATAGAATAGACTTTAAAGCAGCTCTGCTTGTGAACACGTGCACATTAAGAGGCTATGACCAGGGCTATGTATAGTGCAGTATATGAACAGGATCAACAGCAGGTAAAGTGACGTGAGCGTATTATACAGGTAGTGATCCACATTATGTTACAGGATTGCACATGATTACTACAGGGGGATGACACATGTAGAGCTAGCACTGTGCATTGTACAGTCTGACAGCAAGAAGGAAAAGGCCTGCAGAACCTCTCCTTCACACAGCGAGGATGAGTCAGTCTGCAGCAGATTTTTATTGCACTTATTCTATTGGCATTTGGCTTGTAAAAAAGAAACTTGACAGATAAGGTATAGGTTATGGTACATTGTATTGCCCCTGTAGTGCTCTTTATCTCCGCATTTGAACCATTCTTCTTACGTTTAGCTGTAAGACCCAACCTTCTTACCTTCCTTACGGTCAGTTGTGAGATTTTGTGCAACGCTCAGCCCACAAACCTACGCCATCTATGCTCCTACACGACAATTCTCCATAAATATACAAAAAATATGAGTATTTTCATTAGCAGGATGTACACTGACAATGTTGTAGCAGCGTGCTGAAGGGGGAGTAACTTAGCAAGGGGAGCAAAGCGGAGTGAAACTTATAAAACATGTTTTTTTTTGGTGAATATGGCATTTTCAAAACAATAAAAGGCAAAATTTTGATCTAAATATGTTATGTGTTAGCAGTTAATACACCACAGAAGTAGAATACCCCCTTTTTAAACAAGACTCATGGTCAACAGGACAAGAAAATTGAAATTTGGTGTACGTACAAATATGTGTTATAGAGAAAGCAGACCTCCGTAGGTCTCGTGACAACAGCTCTGTAATAGTAATATTAAAATGTGACTGAGTAGATCTACCATTAGAAGAGTGTGTGGCATCAGAGCTGGCTGTAAAGAGCGTTATTAGCCCATTAAGAGCCCATTCCTCTGTCATTTCCATAAGAAGAACTAAGGTTTTCTTAGCACACAGAGGGAGCGGTGGGAGCAGGGGGAGGGGGCGTGATGGAGTGATATTGCTCTGTGCTTTAGTTCACGCTGGGGTTAGCCGGCCCCGAGGCACTGGCCTGATGAGCTCTTGTCTCACAGGCACAGGAGGGCATACGTCAGGCTACAGCTGCAGTGTGCGCTGAGCTCCACTCACACACACAACACACAATGGGACCACCACATTACCATTCCAACCTTTTCCAGAATTGCAGTGAATGATTTAATATTAAAGACGGGGTATTTTACTTCTATTGGGTATTAACTGCTAACACATGACATATTTAAATCACTGTGTTACCTTTTATTGTTTGGATAAAGGCTATGTTCACTGAAAAAGAGGTATTAACAGGTTTTATAAGTTTCACTTTTGTTTTTGATGCTCTGACTCTCCCCTCCATTGCTCCCCAAGCTAAGTCACTTCCACTTCACGGCGCTATCACACAATGATATTGTATAACACAATCAGTGTGCATCCTGCTAATGAAACTACTGCATATTGCATGAGGTTTGTTAAGTTGCTGTGTACAGTTTTGTATCATGTTTTTGTATATTTATGGACAATAATCATCTTGGTGCATGGATGACGCAGGTTTGTGGGCTGAGCATTGCACAGAATACATTTTAACTTAATATTTGGGAGATTTTGACCAGCTAAGAAGTGCAGCATGTACAATCCAAGACAGAAGTTAAGGATAGGATTGGATTGTGTGATTTAACCCTTTAAGGACTGAGCACACTATAGACCATTATTGGTCACCTAGACTTTTCTTTTTTAGCCATAAAAATCATGTTAAAGGAAGTGTCAGCATGTTTTGTTTTTTTTGTTTTTTTGTCTTTTTTTTCACACAACTACCTCTATTTTACTTATTCATCCTTATTTTTCCTTTGATGCATCAAATAACTGACTGGGCGAATCCCGGTGGCACCTGAGCTCTGATTGGTCGTCTTTGAGGGACAACATAAGCACATTACTGTAATGACAGTAACATATTTAAAGAGCCTCATGCTTCTGCTTTGAGATTTAGTTTGAGTTTGAGAGCACAATTGGTTACGGAGTTATGGTAATGGAAATTCCACAACCGTAAGTCTATCAGCGGCAATAGCATCCGACGCTATAGAGTTAAACACTTTGTTTTTCTTGTATCTTTTGCGCCTGCATGGATCTAGCTATGTCAGTCAGCTAGCTCTGAAATGCTACAGACTTTTTACACCGAATATGGCAGACATTCTAGAGGAAACACTCAAATGTCCCGTCTTGAACCACCAGAGCAGAGAGACAGAGAGGGGCTTTAGAAAAAAGAAAGCTTTCTTTTGGTGTGTCCTGTCTTTAAATTGCACCTCTGGAACACAAAGTGAGATCGATTAATTGCTTTTACATTCTCATTTTGTAAATTTTTTTTTGTCATCATTGCTCGTGGGTGTTTTTTAGATGGCACTGTGCAGGTCTTACAGTAGTTTGTGAATTTAATTTCATTTTTTTGAGGTCACAAATGTTAATTAGCATAAACAAAAACTCTTCATGTTTTTTAAACCGCTTTATAAAAATGAGGTGTATGGACTGTGTTCTGATGGCCAAGTACACAAAGTCCTGAGAGCCACTGGTCCCTCCCCCTCCTCTAATGAGAAGAGCATAAACAAAACATCAACGTGACCTTGTGTAATACCTCACAGTACCAACACTGCTCCAGGTGGGCTGTGTCCTCAGAGCAAAGTTGTCGCTCCAACTTCATGGGTCATTAGCCTTGGCATTTCTAATGTACAAAAAATGTGTATTTAATTACACATTTGCATTATTGACCATCAGGGGGCTCTAGGACTCAATTTTCAGATATAAGAGTATGTGAAAGAAGACATAGTCAAAAGTCTATGTATGATTTGGAGGATACATGTGAAGGAGAAAGGGAAGCGTGCAATTAATACTAAAACTGGTATTGAAACTAGATACTCATTTGAGCAGGTATTGTTACTAGAAGAAGTCACATTCACAAGACAGAAATTAACCTTTCCTGAACAACTTTAGAATCATCTTGAGCTGTATGAGGACAGGTATAAGACACAGTATACGCCCATGGACGACTATGGAACCGACCTGGACAACTGGGAGATACTAGGCCACAGATATAAGGCCACATTGGTACTACAAAAGAAAATACTATGAAATGTTGAAAATCATGTTGTTTTATTATGGGTATGGTATCAGAATCGGAGGAGGACGAGGAGAACTGTGTAGGAGGAGGAGGAGTGCGCAAAAGGAAGTGAAATGTGCAGGAGGAAATGTGTGTAGGGGAGGGGAAGTAGTGTAAAGGAAGGGGAGAAGGGGAAGTGTGCAGGAGGAAGGGGAGTGTCTCATGGAGAATTATGAAAGAGGATGGGAAGAAGTGTGCAGGAGGACACACACGATGACGAGAACAAGAGTTTTGAAGGAGAAAGAGAAGTGTGCAGGAGGAGGAGGAGAAGTGTGTAAGATGAGGGGAAGAAGTGTGCAAAAGGAGGAAAAGCGTGCTGGGGGAAGTGTGCAGAAGGAGAAGTTTACAGGAGGAGGAGAAGTTTGCAGGAACAGGTAAAGTAAGTGGGTGGAGGAGGGGAAACGTGCAAGGTGAGGGGAAGTTTGGAAGATGAGAACATGTGTTTAGAAGGAGGAGGTGAAGTCTGCAGGAGGAGGAGATGTGTGCATGAGGAGGGGAAAAGTGCAGGAGGAGAAGTGTTGGGGAAGGAGGGGGCGGAGTGTGCAGAAGGAAATACAGAAGCATGAACGAGGAGAAGTGTGCAGGCAGAGAAGGATGGGGGATGAGTTGAATTCTGGAGGAGGATGGGAAGAAGAGAGTAGAAGGAGGAGGGACGGGGAGCAGGAAGAGAAGTGTGTAAGATGAGGGGAAGTGTGCAAGATGAGAAGTGTTTAGAAAGACAAGGAGGGAAAGTGTGCAGGAGAAGTTTGCAGGAGAAAGAGAAGTGTGCAGGAGGAGGAAAGTATGCAGGGGAGCACAAAGAGTGTCCGCCCTGAGCCTTTTGTCCCTTGCTCCTTATTGTAGACACACACAGATGTAGTGAGGGAGAGAGAGGGAGTTTTAAAGTAGTATCCTTAGGCAAGAAACAGACTTAAGTGTTACTAGGGTCCTTGTGTGGAAATGAATGGTTGAATCTCCTTGAAAAACAGAGTTGCTATGACGACGGCTGCTTTTCTGCCTTTCCCCTAAAGCTCCACTTGTGCGGCGGCGAATGAGGAACACACATGCTACAGGTGCTCGGAGAATCTCCACTTTAGGACAGACACACAACGCACACACTCCCCATAGGCTACGCTAGGGTTGTCAGTATTGAAAATCAGATACTGGTCGATACTAAAGCTTGTATCAACACTAGATTCTAATTTGAGCAGATATCGATACTCAAAAAGTCACATAGACTAGTACACGCCCATGGAATTACACAGATATAACATTAAATGGTACTATAAAAGAAAGTACTATGCTTTAATGTTGAAAATCACTTTATATTGTCTCAAGAAAGAGTGTTTTTTAAAGTATTTTTTTTTTATTATCATTGCAGAATCAATATTGCGTATTGGGTCTACAGCTTAGTATGGAAATCGAGCTTGAAATTTTAGTATTTTATCAATACCAGACTACACTCATCACAGTATGGTCACGCAGTGCAGACTATTCAAATGCACGTGCACATACTGTCACCACATTTACAGGTTAAAGAGGGGGTATTTTACCTTTATGGGGTATTAACCGCCAACAGAAGGCGTATTTAGATCACCCTGTTTTATTGATTTGAACATTATGTATTCGCTTAAAACAGTGGGTTAACCTGTTTTATAAGTTTCACTTGTTTTTAACAGTCTGAGTCTCCCCTCCGTTAAGTCATTCCCTCTTCAGAGCGTTATAACAACATCATCTAATCTCAAACTACTGCACATCACATCCGGTTTGTCACGTTACTGTGTACTGTTTTGTCCCATGTTTTTGTATATTTATGGAGAATTATCGTGTGGAACCATGGGTGATGTCATCTTGTGGTCTGAGCATTGGACAGAATCTTACAGCTAGCCGTAAGAAGAGTTCAAATATGGCCCCAGAGAGATTGCTAAAATACTCAAACATGCATGGGTGACATCTAAAAACTCTTCAGGCAGGTTTTTGATGAAGGAGCAATGTTATAACATGGTACAAAGCTCAAAGAAATCGATTTTGCATTATACCGCCTCTTTAACTCATGTACTTCATTTACTGTGCTACTATGTACAAACCGACCTCTCTCTTTCCCTCTGCTTGTCTTCCTGTCCTTGTTAATATGGTTCAAAGAGGAGCATCGGCGTGCTTAGATAACAGTCAGTATATATACGGCCGACAGGTGCTTTAGCGAGCGGGGGCCACAGCATGTCAATGAAATCAATAGTAGAATTAACACATTGACACGCAAGACTCATTTGCTTTCTGAGATTTTCCTGCACGCAATTAACTGGCTCAGATATGCAAGTCCCATCTGATTACCGCGCTGGTGTCATGGCGGCCCCGCTTCTCCGGGGCGATGCCTCGTTGGTGACATGCGTTACACAGACATGCATGAGCTCTGTGCTGGGTTTAGCCCCATCTAACAAGTGACAGGGGCATAAGCAACCTGTTATCCAACGTGACAGGATGAAGGTCCGCTGAGCATTACATTAGACCCTTGCAGACCCTTAGACACATTTAGCTAGAAATTTGAATAATGTGAATCTACACAAATCTGTCCAGTTAATGGCATTGCAGTCACATAATTGCAGGATAGGCCTTCAAAACAGCTCCTGCTCTCTCTTTCTTTTTCAAAGCGGACTTGTACTCTACAGTTAGATGCAAGTTAGACTTTAACATGGCTTTTTTTTTTTTTTACACAACTGACTTAGTTGGAACTACAATAGGTCAGCTGATTTGAACTGTTAAACCACTAGCGAGCATTAGCAAACTGTTTTGGTTTTTTTTTTTACAGTTGGTCACTTTCACCCTTTTTGTTGAAAATAAAACACTTAATCAGCTCCATGAAGGCTCAAATTGATCATCGGCTCCTGAAAATGTGTTGCTTAAAGCCAGGTGTCCACTGCATGATATTGGCCGACTGCGGAGAAACATTACTGATCGTGGGGAATATCGTGGGTCATAGGTCTCACGGTGAAACCAGTGCACCTGGACAAAGATCAAACTTAGGACCTTTATTTGACAAAAGACAAGCTGCAATCGCTATCAAGCATGTCTGATATTTTGAAATCTTGGTCACAGAGTGAGCCCTCTTCTCACTGTGTCTACGAACAATCTTTGTGTGATCAAAGACGAGCACAGTGGCTGAGTGGCTAACACTCTTGCCATGAAGCGAGGTTCCAGGTTCTATGTGGAGTTTACACTCAGACACAGTTTTCCCTGTGTCTGAGTGGGTTTCCTCATGGACACTCTATTCATCCCATCAACCCAAAGCATGCACCATAGGTAAAATTCTCCAGCTAAGGGAATCCTGACAGAGGCTAGCTCAAGATCACGGAGATAGGCCCCCGAACACTATGCTGCGGTGCTCACTGCTTCTGCCCCAGCAGCACTGAAGGCTGGGTCAAATGCAAAGGACAGATTTCACTATGAAGACAGTACCTTACCTTACATACAGGCTGGAATTCAGCTCCCTACACATTCAGTTCACCCACATCTGTACACAGAACTATGTGAGGAGGGACAAAGTGAACTTTGCCCTTTATATTTGATTATAAATTATATAAACTGAAGTAATTGAGATATCCAATAAATTAAGATGTAATATTCACAAAAAAGGAAGTTTAAAAAACAAAACAAAAAACAGAATGGGGCAAATATTTATTGACTGGTTATTTATTAATATTTATAATATTTATTTATTTTAGTTTTTGAGTGCTTATTTCTGTTTTAAGTCCAATTTACGTTATATGCACACACAATACCAATAGTAAAAATTGTAAGCCTATAAAATCTATCCATCAATTTTCTTTCACTTATCTGAAGCAGAAGTCTAAGCAGGGATTCCCAGACTTCCCTCACCCCAGACACTTCCTCCAGCTCACCCGGTGGGACCCGAAGGAGCCAGCAAGGCTCGATAAAACTCCTTCTTCAGCCTGATGGCATCCATTACTTTTTGGCTTTGTGCTGCAACACGCACCACAGGCCTTACAGAAAACAGCTATGAGCAGGTGCATCGACAACAGAGGCAGAGAACACGGTCCACTCAGACTCCATGTCCCCAGCCCTCCCCAGGATCTAGGAGAGGCTCCCCCAGAGGTGTGAGTTGAAGACCCTGCTGACAGAGGGCTTCATAGTCACCACAACACCACAACAGCAGATAAAAGGGCTTTAGAATAATCAGAATCTACACAATCCGGTTGATGACATTGCAGTTAGCCTATAGAACAGCCCTTGCTCCTTCTTTCTGCACACTTTTACCTGGTAAACTGGTTTGCATTCTACAGTTATATGGTTCAACTGGTGTGACTCTGGGTGAGTATTTTAATTTTGAGAATTCACTTTGTGCATGGGGTTGAAGTTAACTGGAGGCACTGCTCTGTCTGAAGCTCTAGACTTTAATCTGAGCTTTATTTCCACACAATCTGACCATAAAGAAAAAGTAACTCCTGGAACTGCAACATGTGAGCTGATCTGTGCTGTTAAGAAAGTCCCTCACATAAAGTACAGCCACAAGCTAGCAAGCATTAGCTAACTGTTTTTCAGTTAGTCACACTCAGCTTTTGTGTTAGAAATAAAACACAAACAGGACCACCATGAGGGCGTGTATTAATCACAGGCTGCTTAAATCCATTTCATACTTTTACTTGAGTTTCAAACCATTTAAAAATGTATCTGACTGTTTTTTGTTGTTTTTTTTCTAATGTGTGTATTGTGTCACCAGGGTAACTCATTCCACCATAGACATACATGCCCCAACCCCCCACACCTCCGTTACTGAAAAAGTCTCAGTAGAACCCAGGATCTTCTGTTGTGAGGCATTTGCGTCTGTGGATCTACAACACGTCCAGATGTTTCATAATCAGATCAGACTACCACAAAAGTATATCACTTTACCACAGAGATGCCCACGGATGATACATTTTATCATCCGAGCTTTAAAAGGGACAGCTGATTATAAAATGGGACCTTTAAATACTGCTACCTGTTGCGCCCTGTTTCCTAAAGCGGTGTTGTAAATTGAATTAGAGCTGCACTGGTTCCAGCTGGGTCTGAGTGCAGGTGGCTGTAGGCTCTAGGCTGGTGTGTGTGTGTATGTGTGTGTGTGTAGGAGAGGCCTGTGTGAGTGGTGTCTGGGCCTGCGCCGGAGCCTGTTGGACACATGAGAGCACATATGGGCCAGGCCATAGAATGTCTGGCCCAGTGCCTCAGCTCCGTGCCCCCGCCCGCTCTTCTCAGCCTCACTGGAGCTCACTCACCCAACCCTCTGCCGTCATGTGCCACTGTTCCATTTGGCAACGCCCTGCTAGATTTGTAGCTGGGCAAACATTTAACTAAATGTGTCCCATTCCAAGAGCAGGATTACAAGCCACTGTTCCAATATTTGGGCACATGAGAGGGGCCAGTGCCAGTGGGAGGGGAGTGGAGTTGTCCAAACACCCCAAATGAGAGGCTTCAGGCTTGGGGCAGGGAGCACAGGTCAAGTGGGCCTCACTATGTGCTCAGGTAAAGTCAATATGTCTTTGACAAACAGTATGCACAGCCCATAGAGATCCAGCCAACAAAGATTAAAAATAGATAAATATTAAAGATGATTCCAACCATGATGGGCATTACTGTTTAACTTCCTTTCTCAGGGACATAGCACTAGAGGTACGGAGCAGTTTTATAACCCCATGCATCAGCTTAATGTGTGGAATTCTAATTTAGCTGCACTGTTTTCCATACACCATACATGCAGGCCTGTATGAAGTAATATTTGATTGCATGAGAGGTATGATACTGTAAAGTCCTGCTAAAGATCTGATACCTCCATAAACTACTCAAAAGGTACAGTATCCAATCAAAAGTTTGGACACACCCTCTCATTCAGTGTTTTTGCAATTTAATTTATTTTTACTACTATCTTAGACACATATGGAAGACATCAAATACATGGCGCAAGATATATGGAATTATGTAGTAAAGAAAAAAAGTAAAACTAAATATTTTTCTACAAAGCAAAGGGTGGCTACTTTTTGAGGATTTGAATATAAAATATGAAAAAAAAAAAGAATGTAGTAAAGTTATTTACCTTTTTTCTTTGCTAGATAATGCAATGCTGCTTGCCTCGTACATCTGTTGTCTTCTGTATGTATATAAAATGTAGAAAGTCGTAAAAAGTAAAGAAAAAAATGAACATTGAATGAGAGGGTGTGTCCAAACTTTTGACTGGTGGTGTATATTTTCCTTGTTTTCCATAACAAAAATTACACTAGTAGATCTCAAAGTCTGTTGGTACCACACTCACTGAATTTTTTGTAGAATATACAATAGTAGCCAGAAATATATATGTATGTACTAATATATCAGGACTAAAGCTGCTGGGTAGAGAAGACCAGAACCTGGAGTGTGCCAACAGTGGAAGCCAAACACTATTATAAAAGTCGTCCTATTTATTTTCCATATATTTCCCTCAAACATTAAATTATTGATGATGTAGACATTCTATTTGTCCGTATTCTCCAGGCCACAGGGTCCTGAGAGATGTGTAGAGAGGTGTGAGGTCATCATTTACAGATATGGCTTCCATCTTTTGTCAGGGTCCAGCCACCTCCACAAAGACCCGAAGTGAGAAGACATTGTGTTTCTTAGCATTTGTATTTTCACAACAGACAATTTCAGAGCTTTAGCAGAGGACAAGAGCAGTGCGAACACGTCTGACAGATGCATGTAGGACAGTGCAACACTCTGACAGCCTGGTTTGGCACCATTACCATACACATGACACGTTCAACTCAAATTATTATAGTCTAGCCCCAAAACACAGCAGCAGTCGCTTCGCAGGGTCATATCATCCCTGCACAAACTAAAGTCATGTACTAATGTCTGTAAGAATGTTACACAGTATGGCATTAAACATACATCTCTTGCATATATTTCATTAAAGGGAGTATATTTCTTTAGTTTCTGGTCTATGTTATAATGTTTGTTTCAGTCACACATGTTTAACACACAAATCTCGCATATTTAGGCTTGGTTCTTCTCTCAAACAAAAACACTCTGCTCTGCCTTACGATGTCATGTGGTAATACAAGAAGTGCTCCACAGCGTTTTTAAACTCCATACACCTTCACTAAAATCATTTGGATGATTTTTAGCCCTGGATTTGCCAGTTTCTACTGAAGAACATGCAGCTGTTACCTTGACAAACTACTGCTTCATGACATCACAAGGTGGAACAGAGCATTTTGAGCTTTGGGGATGTAGACGGCCCAGTAATGCAGGATTACTCAAACATGTGAATGAAACAAAACACAACTTGGACTCACAATCATGAAGCCAATACTACTGGAATGTTACAGTGGTCTGGCATTTCTGATACTGCACATAACATTGTCATTCATTTTACCCACAGACATGCATGATAATTTTAGCAACATTCTTCAAGGAGACAGATAACTATTATGTCATACTGTGGAAGATTATGCCCAAACTAACAACATTTACATGGAAACAAACAGGAGCAAATCTTACTTATTGCCAAATAAGAGTCAGGTTTCTGGAGATGCAAGCCCACTCAGAGTTTTGTGCTTCCTGCGTCTGAAGAGTGCAGGTGCAAACCTTGACTGCTACTGCTGCTTCCTTCTTTACTTTGCTTTTTAATCATCTCTCCACATCCAATACTGGAGAATGTGTCTATTTATGATTTTCTTTTATGTAAACCAAGACTTTTAAACCGTTTTTTGATTTTTTAACAAAATTCATGACCTGCCAGCGACATGTCCGGGGGAAGATACCGAAGGAAATCTCTCTGTGAAAGCTCTCGGAACTATCAGCAACAAATTAATGAGCTACAAGCACGGACATTAGTTTTAGAATCTGAAAAAAAAAAAGGACTCTGCCTGCGATTTCCAGTGGTAAGCAGCCCACAGTTACTTTCAGAGGAGAGGGGGAAACACTGCTATTTTCAACTTAAACTTGACTAATATTGTGTCTTTTCCAAAACTTTGTAAAGACAAGAATTCCAAGCCAGTGCAACAAGTGATAAAAGACAATGCTAATATAGTTACATCACCCAAAATGCAGCCCACAAACAGATGTTTACCACTGTCACAGACTGATGTTAACATACAACCAGAAAATTGACTTTTGTCACAAAACAGGAGCAATGAAGTTGGCCAAACATCAAGGTCAGAGATATGCAGCTTCTAGGAGACGGTGCTATCAGAGATATGCACCACAGAGGAATCCAAATATGCTCCTATTTCAGTTACACTGTTTCTGAGATTACACAATTCCTGCCAAAAATTGTGTCAACACACCGAGGAGTTAAAGAGCTGATGGTGGGTGCAGTTGACACTAGAACGGAACAGACTGAAATCTTGAAAAGGGATTTCACAAAATTATTCAAGGACCTTGATATAGTGGAGGTTAAGACATTCATCAATGGACCTCTTCCTAACATAAACAGAAGGAAGATGAGCAAATTTACCCGGCTATTTCAGCTGAACACATGGCTGTTCATCGCGTTTACATTGAGAACTTTGATCTATTCTGGAAACGAGAGGACCTGTTCAAGGGAAATGGCCTGTACCTGAGGACAGAGAGTGCTGACGGATAACCTCCTCTATGCTCTGAGGCACCAGTCGGGTCAGGATCCTGTGCAGCCAGTGAGAGAAAAGAAGAATAAGAGAAGCATTCCTGTTGTGCCAGCCAGAGACTGAGCCAATGTGTCAGCACCACCAACAGCACCACAACTACCACAACCACCTCCCATAGTGAAGGAGTCGCCACCAGCTCCACAACCATCTCCTCCAGTGAGAGATTCCCCCAGAGAACAAGTCAGCAACACCACCACCTTCCCAAGTGAAGTTAAGAGTTCTAGCATCAACTCTGCTGAACTCTTCGCTGTACCCACCTACCCCCCCCCTGTCTTTCACCCAAACTCTCCCCTGCTCCTCCTCAGCCCTCACCTGGTCCCTCACCCAAACCCCCCCGCTTGCCCTTACCTGCCTTCCCCCAGAGGTAGGACACACAGGGCCTCTGCTGTTCCAGGACTTACAGTCATGATAAAGATAATATCATGCTGAGGCCCCGTGATGGAGCTATATCTATGTTTCCTTTAAAATGGCACTAAAACAACCACCCTCCATAGTCGACTTAGACAGTGATGGGGACGTTTGCATATGAGTAAGTTCTATTGATAATTTTACTGAGATGCTTTCAGTCGTATGCACAGACTTTGATGGTTTAGTCATTACAGGTGATTTTAATGTACATGTGGATAATATGTTTGATAGAAATGCTAAAGAGCTCTGCTCTGTCCTTGAAACCTTTGGTCTGACTCAGCATGTCAGCGAGCCCACCCACAACAGAGGACACACTCTGGACCTGCTCATTACAAAAGGAGTAAATATATCAAATGTCAACGTGGTGGATGTTGCTTTGTCTGATCATTTCTGTGTCTTTTTTGACCTGTCTGTTATTCCTAAACCGGCGGCTGCTCCTGCAGTTGTTTGAAGGAGACACATAAATGATAACTAAAGTGCACTGTCCGTGGAAATGATTCACTTTGAAAATGCCTCATGTTCTAATGTTGATGATTTGTTGAACTCTGTGACGTCGAGTGTTTTGAATGTTCTGGACACCATTGCCCCGATGAAGGTTAAAATGGTTAAAGATAAGCAGAAAGCACCGTGGAGGAATAATGACTCGGTCAGAGCACAGAAAAGAGAGTGCCGGAGGGCCGAGCAGGAATGGCACAAGTCAAAGCTCCAGGTTCATTATGAGATTTACAGAGAAAAGATGCACATGTACAATCAAATGCACATGTACAACCACACTTTATGTAGAACAAGGGAAAGGTATTTTTCTGACATTAGAAGTTATAGTAATAACTCTCGTGTCCTGTTTTGCAACAGTAAACAGATTAACAAACCCTCCAGCCTCGCTGCCATTAGAACAAATTTCCACATCTAAGTGCAATGAGTTTGCAGTATTCTTTAATGACAAGGTTCAGGCCATTAAAAATGCCATCAAGTCCACGAAGCAAATAACATCCCCCCAGCCACCTAGACACTTAGAGCTGACTCACTTTGCACCTGTAACTGACAAAACTGTCCAAACTGTCAGTCTGAAGTCATCTACATGCTGCCTCGATGTGTTACCCAGTAGATTTCTAAAGTCTGTGCTCAACAGTTTGCTGTTACCACTTGTTTGCATAGTTAACATGTCATTTCAATCTGGACCATTCCCAAGAGTTTTAAAAATGGCTATCAAGCCTCTCCTAAAGAACAGCAGTCTTGATGGCACAATATTAAACAATTACCCATCTCAAATCTGCCATTTTTAGGCAAAGTCATTGAAAAAAAATAGTTTACCAACAGCTTATTAACTTTTGTAAAATGAACAACTCCTTTGGTGTTTTCCAGTCAAGTTTTAGACCCCACAGCGGCACTGAGACTGCTCTTATCAAGGTGACAAACGACATCCGCCTGAACACTGATGCAGGCAAAGTCTCAGTCTTAATCGTGTTAGATCTGAGTGCTGCCTTTGACACTGTAGATCATGGGATCCTCTTACAGAGAATAGAGGACTGGGTGGACCTCCAGTCTCTCTCAAAACTTCAAATAAGGCTAGAAATCTAGGAGTACTAATGGACTCAGACTTGAACTTTATCAGCCACATCAAATCAGTAACATCTATATCTTTTTACCATCTAAAAATATTGCAAAAATCAAAGGTATATGTCAAAAGGTCTCTGCACTGGCTTCCTGTGGCTCATAGAATAGACTTTAAAGTAGCTCTGCTTGTGAACAAGTCTCTCCATGGCCTAGCAGCAGAGTACATCTCCGATGTGTTGCCATATGAACCATCTCACACTCTGAGGACTTCAGCCTCCTGCTGGTGCCCAGAATCAGGACTAAACATGGGGAATCAGTATTTCAGCTTTATGCAGTTAAATCCTGGAACAGTCTTCCCGAAGATGCGAGACAGGCCTCTACTTTGTTTGTTATGTTAATTTTATGATGATTATTTATGTTTTGATTTGTTTCTACTGTGATTTTAATGTCTTTGTTATTCTGTAAAGCACTTTGAATTATTTTTTGTACAAATTGTGCTATACAAATAAACTTGCCTTGCCAGAGTATGGGTGCATGTTTTGCTGGTTAGTACAAGACAAGACATTTCAAAACTCCATACACCTCCACTATAATCACTTGCTCAGGTGGAACAGAGCATTTTGAGCTTTGGAGATGTAGATATCCTAATAATGCAGGATTACTCAAACATGTGTGAATGAAATGAAACACAGCCCTGAGCATGTTTTTGAAGACATAACAGTATTATAACATGGCTAAAAGTTCATAAGAGTCAAGTTTGCGTAGTATAGCACCTTTAAGACCCTCCATACTGAAACGGGACTATGTGAAAGAATACACTGTATACAACCCACATAAAATATACAACCCTTTGTTAAATTATCTATATCCATAAATGTGTAAGATTTTAACCAATGCACATAAACCTTCAGAGTCTTCTGCTCCTCACACCACTGACTCCCCTCACTTCCAGCTCCCATCTTAAAATCAATATTTATAATTTTACAAGATCAAGACAAATCCGCCACCGTGCTGCTCTTATTAAAACAATAAAAACATCACAGAGGCAGGTATTTGCTGGAGCCCTGGTCGGATTATCTGTCTCTTCCTCCCCCCTCGGCAATAAGCCCGCCGTAAAAGAGGTTATACAGGCCCTTTTCTTAACATCGCCAGGACGTGATAAAGTAATGACATAAATAAAAAGCAAGGTGATGTGCGGAGGTGGGGGGAGAAGGGAGGGGTGTATACATTCCCGCGGGGGGCTGCAGAGGAGGATCATGGGAGAAAACGCAACCGAGCGGAACGTCTATTTGCTGCATGGTGGTCGGAGATTCCCCTGGAGACACAGTGAAACACCAGGCGGGTTGGTTCCCCTCATGAAGACTGGAAAAGCAAACAGGAGCCAGCTGAGGTAAAAGTAGCGCGGTTTTAGAGCAACATGTGGATTATGGAGATAGTGAGTACAAGTTAAAGTGCTGTACCTGATTTTTGCTTTCTTATAAACATGAAAAACAGAAGTAGTTCATTTGTAAATTGGAGTGGGTCAAAGTTAGTCCTCACTTACCATATGAATTCTGAGCATCCTAATCATTCATCTACAGTCCGACTTGTTCAGAAATGTATCCTAGGTGTGAGAAAGTTGTTACGCCCCCACTTCCCGATTTACAGTCAAGTGGGCGTGTTTCCGGATTTCGATGGCCTCCCTGATCCATCGATTTTCCCTTTTGCTCATAGAATTCCAGCTCCATCGAGTCTGGCTCCAATTCACTTTGAGGGCTGCACTGAGCCTCATAGTTTGGCTCTTAAAATGTTTGTATACCTCTGGTCTACATTATCCTGTTATTTTTATTTAGTTATTGTGTCTGTCTATCGAGATAACAGACAAATCAGGCACCTTCATTGCCAAAGGTTGGTCCCGCTAGCTTTAGTAACAGGTTTGATTGACAGCGTTGCTAAGTGCCCACTTTGTTCTACCTTTAACCGCTGTGCTTCAGGTTGGCTCTGTGGTTGCTATGATACTCGTAGTTTGAATTCCAAATATGGAACTCGGCTCCAAATTCACCCCTATAAATGTTAACCGTGATGAGCTTCATTTGATGGGAGCCGAACGCTATGGGTGACGTCACACTCCCTTAGTCCACTTATTTATACAGTCTGTGGTTGGACTTAAGTTTAAGGGAAAATCTGTTTAAATCAGCTGATCTAACATGTCACAGCAACATCACCTGACACTTCTTAGGATGGAGACAAAGTGCTGCCCAAACTGTCAAGGTCTGAAATAAACAGAGGTCTGTACACAAGAATCTAAAGTATAACTTTGAGCAAGGTAATGAGAGAACACCACTGTAACATAAAAAGGGCCTTGATTGAAAATGTGTAGGTAATCTATGTATGTACATTTTTGTCAGTATGTACCTCACTGTAATTTTTTTTTTTTTTTTCTGAAAGCCAAACAGTGTATGAGCAGAGTTGTGGAATCACAGTTTTGGAGAGTTGAATTGTAACTCCTGTCTGATGCTCATCCTAACAGCAGACCAGCCTGGCTGTCAGACTGAGACAGGCACCAAAACTAAAGGCCATTTGAATGTGCTGTGACCATGTGCTGTGGTCTCACTAACAGTTTTCAGCAGCATGTTTGACTCAATGTTCTGACATTTTCTACCATTGTTTTTGAAAAATTCTCCCCCCAAAAACAGAAAGTTGTACATTGTTGTATTGTATTTCTAGCTGCTGTTTCCTCCTGTCAGCGGTAAAGTCTCCAAACAAAAATCAACACAGACATTCACAGACATGTTGTTTCTTTCAGGTGAATGGAACATTTGCTGCCATGGGCTCTATTAGGGCTGAGCGATATGGTTATTAAACTGGAATTGTGAGCTCAACTGACGATGTGCTATTTTAGTCATGTCGTCAGAATGTGATTTCTATGCCTTTTGTTAATAAGTCGATTAATCAGTCGATGGTGCCTTTGTTGACCAAAAATGTTATTTATTGGCTTATTACTTTGTTTAGATTATAAGAAATGATATGCACAACAGCAGAAAGGAGAAGGTATGTACAATAATGCACTAGTTGGACATTTAGGAATGAATCCTGTGCATAAGCTGCCTTTTTTCCATATGAATACACTTTTCCTAATACTTTTCTGTATACATAGTTGTTTTTGCATAAACTTGCATGTAGTTGTAATGCAGTTACATGGTCAGATCATACAGCTAGATAATGCATTGTTTGAGCTTTGCCACGGCTGCTTTTTAGTCGATGAATTGATTGGAAGTTGATGAAGAATTCCTTTTGTCGACAGTTATTGAACTTTCAGTAGGAGTTACCTCAATAAGGCCAAATAAAGATACTAATTTTACATGAATCGTGATAAAATTGATCGTTATCTGGCCCTAAGGAAATTAAGACATATCTTCCATCTGTAGACTCTAAATGTGTCTGTATGTGTTACTTACTTATTGTCCTCTATAAAGAAACCTATTGTTGCATTTAATTGTGGACTGCATGACTTTACTGTTTTTGATCAATAAAAGACACATGCTAATATGACTTAATGACATACTGCAAAACCTTTAGGCAAAGTAACTTATTATACCTGATAGAATTATCAATAAAACAAATAACAGACCACTCACCAGATTGAAGATGTGATTGACTGATCCGAATCTCAAAATACTTCTAAAATGTGTGATCTTTATGAAATATTACTGAATTGTTTTAATCTTTCACCCATAATTCACCTAGTAGTTTGGGAACAGTGGGTGACCTGCCACAAACACAGTGCGCTACCCAGGAACACCTAACTACAGCATACGCCTGTTACAACAAAAAGAAGAGGGGATCCGAGGCTTTCTAACCATAGACTGTATACATAAATGGACATAGCTAACCTCCTAGCCGCCGCGTTCCAAATGGGACGTGAGCATGGATGAGCATGAACAGTAATAACAGACTAATCAGGTGTCTTCTTTCCCTGAGGTTGCTCTCCCTAGCGTTAGCAACAGATTTGATTGACAGCATTGCAAAGCGCCCGCTCCCTGCTAAACCAGCGGTGCAGGCGGGATGGGGCTTTACCTTCAACAGCCTGGCTCTGGATTGGTTCCACATTTGCCCCTGTAACCGGTAGCTTCGATGAGCTTCATTTGATTGCTACTAGACGCTGTGGATGACGTCACACTCACTTAGTCCACTTCTTTATACACGCTGACTTAAGCTAAAATCAGGACATACTGGCATGATTTGAGCATGTCTGGGTTTTCAGGGTGTTCATAAAATCAATAATGAAAAGTCGATTTTGCATAAAAGGTCCACTTTAAGTATGTTTCTAATTTGGATCCTCACATCTACTGGCCCATCAACACATTAACCTTTCTTTTTTGTAATAAGTAAATCTGTAGGAATTGAACCCAGAACCTTCATGCTGATAGTTCTACCCACTCATGAGATTTTCAAGCATTTTATATTTTCACACTAAAAGTCTTTGCTCCGGATGGGTGAGCATTTTTCACCCATGTTTCGAAGTCACACTACAAACTGTCTTTCATCGAAAACAACTATGGTAATAAGAAAAGGTTCTTTCCCAAATCCTCTGATCAGCTCTGAGACGATCCGTTGAGATGAGCACACATATTTCCATCCTCTCACATTTGAATATTTCAGTGTTATTGCCTTCACCTGTGCATCCCAAAGCCCTCAGACGCAAGCAGCACAGGCACTCACCTTTTAATCAAATCATTTTAATTATGGAACAAAAGATGTGGTTGATCAAATCAGAACAGTCTTTTTTTTTCCGAGGAGAGCTTGGTGGCTCGTGTGTGGTAAATCCTTGGCCCAAACACACATTTTGGATTTGAAAACACTGATATAATTGTGCATCTCTTACACACTGAGTAACTATTCGTGAATGTGGATATAGCAAACGTCTGCTTTACATATACACATAACAATACGTCTGACCTTACAGCTTCTGGAGTCTGATAAAGAAACCATCCTCATTTTTATCAGAAAAAAAGTGCAGAGAGTCTCTGCCTCAAGTGGAGGAGTTCAAGAATCTCAAGGTCTTGTTCACGAGTGAGTGAAGGATGGAAAGTGAAATTGACAGATGGATCTAAAATGTGTGATCTTTATGAAATATTACTGAATTGTTTTAATCAGATTGTTGATGCACCTTTCACCCATAATTCACCCAGTAGTTCAGGAACAGTGGGTGACCTGCCACAAACACAGTGCGCTACCCAGGAACACCTAGACCTCGTGAACAAGAGATTCTAGCAGTAATGCAGTCGCTGTATCGGCCTGTTGTA
Organism: Periophthalmus modestus; assembly: GCA_019594935.1. Lineage (NCBI taxonomy): Eukaryota > Metazoa > Chordata > Actinopteri > Gobiiformes > Gobiidae > Periophthalmus > Periophthalmus modestus. The sequence goes on from JAIEZT010000021.1 coordinate 10,450,037, forward strand.
GTAAAGAAGGAGCTGAGTCGAAAGGCAAAGCTCTCGATTTACTGGTCAATCTATGTCCCTACCCTCACCTATGGTCATGAGCTCTGGATATTGACTGAAAGGACAAGAACGCGGATACAAGTGGCCAAAATGGGTTTCCGCCGCAGGGTGGCCAGTTGCACCCTTAGAGATAGGGTGAGGAGCTTGGTCACACGGGAGGAGCTTGGAGTAGAGCCGATGCTCCTCGAGAGGAACCAGCTGAGGTGGCTGGCTCTGTTTCAGATGCCCCCTGGACGCATCCCTAGGGAGGTGTTCCGGGCATGTCCCACCAGAAAGAAGCCCCAGGGAAGACCCAGGACACGCTGGAGGGAATATGTCTCTTGGCTGGCCTGGGAAACGCCTTGGGTTCCTACCAGAGGAGCCGGAGGACGTGTCTGGGGTGAGGGAAGTCTGGGCTTAGACTACTGCCCCTGTGACCCATCCCCAGATAAGCGGGAAGAAAATGGATGGATGGATGGATGGAAATGTGAATACAAAGACTGATAACATAGAACAGAATTTTATGGAAAATGTATAAAAACATGTTATTTCATTACTAAATATAATGCACAACTATGGTATTTCATTTAACAGTCAAATATTGAACACTTTCAGATAAACTTCAGTGGACAGAGCTGTCAGTTTAAGCTGTCATCAACTCATCTGGTGAGGCATCTCAATTTGAGACAACAGCGGCCTTCCGACTGTTGATTCAATTTGTTTTACTATCACTTTATTTTTCTGCTTTTATTAACCCAAATATGACTTTAATCTCAGAAGACATTTTTCTCCTTATTATCTTTTTTTAATGTCAGTTTATTGTTATTATCCTTGAGCTTTTATTTTGAGTGCAAACATTCTGTTATTCATGCCTGACAGCTTCCTTAATCAAAGCGTGTTTCTCCAGATTAAATAATGAAAAAAGGTTACAATGCGCATTTCAAATTGACAACTTGGAAAAAAAATTAAATTAATTTGACTTAGTACACGACTGATCACTCTTGCAGCCCTATAATAATGACTTGATGCAAACTATGGAAGATCCTAATTAGTTGAGCCAGTCATCAGTGACTTAACACATGGCGTGTTCATGTAGGGCTCATCATGAAACCATGTGAATTCCTGGTGAAATTCTCATGTGTTTATGGTTAAAGTCATGGACGAATCATGAGGAAGTCACAGATGAATAAACTAATGCATTAACTCATGTAGTGTCGTTATGATACTAACATTTGAAACACGATTTTGACACTGAGGAACAGACTCAATACTCAATACAGATTCTGATCATCACAAAAATAATATAAAAAAAAAAAAAAAAAACTTTATTTCGACACAACTTTATTTTATCACATAAAACATAGTACTTCCTTTTATATTATCATGTTCATATCTGTGTAATCCCTCAGTCGTCCAGTAGGGTCATAGTGGTCCCTGGGTGGGTCTATACTAGTCTACTGTATGTGTCTTTACTTGTTCTGATACAGCTCAAGATCATTCTAAAGCTAATCATTTTTGTGAAAGTGATCAAATGACTATGTCTTTCTTTCTCTCTTTCTTTATTCTTAATTCGTCAGGGACAATGTACAAATTCATTAATCTTACAAATGAAAAGATGATTTGTACCAGATTTAGCTACTGCTGCTTTCCATGTGCAGTCCCTGAGCAGGTGAACACACATTAAAATACACATTTCATTACAATTACATTACAAGCCTATCAATTCATCATTAACATTAGGAGTAAAATACAATAAATGTCCCCATGTCCAATACAGTATGTTTCCTACATACCAATCCATACCAATAAAAAAAAAAAGAAATCAAACTTGTGAATACAAAATATTATAAATTAACTAGACTGATGTCGACACATTTGATTATCTAAAATGTACTTTTTCAAATGTACAGATAATTTCAGACTGTCTGGAGCTGATTCTTCTGTCTGATGGTTTGAAATGAAAAAGCTGCCTGAGCAAAGACCGAGGATCTTTTTGAAACTATGCGATTTGTGTTCACAGAGACTGAGCGGATCGGGCAGTTTGTTCAGAAGAGAGTTTAGTACATTTTTTGAATGTAGCTGGAGCTGCATTATTACTAATTTTGAATAAATTATATATGAAGTATGTAGTTCCAATAGTAGTTTTAGTATTGATTAGTATCTGATTTTCGATATCTTTTGACAACCCTAAACTATTGTACTATTAATATATAGTGTTTCCAATTTAGATATGTGTGTACCACAAATCTAACAATGCACTGCTTTGCTCTAATGCAGCCCCCAGTGCAGTTCCTAATGTGACCTCAGGGTGTGCTCTGTGTTGAGTAAAAGGCCCGTATCAATCGATAATGTAATAACAGCAAATAATGTAATAATTTTGGCCAAGTTAAAGGTCTTATATTATGCAAAATTGACTCTTGTGAGCTTTAAGTCATGTTATAATGTTGCTATCTCATGAAAAACATACCTGGAGTTGTGTTTTGTTGCATTCACACATTGACTTAGGGTTAGGGTTACATTATTCAAAATTGGCCAACATCATTACCACATTTGCGGTTATACGTTATTGGTTGCTACAGGGCCATACGCCTCAGCCCTGGGTCACAGCGCGTCTGCTTCTCTTCAGCTGCCTCTGTTGACTCTGCTAATCGGCCCGACGCATTGACTCATGAAATGCATTTGTCCAGCTCCCTCAACCCTCTGCACCTGTGGATACAAATACCAGCAGAGCGTGTGGTGCAGCTGAAGACAGGAGCAGAGACAGGCTCACGGCGGAGGCAGGGAGTACTCCGTCACATTTACTCTGTTACATTAAAGGACCCGTATGACACAAAAGTAACTCTGATGCCATGTTTGAATGTTGTCAGAGTTGCGTTTTGCTTCATTTGCACATTCATTTGAGTAATCCTGCATTATTAGTCTGTCTACATCTCCAAAGCTCAAAATGCTCTGTTCCACCTTGTGATGTCATAAAGTGGTAGTTTTCAAGTTAACAGATACACTTTTACATTTAGTTAAGTAGAAATTGGCAACTCCAGGGCAGAAAACATGTGTGAATGAAACAAAGCACAACTCCAGGTCTATTTTTGATGAGGAAACATTACAACATAGATCAGAAAATAGCGGAATATGGGCCCTTTAACTTAAGTAACATTTAAAGAAATTGTACTTTTCAAAGTACTTTCTAGATCAGGGGTGGACAAACTTTTTGACACTCGGGCCACAATGGGTTCTAAAATTTGACAGAGGGTCCGGGTCAAGATATGTATATATTACATTAGAGATTTGGCCTTTAACATGTAGCAAAGCATGAACATGCCAGGTACAAACTGTTTTCCACTGCAATTTAATTTCAGTTAAATAAACACAGCAGAAAAACTCACATTCAGTTTTATCAAGTGCCAAAAGATCAAAAAATTGTTGAAAAGGTGAAATGAATAAATTTTACTCTTACCTATTTTAAAATAATTTTATTACATTCAGATTAATAAACCCAAAGGGCCGTGTGTGGCCCCCAAGCCGTAGTTTGCCCATGTCTTCTAGAAACATACTTTTACTCTTACTTGAGTAATATTTTTACTGATGGAATCTACTACTCTTACTTCTATAAAAGCTTTGGTTACTCTTTAAATTATAAATCAGAAGTTACTCTTTGCGTTACTCCTATTTGAGTAGTACGTTTCCCATATACTTTTCTCTCTTCCTTGAGTAATTTCTTGGCCCACTAACTTTGTACTTCTACATGAGTAATATCATTTTGAAGTAACGCTACTCCTATTTAAGTCAAATTTTTGGCTACTCTCCTCTCCTCTGGCGGCGGGAACACAAAAGGTATGCGCGTGTTAGCCACTCGTCTGACTGACATGTCGAGGCTTGTCAAACGCTTCTGCTCCAGGAGATGTCTTTGTCTCAATAATTTCCACACTACATGGGTCAGCAGCACGGGGCAGGCTAACAGTCCGTCATTAGAAGAGGCTGTCAGTCAAAGCTACAAGTCCACTGCCAAACTTAGCCCCCCTGTGTCCTGGTTCAGTTCAAAGCAGTTACTCTCTCCTCCATAACCACAAGTGTTCTAGTTGACGTGTAGAGCAATCCCATAATCCTGTCCACTTTGAAAACACCTGAGAGGCAAACCCTAGACTGTATATATAAATGGGCAAAGATAAATTGCTAGCCGGCGTGTTCCGAGTAGGATGTGAGCATGGGCGCGTTTCTGGCTCCGTCGACTCTGGCTGCAATTCACTACTACTACTAATGTTGGTTTTAATCCGCTCTACATGATCCTGGGTTTTTATTTTGCTATTCACTGTCTGTGAACACTAATAACAGACAAATCAGCTCCCTTTTCCCCCCGAGGTCTCTCCTGCTAGCGTTAGCAATGGATTTGATTGACAGCGTTGCTAAGTGCCCGCACTGTTAGTTTGGCAGGGGGTAGGTATGGGTGACGCTCCCCTTAGGGACACTCTCTTAGTGCACTTCTTTAAACAGTCTATGAAGCAAACTAAAATGTAATGTGTAACTGGCAATAGCGTGATGAGCTGAGAGTACTGCTTACACTAGTATTTTAAAGTGCACTAGAGGACAGACAGAGGTTCAAATCCTGCTCTTGACATATACATCATTGGTAGACCAGGCAGATCCACTGACCCACAGGTTGGCAGTGCAATTCCAGCTCTAATACCATCATTGTGTCCTTGTGTACCATTTTTCACAATTTAAACTGCATGTGCAAACTAAAATAAAGCATGCAGAGTTTGTGTGTTGCACATGATTCACTGTTGTAAAGACTGATATGTAAATGAAAGTATACGGCAGGTACACAGATGTGCATATCTCTGCTTCTGCCTGTATAATAACATCATTAAGGGTCTATTAGAATAGTCTACACTACGGCCGTATGACTTAACTGTGTTTAGAAGTGTATAACTATCAGTGCAGTTAGGTCTCCATGTGTACAGTATCTAAAAGGTCTTCATATAAATGAGGTATTATAGGGGCACAGAATCCTCTCCATTCCCCGAACGTGCAACCAGAGCCAAGCCTGCTCTGCGTTTGGATCGAGGAGCATCAAGCAGATGCTTCGGTGCAGATGGACATGTGAAAACCAGTAAACAGTGCTGTGGAGTGTGGGATAAGTTAAAGCCTCCTCGATGCAGAATATGAAGTGAGGGCAAAAACTGTGCTGTGTCTGAGAGGTGCGAAAGCCAACGACTCCTGGTTTTCAAGTCTTTTCAATTTTACTGATGAGCAAATGTTTGATAGAGCTGGCCCTGGGTGTTCTGGTTGAGGGTTGGCCAGCTGCTTGTTTCCAGGGAGATGTTAATGCTCTGCCTGGAATGTCGCACAGAGGTGACCTGCTCAAAACAAGAATGTATGCTTTGATATATTTGACGTACATTATATTACACTTTGACTGGTATTACACTACCAGTCAGAAGTTTGGACACACCCTCTCATTCAATGTTTGTTTTTCTTTGTATTTGCTACTTTTTACATTTACATACTTATATACATAATGAAGACATCAAATATATGATGCAAGATATATGGAATAATGTAGCAAAGAAAAAAAGTATATGTTTTAATCAAGTATCCATCCTTTCCTTTGTTGCAAACCCTTGGCCTTCTCTCAGTAAGCTTCTCGATAAAGTCTCCTGAAGTGGTTTTCACATGTGTGCCATGTCAGGATCAAGAAATGCCGAAAGTGCAAACCAGGGTTCAAAGCAAGAGTTCATTTATAGTTTTGATGTCTTCAGTGAGAATCTACATTTAAAAAATCATTGAAATAAAGTAGAAAAATAAATGCAAACGTTTGTCCAAACTTACCATATAGGTCTTCATCCACACATACAATAAAGATTGGAGGAGACATTGCACTTTAAAGAGGGGGTATTATGCAAGTTATAGCCTTGTTATAGCATTTTTCTTCATCAAAAACATACCTGAAGTGGTATTATATGTCATCCATGCATGTCTGAGTACTTTCGCAATCTCTCCTGGGCCCTATTCAAACGCTCCTTATGGTTAGCTGTAAGATTCTGTTCAATGCTCCGCCCACAAGCCTACGCCACCCATGCTCCCACACCACAATTCTCCATAAATATACAGAAACGTGATACAAAACTGCACAGAACAACATCACAAACCAGACGCGATGTGCAGTAGTTTCATTAGCGGGATGCAGGCTGATTGTGTTGTGAAAGTGCTCCGAAGGGGGAGTGACTTAGCACGTAACAAATGGAGGAGAGGGTCAAACTTGAATGATGTTAATATGTTCTTTTGAGCAAATATAGCATTTTCAAAACAATAACAGGTAACATGTTATGTCTTAGCAGTTAGTACGGCACAGACATATAATACCGGCTCTTTAACCAGAGCAGCCATTTCTAGTCTGAATGTCTCTATCATCTGCACTGCTGTCATTTTCTGATCTTGGAAAGCCGAGGATAACGCGGATGTTTTGCCGTTAGCTGTGGCTCTCTCTGACACCTGCTGCCTTCCAAACGGTGGCCTGTTATTTAAGCACACCGGGGAGACAGCTCATCAGGAGGAGTGACAGGAGCAGGCGAGGCTGACCAGCCCAGGCAGGGAAGGAGGGAGGCAGGGAGGGAGCCAGCTCGATGACAGTCTACTCCCAGCCTGCTCCGTCACAACATCCACTGACGGCTGGAGTATTTGCAAAAGTGTCTGGGCGCCTAATGCGAGCGGTAAGCTGCGACTAGGATGACAAATGAGCAGAGGAGGAGCGGGGGACACGGGGGAATGAAACGCCAAGAGCAGAGCCAGCGCAGAATCAAGACACTGCTATACGGCTGCAGACAGTACAAGACTCGGCTGTCTCAATCGCCCGGGACCTGTCTCGCTATTCTACCAACGGATTCGGTTGGGAAGAGGGGCACATCATGCTAAACGCACTAAGGCAGGATCTGTGCTTTGGGAGATGAAGACATGCCATCAGATACGTGTCCTTAGAGCCATTAGTGAATCTACAACAACATGAGAATGGAGGGTGCTAGGCAGAACTGACAGACTGCTCCAATCTACTCCACAGCTGGGGAGTTTTAGAAAGAACAAAAGTGTTATTCATGGAAGCTGTGAATGTGCATTTAAGAGAACACACGGCAGAAGATATGAGCTGTAGTGAAAGAGAGGCTGAATTTCAATGTAATAATCTAATTCAGTGCAGTAATGACAGTGCATGTGGCAGATTTTTATGTTTTTTATGACACGGGATAGCTCCTGTGGTAAATAATTATCATAGTTTTTTATCAGTTAAAGGCCCATATTATACTATTTTCTGAGCTGTTATAATGTTTTCTCATCAAAGACATGTTTTGTGTTGTGTTTTGTTCCACCTTGTGATGTCATGTGGTAAAACAGGAAGTGCTCCGCTGTGTTTTTAAACTATATATAACTCCACCAGAATCATTTGGATAATTTTGGACCTTGGCTACTAAACTAAAGGTAAAACAAAAGCGGTCAACTTGAAGGGTGGATGGAGCATTTTGAGCTTTGGGGATGTAGACAGGCTATTAATAATGCAGGATTACTCAAGCATGTTTGAACACAACTAACAACAAGTAACACTATTATAACAGCTATATTATAATGGCGTAAAGCTCATGAAAGTAAATTTTGAGTAATACAGTATAGGACCTTCAAGTTGCACCTTATATAGGACCTTTAAAAATAGTCCCTCTACATTTGTCAACACAGAAAATCCCATCTAAAACGTACACAACGTATGCACAAGAAAGGGACACTTCAACTCTTACTTAATAAAATAAAGGTGTTATTTATTTTTTATTAGTCTAATCATGGCCCTTGTTGACATTACTGTTGCTAGGTAACAGCGCTAGAATTACCTCAACGTATGTCACATCTGCTGCCTGTGTCCGACCGGGATGTAACATTATAAACTTCACCAACATTTAAAAAAATGTAAAAAAAAAAAAAAGAAAAAAATTAATAATAATAAAAAAAAAAAAAAACGTTTCGAGAGGTTAAAATATAATAATAATAATAATAATAATAAATAACTAGATAAATATCTTATTTTACTCTGTTTTTTTAGCCGTCTTTCATGCTATAACGTTGTTCCTCATCAAATACATGCCTGTGGAGGTTTTAGATGTCAGTTAGATGTTTAGTGATCTTTTCCAGACCCTGTCCAAACCCTCCTTCTGGTTGGCTGTAAGATTCTATGCAGTGCACAGCCCACAAGCCCACATCATCCTTGCTCCCATACAACGAGTCCCCATAAATATACAAAAAACATGAATCAAATCTGCACAGAGGAACTTGACAAACCTGATGTGATGTGCAGTAGTTTCATTAGCGGGACACATGCTGATTTTGTTGTGATTGCCTCTGAGGGAAACTTATAAAACATGGTAATATGTTGTTTTTGGAGAATATAGCATTTTCAAAACAATAAAATGCAACAATGTGATCTAAATATGTTAAGTGATAGCAGTTAAAACCCTACAGAAGTAAAATACCTCCACATTTAACTATTAGTAACTAACTATTTAACTTTTAGTCAAGTGAGCAGTGCAATCTGTCATATGCATATATGTAAAAAAGTGTGACCTACATTGATATAATGTGATGTCAAATATGATCTAATCAAGTCTACACCAAGTCCAATAGGTCTCACATCAGAACCAAACCAGAGTGTGAACACACTCTGGACAGATGTGAGGAGGTGAGTGGTTTTTGAAATACCTGTGAGCAATAAAACATCCAATTGTAATGCTCCATAGATCAATTCAAAGCAATGTTATGGAACCCTCCAGAGCAACACTATATCATGGAGAAAAGCAGGTGATGGACCCACTCCTCTCAACGATTTGTGCACACATATGGCACTTATCTCTCATGTCAGTAAATGTCTTGTGTCTATAGGTTCCGTTCACATTTAAGACGGACGAATCAACTTTTCAAAGCTTTAAACCATTTTATAATTGCTTCCCCTTCTCATTTCCCCTCTGAGGTTGTATTTGGAGTGATTCGTGGATGTTTGAGTAATCGTAAGTTGTTTATTTTCAAGATGCCATATTGCCCATCTACCTGTGTTTTCACGACCACCATATGCCCACTGTGACGTACTTACTTGGAGCTCAGACTCGAACTTTAACTGTCACATCAAATCAATAACATCTGCAGCTTTTTACCATCTAAAAACATTGCAAAGATCAAAGGTGCACTGTCAAAACCAGACTTGGAGAGACTTATCCATGTGTTTGTCTCCAGTAGGTTAGACTACTGTAACGTCCTGCTCACTGGCCTCTCCAAACGAGCATTAAAACAGCTGCAGTACATCCAGAACACTGCTGCTCGGGTCCTGACCAGAACCAGGAAGTACTTCACATATGCGTCGTGTGCCCAGGTCTCTGCACTGGTTCCTGTGGCTCAGAGAATAAACTTTAAAGCAGCTCTGCTCCTGAACAAGTCTCTCCATGGACCAGCACCAAAGTACATCTCCCACATGTTAGAGCCATATGATCCATCTCACACTCTGAGGACTTCAGGGACCGGCCTCCTGCTGGTGCCAGAGTCAGGACTAAACATGGAGAATCTGCGTTTCAGTTTTATGCAGAGAAAACCTGGAACAATCTTCCTGAAGATGTGAGACAGGCCTCTACTTTGACAAGGTTTAAATGACTGGAAGGTTTTTATTCTGCACTCTTCTGTTTTAATGTGATTTTAACGTCTTTCTTATTCTGTAAAGCACTTTGAATTACTTTGTGTACAAATCGTGCTGTACAAATAAACTTCCCTTGCCTTGGAACAGTGCTACAGAATAACTGCACATTCTATATACAGGACTATAATAAAGAATTGTGCCGTCCATGTCGATTTGATACCATTGTCTTTTCTGAATATTCTGCCATCGCATGAACCTCCCACAGCTGACATTTCCCTGGTGTTATTGTCATGTGATATGATGTTGCTTTTGGTGCTCCTGCTGACTGCCCTGTCACAGCCCTATAACTATCTAAAGTCTGCTCCCTCCTGTTTGCTCAAACTCAGCGTCGCGAACCTTCGTCCAATTTGCCCGTCTGCTCTTAGTTCCTCCATTAAAGGGTTTACATACTGCGCTATTTCTATGTTCTATGTTATACCTTGTGATGTGATTAAGTAGTAATGCAGGAAAGGTTTCAATGTGTTTTTAAACTCCATATTAGAATCATTTTTATCATCTCAGTCTTGGATTTAGGTTGATTTAGCCTCATTTAAACTTCTGAAGCTTCTCATCTCAGTGCACCAGCAGATACCAGAGACGTTCTAGAGACTATCACAAAAGGTAAAACATAAATGTCCGTGTAATCGCTCAGTCGTCCAAGTTTGCGCCATAGTAATAGAACATATTGAATTCTGTCAGCTGGACCAAAGTTTTAGACTGAAGACACTTTGCTTCTTCAGCTCCGGTCAGATCTTTTGTGGACGCTGCCTTATAACTATCTGAAGGCAGGAGCTAGCCAGACTGAAACTAGGCACAGTTCACAATTGTGGCTCATTAGACCTACCCTACAAACAGAAACTATAAACAATAGGCATGTTAATTTCAGTGCTCATTCTGTCAGATAGCTATAAGGCAGAGTTCACCAGTAATCTGACCAGAACTGAAGAAGCGGCGTGGATGAGCAGCGAAACGTCTTCACTCCAACACCTTTTTTTTCTTTTCTTTTACTATATAAGACATGCATATTCAAAAATAAAACCAACAAGTTGAGGTTACTCTGCAGCAGTGAAGAGTAAAGCTGTTCAGTTGAGGTTAAAAATGAGCTTAAAACTACTACTAAGTGACATCACAAGGTAAAATACAACATTATGAGTTTTGGGGATGCAGATGGCCTTATAATCCAACTTTCATATATTGAACGATATACAAATCACTCCACGTGTTACAACAGCTTCAATTTCAGTTCTGAATTCAGTTCAAGATTCTATTACTCACATTTAAAGGTCCTGTATTGCCCAAAATTGACTCTTGTGCTTTAAGATGTGTTACAATGCTGTTACTCATCAAAAACAACGCAGTTGTGTTTTATTTCACGCATTCTCATTTGAGTAACCCTTTATTATTAGTCTGTCTACATCTCCAAAGCTCAAAATGCTCTGTTCCACCTTGTGATGTCACGAAGCGGTACTTACGTCACCCACGCTTCCACACGACAATTCTCCAACGATATACAAATACATGACACAAAACTGTACGCAACAACTTCACAAAACCGATGCGATGTGCGGTGGTTTCATTAGCAGGATGCAGGCTGATTGTGTTGTGATAGCGCTCTGAAGGGGGAGTGGCTTAGCGCGGAGAGCAAAGGGAGGAGAGACCCAAAAATTGTGCGTCAAAAATGTCTAAACAATAAAAGGTAACATGGTGATCCAAATATGTTATGCGTTAGCAGTTAAGACCCCATACAAGAAAAATATCCAGTCTTTAAGGACCTGAAAAAGCAGAATATGTCTTCTATAAATACAATGCACTATTATGTTTTATTATTATTATTTGCCTGTCTGCTCAATTCTTCTATGGGCCCATTAACGCTCTGCTCCTGGTCCAAGTGTGCGCCGTGGCTCCAGACGTGTGTGCTGTTTGTAATGAGGGACACAGACAGACAGCTCTGTTTCACTAACTGGCCCAGCGGTAACAAGCGCTATGCTAATCGTGCCCCTAATGAAAGCATATCTACAGGCCTGATTCTGTCGAGGATAAATGGCTTAGTTTAACCCAGCATGGGGGCCCGGCGCTGGGAAAAATACACTTTTTAAATACACAAACGCCACGGCACAGCTTGGCTTTTCTACAAAGGAAAACAATTTGTTGTGGCTGTCTGTCTGTCGGAGGTGGAGGATTGCGCAGCCCTCCGCCCACTCGCGCTGGCTGTGGGTTTCTCAGAACACAGGCCAGCCTCACAGCTACAAAGGCCCGTCACATCAGCCTGCTTACCTGCAGCTGGAGAAAGCCTCACTAAAGAGTTTTAAATGTAGCCCTGGTGCTGTCAGCATTCTGGTATACTCTAGTCTATTCTGGTGTAAACATTCACAGCATCAAACAGTGACACAAAGCATGGGCTTCTGGAGGACGCAGGTGTGGTGGCAGTATTTTTACCGAACGTTACTACTACTACTACTTTATAGTGCCTGATTGAAGTATTTTCAAGTAATAATAATAGTATTTTTTTTTTTTTTCTTTAATTTAGAATGATACAAATGACTTAAAGAATCAGTATTAGACTTCTGTAGGGCAGTGGTCCCCCAACCACCGGTCCAGGGAAAAGTACCGGTCTATTACATTTGTTACCGGCCGCACAAAAACAGTAAATAATTTATCAGCGACCGCATCTTCTCCGATGTAACTTCTGTTAATCTGGTTGTCACTTTTATCAAAGTCAGTATCTGTATGTGCTTTCTCGTCTGTTTTCCCTTGACTTTGCTTCTACCACGCTGTTTTATTGCCTGTGACATTTCCTCTTCCTCTTAAAAGCCCATCATCAAGAGTTTTATCGTCCTCATTGCTACTACCAGTACAGTAGTTCTCTTCATCACTGTCTGCATTAGGGGTACAATCTTTATCCAACACTTCATTGTGTGAAAACGTCAACTCCTCTATGTCGCTTGAATTGTCGTCAAGGAAGCGTAGTTTAGCCATCTAAAGTAAGAAATATAGGTTTATTGTTTTTCGAGTGCAATTATTTGTTGTAAATATAACAATTCAATCTGTAATTTGTGTAATTGATTGATAGAATCATTTTTATGATACACAATCATCAATATGATGCATATTACACCAAGAAAAGCAAGATAATGACAACTGAGGGATTTACCACCAAATTCTACTTTTACCTGTAATATCAAATTTGAACACACATTTTATACACAATTTTACTATATACTAAAATGCAAAAAAAAAAAAAAAAAAAATGTAATTATAACTTGCTTCAACAGATTAAGTGTTCATGTAAGAATATTAAAAAAAATCAAAGAAAATGTCACTGGAAAATCGTAAAAATCACAATTTTCTTTACCTTGATCGAGTGAGTTGGGAACTATCTGAAGGCGGCCATCTTGGATTGTCCCTTGTACTGTGTTTTAATTGTTGTAGTGATAAAGGTATCCACCAGGGGGTGGAAGACAAGTATCAGATTGGATCCAAGAGGGTTTTGAGTGAAGTTTTTACCATAATGATGCATTAGGTCTCAGAAATGCATTTTAGGGTTAAAGAGAGAGTATTACATTTCTGTAGTACAGTGGTCCCCAACCACTGGGCTGGGGACAGGTGCCAGTCCGTTACACATTTGTTACCCGGCCGCACAAAAACAGTAAATAATTTATCAGCGACCGCATCTTCTCCAATGTAACTTTCGTTCGTCCCTCATGACACATAATAAGCTTGTCTGTAGATATATAATGAAAATCCTTATAGGAAATCTCTACATAAATCCATTTGATATAATGGTGAGTTTATTATATCTGTGCTAGATCTGCTCTTGTCTCCGTGATGTCGTATCACGTCGTCTAAAAGTAGACTCACAAGCTCGTGAAAATGAGCCAAAAACAAATGTCTTTGGAGAGCTATTTTGCAAAGGGGGAAAGGCCAAACTGAGAAGCCAGAGGAGGAGCCTACGACCTCCAAGAAAAAGAAAGATCAGTTTAACAGACGTCACCAGGAGTCCCACTTAAAATATGAGTTTGTCGCTACAGGTGAGTCTCACACACCGAGTCCCCTCTGTGTAATATGTGGGGAAAAGCGACAATGAAACCTTCAAAACTGCTTTGGCACATGGAGATTAAGCACCTGGATTAAAAGATAAGACTTTAAAGTTTTTTAAAAGAAACAAATGTGACCAAGAAGAAAAGAAGAAGCAAGTGCAGGGCTCCAACTGATTCAGCAGTTTAGCGAGTTGTATTTTTTATGCACTTAACTTTTTTTTTTTTTTTTTTGCTATATTTATCTGCCCCACAGGAAGAAATCGGGACTAGTCAGGTCTGTGGAGATCACATTCTGCCCCATGTCTTTGAAAACCACTTATTATTCCTTTAATGACATTTACACTTGGGGCATCTCTGGCATTACAATGTCGACGGTAACACAGCTGGGTTTCTGAATTTGACCCATGTGACTCAAATTACCACTGTACAATTTGGGTTCGTTCTTCGGTGCTATATTTGCTCAGATTAATGTCGGAAGAGGAGTTCAAAATGCTCTGAAAAAAAAAATAAATAAATAAAAAAAATAATAAAAAATACCCAAAAGAAAAGATATTTAGAAATAAAACAGATGATTTTTTTTTTTCAACTGTCAGTGACTTTTGTATGTTCACACTGGATTCAATATACCAATCACAACAAAACACCATCTCAGTGTAATTAAAACTATATTAATAATTTTATTTATGAAGCAGGTGTACATGGCGTAAAAAGGGGGAGAAGTGGGAAGAGACATACATTTTCAGAGTCATGAATTGAGCATGTAAACCTTAAAATGGTCAGAGAAAGCGCACTTTACATCAAGGAACCACTCCCCGTTCACACACACACACACATCATACACCAGTGTACGCAGACACTGGGGGTGAGGAGGGTTAAGTGTCTTGCCCAAGGACACAACAGCAATGTTCATCTGGATCTGGAATCGCACCGGCAATGGATCTGATGAGGATTCTCCCAACTGAGCTTTTTTTTTAAGGGTTTTTTTTGCATCTGAATTTGGAGTGTTGAGACAAGAACATCGGCAAACATCATCGTATACAGTAGTGAAGAGTTAGTATTGACTGACCAGAGCAAACTATCAATACATCGATATCATTCTGGATGTGCCAGACAAGTGACTTTGTACCTGTCACCAGAGTACACCCGGCTGTGGAGTGTCTTGAGTGGGTAGCCTAAAGCTGGACTCCCTTCAGAGGAGTGGACCTTCGAGTTCGCCTCTACAAAGGCACGCGCCCGCCTCCCTGCTCCACTGCCCCCCCCACACACACACATACACCTGATCTCCACTGGCCCCCCGCACACCTGATGTCCCTGATAACGCAGGCTTATCGCGGGCACCACTCACCTGCCGCTGTACCGCCAGTGTAAAGTGGAGACGACAGCACTCCCGATGAAAAACAAAGAGTGCGGCGTGTGATGCACATCTGATAGTCTTCATGGGGAGATAAGCTCGGTGAATGGATCCACAGTGAACCCGCTCTGCCTGCACGTGTGTGTGTGTGTGTGTGTGTGTGTGTGTGTGTGTGTGTGTGTGTGTGTGTGTGTGTGTGTGAGGGGCTCAGTTCTCCAGCTCCTGATAAGCCTTATTCCATCCCACTAACCTTTAATTAACTCAAAGGAATAGTTAATGAAAAGTGAAAGGCAGACTGATAGTGTGTGTGTGTGTGTGTGTGTGTGTGTGTGTGTGTGTGTGTGTGTGTGTGTGTGTGTGTGTGTGTGTGCTTGCGTGCGTGCGTGTACACGAGTTTGTGTGCGTGGGAATGTGTGCGCATGTGTGTGTGGTTTTCTGTATGTATGTATGTATGTGCATGGATTTGTGTGTGTGTGTGGGTTTGCATGTGTAGTTTTGTGTGTGTGGGTTTATGTGTGTGGTTTTGTGCACGTGTGTGTGTTTGTGTGTATGTGTTTGTTCATGTGGGTTTGTGCACGTGTGCATGTTTGTGTGTGGACTTGTGTGTGCATGGGTTTTGTGTGTGTGTGTATTGTGTGTGTGTGTGTGTGTGTGTGTGTGTGTGTGTGTGTTGTGAGTTGCATGTGCTTGGTTTTTGTGTGTGTGGTATGTGCATGTGTGGGTTTTATGCATGTGTGTGTGTGTGTGGTTTTGTGCATATGGGATTATGTTCATGTGTGCATGGGTTTGTACACGTGTGCGTGTGTGATTATGTGCATGTGTGCGTGGGCTTGTTCATGTGGGATTATGTGCATGTGTGCGTGGGTTTGTGCATGTGTGATTATGGTCATGTGTGTGTGATTATGTGCATGTGTGCGTGGGTTTGTGCGTGCGTGTGTGTGTGATTATGGGCATGTGTGTGTGGGTTTGTTCATGTGTGCGTGGGTTTGTGTGTGTGTGTGTGTGTGTGTGCATGAGGACAGGGTTAATTCGGGTTTGTTCATCTCTAGTGATGTGTTTTTTCAGGATGGAAGCTGAATCTTGCATATCAAAGAGTTGCTCCAAAAACATGATTTTATTTATTTTTTATTTTTTCTTCAGTGATTTAGTACAAGTTGAGGCACACTTAGGCAATGAAATAGTTGACTATTATACTTGTTTGAGGAGAATTTACTTTGGAGAAACTGGAAAATTCTAAATTCTACACATAATGTCCTTTCAGATGACTCTGTGACACAGTAGAGTAATTACATGTAGGGACCCAGCAGCTGATCCGGTGCTTCCACACAGCTCTTAAAGCAGACTTATTCTGCAAAATCAACTTTTTAGAGCTTTTATCCATGTTATAGTTGTTTCCCCTCAGCATTAACTCACCCAGAGTTGTAATTGGAGTGATTTGTGCATGTTTGAAAAATCTTTAATCATTTATTTTCAAGCCGCCATAGTGCTGATCACCCCGATTTTCACCACCACCGGCACAGGCCCACTGCTCTCCACTTACTTTCTTCTCCAATTCTATTTTCTTTATCAGTGATGTGTAGGATTTTGCAGCATTGTGTAATCGTTTTGGTACAAATGAAAACTAAATCTGCTTTTCATTCACTTGATCTGCAGCTTTTCATTGGAGCTGATGATGTTTATGGTGACGTCAGCTCCCATTTGGCACCTCAGTTTTCTATCGTGGGAGTCAGTGAACTTGTTTCTTTTATTAAGTCATTTTAGATGAATATTGCCATTTAACATGTGCAAATTAGAACATAATGATCCACATGACATAGACTAACAGACGTCCCATCCATCACCTGGTCTATCACCCAAACTTCCCCTAGCTCTCCAGCTTTCATTACATGTCCACACGATTTGACAGACAGATTAACCGATCAGAGAGACACATGGTCCTTTTGCGTCAAAACAAACATGGCTGCTTAAACATAAAAAGGAAACAAAAAACAAAAACAAAAAAAAAAAAAAAAGAACAAGACAGAGTGGACAGAGAAACATAATCAACAATCCAAGCACTAACCACATTTATCTCAGGTAAAAGAAGTATTTTGTTGTGAATGTTGTGAACATTTGTGAGAGGACGTCTTAAGCATTTTGGTTCACTTCCACAAACTTCTGGATTCAAATAGAAGGTAGAAGTGACTGGTTGATCAGGCAAAGCTTTCACCAGGTTGTTCTTTCCATTATTCATTGTATTTAAATGTTGTCATTTTGTAATGGAGTTAACACTACCACCCGGTGTTTTTTTAGTCACTGTAAACATAGGTTTATTCCCCACACTTGCCCTGTCGGGGTCTGTTGGTGGAACACATATATATATTTACACAGGGTGCATTTGTATTGTTACTCTTGCTGATGACAAATTGGAACTCAGATCCATTGGGACATGCCATAACTGATAAAAGTGTTAAAATGATATGAGAGTGCCTTGGTTTCTCTGTTTTCACACAAAAGATAGAGTCAAAGAGATATTTTAAGTTTGTCTGGTTGTAGTAGAATCATTTAAGTCATAAACTACAACCAACAAAACTACTGATGTAGTCCTATGAATACTACACCACCTTCTGGACTTCACAGCACATAAAATTGGTCAAATGTAACTCTATTGGTTCATAAGTTAATTTATAGTTCAACACGATTCATCCGTGACCACTGACATGGGACGTGTTCACTGGGATTGCACATGGATTCATGATGATTCCTACATGAACAGCAATCTGAGCTTGTGTCTGTTCTATAGTCATATTCTATGTCACCCATGGATCATTATGTTAAATTTTGCACATATTAAACAGCAATATTCATCTAAAACAACTTAATAAAAGAAGCAAGCCCGCTGACTTCTGCATTAGAAAAGTGGGGTGCCCAATGGGAGCTGACGTCAGTGTAAACGTCATCACAGCAAAGAGGCGTGCAGCTGTCGGGGACCTCCGCTGGATAACTGCACATCGTACAAGTGAGTAGGGGATTTTTTTTTTTTTCATTTGCACCAAAGTGACTATGAGATGCTGCAGAATTCTACATATATCATCGAATAAGAAAATAAAAAAGTCAGTACATCACAGTGGCGGTAAAAACGGCCAAAATGCTGAAACTAAGCGATTCAAAATTGCTTAAACATGCACAAATCACTCCAAATACAAGTCTAGGTGAGTGAATGGTGAGGCGGAACAACTATGACATAGTTAAAAGTTCTGAAAAGTTAATTTTATAGCATAGCTCTTAATTAACACAAATAGTATATAAATTATTGTCAGTTTTTTTTTTTTTTGTGTGTGTGTGTGTGTGTGTGTGTTTTTAAATGTATTTCACAGGTGTTTTATTGCTCCCAAATACCTTTAAAAAACTAATTATTCCTGTGAGCAGAGTTTAAATATATTCCTTTTTTTTTTTTTTTTTTTTTTGCAAATAAATGACACTGATGAAAAATAGAACAAAAATATAAGGGCCGACATTGCTAACAATAGGATAGGCTCATTACTGCTGCGCGCTCCTCCTGAATGTTAATTGGCGGCGAGCTGGAGAGGCTGTTTACAATGGAAGTTATCAAGTAAACTAATTAGCTGACAAGCTGACACATCCTGGAGGTGTGGAGCAGAGGTCTCGTAGCGCATCAAACTGGTGACATGTCGTGATTATGGGAGAACAGTCGATGCTTAATTACATCTACAGCGTGATGTTTGAAATGCAATCATATTTACACTGACAAATATTTACCTTGACAAACTGAGCCATCTATCACGATACATGGAGGAGTCAAGGGTGTTGTTCTGAATCCGGATATGATATGATATAAGACTGTGAGGACAAAAGAGTCAAAGGAGCAGAGCAGACAGGAGAAGAATCAGAGGGGCAGGCAGGACCAAACAGGAGCAGAGCCAGAGGAGCAGAGAGGAGCAGAGCCTGAGGAGCAGAGAGATGCTGAGCCAGAGGAGCAGACAGGAGAAGAGCCAGAGGAGCTGAGCCAGAGGACCAGAGCCAGAGTAGCAAACAAGAGAAGAGCCAAAGGAGCAAACAGGAGCAGAGCCAGAGAAGAAGAGTTCAGAGGAGCAAACAAGAGAAGAGCCAGAGGAGCAGACAGAAGAAGAGCCAGAGGACCACAGAGGAGCAGAGCCAGAGGAGCAGAGCCAGAGGAGTAAACAGGAGAAGAGCCAGAGGAGCAGAGCCAGAGGAGTAAACAGGAGAAGAGCCAGAGGAGCAGAGCCAGAGGAGTAAACAGGAGAAGAGCCAGAGGAGCAGAGCCAGAGGAGCAGACAGAGGAGAAGAGCCAGAGGAGCAGACAGCTGAGAGGGACACACCTGAGCTAACCCTTCACAAACATTTAACAAGTAAGAAGTGTACAGAGAATCAAAATGTGATTATCAGGGTGATTCATCTTCATTCATTTACATATATTTATCCGTTTGTGTTTCATTTGTAAGGCCCTGTCCCGTGTGTGAGGGCCTCAGCAGATTTCTACAGTGCACACACACGGGGACATGTTGAGGACCAGACAGTGCAGCTGCAGATACAGTGGACACAGTGGGACAGTGGACATGTGGAGCTCAGAGGACAATGTGGTCAGACAGCTGGGGGGGGGGCGCCTGAGCAGCCTGACAAGCTTTTAACTGTGTGTGCAACCAGACTGAAAGTCAAATTTGTTTTGTTCTTAACTTTATTTTTCGTAACTCTGTTTCTTCTGCGGATTGGCTGCGTATGTGTCATGAGAATAATTTCCCATTTGGAGAGTAAAAGTCTTTCTGATTCTGTAATACTGGATTTGAATACAGTTATTTCTTGAGATAATGAACTTTATTTTATTTTAGGAATAATGTCCTAATAATATATCTGTGTAATACTTCAGGGGGGGGGGTATGATCCATAGCAAACAAAACATTTAATTCTGTCAACTGGATAAAAGTTTGAGAATTAAGAGAACAGAAAAGGGAGGTTTAGAGATGATTTATTTCTTATGTATAACTCGATCCTCAGACCTAAATGTGTCATGAAAACAGTAGTACTAGCCATTTGGAGCTAATAAGTGTAAGATTGAACCATTAGGGATTTGAACGATTACGCATTTCATTGAGATAATGGACTTTTATTGATAATGTTCAACAAGATAGCCAACAATCATTTCAGTGAATAATAGCTCCTCCCTTCAGATAGATATAAGACAGTTGCCACCAGCAATCCATAGTCAATAACTGATTTAAGCTGCTTGGATGACAGCGAGTTTGAGAATCTAAAACTCTTTTCCAGCTACATGGGAGTATAAACAGATCCATCATCCAGACATGAGGAAACTCGATCAGATGATAGCAGTTTATTACATAACACTTTTACCTTAAGTTCAATAGAGATGGGCAGTTCCAGGGCTAATGAAGGTGTGTGGAGTTTAAAAACACAGTGGAGCACTTCTTGTATTACCACATGACATCACAATGTGGAACAGCGTGTTTTCAGTTTGAGAGAAGAATTCAGCCTAAATATGCAGGATTTGTGTGTTAAACATGTGTGAATGAAACAAAACACAACTCCAGGAATGTTTGTGACGATGAAACATTATAACAGATTTAAACACAATGTGCATAAAAACTAATTCTTTCATTCATCTAAAAGTAAACATTATATTTTAGAATGATAAAGCATATTTTACAAAAGCAGTTGCCTGTAGTTTGGGGAAAATTACAATGTAAAACGCCACATTTGTTGAGCTATCACTTTCAGTGTCAGCTCATTTTCTGCTGAATGACATTAGCTTGAAGCTGACAAAGAAATTGTAATAAAACAGCTCCACGTAAAGGATCATTGGACAAAAGGCACATCCACATCCTGCTCACACTCGCCCTCCTCCGCTCCGTGTGACAAGTGCAGATGACAGCTTAGACTACTCTTTCCACTTAAACATACTTAACTTCATTGTTACTTTTACTAAAAATCTAGTTTTTACATTTTATGGTGTTATCTGCTCTATATTGTGCTATTTTCTGATCTATGTTATAATATTCACTCATCAAAACCAAACCCGGAGTTGAACAGACCAATAATGCAGGGTTAAAACATGTGTAGGTATTATCCCACCTTCTGAAATAATAAAAGAAATACAAATTGTTGATTTACTGCATGGCCATTAGTGCTAAAATTAGCATAAAGGCTGATAATCATGTAATATTGGCCTGTATCTGAATAATGACAACGCCAAATATGGCAGAAGCCCTTCCAGAGGGAATGGTCTGTCTCATCACCGATCGAAACAACAGAGTGGAGTGAGAGAGAGGATTAGGAGAGGTTTTACTGTTGTGTGGCCAGAGTTTACCTGGCTCCCCCTGGAGGCTGCTGTGATGCTGCAGGAGACAGAGGACACAGAGGGGGGACACTTTTGTCCTGAGGGTTGTTACTTTTCTTAAACTACCCTGACACTAGATCAGATGACCTGTCGAGCTGCAATGAGATTTTTGTATGAACTTTTCTATTATTGTATTTTATTGCTCAATGTGCTTAAATTTCCCCTCGGGTACAAATAAAGTTATATTGATTGAATGATTCTGTTTGACTGATGTGCTTGAAGTCACAGTGTCCTTTAGTCCACCCGTACTGGACACTGAGCATACAGCCAAGCCGTCAGAAAGGAGGTTCCCCCTGTGCGGTTCATGTTTGATGTTTTCTGATGCTATTCTAAACACATCACTGCTGTCAGGCTCTATAATCTATAATGCACCATCAAATATCCTATAGTTAACTTCACATCTGCTCTGTTCAGTAGTGTGTCAGTAGAAATGGGGCTGTGACCATTTGATTTCTTGTAACTGCTGTTTATAGTCTACTTTAAAGAGTGGCTATTTTACATTTATGGGGTATTAACTGCTAACACATAACATATTTAGATCAACATGTTAGCTTTTATTGCTTTGAAAGTGATATATTTGCCGAAAACATCATGTTTTATAAGTTTTGCTTTTGTTTTTGACACTCTGACCCCCCCTCCCTTTGCTCCTCTTTCATAAACGCTGTACTGGTGAATATATCACTTGCACCTGTCTTGGATTTCCTGTAGTATGCCGTTTCATGTTATATAACTGAAAATAATGTTTTTGAAAGTAAAACGCTATTCAGTCACAGTACTTTGCAAATGACATGAATAGGTTCTACGCCCTCTATTGACAGCAGCTGGGAGTGTGAGGCAACCTAACGAGGGGGTATTATGTAAAATAGATTTTTTATTTTAGCTTTCTATCATGATATAATGTACCTGAAAAAGGTTTTAGATGTCCTCCGTGCATGTTTCAGTATTTCAGCACATTTAGCTGCATGACTCTGTACAATGCTTAGCTCACAAGCCCATGTCATCCATGCTCCCGCACGATAATGCTCCATAAATATACAAAAAAAAAAAAAAAAAAAAAAAAAAACAAACATGATGCAAAACTGCACACAGCAACTTGACAAACCTGATGTGATGTGCGGTAGTTTCATCATGCTGATTGTGTTGTGGTAGTGCTCTGAAGGGGGAGTGACTGAACATGGGGAGCAAAGGGAGGAGAGACTCAGAGCAACAAAAACAAAAATAAAACTTGTAAAACATGTTAATATGTTGTTTTTGACGAATATAACATTTTCAAAACAATAAAAGGTAACATTGTGATCTAAATGTTATGTGTTAGCAGTTAATATCCTCATAGAAGTGAAATACCCAATCTTTAAAAGTACAGTTAAGGCTTGTTTTCAATCCATGTCAGTTTCAATATGCAGTGTGTAACTTTTCTGCTGCACCCTACTGAAATGACATCGCTTTACCTGTGATATTCAACATTATGATATTATGTTATATATTTTACATGTACAGTATTCAGTTACTCATGTTTACTCATTAGTCATAAGCAGTAGTGCTCATGAGCTGAGGTTCCTCTCCAAGGCTAGCAGTTATAGGGACAAACTTGGAGCCGAGTTTCTTATTTGTAATTCCGACTGCAAATTATAGCAACCAAACAGCCAATCAGCAAAAACACCTGGTTTAGGCAGGGCCAGTCGTGTAAACCTGCGCTTAGCGTTGTCAATTAAACCTTAATATTGTCAATTTTGCTTATGCTAGTGGGAGCACAATGTTCATATCTTGATTTAGGCACAAAATAGCAAAACAAAAACACCAGGATCATGTAGAGTGGGTTAAAACTAACGTTTTAAATATCTTACCAAAAATGATAACCGTGACAGCAACAGTTTCAGGCTTAATTTTTTTCAATAGAAAGTGAATTGGAGCCACAGTCGACGGAGCTGGAAGCGCACAGATGCTCACTTTCTATTTGGAACGCAGCGGCTAGCGGGTTAGCTATGTCCATTTATATATAAACAATCTACAACACACTAAAATTTGACACCGGAACCCCCCTCCCCCACTGCGGAGGCCAGGGACGTGTGCAAATGTTTACCGCTCCTTTCAGCGCAAAAGCAGAGGGATAATTAGACTGACATTTAGCATGGCGCACCGTTCCTCCAGAAGGCTGTTCCATCGGCGGCACATCATTAAATATCAGCGTTACATCAATCTGCAGGCATCGGGTCCGGGCTCTTTACAGCCTGATCAGCGCAGGGAGCAGAGGTGGCTGTGAGCTGCAGGAGCAACACAGGCTTGATCTTAAATGAGCACACGCTGTCTAAACCCGCATCTCCACACCTGACCCCTGACAAGGCGCACTTCCCGGCTCCACTCGGAGGTGGCATTAGGCGGCTAGTTAGAACCCAATGTCAAATGTGTGTCAGCGCGGACCGGCCTAATACAATGAGTTGCCATTTATTGGAGGCTTAATAAGTGACATCGCTGGGTCTCTCTTAATATAGTGTAGGAGCCATTACCGCAGACAGAATCCAGCTCCCACTGTATGTGAAATGATATCTCTCTTTCATTTCCCCACACTCTTGAATTAAAGAAGACCTATTGTGCTTGCGTCTGCTATGTAGTTACAATCCATGACACCCGTGGATCATTATGTTGTAACTTGGACATTTTAAATCGCAATATTCATGTAAAACAGCTTAATAAAAGAAACAAGTTAGCTGGCTTCCACGTTAGAAAACTGCGGCGCACAATGGGACACAACAACAAGCAGCTGTTGGCACATCTCGCTAGAAAATCATGGACTATGCGACATTGCTGAATCCTACGTGTATAACCCATTAAGAAAATACAGTGAAGTAAGTACAGAACAATGGGTGTAAACCGGTAAAGGTGAAAACGGGGGTTGCACGGCACAATAGCGTCTTGAAAATAAGCAATTTAACATCAATATACACTTTAACTTTCTACATAGAACTTATTTAATCCCCAAAAAGAGGTACTTGATGAAACTCACTTCTTCTTCATATTGTGATAAATGCTCAGAGAACACAATTGGTACTTTTATCCACATGTTTTGGGATTGTAAAGATGTCAATATATTTTGGAAAACTGTGCATTCTTATTTAACTAAAATGTTAAACAAAGGCTTTTGTTTTTCCCCAAGTGGAAGAGATTTTATAATGTAAATATACAGTAAATTAAAAGGTAAATCGAGTAGCTGTAAGGGAACTTTAATTAATGTAAAATAAACTCTCTATATATGTATATGTATGTATGTATGTATGTTTTTGGTTTTTTTTTAGTTTTTTGTGGGGGGTTTTTTGAGGGGTTTTTTTTGTTTTTTTGAGTTTTTTTGAGTTTTTTGTCCTGTTTGTGTTATTATCCAAGCAATAAAAATAAAAAAAGCAATTAAACATTGCTCAAACATGCACAAATCACTCTAAATACAACTTCAGTGAATAAATGGTGAAAGGGAAACAACTATGACATGGTTAAAATCTCTTAAAAGTCGATTTCGGAGAATAGGTCCGCTTTAATGGTTAAGCAGCACCCAGGAGTTGACCCTGTGTGAGTTATTCGGATTCTCCCCCTTCGTGAGCGTTGCAGGCTGGGGGTCAAATGCAGTTATGCAATCAGAGGCAGGAACATGGCATAACATCAGGGGCCAAGCGACCGGCGCATATGTTTTGGCATTAATGCAGACAGCCGTATTGATTGTGGACTGGAGAATGAAGGCAGAGAGGCTAGCACAGCTCATTAGGCCTATCCCCGTGGTCCAAGCGTACACCGCAGAGCAGCTCGGATCAAAGACGAGGAGCAGAGAGAGCGAGAGAGAGAACACGGAAATGTTTACATGAACATCACGCACCCAAAGGCTCCGGGAGGTACAGGCTTTATCTTATCTGTGCATAAAACAGAGCTGCAGGGCGCCTCATGTATTTTTAACAGCAGTCGCACACATGTTTAAGGAATAATATTACAACTGCAAATGGCATAAGGGGATTTGTCTATAACGTCAACAGCAACAATATGCAAAGACGTTCACATTATAGAGTTAAATGAGATTTTTGGAATGAAATATCACACTTGCTTATTCCAGTATTTTAAAGGCCCTGCCCCTGACTTTTTTCCATGCATTTGAGCAAACAGTGTCAAAATATATCCACTGTGTGCTCATCTTCATCTAATTATAAACTGTTTTATTGTCCAGTAATGAGAAATTGAGTGTAACGTGCTAGTTGTTTTAGCTTTACTGTGACTGCAAAACACCGGTCTGATCCCAGAAATTTTTTGAAAAGTTCTCATAAACTCAGTGTGGTGAATAATTAGGATGGTCAGATTGTGTAAGTTGAGGAATAACTTTGGACTTAAAATGAACGACTTCTGTTTTTTTCGTTCATAAGACAGTAAAAACAGCTACTGTGCCTTGAATATGTCTATTATCTTTAACTTTGGGAATCCCACGTAATCCCATCATCCGTCTTTGACTTGGTGTTGCCCAATTTAGTTTATTTTCCTTTAGCACCTGTTCCTATAGGTGTGGCTTGAGCACACCTTCAACAAAAGACCAATTTTCTGAAAAGCATTTCAAACTACTCAAAAATGATGATCCCGTGGAAATCGAGTTAAAACCATACTTCTATTTGTCAGAAGAGGCCGTCCTCCACGCCAAGTCAGAGTCAGGTTTGTGGAAATGCAAGCCCTTTCACAGTTTTTTTCAGTAAAGTAAAAATAGACATATTTTTAGATTTTATAGATTATTATTTTTTTATATTGAATTTTTATATTTTATATTTTTATAATGTATTTAATTTTTTGTGTACTTATCTTTTGGCTAAAAAGCTACTTGGGCTTTTAAGTCCACCTTCAATAACAGAGTTTCTGACAGAGCAGTGCCTATAATTAGCTTCAAGATCTGAGGTTTGATTCCCACTCAAACCAAGTCATTGTGTTCTTCAGCAAGACACTTCCCCCACCTTGCGCATGTTTGGTGGTGGTGGAGGGGGTGATGGAGCAGCTGTGGCTACAGTACCTCACCACTACTATGGAGTAAATGAATGATTTGATCTTTTTTTTTTTTTTTTTTTTTTTTTTTTTTTCACAGCTCCTGTAAAGTTACTGGAATGTCACTTAGAACCCTTTTGATTCTCAGCCCTGGACAAAGGTGTGTAGACAGTTTTGTAGAACACTGGAGGAGACAAAGAGGAGCTGGATCCACGTACACATCAGACGCACAATAAGAGCACTGACAGTGGCGGAGTTCCAAGGTTTTCTTCTCATTACCGCCGCAGCCTCTGCTGCCTCTGCTGCCTCTGCTGCCTCTGCTACCTCTGCTTTATAAAGAGCACATCACTGAAGGTTGTTGTCATGGTTTCCTTTGTTCCAACGCTGAAGAAGTCACTTTGGTGCTGGCTAAAGTGTGATGTGAAGAAACACACAGCGCTATCCGGAGACGCAGCCACAGCCAGCCACAGACAAGGACAGGATCTGAGACCGCCGCACAGCCTCTAACCTTTGGACTCCTGGAGGATGAATAAAAAACTGCCACACCACCGGTTTGGTCTGTTGCCATAGGAACCACTTTAGTGATACATCTGTGAGCGGGAGTCAAATCCCATCATGACATATTACACTATCTCTAATTAATGCTAAGCAGCAATAATCTAACATGCTCCACATGTGTTTTCATAATTCTTTTAGTACTGTTTTTTTTTTCCCTGAAATTATATGTAACTCCATGAGTGTGGCAGCAAACCTCCATGGACACACTGCACTGAGTGATGAGCAGATGTGCATACTGCAAAACAAGCACAGATGTACTACCTCACTGTAAACAAAAGAAGTAGAATAATAATAATAATAATAATAATAATATAATAATAATAATAATAATAATAATAATAAAATAATACATAAATACATATTTAATAATAATAATAATAATAATAATATAATATTGGAAATGTTCATGCAAAATGTACTTTTGTGAGCTTTAAACCATTCTCAATCAATCCATGTAACTTTATTTGTCTCTGAAGGGCAATTTAAGCACATTGAACAGTAAAATATAATGGTGATAAAAAGCTCAAATAAAAGTCTCAACAGGTCGGCTCATCACATCCAGTATCAGCGCAGTTTGAGGAGGGTAACAGCCCTCAGGACAAAAGTGTCCCTCCTCTGTGTAATCTGTGTTCTGCAGCATCACAGCAGTGTCCAGGGGGAGCCAGGTAAACTCTGGGGACAAACAACAGATCCTCACTCTCACTCCGCTCTGTTGTTTCGTTTGGTGATGACACAGGACATTCTCTGGAAGTGTTTCCCCTGCAACATCTTCTGTCATATTTGGTGTAGAGAGCTGGTTGCACTGTTATAAAAAAAAAAGTCTATAAAGCAAGACCAGGCAAGTTTATTTGTATAGCACAATTTGTTCACAAAGGAATTCAAAGTGCTTTACCAAATAAGAAAGACATAAAAATCACAATACAAAAATAATCAAAAGACATTAACATTAAAAGAGAAGAGTGCAGAATAAAATTAAAAAAAAACTTTCAGTCATATTTCACAGCTAACTTGCAAGCACACCTACCTCCATGCAGGGTCGCCATGGATACAGGAAAAAAAAGCAAACTGCTCAAATCACACGATGTCAAAATTCCCAAATGTTAAGTTAAAAATGAACAAAGTTTTAAAACCGCTCAGTGTGCCAGCCAGTCGGCCACAAGAGTAGCCAACCACGACCATGGCAACCACAGAATCTCATAAATCTCTCTTCAAAAACATTCCTGGAGTTGTATTTAGTTTCATTTATGCTTGTTTTGTTAATCCTGATTATGATGTTATCTTCTCTGAGCCTCTGAAATCACTTTTAAGTTTAATCCATAAAGCATCACCGAACTGCAGTAACTGTGTACGCACGGGTCACGTTGCCAAGCGACACGATTTTTTTTATTGTTCACTTCCACGACTGTCAGATGAGGCCACTCCAAAGCCTAAACATCACACGGGAAATGAAGCTATAGTGACTCAAAGAGGGGGTATTTTACATCTGTGGGATATTAATTGCATATTTAGATCACCATGTTACCTTTTTATTGCTTTGAAAATGTATATTCGTCAAAAACAACATATGAACATGTTGTATAAGTTTCTCCCCTCCGTTTGCTCCCCACATTCAGTCACTCTCCCTTCACCTGTCACCACACAATCAGCGTGCATCCTGCTAATGACACTACTGCACATCGTATCAGGTTTGTCAAGTTGTTGAGTACTTTTTTGGATCATCACGTGACAGAGGCTCAGTTGGTTTTGGTGTTTGTCCACTGATCCGAAGGCTGGAGGTTCAATTCTTGCTCTCGACATAAACATCATTGGTAGAGTGATCCAATCCACTGACCCACAGGTTGGCGGTAGGATTCCAGCTCCCACAGATGAATGCTGTTGTTGTTTCCTTGGGCAAAACACTTGACCGAACCTTGCCTGATTGTCTGTGTACACTGGTGTATGAATGTGTGTGTGAATGGGTGAAAGGATCCTTGAGGGTAAGCACTTTGACTCCCTTGAAGGTGGAAATTTGATCATATATGGAGAATTGTCATGTGGAAGGATGGCGGGTGCATCTTTTATCTAAACCACAAACTGTATTTGCTAAGCACTGAAGTAAGTACATCTCACTGAACACCAGCCTCAATGGTTAAACTTCCTATATTACGCAAAACTAACTCTTGTGAACTTTAAGCAATGTTAGAATGTTGTTACATCATCAAAAACATACCTGGAGTAGTGTTTTGTTTCACTCACACGTTTGAGTAGCTCTTTATCATTAGTTTGTCTACATCTCCAAAGCTGAAAATGCTTTGCTCCATCTTGTGATGTCATGAGGTGGTAGTTTTCAATGGCTCCCTTTTACTTGTTGATCAGTAGAGATGGGCAACTCCAGGGCTGAAATGATCCTAATGACTCTATTGGAGATGCATGGAGTTTAAAAACACAGTGAAGCACTTCATGTATCACCACATGACATCACAAGGTGGAACAGAGAAAAAGAAAAAATATGCAGGATTCGTGTGTTTGTGTGAATGAAACAAAACATGTCTCCATGTGTGTCGGTGATGAGGAAACGACATTATAACATCGATCAGAACAGAAAATAGCGTAATATTGGCCCTTTAACGCTTCATCGTGTATTTTTTGAGCTGTTTCCTTCAGACCATGGGTGACGCCTGTCAGTGGTGAGCCCTGACAGGCGGCGCTGACGGATCTCCCCTGTCGGCCCACGCGCTGCACAACACTTCGCTGTGGGAACCATTTGCCGAAACTCTCCTGACCCAGCTCCATCTATCAGCCTCAGTAATGAACCAAGGCGCCCCCCCCTCCCCCCCTCCCTCGCCGCCCGGTCAATAGTGTGTCTGTGGCGTGTCCGGAGCCAGTTAGCCGCGCTGAGGGATGATGCCAACGCACTGGACTTGTCTGAACGTGGTTGATGGATGCCTATGGGGCCGTGCCAACACTAAACGCCCGTGACACTGGCGCTTTCACACTCCTAATGGTATCACTCAGGGGGATTCGCTAAATTCTTGGCATTTGAACTGAGCGGACCTGGTTTACTGAGGACAGCGCCATGGATACGTCTGTGATTGTAGCATAATCTGTACATTTACCGTGAAAAAAAACCCATAAAAACTGGGTTGGTTCTAGGCTTGCACTGCATCCAGCTTTTTAAAGTCTGATATTAGTAGTGATACTTTGATTTTAAGTATCTGCGAAAATGGCACTTATTTCCTTGACACATGGTTAACTTATTACACAAGAGATCCAACTGTGTTTTGCAACTGTTATTTATAATTCAAATAACTACTGAACAACTTTGTACGAATAAAAGTGCAAACATTTTGAGACTCTCTAGATCAAAATCAGCCTGGAAATATCCTTATTACACCCAACGAGAATATCAACCACCCTGATATAATGGAACCGATACCTGATCCAGCTGGTGTTTCAGTATCTGCGCCGATATTCAATGTCAGTATCAGTATCGGTGCCTCCCTAATTGTTTCATAGATGGTGGCCTGATTTCAGATGGAGGTTTTCCATTATAGGTTTAGTCAAATGTTGTGTGTGTCAGTTATTGATTCATGTGGGTACGATATACAGTATATACTACACGAGGAGGTTATATATAAAGTTTGTCAGTCTTGGACACATCTGCATTGTGCTTGTCTGTGGGAGTAGATCTCTCTTTCACTGTAGTTTTCCTTTTTTTTTTTTTTCTTGGAGTTTTTAGGGAGTTTTTCCTGCATTAAAAGGTCTAAGGAGAGGGGGCGCTCTGGGGCAGTTCTGCCTGTGCTTGTTTCCTGTGAATATTAGTTAATTTGCTTGTCTGTTATTGACCAATGACCGTTTTTTCCCTGTTTAATTTTGTAACTTCCTCCTGGTTAGTTAGTGAGTGAGTGAGTGAGTGAGTGAGGGACTGAGTGAGTGACTTAGTGACTGACTGATTGACTGAGTGACTGAGTGAGTGACTGAGTGAGTGACTGAGTGAGACAGTGACTTAGTGAGTCACTGACTGAGTGAGTGACTTAGTCAGTGACTGATTGACTGAGTGACTGAGTGACTGACTGGGTGACTGAGGGAGTCAGTGACTTAGTGAGTCACTGACTGAGTGACTTAGTGGAGTTTTGAGTGAGTAATGAGTAAGGAGTGAGTGACTGAGTGACTTAGTGAGTGACTGAGTGAGTGATTGAGTGAGTGACTTAGTGGCTGACTGATTGACTGAGTGACTGACTGAGTGACTGACTGAGTGAGTGAGTGATTGAATGAGTGAGTGACTGAGTGAGTGAGTGACTGAGTGACTGACTGAGTGACT